>OV049868.1:2886521-4086521 GCA_920104075.1 Melanargia galathea | reverse complement strand
CAGAAAATGCATGTAAAAATTTAAATGTACCTTTCGGTGTGCGCCACGAAAACAATACTCTTATGATAGGAAATACAAATGTTACATTTTTAGATAGCGCTGAAGCTGCTAGTAAAAATATGATAGCTAAAATAGGAAGTAGTTACTATGAAATGACGCCAGGATTAACAGAATTATTATTTCAAAGTAAACCGGATTTAGAGGTGGTATCTGAGCAAGACAAATTAGTTTATAAAGACATTTTATGTAACACGAGTGTGCATAAGAGAGATTATAGTCCCTTAAACCAGATAAAAGGTGATAAAGGAGTCAAATACACTAAAATTGTGAAACCACTATTTTGTGAAACTGAATTTAACAATAAGATAACAAAACAAGGTGGTTTCATACCAACTCTGAAAAAGTATAGAAAGAATACAGATTTCATATACTGGGATGATCCTAATGAATTGGTAGATAGATTAAAAATTTTAATTGCTTCGAAAGATGCTGGCAACACTAGTCATGATAACGAAATCATATCAATAATCGAAGAATTGAAAGAAGCTGGTATTATAAAATAAACTATAAAGAATTATCTGGCTTAGTCCAAATAATACTATTGAACATGAATGTCAACAAGTTTGGACATCATGTGCACAAGAAATTAAAAATGGATAGTTCTGCATTAGAAAATATATTTGATGCGCAGCATAAAATCATTAAACATATCGGTGCCCCAATAGATCCAAATGATTGTGCTAATAAGAGATATGTAGACCAAATCATAGATGGGATATTTGCAAGATTGAAAACAGTTGAGCAAACCTTGCTACAGTTACAGTCAGAGATAAACAGTCTTAAAAGAAGTACAGATTGTATAAGTCGCAAGTTTAAAAAATGAGCAAAATCAGTGTAGTAAATGAAATCCATAAAAATGTAAGAAAAAATTTCCCCCGACGACGTGTTATATTGAAAGACATTGATGATTTATGGCAGGCAGACCTAGTTGATATGCAATCATTTTCAAAGGAAAATTTACAATATAAATATATTTTGGCAGTTATTGACGCTTTCTCAAAATATGCTTGGGCGTATCCTCTTAAATATAAAAATCAAGATTCTGTGACTGAAGCTTTTTGCAAGATACTAAAAAAAGGTCGTGTTCCTAAAAATTTACAAACTGATTTAGGAAAAGAATTTTATAATACTCATTTTAAAAATGTCTTACAAAGATATGGTATTAATCATTATTCTACATATTCCACTAAGAAGGCATCAATAGTTGAGAGGTTTATAAGAACATTGAAATCTAAACTTTATAAACAATTTAGCCTGCAAGGTAATTATAAATGGTATGATGGAAGCCTTGATCACTTAATGAAAAAATATAACTCAACATTTCACAGAACAATAGGCATGGCTCCGGATAAAGTTAATGAAAGTAATAAAAAAATAATACTTAAAAGATATGAATCACTTCCAACATCAGCGTCAATAAAAAAACATTCGAAATTTAAAATAGGAGATTATGTTAGAATAAGCAAATATAAAGGAACTTTTGAAAAGGGATATACGCCCAACTGGTCAACTGAAATTTTTAGTATAGCTCGCATACAAAATACGCATCCCGTTACTTATCTTTTAAAAGATGCTAGACAGCGACCTATATTGGGAGCATTCTATAATGAAGAATTACAAAAAACACGACATCCTAACATATACCTCATTGAAAAAGTTTTAAAAAGAAAAGATAATCAGTTGTATGTCAAATGGTTAGGTTTGCCATCTAATGAAAATAGCTGGATAGATAATCTCAATGTTTTATAAACAAATTTTACGCCAGCACTTTTTATTCTGTATTAGTCTGCGACGAGGAACGGAGTTCTCCTATATTTTAAAATGGAAAAACAAAAACTGTCTACACGTAAAATGACTTTAAGAAGAAAATCAGATTGTTTGAAGAAAAATAAATCTGCTACTGGTTTGAAAAAAAGCTTTAAAGATATTGTATCTCGTGCAAAGAAACATATCCATAAATTGAAACCAAAATGCAAAAAAGCTGCAATTGAATTAGCGATTGCCGCTGCTAAGGAATTAGCTGAGAATACATCTGTAAATGTACCGCGAATAATACCCATACCGAAGACAGGTGGTGTTTTGCCATTAGTTCCTATATTTGCAGGATTATCTGCTGCTGGTAGCTTGGCGGGTGGTGCTGCTAGTATTGTGAAAGCAGTTAAGCAAATTAATTTATTGAAAAAGAAATTTCAAGAACTAAAAAGACATAATGAAAAAATGGAAACATTACACATTGGAAAAGGATTATTTATAAAACCATATGGCGATGGTTTGGGAATATACACAGCGAAGGCAAAAAACTGATTCAAAGGCTACCTAATCGTGCTCTAACTAATATTGATATTTTAAAGATTTCAAAGGAAATTCCTTATTTTAGAGGTGTATTCATGAGAGATGAATTACCTAAGCATCCATTTAAAAAAGAGTGTGGCATCATTAATTTAGACATCTCTCAAAATCCTGGAACTCATTGGGTAGCCTATGCGAAGTTAAATAATTATATTGAATACTTCGATAGTTATGGTAATTTAAAACCACCGAAAGAATTCTTAAAGTATGTTGGATCTGAAATTAACTACAACTATGACAATTTTCAAGGATATAACCCATATAACTGTGGACACCTTTGCATCAAATTTCTTATTAATTTCTGGAATAAAAATAGTGTATAAATAGTTCATGCAGTAAAGTATTAGTTCAGTCAAGCATTATGTGTGTAACACTTACTATTGTGGGCAATAAATCTATTTTAGAAACAAATTATACGCCTCCTCTTATTTTAGAAGATGAATATGAGTGCGGCTTAATATATTTTTCTGCTTTTAATTCAATTCCAAATGTCGATTATCATAATAATGTTTTTGAATATGGAGAAGAAAAAAAAAGAATCAATATTCCATCGGGTGCTTATGATTTACAAGATTTGTATGAATATCTAAAATGGAGGATGGAAGATTGTGAATTACAAATAAAATCTAATATTAACACAATGACATGTTCTTTGTACTGTAGTGAAACTTTAAACTTTGATTCAGAAAATAGTATTGGACCTATGCTAGGTTTTCCTAGAGAAAAATTAAAAGCCAATAAATGGCATGAATCATCAGTTCCAGTAAACATTCTACCAGTAGCCGTCATAAGGATCGAAAGTAATCTCGTGCAGGGATCCTACACTAATGGTTCTCCCACACATATCATTTATGAGTTTGTCCCAAACGTTCCTCCTAGTCATAGATTTATAGAATCTCCTAGCAACGTTATTTATTTTCCTGTAAAACAAAAGATAATTTCATCAATAACTGTAAAAATATTGGATTTAGAAGGCAATCTTATAAATTTTAGAGGTGAAACTATTGTTTTGTGCCTACATTTGAAAAAAATAAAATGATTGTCTTTACTCAAAGTAATTATTATAAAAGACCTAACTTGCCAGTTAAAAAACCTATTACAAAGGAAAGCCTAAAACGAGCTAGACGTCTTAGAGTATATAAAAGAAAAATAAGCCAAAGTAATAAACAATTTCTTGAGACACTTGGTTTTAAAGTATGAGTCTTCTTCAGATTAATAATTTACCTGAATTTGATAACTCCATCGAGAGTTACGAGATTCATACATATAATCCATATAATAATAGTTTTAATGAAAATGATGAAATCCGTATACCTATTCACCAGCAAGATATTTATGTATTGCCATCAGCCAGTTATATTTACATCGAAGGAAATGCTTCAGTAAGTTATAAAGATCAAGCAGGCAAGGTTCAAAAGAAAAGCGTTAATTTCAGTAATAATGCGTTTGCATTCCTTTTCCAAGACATTCGATATGAGATCAATGGTGTTGAAATTGATCGCATTAGAAATGCCGGAATAACTACAACAATAAAATCTTATATTTCCATGAATAGCGGGGAAAGTAAAGCAGCTGCCGTGTGGGGTTGGAATATAGAAGGATTTAAAAATGAAAATGGAAATTTTAGCGCTTTGATACCCTTGAATAAAGTTTTAGGTTTCGCTGAAGATTATGACAAAATAATAATTAATTGTAAACACGAACTTGTACTTAATAGAAGTAGTACCAGTATAAATAGCGTTATAATGGATAACGATGATATTATAGACATCAATATACAGAGAATTCAGTGGCGTGTGCCTCATATTAAAGTATCAGATCAACAAAGATTGCTACTTCTAAGAAAATTAGAGAAAGATAATCCTATACAAATAGCATTTAGAAATTGGGATTTATATGAATACCCGTTGCTACCAAAAACTACAAAACATTCATGGGCGGTAAAGACAGCCTCTCAATTAGAAAAACCTCGATATGTTATATTTGGTTTGCAGACTAATAGAAAAAACATTAAAATCAAAGACGGCACAGTATTCGATCATTGTAAACTAACTAATGTTACACTATTCTTGAATTCTCACTATTATCCGTATGATGCTCTAAATATCAAGTTTGATGAAAATAAATACAGTATATTATACGACATGTATGCTAAGTTTCGCCAGTCGTTTTACAACCTTCCTACCGATCCATTGCTTGATCTGCATACGTTTAAAGAAAAGGCTCCTTTATTTGTCATAGACTGTTCCAGGCAAAATGAAAATTTAAAAACTGGCCCAGTTGATGTTCGCCTAGAAATTGAAACATCTCAGGATATTCCGAATAATACAAGTGCTTACTGTTTAATTATCAACGATCGTCTTGTGGAATATAGACCGCTGAGCAATATTGTTCGAAAACTATCATGAAGTTTATTGTGGATGTTCAAGGTTTTAAAAATGATCAGAATTACTTTATACCTAAAGAGATTGCTTTAATCTATCGTGATCGAATTCAAGTTTTGTTAATTAAACCGCCATATCCGTATGAGTGGCTAACAGACACGGAAAAGAAACAGGTTGATTGGATTGAAAGAAATAGAAAAATATCTTGGAGCGAAGGAGTCGTGCCTTATGAGAATTTTAAATGTTTTATAGTTCATTTTCTTAAAAATCAAGAAATTTTTTGTAAAGGTCTTGAAAAGCAGATGTGGTTAAAAGATATATTGAAAAATGATAATGTACATAATTTAGAAGATAAAGGTTGTCCTAGTTTGTTAACATTGTATAAGTTATATAATTCATATTCTGATATATATAGCTGTATTTATCATCCAACTATCTGTGCATTGAAAAATGTAACTTGTTTAAAAAGATGGTGCATAAACAATAAAGTTATTGATGATTAAATAAGCTTGTTTAATTTATTAAAATTTCCTCCACCAATTTTTCTTATAATTTTTTACTATATAGAATGTAAGTAGGTAGGTGCATGTTGTAATCGTTAAACGAATGTGTAAAAATAAAAAATAGAATAAAATGAATTAAATTGAATTTATTCAGTAAATATTTCGTCCTAAAAACCATGTAAATAATTTGTTTAAAATGCAGATGATTGATGCATACTCCATTCATGTAATGTGATGTTAGGACAGTAGTGTAGAATTGGGGAATTCTGGATCACGGCGAGCGAAGCGAGCGAGCGTAGCGAGAGTGATCCAGAATCCCCAATTCTACACTACTTCCTATGTTTTTAAAGTTACAGACCTGAAAATCGGCATTTAGATTATTAGTTTTAAATAATAAAACTCTGTATATTTTATTTTGAAAAATCTTCCCTTAAGGGTGGTAAAATAGGGGATGAAAGTTTTAATGGGAAGTTTTAATTATAATTTTGCTATTATCAACTTGAAATTTGGAAGGTAGGTTAATTCTAGGGCTTAGATATCAGCCTGGAAAATATTTCACGAAAATCCTCCCCTAAGGGGGTAAAATGGGGGTTGGAAGGTTATGTTTTAGAAGTTACAGATATGAAAATAGGATATGAAATTATAATTTTTAAATGATAAAAACCTGTATAAGTTATTCTGGAAAATCTCCCCTTAAGGGTGGTAAAATAGGGGATGAAAGTTTTAATGGGAAGTTTTAATTATAGCTAATCTCTGGAAGTACCTATCGGATTTGAAAAAGTCTTTTTGCATTTGGTACTCCAACTTTTGGGGGAAGTTATAGGCTATTTAATATCCCTAAAAGCCTCCCCTAAGGGGGTAAATTGGGGGTAGAAAGTTTGTATGAAAGTCCTATGTTTTTAAAGTTACAGACCTGAAAATCCGCATTTAGATTATTAATTTTAAATAATAAAATTCTGTATATTTTATTTTGAAAAATCTTCCCTTAAGGGTGGTAAAATAGGGGATGAAAGTTTTAATGGGAAGTTTTAATTATAATTTTGCTATTATCAACTTGAAATTTGGTAGGTAGGTTAACTCGAGGGCTTAAATATCAGCCTAGAAAATATTTCACGAAAATCCTCCCCTAAGGGGGTAAAATGGGAGTAGGAAGGTTATGTTTTTGAAGTTACAGATATGAAAATAGGCATTTAGATTATAATTTTTAAATGATAAAAACCTGTATAAGTTATTCTGGAAAATCTCCCCTTAAGGGTGGTAAAATAAGGGATGAAAGATTTTATGAAAGTCCTATGTTTTTAAAGTTACAGATCTGAAAATCGACATTTAGATTATGAGTTTTTAATAATAAAACTCTATATATTTTATTTTGATGATGATGATGATTAAATCTTCTTTTAAGGGTGGTAAAATAGGGGATAAAAGTTTTAATGGGGACTAAAAACGATCACAGCGCCCTCTGGCGGCCTTATTTGAAGCAATCACAGCGCCCTCTGGTAGTCAAAACTGGAAACTAAAAAACGATCACAACGCCCTCTGGCGGCCTAAGCCGGAAACTTGAAGCAACAGCAACACCGTCTAGCAGCCAAAATTGGAAACTAAAAAAAACGATTGCAGCGCCCTCTAGCGGCCAAAACTGGAAACTAAAAACGATCACAACGCCCTCTGGCGGCCTAACTTGAAGCGATCACAGCGCCCTCTGGCGGCCAAAACTGGAAACTAAAAAACGATCACAGCGGCCTCTGGCGGCCTAAGCCGGAAATAAAAAATGATCACAGCGCCCTCTTGCGGCCTAAGTCGGAAACTTGAAGCGATTGCAGCAGGATATTTGGATGTTTGGATGTTTGTTACTCTATAACGTCGCAACTACTGAAGAGATTTGGCTGAAATTTTGAATGGAGATAGATAATGCCCTGACTTAAAACATGGGCTATTTTTATCCTGAAAAAAAATCCCACAGTTCCCACGGGATTTTGAAAATACCCAAATCTACAGCTATACTAGGTAGATCAATATAGCAAACTACCTTGAAAGTAAGTATAAAGATTGGAAAAGAGAGTGGGAACGGGAACCAGAAATCCACGATTCCCTCAGGATTTGTGAAAAACCGAAATTCACGCGGGCGAAGCCGCGGGCAAAAGCTAGTTAACACATAATAAAGAAGTGTTAATAGTAAAACGTGTCATACGAGTAGCTATGAATGAGGAACCTTCTTTCACCTAGAAAGAAGATTCTCCATAGCTAAGGATCACCTTTTGCCCTCTTGGACAGTGTCCAAGTAATTATTACGCAAGAAGAAAGGAAACCTTTTACAGGTAACAGGCCTAGAAAAACACTTATTCATCTTTTCAAAAAACAGGCGAAAATTCCTCGCTGCTTATGTAAACAATATCGTGCTGCATCAGGATTAAGGAGCTGGGACTCAGAGGTCCGTGATTCAATCTAAGCTTGGTACCAAAAATATGAAGTCATAGTGGACAGTTCCCGAATCCCTTTAGTTTAGGTGGGTAGTACCTTACAGCTTCAAGAAGTTGAAGCAAATAAAAAATTATGGAACCATTTTGTAAACGTCCTCAAATAGACAAGTGTCAAATTGAAATGTGACGAACCTTGGTTGTTTCTACGTAACTTTGATATTTATATATTATTCGAAATAATCAATGAGCGGATCAACAAATTCTTTAAAAGCCGGCAACGTATTAGTGGTTCCTTTGGTGATGCAAATGTTCATGGGCAATGGTAATCACTCAACATCAGGTGACCCGCTTGCTCGTTTGCCCACAATCCATATAAAATAAAACAAGAGATAAAGTTCGTAAACTAAAACCCATCATCATCATCATCATCATCATGATACCGGCTCACTACAGAGCACGGGTCTCCTCTCAGAGTGAGAAGGGTTTTGGACATAGTCTACCACGCTGGCCAAGCGGATTGGCACACTTCACACACCTTTGAGAACGTTATGGGAGAACTCTCAGGCATGCAGGTTTCCTCAAGATGTTTTCCTTCACCGTTAAAGCAAGTGATATTTAAATACTTAAACTAAAACCCGACTACTCATAATAGTATACAAGTATAAATTAAAAATTTAAAAACCCCTGACATTCGCCATTTTGTGGCGGTGGCCATCTTGGATTTGCATAGTGCTATTCTACTAGTCAAGTCCTTTCATTTGATACCCATATTAAGGCAGTTGTGATAAAATATGTAATCCGCCATTTTGTAGCGACGGCCATGTTGGTTCGATTTTCATCAAACATAGCTAACAACACTGTCGATTAATTCACCTTTCAAACGAAATAAAACTGCATTCAAATCGGTTCACCCGTTTGAGCACTACAGGGGAACAGACAGACACACACACACATACACACACAGACACATCAAACTTATAACACCCCTTCGTTTTGCGTCGGGGGTTAAAAATAATAATTTCGAAAAACGTGTATTCAATTGTGTACTAATGGAAGAAAAGGCGGGGCAAGCGGCTAGTGGCGCCATCTGTTATGTCTATCTAAAACTAACTTAATATTCCAATTTAGCTGTGCGAACGTCACTTCTCGATTTTTTCGCATATAAAATGTAGCCTATGTCACCCCCAAACTATAACAACGAATCAATTAACACCTCATTCATCAACATTGGCCCAGTAGTTTAGGTGCTTCGCTAGAACAAAAAATTGGATACAAACATACATACATAGACTACAAAAATCATAACCCTTCCTTTTGGCTTTGCAGTAATCAGATAAAAACCAACTGTCCATCACTGGGTGTCCATAACTGGATTTAGACTGTCCATCATAAAGATTTTTACATATTTCAGTTAATCGTTTTTAGGTTTCCATATTTCAAAACTCGTTCGACTATTTCTAAATTTTAGCAGTTAGTGAGAAGCTCTGTATATCTGAGTATATCATTGTAAAATTATAACACTCTAGATTAAATAATAAAAAAGTTATAGCTCCTCATGTTTGACTCGGCGCTTAACCCTGTCCATAACTGGTGCCACCACGTTACTACGAATTGAAAAACTGTAATATGTAATGCAAAATGAAACCAAAGAATCTTATTTTAAAGTCGTAATTCAATACTTCGAATATTTATTTTGCAACATTTCAAGGGGCGCTGGCTGTAAACAAATGCTGAATGTGTTGGCGAACTTAAACCTTAAAATAAGCCTATTTAGGTCCATTTTACTGTGAAGTCATTGTGTTTCGATCAGTATTTAGTAAAGATTTCGAGCTGTGAAAACTGAGATTAAGCATAGGTACAGATCTAATTTCGAAATCGGAATTTCGAACAGAATAGAAATAAATAAAATTAATGTAAGTATATAAATCAATACTTCTTAGTACTTAGTAAACTTTTACAAGTGCTTTCGAATCGTCAAGTGTTTCAATCATAAGTTTGGAATGGGTACCTTTCCAATCGAGAAGAACCAGCAAGAAACTCGGCAGAACGTTTTATATAACAAATTACGTTCGTGTGTCTTCTACAGTTGCCCGCCAACCCGCATTGGAGCAGCTTAGCGGGTTTAAGTTCTAAATCCCTCTCTTCTATGAGAGAGGAGGCCTGTGCCCAGCAGTGGGACGTTAAAAAGCTGTTGTGGTGTTGGTGGTCTTCTATATATAATATATTGTAAACTGTTATTGGAAAGCAGAGCATGCTTCTTAGGTAAGTATTTAGTTACTTAAAAAACTTTGAAATCTTTTCTATCCTTAACAATTAGTCACCTGAGTGCTTAGTCTAAGTTTGAAGCGCTCCAAAACTAACTATACTAGAAGTATACTATTGATCGAATCACAAATGACTTCAGAGCAAAATGAACCCAAAGACTCTTATTTTAGGTCCATTTTACTCTGAAGTCATGATGATTCGATCAATAGTATACTTATAGTATACTAAAAAGTTTTGGAGCGCTCCAAACTGAGACTAAGCACTCAGTATTGAAAAGAAATATTTTGAGAAAGAATTTTATAGGACAAGCTTTAGGTCACAATGAACATGCCTTATTTCTGTAAGACCGAAATCTGTTTTCTATCTAAAATAGATAAATCTATTAGGTATATTTGTTTCTAAGAAAGAAAGGCGACTTCATTTTCTTTATGTAGGTACCAGCTACACTGTGAAATGAAAACTTCACTACTTTTCTCGTCTCTCAAGTGTTATTAATTGCTAACAAAAAGGACAGTCTCCTGTGAAGTTGATAGTTTCTTTAAAAAGATAAAGGAAAAAGGCCGGATCCCGAGAAGAAAGTCACGGTCTTTACGAAAGTCATTAATATTAGAGGTAAGCTGTGAAATGTTTTTTGTAAAATATGGACACGTCTTGTTTGAAATAAATGATTAATTTTATTTATTTTAAAATAGGAGTTTGTCTTCATGATCAAATCAGAACCCGTAAATATGCGTGTGCTAACAATAATTTGCCCGACCCGGGAATCGAACCCAGGACCGCGTGATCTGCAGTCGAATATGCTAACCACTAGACCAACGAGGCAGTCAGCAGATGCGCACGGAGCACTAGGACTTAATCCGAGCATCCCTGCCAAGACAGCGGCAAGCCTTAGCCGGTGAAATCCTGGCTAACAAGTATAAATTAAAAATTAAAAAAAAAACCCCGACATTCGCCATTTTGTGGCAGCGGCCATCTTGGATTTGCAATAGTGCTATTCTACTAGTCAAGCCCTTTCATTTGATACCCATATTAAGGGAGTTGTGAAAAAATATATAATCCGCCATTTTGTAGCGGCGGTCATCTTGGACCGATTTTCTTCAAACATAGCTAACAACACTCTCGACTAATTCACCTTTCAAACAAAAAAATACCGCATTCAAATCGGTCCACCCGTTTGAGCGCCACAGGAACAGACAGTTCACACTTGAGGAACAGACAGACACACACACACACACACACAGAGACACGTCAAACTTATAACACCCCGTCGTTTTTGCGACGGGGGTTAAAAATCAATCACCGGGGAATTCATACACCCAATCCTCCCGGGGCATTGAGGGGAACTTTCTGCTAAACAGATAAAACCCCCACAGAAGAATATAATTATACGACTTTAAATCGACAAATCAGGTCCATTTTACTCTGACGTCACTGTGTGTTTCAATCCTCGAAATCTATAAGCAATGGCGAGAAATATAAACTTGTACTAGCTCGCGTGATAGAGTCGAACAAAAGAACGACTTTTTTCCCAATTAAGCGAAAAAAAAAACTATTGTTAGAACGAATTTATTCGGAAGGTTTTTTGTACTCACTCGTTACTTATCTTGTAGCAAATTCTTTCGGCCTTTATTTTTTTATTATTTATTTAAGAAAGCTTATCCTCGACGACTATTAGCACATTATCTAGACCTTTCAACAAATTAAGTATATTATTAGGCCTGGGACAAAAGAGGAATTTCGCGGAGGAAAAATCGCGTCTAATAATAATTAGTTACAGTATAATTTTTAACCCCCGACGCAAAAACGACGGGGTGTTATAAGTTTGACGTGTCTGTGTGTGTGTGTGTATGTGTGTATGTGTATGTGTCTGGCTGTTCCCCTGTGGCGCACAAACGCGTGGACCGATTTGAATGCGGTTTTTTTTGTTTGAAAGGTAAATTAGTCGAGAGTGTCGTTAGCTATGTTTGATGAAAATTGATACAAGAAGGCCGCCCCTACAAAATGGCGGATTACATATTTTTGCACAACTCACTTAATATAGGTATCAAATGAAATAGCTTGACTAGTATAATAGCACTATTGCAAATCCAAGATGACCGCCGCCACAAAATGGCGAATGTCGGGGTTTTTTTAAATTTTTAATTTATACTTGTATAATATGTAGTGTTTTTTCTTCTCTTCGATTAAATATAACACAGCGGTGACTGTGGTAAAATTAATAGTATTTATCGTTTGACGGACTCCTAAGATTTTGCAGGGCAGAGTTTGACACGCGTCCAGATCAGACGCCCTTCGAGTCCACTTTGAAGTCCACATCAAAGCTGTCTCCGCGAGAGCGATTGGGTTTATTGGAAAAATAATATTGGTAATCATACTAAGGACTCTTCGAAATTCAAACATTCAAAACTAATTTGTAATTCATTCTTCGAGCATATATTGTTTACCTAGTAATGTTTTTGATGAAAGATGGATGTTACGGTAACCATAACTTGTAAATAAATAGTTAACAAGTATAAATTGAAAATTTAAAGAACCCCCGACATTCGCCATTTTGTGGCGGCGGCCATCTTGGATTTACATAGTGCTATTCTACTAATCAAGCCCTTTCATTTGATACCCATATTAAGGGAGTTGTGAAAAAATATGTAATCCGCCATTTTGTAGCGGCGGCCATCTTGGACCGATTTTCATCAAACATAGCTAACAACACTCTCGACTAAATCACCTTTCAAACAAAAAAAACCGCATTCAAATCGGTCCACCCGTTTGAGCGCCACAGGGGAACAGACAGACACACACACACACACACACACACACACACAGACACGTCAAACTTATAACACCCCGTCGTTTTTGCGTCGGGGGTTAAAAATATATACTAAATATTAGAATATACTTATCTAACAAGTATAAATTAAAAATTTAAAACCTCCGACATTCGCCATTTTGTGGTGGCGGCCATCTTGGATTTGCATAGTGCTATTCTACTAGTCATGCCCTTTCATTTGATACCCGTATTGAGGGTGTTATGAAAATAAATATGTAATCCGCCATTTTGTGGCGGCGGCCATCTTGGACCGATTTTGATCAAACAAAGTTATGAACACAACCGACTAATTCATCTTTCAAACAGAAAAACTGCACTCCAATCGGTTCACCCGTTTTCGGTCGACCCGTGGAACAGTCAGACACACATACACACACACACACACACGCACGCACGCACGCACGCACGCATACACACACACACGCACACAGACACGTCAAACTTATAACACCCCGTCGTTTTGCGTCGGAGGTTAAAAAGATTTAAGATGTGATCGCGTAAGGTACAATTATTAATATCCAGTCAAAAACATGGCTCGTTGCCTACTACTACTGAACTATTCCTGTGACTACTCATTAGAACTAGTGTTCTACTGAGTAATCCAACCGTTGAACTAGTGAGATAACCTACAAAATTGCAAGTCTCGCGACACAGTTCTTCTATAACAAAAAGTTTGTTCGCGTCGGCGTTGGATATAAGGTGGGTGGACCATGGAAGGCCACACTAACGAATAAACAGTTATTTTTCTTTTATTTACTGGATAAATGAAACAAACAAGTTATTAAGTAATACTTTGTTTTATTATGATACATATAATACACTTTTTGTTATTGCAGAATTAATAACTATTTAATAAACTTAAGTTTTATTAAACTCTTCCAAACGGCCTTGCTAGGAACAAGGCTCCATACAAGGCCAATATAATAAATCAGTCGTTTAACTTAAAACTAACGTTGTGAAAATAGAAATATCTGTTTATACTTAAACTACATTCAAAATTCTTTCATTAAAACGAAACATTAAATGCTTACCATAATATATTCACATATAAAATACTCAACGAACATTACTTGAACACAATCGTATAACTAACAAAGTATTCGTTGAAAAGTTTTAAAAATAATAATGATGAGTATTATATCGATACCAAATAAGTTGCCAATAACCGATAAAAAGAAATTATAAAAAAATTAACTGACCTAAAATGGCCTTCTTATGGGCCCGTTCCTTGTAAGGCCGATACATATTATATCTACATATTGGGAAAGTTAAAACAATGTGTTATAAAATCTAGAAATCACGAAAATGCTAATACCTATTTAGTTTTCAGTTGTAAATAGATTTTAAAACTAAGTATTAATATTTTCGTATTAATATTTCTAGATGTTCCTAGTAAGGCCCATGTGCCCTAGTAAGGCCAACCGTCATATTTTTGATTGGCTTTACAAGGAACCATTGACTTTTCTAAGAACACTATCGATATTTTAACTGAAATAAAAGAAAAGTTATATTTTTTACTTTAGTATCATAGCAAATCCTTATTTAAATTAATTCAGAGTAAAAAATAAAGAAAATAATAGGTTATTTACTTGAAAATTTACGTTTTGCTGTGAGCGCAAATTACAATTTTAACGTCGACGATCGAAGTCAACGAAGTGAGGGGCTGCATTGACAAAATAGCAGCGTGAGGGACTCGCCGCCGCGTCTGTGTCGTTGAGTTCGATGAGTGTTAGTGTGAGTAAAAGGAATTTGTCATCACATAGAAATAACTACTACTTTTTAATAATTGGCCTTCGAAGGAGCCTGGCCTTCCATGGTGCACCCACCTTATTTTGTAGTGTAAAGTTGGGTGGTCATTGAAAATAAAATACGATTAGATTTTACTCAAATTGGGTGAGCGTGGGACGAACTCCCATCTCAAGAAGCGGCGGGAAGTGGGTGGACGAAATTGGAAATCGTAATCTTCTTCGTACTGCGAACCGCTCAAACATTCATAACTGGGTAATTTTTAAATCGATGCACGATGGTTCGATTGGAACGCCTACGGATATATTAAAACTGGTCGCGTATTTAGGAAATTAATACTTATCACAAGTATAAATTAAAAATTAAAAAAAACCCCGACATTCGTCATTTTGTGGTGGTGGCCATCTTGGATTTGCATAGTGCTATTGTACTAGTGAAGCCCCATTTGATACCCATGTTAAGGGAGTTGTGAAAAAATAATTATGTAATCCGCTATTTTCTAGCAGCGGCCATCTTGGATCGATTTTCATCAAACATAGCTAAGAACACTCTCGACCAATTCACCTATTCACCATAACTATACCTACCAATTCACCATACTTTGAAAAGATTAGAAACGTAGATTTGTCCGCGGCGGCGCTTAAAATTAAAGCCAATAAACAAGAGAATTGTCTCGGATAAGGGCGGGCGTACCGATAATTGCTAAGATAAATATCTACCATCAGCTCAGCAAGGGTGCGCGGGGATCAATATGTAAATGAAGACAAATATGGCGCGCCGGGGGAATTATTCGAGTTTTACACTTGGCTTGAGGCGATGCGGTGAAGTGTTTACACACTCGCGCTCCTCGACTTGTTTGACAATGATAACTTTTCACTTTGGTATACTTATCTATGTATCTCTAATTAACCCCCGACGCAAAAACGACGGGGTGTTATAAGTTTGACGTGTCTGTCTGTGTGTGTGTGTGTCTGTGTGTGTGTGTGTGTCTGTCTGTTCCTCTGTAGCGCTCAAACGGGTGGACCGATTTGAATGCGGTTTTTTTTGTTTGAAAGGTGATTTAGTCGAGAGTGTTGTTAGCTATGTTTGACGAAAATCGATCCAAGATGGCCGCCGCTACAAAATGGTGGATTACATATTTTTTCACAACTCCCTTAATATGGGTATCAAATGAAAGGGCTTGACTAGTAGAATTCTTCTTCTTCTTCGTTTCACTCTTGACAGAGCGGTCGTGGTCATACAGAAGTGACGTCTTTAAGGGCAGATGTTATGCGCCTCACGAGTGTTCGCCACTTCTCCCTGCTGGCCGACAGCCTGGTGCACTCGTGCAACGTGACTAGTAGAATAGCACTATGCAAATCCAAAATGGCCGCCGCCACGAAATGGCGAATGTAGGGGGTTTTTTAAATTTTTAATTTATACTTGTTTGTACAAAACTAAGCAGTTACTCTGTGTGAACCGATTTGGCTGAAATTTTGAATGGAGATAGATTATGCCCTGACTTAACACAAAGGCAATTTTTGTCCTGAAAAAATCCACAGTTCCAACGGGATTTTGGAAAAACCGAAATAGGTATATAGCTACAGTTATAGGTATATTAGATTACTATAGCAAACTTCCTTTAAAGTAGGTATAAAGGTTGGAAAGGGGAGCGGGAACGGGAACCGGATTACCACGATTCCCTCGAGATTTGTGAAAAACCGAAATTCACACGGGCGAAGCCACGGGCTGTTAGGTCCACTATATCTGGACTGTGCAAATTTCTTTACCATGACACTGGATCAGATATTAAAACAATAAATTATAAAACGGGGCCATAATCTGAAACGTATAAGGCGGTTTACTTCAGAATATAATAATCAAAGAGCTGCTGGGAAACTTTGTTATAAACTTCTACCCCTAACTTTCTATCTACGTACCTACAGCAAGTTATACTTACCGTAAAAATATACTGATATTACTGCTGCCGCGCTGTAGAACAGTGTGGTCTTATAAACGGGAGGACCTGAGTTCGATTCCCGGCACGGGCCATTTGTGACTTTGGTCTGGTCTGGTGGGAGGCATCGACCACCATTGTCATCTATACTTTATACTAACCGATTTTGACGGGACTTTCACAGACAAGTAGAGGATTAACCAAGGAGTAACATAGGCTACTTTTTTAACCGACTTTCAAAAAAGGAGTTGTGTTGAAATCGGTAAGTACCTATGTTAAAAAATGCCCTGATAGGTATTTTCGCTGCGCGCGACGGCCGACGCTCGCGCTGCACGGAACTCCCCGCGCCGCGCCGCGCGCCCCTGCGCCCTGCGCCCGCCGTACGCGGTACCGCGGTACGCCGCCGCGCGGCGGGGGGTGGGTGGACCAGAAATCTACTTATCCCTCAGGATTTGTGAAAAACCGAAATTCACGCGGGCGAAGCCGCGGGCAAAAGCTAGTAGAATAATAAAATAGATGCTCGTAGAATCGCTTGCCGATTTTTTTCGTAGACACGCAGTCAGCAGAGAGATAGCTTTTATAGTACGAGTAGATAACTTAGAAAGTAGGTAGGTATATCTCTGCTGACTGCGGGTCTACGAAAAAAATTTGCAATCCAAGAAACTATAAAGATTAGAAGCAATAATTATTCTTACGATAAAAACTTCTTTCAAACTCTGCTCCGAAATCTTGCTATCAGTAACGGTAGGTAATTATGTTTTTGTTTAATTTGTAATTACCTTATCACGCTTTATTCTTGAAACGATATAAGTACCTAGTTCGGTTTTTAGTTCACTTTGCACCACCATTTTGTCAAAAATTTGTGTCATCTCTTTCTCGCTATACGGCAGTTAATAAATCTATCCTTCTCACACTTTTGCCAAAAATCAAGATCGCTGTAACCTATCAAGCACCCCCTCAAGGATGCCCACCATCTTGCGGAGTAGGTACAGTTTAGAAATGCAAATGTAAGTAATACCACAGCCACATGAGTAGATATCCCTACAGAGAGGAAGCTTCATACAAGCGGCCCGCTGTAGGTACACTCACACATGAACCCTCACCAACTGTTTTGTTTGTGGCGTCAAACGCTCCGCGTCTGACGCCACCGACTCAGTCGTATGATAAACGTCCGCTGTGCACGCGCACAAATGTGCGCTACAGCGGGCCGTTTATAGAATAGAATAGAATAGAATAGAAAAGTTTTTATTCAAATAAACTTTTACAAGTATTTTTGAATCGTCAAATGAATCTACCACTCGTTCGGAATGCCGTTTCAACCAAGAAGAACCAGTAAAAAACTCGGCGGTTGCTTTTATTTAAACATTAAAACATATTTTTATGTACATGATTGAATTGCCGTTTCGCGCATTGCTGGAACGAGTTAAATCCATGCTTTTTATCATTTATATAATCTTCAATTGTTAACATGCTTGTGGGGTGCAGGTCTTTGTGGTGTGTTGATAAATGATAGATTTGATTATAAGTAGATGATAGTGAACTTGTATTGATATTAATGATATGATGATATTGATAGTAGTACTTTCCGCGCGGATGACCGCGCACTCGCGAGCAAGAGGCAGTGGCGTAAACTGCTGAGTACGCGGTGTTCGGTTATAGTCTGTTCATTTTCTTACGGTCGCCCTTTGTGTCTGGCCGCCTCCGCCGCGCGGTGTTTTACCAAAGACGCCGCCGCGACTTCAAAGCATGCCGCGCGGCGTGTACAGGCACAAGGGGTTTTGGCGTTTTATACCTACTCATATTTTTTAATTAAAATTCTCTTTCCTTTTTATATTTTTTTATATTCGTATTTTATTACAATATAACCATAAACATAAAATATAATATTATCATGAACACGGGTCTTCTCTCAAAATGAGAAGGATTTTAACCATAGTCTACCACGCTGGCCAAGTGCGGATTGGCAGACTATTCGGAGATTCTGTTAGAATAGAAAAAAAAATTACAAACAGAAAAACAGTAATAAAAATAAAAGCAGAATACTAAGAGCACCTGCGCCTGTACCGACACTAAGTTACCGAACGAACTTTACACGCAGTGACCCGAACAATGCTTTTTTTTTATGAGCATACTTTTAATAGAGTCCTTAAAATGTAATTAATGTATAAAGCTTCCTCTCTGTAGTGATATCTATTCATGTGCAACAGCCGGGCGGGCGGTTGCAAATTGCAGTCGCGTTAATTTGTGCGCCCCGTGCTACAGCTGCAGGCACGAACGTATGAGTTATTTATGTAACTGTAACAACTTACAGTTACTGGTGTGAGCCTAGCGTTAAGACTTCGGCGTGCCTTTCGGGGGAAACGGGTTCGATTCCCGGCATTCACCTCTAACTCTTCTAACTATTTGGAGTTATAATATGTTTTAGGCACCTCTAATTTCGAGGCGGTACGTGACAATGAGTCGTGCTTTTTCGTGCGTGCGGCCGGCGTTCATCGATTTATAAGGATTTTTTTTTTTCAAAAAGAAAAAAAATCGGCCAAGTGTCGGACCTCGCTCTTTTAGGGTTCCGTACATACTTAATTATAAACAACATAATATTTTGGGTGTTAAGAAATACGTATATTTAATTTCCGAGCTAGACATCGCAACAAACCGTGAAAGAAAAACCCAAAAAATTTTCGTTTGTTTTGGTAACAGATACCTTACAAGCTAGGATAACAAAAATTTTTTTTTCCGCCTCCTTTTTCATGAATGAGAGCCCCCATGAAAAATAATTTAATTTAATTTCTAATTCGACATTTGATTTTGGGTCAACGTTTTACACCAAATACCAAAATTTCAAGTTTGTAACATTTTGTCTATGAGCTATAGAGAACTGTGAGCTGTGACCGGCGGACGGACGCACAGACAGACAGCAGAGTGACATGAATAGGTCTCCGTTTTTACTCTGTGGGTACGGAACTCTAAAAAAAGAAGGTAAGAAAGACTATACATACCAGCTAATACTATACGTATTGCCTACGCAATAAAACAAACGAAACATACGCAATAATGGGTGGTGTGTTTGCACGTTCAATTAATAATCAGTTCAGCCGGATTTCGAGTAATTAATTAATTGAGCACAATCCGGTCGCCAAAATTGATGCTAATAAAATGCGTGATAATTAACTTAAAATTTTGTTCAAGACTCTTCAATTTGCAAACCATTCGGTGTTACTTTTTTTACCCGACTGCGGCAAAGTCAAAAGGAAGGCTTATGATTTTAGCAGTCTATGTATGCATGTCTGTATGTATGTATGTATGTATGTATGTATGTATGTATGTATGTCTGTATGTATGTATGCATGTATGTATGTATGTATGTATGTAAGTATGTATATATGTATGTATGTATGTATGTATGTATGTATGTATGTATGTATGTATGTATGTATGTATGTATGTATGTATTGTATCCAATTTTTGTATCAGATTCTGTGTGTTCCACCGTAGCGCCTAAACTACTGGGCCGATTTTGATGAATGAGGTGTCAATCGATTCGTTGCTATGGTCCGGGTGACATAGGCTACATTTTATGTACGAAAAAATCGATCGGTGACCTTCGCGCGGCCTAACTTCAATTTTAAGTTACTTTCGGATAGACATAACAGATGGCGCCACTAGCTGCTGGCCCCACGCTTTCTTCCGTTGTAGTACGCAGTTGAATACCCGTTTTTCTGCTCATTATATTATTATTTTATACTTTAATATTAAGAGTAGTTGGGTTTTAGTTTACGAACTTCATCTCTTGTTCTTATAATGATTAAACAAAGCAACTTAAAGCTTAACGAGGCTTTACAAAGAGCCACTAGAAGGCAGTTTAATTATTACTGTGGAACTCCAGTCCATAATCTACGAATGCAAATGTCGGAGTCGCCGGGTCGGAACTCGGACGCTTGCAATCGCGTTCATTTGCATTCCACTATAGCTACTATAACGCTCTTATTATACAAACTTAGTAGTAGTAGTAGAAAACTTTATTGCAACAAAACACAGTAAAATAAAAATATAGCATACAAACAAAAGATGACAATAATAATTGTGCTAGGCTGCAAGAGCGGCTTTATCACTAAAGTGATCTCTTACAGGCAACCCGTGAGCTTAGCAGCATGAGCTACATGCTATGCTGCTAGCTATAGGGTAAAACCCGGATAGACGCCCCACTTTTTGAAATGACCTCATAACTTTTAAAATATTAATTTATCACAAATAATATTTATGAATATAGCTAGTTTAATCTTTTGGGTTCCATTATGACTTGTTTTTGTTGTCCTAACGATTACAGATTTTGCAGAATTTAACTTTTCACAGACCCTTTTTTTTGGGGATAGATGCCTACCTGTGTGGATAGATGCCCCACTATGAAAATAATAAAAAGGATAGATGCCCTATGAAAAAAATAAGCAAAATACATAGTTTCATAAGGTTTTATTATCTAAATATATAAAAGGAAAAGGTGACTGACTGACTGCCTGACTGATCTATCAACGCACAGCTCAAACCACTGGACAGATCGGGCTGAAAGAGATAGATGCCCTGAAGTATATTAAAACTATCAGGAATTTATTGAAAAAAGAAATAAAAATATAAAACATTAAAAATATTAAAAAAATACTTGATATACATATATATAGGTATATTAGGGGATAGATGCCTCTAAGGGCACCTATACCTCGAAAAATCGAGGCAACTATCCTTTTTGATATGGATAGATGCCCTTTTATTTATTAAATAAACTAAAAACTAAAGAGCGATTATTTACACTTAGGTGTACACTTATTGAACCAGTGTATTGACATAATAAAAAATATAACAGAATCTTCTACTACTTCAAAAGTTATACAACGGCAAATAATCGCCTCTAAAACTTTGAAGGATTTGCCGCGTTCGCTGCGGAGATAATCACACGCACAAGCGAAACAAATTGTTTAAATACAAATGTATGTAGGGGCCTGAGGTTTGGGGGGCCTGCGCTTCTTATTTAAACTATCAATTTTTAGTCGCGAGTTTGGGAAGTCAGGTTTTTTGACACTGAGGCATCTATCCAACTGCGGCATCTATCCGGGTTTTACCCTATATGTATATTTCCGAGGCGAAATATAATACGTGTGTGGATACACTATGGCGCTGTCACATAGGTATACAGTGTGCTTAGTCTAAGATCGGAGCACTCGAAAACGAACTCGAAAACTATTGATCGAATCACAAGTGAATTCAGAGCAAAATGAACTCAAATACTCGTATTTTAAAGTCGTAATTCCATAGTTCGAATATGTATTTTACAACATTTCTGCTTGGGGCGCTCGTTGTGTTCGAATGCTGAATGTATTGGCGAACTCAAACCTTAATACAAGCCATTTTAGGTCTATTTTACTCTGAAATCGATCAATAGTTTTCGAGTTCGTTTTCGAGTGCTCCGATCTTAGACTAAGCACTCAGATGAACACCGTGGCGGCCAGAGCTGCAGCCACTAAGGTGAAAAGGGCCAAGAGACGCAAATATGAAAATATAGAAAATAACTGAGACCTCCCATTTATAAGACCACAACGCTCGCCACTGCGCCAGGGAGGTCGTCAAAAAACAGTGATTTGGATGATTTCTTTTGATTTGTAGTTTTTATTTTTAAGTAAGTATTTATAGCATTTGTAAAAAAAAGTGTTTTAAGTTTAATATAATCTCATTTGTTTGAACAAAATAAATGCGCGAGAGTAGGTTACGGGCGACGGACGGGTTGTTTGAATATAATTTTCCAATTCGTTTTGTTCTGAATTTCAGACAGAGGATTTCGACAGACAATTCTCATTAGGCACAAACACCGCGTCTTGTGAAATGTATTTGAACCGAACAAACGACCTCGCAAAAGGGAATGAAATGATTTTTAACCCCCGACGCAAAAACGACGGGGTGTTATAAGTTTGACGTGTCTGTGTGTGTGTGTGTGTGTGTGTGTGTGTGTGTGTGTGTGTGTGTGTGTGTGTGTGTGTGTGTGTGTGTGTGTGTGTGTGTGTCTGTCTGTTCCCCTGTGGCGCTCAAACGGGTGGACCGATTTGAATGCGGTTTTTTTTGTTTGAAAGGTGAATTAGTCGAGAGTGTTGTTAGCTATGTTTGATGAAAATCGGTCCAAGATGGCCGCCGCTACAAAATGGTGGATTAGATATTTTTTCACAACTCCCTTAATATGGGTATCAAATGAAAGGGCTTGACTAGTAGAATAGCACTATTGCAAATCTAAGATGGCCGCCGCCACAAAATGGCGAATGTCGGGGGTTTTTTAAATTTTTAATTTATACTTGTTAACCCACGACGCAAAAACGACGGGGTGTTATAAGTTTGACGTGTCTGTGTGTGTGTGTGTGTGTGTGAGTATGTGTTTGTGTGTGTGTGTCTGTCTGTTCCCCTGCGCCCGCGCGCAACCCCAAGTGGGATGAGATTTATAAAATCCAAGCGGACGAAGTCGCTGGCATGAGCTAGTTTTGTATATTTGTTTGGAAGCCCTTATAAATTGTTATTTTATGTGATTTATGTGAATACAAGCGGACACCCGCGACTTCGTTCGCGTGGATATTGATTTTTAAAAATCCCGTGGGAATCATTTCGTTTTTCCTAAGCTCCTTTGAAGTCCTACCTTGCTAAAAACTGTGAAAAGTTCACTGGCGAATGTTTAGGTAGATCAAAATGTTAACATCCGCCAATGAAAGTCCCATCAAAATCGATCCAGCCCTTCAGAGATTAGCCGGTAATCTTTAAAGTATCTCCTTTCTAACAAAAAAAGAATGAATAAAATCGGACCACGCGTTAATGAATTACAGCCACGGAAGAGAAAAGTCTTATTCATTAATATATATATAGCTGCTCGTGCTGATTCATTGACTGACTCACTGATTGATCACCCCTCCTGTAAAATTTTGTATGAAAAATTTTTTTTTCACTAATGGTTTCGTATAGAGGACAAAAATTCATTCGGAGCAAAAATATGGAGAGAGCTGATGATTGAGGATTTCGGAGACAGGTGAGCAGCACGCTTAAGGTATTGAAGATAGGTGGGGGGTGCTCGAACAAATGTCACTCGAAACGTCATCCAATTGGCAGTTAGCTGAAAAAAAATTCAAAATGGCGAAAAAAAGATGGCCGCCATACAAATTTCATCGGTCTCCATCTCGGAGGGTATAAAAGATGGAAGAGTGGTTTCTTCGCAAAAGATGATGAGGATCCAAAGGTCTACTTGAAGAATTGAAAAAAGAATCAAAATGGCGGAATTTATTTTTCCATAGAAAATGTATGGCGAATATTGAAGAGACTACAAGTTGTAAACTATGCAAGGCTTTGATGCGATTCTTTGGAGAACTCTCAAAGAAAAATATGGAAAGACATGATGATTGAGGGTTTGGAAGATGGATGAGGAGCCCGGGCAGGGTATGTTAGATAGATGGGAGGTGCTCAAACAAAAATTACTCAAAACCTCATCCAATTGGCACTGAGCTGAAAAAAAAAACAAAATGGCGGATTCAAGATGGCGGCTATACAAATTTCGTCAGAGTCTATCTCACCAAGCATAAAAGATGGAAGAGTGGTTTCTGGGAAAAAGATGATCAAGACCTAAAAGTCTACTTGATGAACAGAAAAAAACAAGATGGCGGAATTTATTTTTCCATACAAAATATATGGCGAATATTGAAGAGAATGTAAGTTGGGAACTATGCAAGACTTTGATACAGTTCCTTTTCAAAATCTTTTTTAATTATTCGGAGAAAAAAATATGGAGAGTGATAATGATCGAGGGTTAGGAATATGGGGGAAGATATGTAGGTGGAGGCTGCTCAAACAAAAAATACCTGAAAACAAAACCTCGCGGTCCGCTTGCGGGCCGCGCACCCACGCGCCATACTAGTTAATATATATATAGCTGCTCGTGCTGATTCATTGACTGACTCACTGATTGATCACCCCTCCTGTAAAATTTTGTATGAAAAATTTTTTTTTCACAAATGGTTTCGTATAGAGGACAAAAATTCATTCGGAACAAAAATATGGAGAGAGCTGATGATTGAGGATTTCAGAAACGAGCGACGGGCACGCTTAAGGTATTGAAGATAGGTGGGGGGTGCTCGAGCAAATGTCACTCGAAACGTCATCCAATTGGCAGTGAGTTGAAAAAAAATTCAAAATGGCGAAAAAAACATGGCCGCCATACAAATTTCGTCGGTCTCCATCTCGGAGGGTATAAAAGATGGAAGAGTGGTTTCTTCACAAAAGATGATCAGGATCGAAAGGTCTACTCGATGAATAGAAAAAAATTCAAAATGGCGGAATTTATTTTTCCATAGAAAATGTATGGCGAATATTGATGAGACTACAAGTTGTAAACTATGCAAGGCTTTGATGCGGTTCTTTGGAGAACTCTCACAGAAAAATATGGGAAGACATGATGACTGAGGGTTTGGAAGATGGATGAAGAGCCCGGGCAGGGTATTGTAGATAGATGGGGGCTGCTCAAACAAAAATTACTCAAAACCTCATCCAATTGGCACTGAGCTGAAAAAAAAACAAAATGGCGGATTCAAGATGGCGGCTATACAAATTTCGTCGGTGTCTATCTCACCAAGCATAAAAGATGGAAAAGTGGTTTCTGGGAAAAAGATGATCAAGACCTAAAGATTTACTTGATGAACAGAAAAAAAAATCAAGATGGCGGAATCTATTGTTTCACACAAAAAAGTTTTTTTAGTGATGGTTTCGTATACAAGACAAAAATTCATGCAGAGGAAAAATATGGAGAGAGCTGATGATTGAAGATTTTGGAGACGGGTAAGGAGCACGGTCAGGGTATTGAAGATAGGTGAGAGGTGCTCAATCAAAAATTACTTGAAACCTCATCCAATTGGCAGTGATCTAAAAAAAAATACCAAAATGGCGGATTCAAGATGGCGGCCATACAAATTTCATCGGTGTCTATATTACTGATTATAAAAGATGGAACAGTGGTTTTTAGGCAAAAGATCATCAATACATGGTTCAAAATTTGTTTTTATGGAAGAACTCTCATTTTGACAAATGATTCGGAGAAAAAATATGGGGAGTGATAATGATCGAGGGTTAGGAATATGGGAAAGATAGGTGGAGGCTGCTCAAACCAAAATACCCGAAAGCAAAACCTCGCGGTCCGCTTTAGCGGGCCGCGCACCCACGCGCCATACTAGTTAATATATATATAGCTGCTCGTGCTGATTCACTGACTGATTGATCACCCCTCCTGTAAAATTTTGTATGAAATTTTTTTTTTTCATTAATGGTTTCGTATAGAGGACAAAAATTCATTCGGAACAAAAATATGGAGAGAGCTGATGATTGAGGATTTGGGAGACGGGTGAAGAGCACGCTTAAGGTATTGAAGATAGGTGGGAGGTGCTCGAGCAAATGTCACTCAAAACGTCATCCAATTGGCAGTGAGCCGAAAAAAAATTCAAAATGGCGAGAAAAAGATGGCCGCCATACAAATTTTGTCCGTGTCCATCTCGGAGGATATAAAAGATGGAAGAGTGATTTCTTCGGAAAAGATGATCAGGAGCCAAAGGTCTACTCGATGAGTAGAAAAAAAAATCAAAATGGCGGAATTTATTTTTCCAAAGAAAATGTATGGCGAATATTGAAGAGACTACAAGTTGTAAACTATGCAAGGCTTTGATGCGGTTCTTTGGAGAACTCTCAATGAAAAATATGGGAAGACATGATGATTGAGGGTTTGGAAGATGGTTGAGGAGCCCGGGCAGGGTATGGCAGATAGATGGGAGGTGCTCAAACAAAAATTACTCAAAACCTCATCCAATTAGCACTGAGCTGAAAAAAAAAAAACAAAATGGCGGATTCAAGATGGCGGCTATACAAATTTCGTCGGTGTCTATCTCACCAAGTATAAAAGATGGAAGAGTGGTTTCTTGGCAAAAGATGATCAAGAACTAAAAATCTAATAGATGAACAGAAAAAAACAAGATGGCGGAATTTATGTTTTCACACAAAAAGTTTTTTAGTGAAATTTCTTTTTTTAGTAAAAATTCATGCGGAGGAAAAATACTTATGGAGAAAGCTGATGATTGAGGATTTTGGAGACGGGTAAAGAGCACGGCTAGGGTGTTGACGATAGGTAGGAGGTGCTCAAACAAAAGTTACTCGAAACCTCATCCAATTGGCAGTGAGCTGAAAAATAAGTCCTAATCGAGGGTTTGGAAGAGGGATGAAGATAGGTGGAGGCTGCTCAAACAATAAAACACCCGAAAACAAAACCTCGCGGTCCACTTTAGCGGGCCGCGCACCCACGCGCCATACTAGTTATAATATATATAGCTCGATTACCACTGACTGACTGACTGACTGACTGACTCATTGACATAATTGTTCTCCTAGAAAGAGACAGAAAACGATACAATAATGTATGGGAGATATGTTCGGGTGCGGGAGTCGAGTAGGGAAAAATTATAACATTTCAGAAAAACAAGATGGCGGCCGACGTAATTTTTGTAACTTTTTTGTTTTTCAACCGATTTCGTTAAAATTTGCAAGTTATTAAGAAATTAGTAAATGATTATTAGAAAAAGTGTAAAAAATTGGAAAAACAAGATGGCGGCCGAGATTTAGATTTTTAAAATTTTTGATTTTTGGACCCCAAACCGCGGCACCACAGCGCCCAAACGGGGTAATTGAGGATAATATTTTTTCCCTGTTTCCGCCCACAATTACCCTTAATTTTGACAAAACGGGTGTGGTTTTCAAAAATTCAAGATGGCGGCTGTCATGGCGGCCATTCTGTTTGAGGTACGAAAAATCGCAATTTTAAAACTCAGATTTCTCACAGTTGGCAACATCGGAACGTTTCGACTTCTATGAAGCGATTGTTTGCATAGACTCGAGGTATAAATTGGTGATAAAAAAAATACCCCACTTTTGGGGAAATTTCAAGATTTACCCCAAAAATTAAAAAATCGTAATACGGACTTTTTGCAAAATCCAAGTATGAGCGACCACGTATTCTACTTGTACAAATGACATTTAGGTATTTTCGTCGTCAGGAGCTGGCAACACTGGAATTTATCAAAGAAAAAGTGATTTTCGCGACATGGTCTTTTTTCAGGGGCAATCATTTCGCCTGGGTGCGAGCGAGATAAAAAATTAAAACGTCATCAGGAGCGGTATATACTGTACTTATTGAAAAAATTATAAAACTATATGAATTATTTCTATAAAAGGAGTTGGCGGCCATTTTGTATTGTTGTTGGGTGTTTTTGAAAATTTTGATCATGTTTTTGAGGAAGTTGGCAACATTTTAGAAAGTTGACATGTATGAATCGATTGTGCAACTTGACCGGCAGTATCGAAGTATGTACACAATGTTGCCACATTTAGGGTAGTTTTCGAGATTTCCCCAAAAATTTCCTCCTGTAAAATTTTGTATGAAAGTTTTTTTTTTCCTTAATGGTTTCATAAAGAAGACAAAAATTTATTCAGAAAAAAATATGGAGAGAGCTGATGATTGAGGGTTTCGGAGACGGGTGAAGGGCACGCTGAAGGTATTGAAGATAGTTGGGGGGTGCTCGAGCAAATGTCATTCGAAACGTCGTCCAATTGGGAGTGAACTGAAAAAAAATTCAAAATGGCGAAAAAAAGATGGCCGCCATACAAATTTCATCGGTATCCATCTCGGAGGGTATAAAAGATGGAAGAGTGGTTTCTTAGCAAAAGATGATCAAAATCCGAAGGTCTACTTGATGAATGGAAAAAAATTCAAAATGGCGGAGTTTATTTTTTCATAGAAAATGTATGGTGAATATTGAATTGCCTTTGATGCGGTTCTTCAGAGAATTCTCAAAGAAAAATATGGGAAGACATGATGATTGAGGGTTAGAAAGATGTTTGGGGAGCCCGGGAAGGGTATTGTAGATAGAAAAGGGCTGTTCAAACAAAAACAAGATGGCGGCCAACGTAATTTATGTAACTTTTTGTTTTTAAACCAATTTCGTTAAAACTCGCAGCTATTGAAGAAATTAGTAAACAAGTAACAAAAAAAAGTAGAAAAAATTGTAAAAACAAGATGGCGGCTTAGCTGTAGTCTTTCAAATTTTTAATTTTTCGACCCCCAACCGCGGCGCCACAGCACCGAAACGGGTTAGTTGAGGATAATATTTTTTTCCTGTTTCCGTCTACAATTATCCTTTATTTTGACAGATCGTGAGTGGTTTTTAAAATTTCAAGATGGCGGCTGTCGTGGCGGCCATTCGGTTTGAGGTACGAAAAAACGCAATTTTAAAATTCAAATTTCTCACAGTTGACAACATCGGAGCGTTTCTACTTCTATGAAGCTATTGTATGTACAGACTTGAAGTATAGATTGGTGAAAAAAAATACCCCATTTTTGGGGAAATTTCAAGATCTACCCCAAAAATAAAAAAATTGAAATACGAACTTTTTGCAAAATCCGAGTATGAGCAACTACGTTTTTTACTTGTACAAACGAAATTTAGATATTTTTATCGTCGGAGACTGGCAACACTGGAATTTATCAAAGAAAAAGTGATTTTCGCGACATGGGCTTTTGTCTGGGGAGATATATTCGGGTGCGGGGTATGAGTAGGGAAAAAATATGACATTTTAGAAAAACAAAATGGCGTCCGAAGTGATTTTTGTAACTTTTTTCTTTTTCAACCGATTTCATCAAAAATTCGCAATTATTGAAGAAATTAGTAAACAATTAATAGAAAAAGTAGAAAAAATTGAAAAAACAAGATGGCGGCCGAGCTGTAGTTTTTTTCAAAATTTTGATTTTTCGACCCCAAACCGTGGCGCCACAGCGCCGAAACGGACAGTTGGGGACAAGATTTTTTTACTGTTTCCGCCTAAAATTATCCTGTATTTTGACAAAACGGAAGTAGTTTTTAAAAATTCAAGATGGCGGCTGTTGTGGCAGCCATTTGGTTGGAGGTACCTACGAAAATACGCAATTTTATAATTCAAATTTCTCACAGTTGGCAACATTGGAGCGTTTCGATTTCTATGAAGCGATTGTTTGCATAGACTCGAAGTATAAACTGGTTATGAAAAAATACCCCACTTTTGGGGAAATTTCAAGATTTACCCCAAAAATTAAAAAATCGAAATACGGACTTTTTGCAAAATCCGAGTATAAGCGACCACGTGTTTTACTTGTACAAATGACATTTGGGTATTTTTGTTGTCGGGGACTGGCAACACTGGAATTTATCAAAGAAAAAGTGATTTTCGCGACATGCTCTTATTTCAGGGGCAATCATTGAGTCTGGGTACAAGCCAGATTAAAAATTAAAACGTCATCAGAAGCGGCATATCCTATAGTTAATGGTAAATTTATAAAACTTTCTTAAATGTATCTATCCAACGAGTTGGCGGCCATTTTGTATTGTTGTTGGGTGTTTTTGAAAATTTTGATCATGTTTTTGAGGCAGTTGGCAACATTTTAGAAAGTTGACATGTATGAATCGATTGTGCAACTCAACCGGCAGTATCGAGGTATGTATACAGTGTTGCCACATTTAGGGTAGTTTTTGAGATTTCCCCAAAAATTTCCTCCTGTAAAATTTTGTATGAAAAATTTTTTTTCACTAATGGTTTCACAAAGAAGACAATTTATTCTGAAAAAAATATGGAGAGAGCTGATGATTGAGGGTTTCGGAGACGGTTTAAGGGCACGCTGAAAGTATTGAAGATAGGTGGGGGTGCTCGAGCAAATGTCATTCGAAACGTCGTCCAATTGGAATTGAACTGAAAAAAAAAATTCAAAATGGCGAAAAAAAGATGGCCGCCATACAAATTTCATCGGTATCCATCTCGAAGGGTATAAAAGATCGAAGAGTGGTTTCTTAGCAAAAGATGATCAAAATCCGAAGGTCTACTTGATGAATGGAAAAAATTCAAAATGGCGGAATTCATTTTTTCATAGAAAATGTATGGTGAATATTGAATTGCCTTTGATGTGGTTCTTCAGAGAATTCTCACAGAAAAATATGGGAAGACATGATGATTGAGGGTTAGTAAGATGGTTGGGGAGCCCGGGAAAGGTATTGTAGATAGAAAAGGGCTGCTCAAACAAAAACAAGATGGCGGCCGACGTGATTATTGTAACTTTTTTGTTTTCCTACCGATTTCGTTAAAACTCGCAATTCTAGAAGAAATTAGGAAACGCTTAATAGAAAAAGTAGAAAAAAAATTAAAAAACAAGATGGCGGCTACAACTATGTAGTCTTTCAAATTTTTGATTTTTCGACCTCGAACCGTGGCGCCACAGCACCGAAACGGGTTAGTTGAGGATAATATTTTTTCCTGTTTCCTTCTACAATTATCCTGTATTTTGACAGATCGGGAGTGGCTTTTAAAAATTCAAGATGGCGGCTGTCGTGGCGGCCATTCGGTATGAGGTACGAAAAAACGCAATTTTAAAATTCAAATTTCTCACAGTTGACAACATCGGAGAGTTTCTACTTCTAAGAAGCTACATATTGTATGTACAGACTTGAAGTATAGATTGGAGAAAAAAATACCCCATTTTTGGGGAAATTTCAAGATCTACCCCATATATTAAAAAATCGAAATACGAACTTTTTGCAAAATCCGAGTATGAGCAACTACGTTTTTTACTTGGACTAACGAAATTTGGATATTTTTATCGCCAGGGACAGGCAACACTGAAATTTATCAAAGAAAAAGTGGTTTTCGCGATACGAACTTTTTTCAGGGGTGATCATTTCGCCTGTGTTTGAGCGATATAAAAACTTGAAACGTCATCAGGAGCGGTATCTCCTGTATTTAATGAAAAAATTATTCAACTTTCTAAAATAAATCTGTAAAATGTGTTGACGGTCATTTTGTATTTTATTTGTTTTGGAATTGATTTTGAACATGTTTTTGAGGCAGTTGGCAACATTTTGGAAAGTTGAAATGTATGAATCGACTGTGTAACTTAACCGGCAGTATCGATAAATGTAAACAGTGTTGCCACCTTCGGGGTAGTGTACGAGATTTTCCCCAAAAATTTCCTCCTGTAAAATTTTGTATGAAATTTTTTTTTTCACAAATGGTTTCACAAAGAAGACAAAAATTTATTCAGAAAAAAATATGGATAGAGCTGATGATTGAAGAACTCGGAGACGGGTGAAGGGTACGCTCAAGGTATTGAAGATAGGTGGGAGGTGTTCGAGCAAATGTCACTCGAAACGGCATCCAATTGGCAGTGAGCTGGAAAAATATTCAAAATGGCGAAAAAAGATGGCCACCATACAAATTTGGTACTCAAACTTCTTATTTTCGCGATGTGTATAGGCTCACGTGGTCAGATTTTTAAAAGCTTATATCTCGGAAACCATAGGGTGCAGCCCCATGTTGTTGGTACTCAAACTTTTAATTTTCGCGATGTCTATGTGCTCAAGTGATCAGAGATTTAAAAGCTTATATCTACGAAACCATAGGGTGCAGCCCCATGTTGTTGGTAATCAAACTTCTTATTTTCGCGATGTCTGTGTGCTTATGTGGTCAGATTTTTAGAAGCTTAAATTATATACGAAACTATAGGGTGCAGCCCCATGTTACTCGTACTCAAACTTCTTATTTTCACGATGTCTATATGCTCACGTGGTCAGATTTTTAAAAGCTTATATCTCCGAAACTATAGGGTGTAGCCCCATGTTGTTGGTACGCAAGATTCTTATTTTCACGATGTCCGTGTGCTTACGTGGTCAGATTTTTAAAAGTTTATATTTCCGGAACTATAGGTTGAAACCCCATGTAATTGGTACTCGAACTTCTTATTTTTGCGAAGTCTGTTTGCTTACTTCTTAGATTTTAAAATCTTATATCTCCGAAACTATAGGGTTCAGCCCTATGTTGTTGGTAGTCAAACTTCTTATTTTCGCGATGTCTATGTGCTCACATGATCAAATTTTTAAAAGCTTATATCTCCGAAACTATAGGGTGCAGCCCCATGTTGTTGGTACTCAAAATTCCTATTTTCGCGATGTCTGTGTGCTTACGTGGTCAGATTTTTAAAAGCTTATATCTCCGAAACTATAGGGTGGAGGTCCATGTTTTTGGTACTCAAACTTATGTATGGCGAATATTGGCTATGCAAGGCTTTGGTGCGGTTCTTTGGAGAACTTTCAAGTAAAGTATGGGCAGACATGATGATTGAGTGTTTGGAAGATGAATATCAAATGTCGAAAGCCCCCCCGCGAGCTGCTTTAGCAGCTCGCGCACCGAGCAACTAGTTAATATATATATAGCTGCTCGTGCTGATTCACTCACTGACTCATTGATCACCTCTCCTGAACAATTTTGTATGAAAAATTTTTTTTTCACTAATGGTTTCGTATAGAAGACAAAAATTCATTCGGAACAAAAATATGGAGAGAGCTGATGATTGAGGATTTCAGAGACGAGCGAATGGCACGCTTAAGGTATTGAAGATAGGTGGGGGGTGCTCGAGCAAATGTCACTCGAAACGTCATCCAATTGGCAGTGAGTTGAAAAAAAATTCAAAATGGCGAAAAAAAGATGGCCGCCATACAACTTTTGTTGGTCTCCATCTCGGAGGATATAAAAGATGGACGAGTAGTTTCTTCGCAAAACATAATCAGGATCCAAAGGTCTACTCGATTAATAGAAAAAAATTCAAAATGGCGGAATTTATTTTTCCATAGCAAATGTATGGCGAATATTGAAGAGACTACAAGTTGTAAACTATGCAAGGCTTTGATGCGGTTCTTTGGAGAACTCTCAAAGAAAAATTTGAGAAGACATGATGATTGAGGGTTTGGAAGATGGATGAGGAGCCCGGGCAGGGTATTGTAGATAGATGGGAGGTGCTCAAACAAAAATTACTCAAAACGTCATCCACTTGGCACTGAGCTGAAAAAAAAAACAAAATGGCGGATTCAAGATGGCGGCTATACAAATTTCGTCGGTGTCTATCTCACCAAGCATAAAAGATGGAAGAGTGGTTTTTGCCAAAAGATGATTAAGACCTTAAGTTCTACTTGATGAGCAGAATGATTCGAAGAAAAAATATGGAGAGTGATAATTAATGATCGAGGATTAGGAATAGGGGAGAGATAAATGGAGGCTGCTCAAACCAAAATACCCGAAAGCGAAACCTCGCGGTCCGCTTGCGGGCCGCGCACCCACGCGCCCTACTAGTTAATATATATATAGCTGCTCGTGCTGATTCACTCACTCACTCATTGATCACCTCTCCTGAACAATTTTGTATGAAAAATTTTTTTTTCACTCATGGTTTCGTATAGAAGACAAAAATTCATTAAGAGGAAAAATATGGAGAGAGCTGATGATTGAGGATTTCAGAGACGAGCGACGGGCACGCTTAAGGTATTGAAGATAGGTGGGGGGTGCTCGAGCAAATGTCACTCGAAACGTCATCCAATTGGCAGTCAGCTGAAAAAAAATTCAAAATGGCGAAAAAAAGATGGCCGCCATACAAATTTCGTCGGTCTCCATCTCGGAGGGTATAAAAGATGGAAGAGTGGTTTCCTTGCAAAAGATGATGAGGATCCAAAGGTCTACTTGATGAATTGAAAAAAAATTCAAAATGGCGGAATTTATTTTTCCATAGAAAATGTATGGCGAATATTGAAGAGACTACAAGTTGTGAACTATGCAAGGCTTTAATGCGGTTTTTTGGAGAACTCTCAAAGAAAAATATGGGAAGACATGATGATTGAGGGTTTGGAAGTTGGTTGAGGAGCCCGGGCAGGGTATTGAAGATAGGTAGAAGGTGCTCAAACAAAAATTACTCGAAACATCATCCAATTGGCAGTGAGCTGAAAAAAGTCCAAAATGGCGGATTCAAGATGGCGGCCATACAAACATCGGTGTCTATCTCAGCAAGTATAAAAGATGGAAGAGTGGTTTTTGGTAAAAGATGATTAAGACCTTAAGTTCTACTTGATGAGCAGAATGATTCGAAGAAAAAATATGGAGAGTGATAATGATCGAGGATTAGGAATAGGGGAGAGATAGATGGAGGCTGCTCAAACCAAAATACCCGAAAGCGAAACCTCGCGGTCCGCTTGCGGGCCGCGCACCCACGCGCCCTACTAGTTAATATATATATAGCTGTTCGTTCTGATTCACTGACTCATTCATCGCCTCTCCTGTAAAATTTTGTATGAAAAATTTTTTTTTCACAAATGGTTTCGTATAGAGGACAAAAATTCATTAAGAGGAAAAATATGGAGAGAGCTGATGATTGAGGATTTCAGAGACGAGGGAATGGCATGCTTAAGCTATTGAAGATAGGTGGGGGGTGCTCGACCAAATGTCACTTGAAACGTCATCCAATTGGCAATGAGTTGAAAAAAAAATCAAAATGGCGAAAAAAAGATGGCCGCTATACAAATTTCGTCGGCGTCCAACTCGGAGGGTATAAAAGATGGAAAAGTGGTTTCTTCGCAAAAGATGATCAGGATCAGAAGATCTACTCGATGCATAGAAAAAAAATTCAAAATGGCGGAATTTATTTTTCCATAGAAAATGTATGGCGAATATTGAAGAGACTACAAGTTGTGAACTATCCAAGGCTTTGATGAGGTTCTTTGGAGAACTCTCAAAGAAAAATATGGGAAGACATGATGATTGAGGGTTTGGAAGATGGTTGAGGAGCCCGGGCAGGGTATTGTAGATAGGTGGGAGGTGCTCAAACAAAAATTACTCAAAACCTCATCCAGTTGGCACGGCGAAAAAAAAATACCAAAATGGCGGATTCAAGATGGTGGCTATACAAATTTCGTCGGTGTTTATCTCACCAAGTATACAAGATGGAAGAGTGGTTTCTTGGAAAAAGATGATCAATACCTAAAGATCTATTTGATGAGCAGAATGATTCGAAGAAAAAATATGGAGAGTGATAATGATCGAGGATTAGGAATAGGGGAGAGATAGATGGAGGCTGCTCAAACCAAAATACCCGAAAGCGAAACCTCGCGGTCCGCTTGCGGGCCGCGCACCCACGCGCCCTACTAGTTAATATATATATAGCTGCTCGTGCTGATTCACTCACTCACTCATTGATCACCTCTCCTGAACAATTTTGTATGAAAAATTTTTTTTTCACTCATGGCGTCGTGTAGAGGACAAAAATTCATTAAGAGGAAAAATATGGAGAGAGCTGATGATTGAGGATTTCAGAGACGAGCGACGGGCACGCTTAAGGTATTGAAGATAGGTGGGGGGTGCTCGAGCAAATGTCACTTGAAACGTCATCCAATTGGCAGTCAGCTGAAAAAAAATTCAAAATGGCGAAAAAAAGATGGCCGCCATACAAATTTCGTCGGTCTCCATCTCGGAGGGTATAAAAGATGGAAGAGTGGTTTCTTCGCAAAAGATGATGAGAATCCAAAGGTCTACTTGATGAATTGAAAAAAAATTCAAAATGGCGGAATTTATTTTTCCATAGAAAATGTATGGCGAATATTGAAGAGACTACAAGTTGTGAACTATGCAAGGCTTTAATGCGGTTTTTTGGAGAACTCTCAAAGAAAAATATGGGAAGACATGATGATTGAGGGTTTGGAAGTTGGTTGAGGAGCCCGGGCAGGGTATTGAAGATAGGTAGAAGGTGCTCAAACAAAAATTACTCGAAACATCATCCAATTGGCAGTGAGCTGAAAAAAGTCCAAAATGGCGGATTCAAGATGGCGGCCATACAAACATCGGTGTCTATCTCAGCAAGTATAAAAGATGGAAGAGTGGTTTTTGGTAAAAGATGATTAAGACCTTAAGTTCTACTTGATGAGCAGAATGATTCGAAGAAAAAATATGGAGAGTGATAATGATCGAGGATTAGGAATAGGGGAGAGATAGATGGAGGCTGCTCAAACCAAAATACCCGAAAGCGAAACCTCGCGGTCCGCTTGCGGGCCGCGCACCCACGCGCCCTACTAGTTAATATATATATAGCTGCTCGTGCTGATTCACTCACTCACTCATTGATCACCTCTCCTGAACAATTTTGTATGAAAAATTTTTTTTTCACTCATGGCGTCGTGTAGAGGACAAAAATTCATTAAGAGGAAAAATATGGAGAGAGCTGATGATTGAGGATTTCAGAGACGAGCGACGGGCACGCTTAAGGTATTGAAGATAGGTGGGGGGTGCTCGAGCAAATGTCACTTGAAACGTCATCCAATTGGCAGTCAGCTGAAAAAAAATTCAAAATGGCGAAAAAAAGATGGCCGCCATACAAATTTCGTCGGTCTCCATCTCGGAGGGTATAAAAGATGGAAGAGTGGTTTCTTCGCAAAAGATGATGAGGATCCAAAGGTCTACTTGATGAATTGAAAAAATATTCAAAATGGCGGAATTTATTTTTCCATAGAAAATGTATGGCGAATATTGAAGAGACTACAAGTTGTGAACTATGCAAGGCTTTAATGCGGTTTTTTTGAGAACTCTCAAAGAACAATATGGGAAGACATGATGATTGAGGGTTTGGAAGTTGGTTGAGGAGCCCGGGCAGGGTATTGAAGATAGGTAGGAGGTGCTCAAACAAAAAATACTCGAAACATCATCCAATTGGCAGTGAGCTGAAAAAAAGTCCAAATGGTGGCCATACAAACATCGGTGTCTATCTCACCAAGTATAAAAGATGGAAGAGTGGTTTTTGCCAAAAGATGATTAAGACCTTAAGTTCTACTTGATGAGCAGAATGATTCGAAGAAAAAATATGGAGAGTGATAATGATCGAGGATTAGGAATAGGGGAGAGATAGATGGAGGCTGCTCAAACCAAAATACCCGAAAGCGAAACGCTTGCGGGCCGCGCACCCACGCGCCCTACTAGTTATATATATAAAGCTACTTGAAGTTACGTACTGATCACCTCTCCTGAACAATTTTCATGGGACTTTTTCACCATACTTTTCGTGTGTGTAAAATTCAAAAATGTAAGGTCTACAAAATTATAGAGAGAGCTGAACGTGGAAAACTGACTAGGGTGCCCTAAGGGATCTCGAAAACTATCAGTCGGAGAGGTACCGTCCCCAAACAAATGTTATTGTAAACCTTGGGCCATTGGGTGAACCGGTAAAAAAAATATGACCACCATACAAAAAAAATTTCGTCTCCATACAAAAAAAATCCTAATTTTCAAGAGGCTCTCCAGAACAATTTTGTATGGAACTTTTTTCCCTTCACTATTTATGTGCGTAGAACTTATGGGCCTTCCTTCAGAAAATTATGAAACGTCATGAATGTGGAAAATTTACCAGAGTACCTCATGGGTCCTCCAAAACTACCAGTCATACAGACATGGTCCCAAACAAATGTTATTAAAGACCTTGGGCCATTGGGTGAACCGGTGAAAAAAAGATGGCCGCCGAACAAAAAAAAATTCTCTCCATACAAATTTTTTGGGTTCTTTTCAAGAGGCTCTCCAGAACAATTTTGTATGGAACTTTTTTCCCTTCACTATTTATGTGCGTAGCACTTATGGATCTTCCTTCAGAAAATTATGAAACGTCATGAATGTGGAAAATTTACCAGAGTACCTCATGGGTCCTCCAAAACTACCAGTCATACAGACATGGTCCCAAACAAATGTTATTAAAGACCTTGGGCCATTTGGTGACCCGGTAAAAAAAAGATGGCCGCCAAACAAAAAAAAATTCTCTCCATACAAATTTTTTGGGCTCTTTTCAAGAGGCTCTCCAGAACAATTTTGTATGGAACTTTTTTCCCTTCACTATTTATGTGCGTAGAACTTATGGGTCTTCCTTCAGGAAAATTATGAAACGTCATGAATGTGGAAAATTTACCAGAGTACCTCATGGGTCCTCCAAAACTACCAGTCATACAGGCATGGTTCCAAACAAATGTTGTTAAAGACCTTGGGCCATTGAGTGAACGGGTAAAAAAAAGATGGCCGCCGAACAAAAAAAAATTCTCTCCATACAAATTTTTTGGGTTCTTTTCAAGAGGCTCTCCAGAACAATTTTGTATGAAACTTTTTCCCCCCACTACACGTATAAATAGAACTTAAAGATTATTTTTTCACAAAAAATACAATACGTAGTGAATATGGAAAAATTACCAGAGTACCCTAACGGCCCTCAAAAACTATCAATCGTAGAGGCATGGTCATGAAACTACAAATGTTCAAGACCTTAGGCCCTTTGGTGAGCCAGTAAAAAAAAGATAGCTACGGGACAAAAAAAAATTCCATTTCTTTATTTTTTTATAAGATAAACATAGAAAATGTATGACGAATATTGAAGAGACTACAAGGCCCGCGAGCTGCTTGCAGCTCGCGCACCGAGCGCAACACTAGTTTTATCTATGATTACAGCTAAGTACACATTTTAACTTTTATCCCCTCTCCCAAGGGAATGCTGCTGAATTTCGGGGTAAAAAGTATCCTATATGTTACTCCGTAGTACGAACTTAAATTATGCCAAGTTTCATTTCAATCCATTCTGTAGTTTTTGCGTGATGTGCGCACAAATATACAGACAAACAGATAAACAGACAACAAAAATTGCTTTTTTTCGTTCTATTACTTATCTATAACATGAAACATCCCCCAGTTATTATTTTGCAAAAATCTTTAATGTACAGATACGGCAAGTCTATGATTTTATTATATGTACAGAAGATAGATTTTGCATTTGCAATAGTGTTATTCTACTACTCAAGCCCTTTCATTTGATACCCATATTAAGGGAGTTGTGAAAAAAATATGTAATCCGCTATTTTGTAGCGGCGGTCATCTTGGATCGATTTTCATCAAACATAGCTAACAACACTCTCGACTATTTTACCTTTCAAACAAAAAAACCGCATTCAAATCGGTTCACCCGTTTGAGCGCTACGGGGAAACACACACACACACAAACACACACACACACAGACACGTCAAACTTATAACACCCCGTCGTGTTTGCGTTGGGGGTTAAAAAAAATCTTAAAACGGCTCTTCCGTTAAATTGCAAAAATTGCAAATAATATGCCAGCTTGTTCTATCAAAGGTGTGATTTATCTTGAATAACATATTGGTGCCCAAAAGCTTCCGAGGTTTAAATGCGATATTTATCTAAGGAATTATTCGAACATTCAGCGCAATATTTCGCTTGGGACGATCGGTTCAGACCAAGATTTATGTCTCATAATAAATTCAAAAAAATATCCGCGAAACGCTTTTCGGGGTTCCGTAGTGAAACAATGAACCCGTATAACCTTAATAAGGGCTCCTTACGAACGAAACTTCGTTCAGTTGGTCTGCCTGGCCGTCTGTGTGTTACAGCCATTTTATTCAGAGACTACTTAAAGCTACAATTGTGGCTAATTCTGTTGTACTTACACAATCTCTAAATTAATCTAAAATGACATGTCTAAATGCGCCTGGGAAGGCGCCTTTGCGCTATGATGGAACAGACATACACACACACGCACGCCGTTGTTTTTGCGTCGGGGGTCAAAAATATATTTCATTCATTCATTCATTACTCCATATCCGTGGACGTAATTATTAATGAAGCTTATTTTGATTAATTAACATTACTGGAATGGTGATAGTGAAATAGGTAACACTCACACATCGTAGATAAGATAGAAAGTCTAACTCGCTCTTCTAATTTGTTAGATTTTTATTTCCTACGATCTCTTTTGCATGCGCCTAACTAACGTCTTTGTGTGTCGGAATCAAATTTGGTTCATGTCATAGAATTGTAGCGTTTTATAAAGTAACTACCTAGTAGCTACATTGCGTACCTCAAAATATCGAATAGATGAACTCTTAACACCATATAGTCGGCCTTTTAATTCGATGCAGTAAAGTGACGTTTCATGGGTTGCTACTTTTTGACGGAAAAAAAATAGGGAGCATGGGGTAAAAGTGAAAGATGTAAATGATTCACATCTTTCACTTTTACCCCATTATTAATTATTTCATTTATCTTTATTTACTACAGTACAAGATTTATTTTTATGAGGATATAGTAGATAATGTTAGATAGATAATAAATAAATAAACTTTATAAAACTAACTTTATGAAATTGTAATATGTATATTGTATAACGTTAAATAATTAATTAATGCCTGTTATCGGAAACGGCTCCAACGATTTTCATAAAATTTAGTATGCAGGTGGTTTCGGGGGCGATAAATAGATCTAGGTTTCATTTTTAGAAAACGTCGTTTTACCAGCGTTTTCAGGTAATGAAAATGTTCGAGTTCAGATGATAATTTTTTCCTTTTTTTTTAATCTAAACACATAATAAAATCGTATTCTTGCGGTATCTGTACATTAAAGATTTTTGCAAAATAATAAATGGGGGATGTTAGGGATAAGTAATAGAAGGTAAAAAGCTATTTCTGTTTTTATCTGTTTGTCTGTTTTTCTGTTTGTCTGTATGTTTGTGCGCGCATCACGCAAAAACTACTGAATGGATTGAAATGAAACTTGGCATGAATTAAGTTCATACTACGGAGTAACATAGGTATAGGATACTTTTTATCCCGAATTTTAGCACGGTTCCCTTGGGAGAGGGGATGAAAGTCAAAATGTGTAGTTAGCTGTAATTCATTGACGCGTGGTCCGATTTCATTCATTCTTTTTTTGTTAGAAAGGAGATACTTTAAAGATTATCGGCCGATCTCTGAAAGGCTGGATCGATTTTGATGGGACTTTCACTGGCGTATGTTTACATTTTGATCTACCTAAACATCCGCCTGTGAACTTTTAACAGTTTTTAGCAAGGTATGAGCTCAAAGAAGCTTAGAAAAAACAAAATGATTCCCACGGTGATGATTTTTAAAAACCAAAATTTAAAAACAATCCACGCGAACGAAGTAGTGGGTATCCATTTGTATAATAATATTAATATCGATCGATTTTATTTGACAGTGCGCGTGCGATGATTTTGCCACGTCCCGCGCGCGCGCCTCCATTCATGTATAGGCACTGGGTATATATATTAGGCGATCGCTTGGTCATCGGCGCCGGGCAGCCAGCGGGTAGTGGGTAGTGTCATAGTGTGCTCTCGGCCGTCCCACGAGAAACTCGTGCGTGCGCGTGAATACTGTGAGACAAAAGTGCAGTCGAAAAAGGCAAACAATCTCCAAAAAAAAAAAAAAAAAAACGGATTCAAACTTCTCTATGAGATCCCCTGGATGTACCGACGAAATGCGTGTATCTGAACGCGGACAATCTGAACCGTACGCAGACGAAGCGTGTTTCCTCCTGCCAAAAACAAGTGGAAGTTACATTTGGATTTGCGTACAATACAGTGATGAGATCCCCTGGATGTATCGACGAAACGCGTGAATTCCAACGAAAGAAGTTACGACAAGGAGAATCGAAACCGTACACAGAAGAACCACGTTTCTTCCTGGCAAAAACACGTGAAAGTTACATTGGGATTTGCGTACAATATAAACTTTGTTGGAACCATCCTGCTTCCACAAGGAAATATGTCTAAGACTAGACTATATTATGGTAAGACTATTCACGGAATGCGTAGACTGGTTACCTACTGTTATGTAATATGGATCATTGGCGTTGAGATCAGCAGAGCGCGCAGCGGAGGAAGTCAAACCACTTAACCAAAGTACCCGCCGCCGCTGTCATTGCAGTCAAGGACAAGGAATTCCTGGTCACATTCATGGTGGTGGGCAATGGTGACGCGCTGGTTGTTAAACTGCCCAATAAGACGCATGGCAAATATTCCTAACCAGTAATAGCCGCAGAGTGCACAGCAAAGGAAGCGAAACTCCGCATCTGAACCGTCATTACGGCCAAGGACAAGGAATTCCCGGTCACAATCAAGGTGGGTTCATCATCAAGGGAACGAACCCACCACGACGAATCAAGGGGACGCGCCAGTATACTCGCCAGTAGGTACTTATTATTATTGATTACCGCGCGAGAAGAAAACTCAGACGATGACGGCTAACGGTCTCCAAGAAACGCAGATGGGCCCTTCTATGAGTTTCCATACATGTACGAAGCAAGTGAATTCCTGAGACAGAAGCTTATTGGCAATAAAAAAAATACAAGAACGACGACGGTGTAATGAATACAGCTGAATTTCTGGTTAGCAAAGACTATGCCACAGCACAGGCCACAGTGGTACGGAGTACCTACAAGGTAGGTAGGTACATACAGAAACTATAACCGTAACGATCAGAGAAACAAGTTGCATTGTAGGTACCTACCTATCTTGTTTTGATTCAGTTGTGCACAGTGGTTTATTGGGCGTAATTTGTTATTAATTTTATAAATTAGGTAAATAAAAAATGTTTTTATATTGATATAACAATGGCAACAGGCGTGTAGGTAGGTACATGAAAATTTACTCGGATGTGGACAATAATGTTGAATTATTGAAATATTAAAACGAGCGTTTGAAAAGTGGGTATGTTTATAGAACATTTTAATAATGAAATATAGATCATATAAGTATAGCGCTCTGTTTTATATATTGTGTGTTTGCGTACATATTGTAGGGTATAATGTTATGTTTGTATGTAATGTGTGAAAAAATTGTTAAATAAATGTAATATTTCCTTTATTTCTTTCTTTCAACTGTCACTCCTCCTTCCATACAACCGCTCTTCCGCATCGCGGTCGCGCGAAGCCGCGAGAAGCGCGAAGCGTGGGTGTCAACACGGGCGAAGCCGCGAGCAGTAGCTAGTTAAGTAAATAATTCGTATCTAAATATAATTTCCAAAAAAAAGTTTTACGACTACCAAGCAAAGCTCGGTCATCCAGGCACTATCACTATAATGTGATAATGTGTGTGGTCGTTAAAGCCGGTCAACTCGCATTGGAGCACCATGGCGGGTCCTAAGCTCTAAATGCCTCTCTCCTATGAGAGAGGAGACCTGTGCCTAATAGTAGTGGGAAGTTAAAAAGGCTGTAGTGGTGGAAATGATTTAGTCTATTCTCCGCCTCTGTCGGTATTGGCCGCCGTGGCCGAAATTCGGGCGGGAGAGGACATTATAATTTGTCTTGCATGGGATATAATAAAATCATATATCCCTCCGTATCTCGTATCTTACACCATAACGACAATTTAAAACGAAGTGAGAATATGCCAAGTACGCCGCGAAATCTGTCGCCTTCGAAACGTAGATTATTTCTTTTGAGAGCATAATTTAATTAGCTACAGCTCCCAGCATCCAACTGAAAATCGCTCGTCTGAGAAATGCATAGAATTTATTTCGTCGCCTGTAAGAATTTAGTTTGCAAAATATCATTGCAGTGAGTTAATTATGCGCATTACAACGCAAGTAGGTAATAGTAGTATTAATAGTAATGATTTCTGACAAGATGCCACAAAAAAAAACCACCACCAGTACAGCCTTTTAATGTCCCACTGCTGGGCACAGACCTCCTCTCTCATAGGAGAGAGGGATTTAGAGCTTAGACCCGCTACGCTGCTCCAATGCGGGTTGGCGGGCTTTAACGATTATTGTCACATGATAGTGATAACAACCGGAATCGTGCTCTCCTAGGCACGGGGGTGACACACCGCCAACTTCCAACTCCGGGCTAGCACTGTGAATTTCTTGATAGAAAATCCAATACCTACCTATTTTATTACCCGACCCGGGAATCGAACCCGGGACCTCGTGATCTGTAGTCGAATATGCTAACCACAAGACCAACGAGGCAGTAGATCGAGGCAAGCGTAATATTTCCTAAACCTTGTATTTGTAGGCCTACGAATTCACTGCTAATGTAAACTGCTACCACCTGCTACGCCGTAACGTCAGGCGTAGAATCACTCAATTCTGTCTTAGGCACAAGTCGAGAAAAGCTAGTGTCACACTAATAAATGTTTTGTAATTTTTTTCTCCGATTTTCACCTGACCAGCTATATATTATTACTAGTGTTGCGCTCGGTGCGCGAGCTGCAAGCAGCTCGCGTGCCTTGTAGTCTTTTCAATATTCGTAAAATAAAGAAATGGGAGGCCATACCAAATACCAGAATATACTGGAGAGTCTCTTGAAAGATAGAAAGAAATATGTATTGGTATCACGTTTCGTATCTTTTCTGAAAGGACACTAATCAGTTCTATGCATGCGTTTAGTGGAAAAAAAGGATCTATACAAAAATGTTCTGGAGATCCACTTGGAAATTAAAAAGAAATTTTGTATGGACACGAATTTTTTTGTTCTGTGGCTATCTTTTTTTTACTGGCTCACCAAAGGGCCTAAGGTCTTGAACATTTTTAGTTTCAGGACCATGCCTCTATGATTGATAGTTTTTGAGGGCCGTTAGGGTTCTCTGGTAATTTTTCAGCATTCACTACGTTTTGTGATTTTTGTGAAAAAAAATCTTTAAGTTCTATTTATAAGTGTAGTAGGGGGAAAATTTTTCATACAAAAATGTCTAAGAGAGCCTCTTGAAAAGAACCCAAAAAATTTGTATGGAGAGAATTTTTTTTGTTCGGCGGCCATGTTTTTTTTACCGGTTCACCTAATGGCCCAAGGTTTTTAATAACATTTGTTTGGGACCATGTCTGTATGACTGGTAGTTTTGGAGGACCCATGAGCTACTCTGGTAAAATTTCCACATTCATGACGTTTCATAATTTTCCTGAAGGAAGACCCATAAGTTCTACGCACATAAATAGTGAAGGGAAAAAGTTCCATACAAAATTGTTCTGGAGAGCCTCTTGAAAAGAACCCAAAAAATTTGTATGGAGAAAATTTTTTTGTTCGGCGGCCATCTTTTTTTTACCGGTTCACCCAATGGCCCAAGGTCTTTAATAACATTTGTTTGGGACCATGTCTGTATGATTGGTAGTTTTGGAGGACCCATGGGGTACTCTGGTAAATTTTCCACAATCATGACGTTTCAGAATTTTTCTGAAGGAAGACCCATAAGTTCGACGTATATAAATAGTGAAGGGAAAAGGTTCCATACAAAATTGTTCTGGAGAGCCTCTTGAAAAGAACTCACTAAATTTGTATGGAGAGAATTTTTTTTTGTTCGGTGGCCATCTTTTTTTCACCGGTTCACCTAATGGCCCAAGGTCTTTAATAACATTTGTTTGGGACCATGTCTGTATGACTGGTAGTTTTGGAAGACCCATGAGGTACTCTGGTAAATTTTCCACATTCATGTCGTTTCATAATTTTCTGAAGGAAGACCTATAAGTTCTACGCACATAAATAGTGAAGGGAAAAAAGTTCCATACAAAATTGTTCTGGAGAGCCTCTTGAAAATTACCCAAAAAATTTATATGGAGAAAATTTTTTTTTGTTCGGCGGCCATCTTTTTTTTACCGGTTCACCTAATGGCCCAAGGTCTTTAATAACATTTGTTTGGGACCATGTCTGTATGACTGGTAGTTTTGGAGGACCCATGAGGTACTCTGGTAAATTTTCCACATTCATGACGTTTCATATTTTTCCTGAAGGAAGACCCATAAGTTCTACGCATATAAATAGTGAGGCGAAAAAAGTTCCATACAAAATTGTTCTGGAGAGCCTCTTGAAAATTTGCAAAATTTTTGTATGGAGACGAAATTTTTTTTTGTTTGGTGGTCATATTTTTTCACCGGTTCACCCAATGGCCCAAGGTTTTGAACATTTTTTGTTTCGGGACGGTACCTTTCCGACTGATAGTTTTCGAGATCCCTTAGGGCACCCTAGTCAGTTTTCCACGTTCAGCTCTCTCTATAATTTTGTAGACCTTATATTTTTGAATTTTACACACATGAAAATTATGGTGAAAAAGTCCCATACAAAATTGTTCAGGAGAGGTGATCAGTACCTGACTTCAAGTAGCTTTATATATATAACTAGTGTTGCGCTCGGTGCGCGAGCTGCAAGCAGCTCGCGGGCCTTGTAGTCTCTTCAATATTCGTAAAATAAAGAAATGGGAGGTATATCAAACACCAGTATATTCTGGAGAGTCTCTTGAAAGATAAAAAGAAATATTGTTATTACGTTTGGTATCTTTTCTGAAAGGACACTAATGAGTTCTATACATGCGTTTAGTGGAAAAAAAAAGATCTATACAAAAATGTTCTGGAGAGCCACTTGAAAATTAAAAAGAAATTTTGTATGGACACGAATTTTTTTTGCTCCGTAGCTATCTTTTTTACTGGCTCACCAAAGGGCCTAAGGTCTTGAACATTTTTAGTTTCAGGACCATGCCTCTATGATTGATAGTTTTTGAGGGCCGTTAGGGTACTCTGGTAATTTTTCCACATTCACTACGTTTTGTATTTTTTGTGAAAAAAATCTTTAAGTTCTATTTATACGTGTAGTGGGGGGAAAAATTTTCATACAAAAATGTTCTGGAGAGCTTTTTGAAAATTTAAAAAAAAAATTGTATGGACACGAAATTTTTTTTTGTTTGGTACCTATCTTTTTTTTACTGGCTCACCAAAGGGCCCAAGGTCTTGAACATTTTCAGTTTGAGAACCATGCCTATATGATTTATAGTTTTTGAGAGCCGTTGGGGTACTCTGGTAAATTTTCCACGTTTATGACGTTTTATAATTTCTTTGAAGGAAAACTCAAAAGTTCTACGCATATAAATAGTGATAAGAAAAAAGTTCCATACAAAAATGTTAAGGAGAGCCTTTTGAAAATTCAAAAAAAAAATTTTTGTGGGCGGCCATCTTTTTTTTGCCGGTTCACCAAATTGCCCAAGGTCTTTAACAACATTTGTTTGGGACCATTCCTGTATAACTGGTAGTTTTAGAGGGCCCATGAGGTACCCTGGTAATTTTTCCACATTCACTACGTTTTGTATTTTTTGTGAAAAAAACCTTTAAGTTTTATGTATACGTGTAGTCGGGTGAAAAAGTTTCATACAAAAACATCCAGGAGAGCCTTTTGAAAAGAAACCAAAAAATTTGTATGGAGAAAAAATTTTTTTGTTCGGCGGCCATCTTTTTTTTACCGGTTCACCCAATGGCCCAAGGTCCTTAATAACATTTGTTTGGGACCATGCCTGTATGACTGGTAGTTTTAGAGGACCCATGAGGTACCCTGATAAATTTTCCACATTCATGAAGTTTCATAATTTTCCTGAAGGAAGACCCATAAGTTCTACGTATATAAATAGTAAGAGGAAAAAGCTCTATACAAAAATGTTCTGGAGAGCCTTTTGAAAATTTAATAAAAAATTTGTATGGACACGAAATTTTTTTTTGTTTGGTACCTATCTTTTTTTTACTGGCTCACCAAAGAGCCCAAGGTCTTGAACATTTTCAGTTTCAGAACCATGCCTCTATGATTGATAGTTTTTGAGAGCCGTTGGGGTACTCTGGTAAATTTTCCACGTTCATGACGTTTCATAATTTTCCTGAAGGAAGACCCATAAGTTCTACGCACATAAATAGTAAGGGGAAAAAAGTTCCATACAAAATTGTTCTGGAGAGCCTCTTGAAAATTAAGAAATTTTTGTATGGAGACGAAAATTTTTTTTGTTTGGTGGCCATATTTTTTTCACCGGTTCACCCAATTGCCCAAGGTGTTGAACATTTTTTGTTAGGGGATAGTACCTCTCCGACTGATAGTTTTCGAGATCCCTTAGGGTACCCTAGTCAGTTTTCCACGTCCAGCTCTCTCTATAATTTTGTAGACCTAAATTTTTTGAATTCTACACACACGAAAAGTATGGTGAAAAAGTCTCATACAAAATTGTTCAGGAGAGGTGATCAATACGTAACTTCAAGTAGCTTTATATATATAATTATAATTTGTCTTTGATAGAAATACTAAAGTTCGAATTCCTACATACTTTCTCTTCGTTGAAATTCCCACTCAAATGTACTTGATATTGATGTAACCTTTTATAAAATGATACTTCCAAAAGTTCAGTTATAGGTACTATAACAGAATCATTGTCCCGTTATGAGCAATTCTTATTGAACCCTACTTATTCTTTCGTCCAAAGCGCTTTGGAACATAAATAAAATGAGCATACGCCGTATAATTCTATGAAAATATTAACTATATTCTTCAGGAAATATTTTAGGATAAGAAAGTTCTGAATCACTCAGTTGGCATGAAAGAAAATTCGCCTTGTACAATTTATCACACGTCTTTAGATTTCAGTTATGATTCGGCAACCAACGAACAAATTGTTTAGTGATTAGTAACAGGCTGAATTTTCGCGAGTAGGTTCGTTTCGACGAGACGATCAAGTTTTTCCTCTATGAAAATTCTTGATGGTGGTAGCTACTCGAGTGCGCAGGTGTTACATATTTCGATTCGCTCGGATGGGAATTCGTTCCACTAAATTTGTAGGACTATGTAGCCATTTCATTATGTAACAAGTATTTACTAAGCTGCATACAAAAAATCAACTGGTTATTAATAATTTTTAATCATTATTATGAACTCATTATTAGGAAATATTCGGAATGGAAGACGCTGTAGAATATTATTAACTAAATATTACTCGAAATTAGTTAATCTCGAAAAATTACTGAAAAGTATTACTCGATACTACCGTCATTTAACCGACGATGTAAATCTCGCAAAACATGCCGTCAATTTACAAACACAACTGTTTCTCTGATTGACTCCCATCAAAAATACAACCTTAATACGTAGAGCATAGAGTTCTAAATGCAGCGGCAGATAAATCATACCTAGTTTCATTAAAATGTTCATTTCCTCCTGGCGTCATCGCTGAATTGGCAATTTGTTCGATACTCAAGGCTTGGTCTACACAACGCGCGGCGGAAACGAATCTCCTCGAAGTTGTTACACTAATACAACTAATATTATAAAGCGAAAGTTTGTGTGTGTGTGTGTGTGTGTGTGTATGTTTATTACTCTTTAACACCTCAACTACTGAATCGATTTGGCTGAAATTTCAAATGGAGATAGATTATGCCTTTTATCCTGGAAAACCCAAAGTTCTCATGGGATTTAAAAAAAACCGTAATAAATCAAATCAAATCAAATCATTTATTAAATCGTTTGATTGTTACATAATAAGATCTTAAAATACCTAATTACATATAGTTGGAACAATCCGCCTCTAACAGGCATACGATATTTAAGATATTTTTACAGATACAATTTTACAAATCTAATTTCATAAAGTTTTAAAAATACATAATTACGAAGTTATTTACAGGCATATATTTAACAGGCATCATATAATCAAGCATTCGAATGACGACTATACTTAAAACAATATTAGGTATTTAAATTATTGTTATATGTATAAATCTATACTAATAAATAAAATTGAAGTGTCTGTCTGTAATATCGAAATAACTACCTCATATTAAGCTCATATGGTTATTTGAACGCTACTATAACCGAATCACACGTTTTTAAAATTTTTGTCTGTCTGTCTGTCTGTCTGTCTGTCTGTCTGTCTGTTTGAACGGGCTAATCTTCGGAACGGCTGAACCGATTTTGACGGGACCTTCACATACAAGTAGAGAATTAACCAGGGAGTAACATAGGCTACTTTTTTAACCGACTTTCAAAAAAGGAGGAGTTGTGTTTTTCTACCTATGTACACCGATATCTCCGAGATTTCTGAACCGATTTGCGTAATTTTTTTTTTAATCGATAGAGAAATATTGCGACCCTGTTCTATAAAATTTTTGGATTCCAACTCCTCAATCCTGATGCTGTAGGGGACCTAATCCCCAAAACTAATGGGTTTCAGAAACTTTCGGTTATTTAAATTGATATTGGGGGTACCAATTAAAGACTTTATCTTTGAATGAACTCGAGTAGGTACATATCCAACTCCTCAACCCTGATGCTGTAAGGAATTCTATTTCGAAATCGTGGGGATCCCACGGGATTTTTCCGTTTTGGGGACGGGTTTCTACAGATAAGCTACTTTTTGTTCTGGAAAATCAAAAGTTCCCACGGGATTTTTAAAAATCTAAATCCACACGGGCGAAGCCGTGGGCATCATCTAGTTATCAATAAATTACGTAATTAAAAAAACTAAAAACCCGACTGCGTAAAACAAACTAGTTCTGGTAACTGAAAAGCAAAAAACAAGCTTTGTACTTTATAAACTAGAATTTGATAAGATCATAAACATAATTAATGTTAGAAAATGTATGGCATGCGGGGGCGAACTAATAGTCCTGAGTAGTTGGCTAAGTAATGCCCCCGCCTGCCATACATTTTCTAACATTAATTATGTTTATGATCTTATCAAATTCTAGTTTATAAAGTACAAAGCTTGTTTTTTGCTTTTCAGTTACCAGAACTAGTTTGTTTTACGCAGTCGGGTTTTTAGTTTTTTTAATTACGTAATTTATTTCTTGGTTTTTAGTGCAAAACTATGAAAAATTTTTAGATGCATATTTTTACAAGAGACAGGCCTGTGTCTCTCCGGGTGTAGGTATTAAAAACATACCTACAGGCGGCGGCCATTACGCAAGGGCCAATCTAGTAGGCTGCCGCAAGCGAAGAAAGACACGCGCGCGCGCTATTTGTTCGACCACGTTCAACTTTCTCGATAGTTGCAAGATGGACACAAAACGAAAGAGGCACTAGGTACTAGGCAGTTCTGCCGACTTTTGCCACCGAAACGATTTAATGTAAGAAATGTAGAAATATAATATTATAATAAGTAATAATTACAATTAGTAATTAATAATTAATCACTACATTATACATAGTATAAAACAAAGTCGCTTTCTCTGTCCCTATATCCCTATGTATGCTTAAATCTTTAAAACTACGCAACGGATTTTGATGCGGTTTTTTTTAATAGATAGAGTGATTCAAGAGGAAGGTTTGTAAGTAGAAAAATTGGACCCGGTAGGTGGCGCTAATAGCGGGCAGGACGACGTCTGCCGGGTCCGCTAGTAGCTAATAAACCTTTTACTAGTAACCCGAACTACGAAAGATATCGACAGTCTCAATACAGCGCGAGCCCATAAGAATTGATGTTCATGTATTAAAGTAAGTATAGCGCGTTTTAGACCACTATTAGCGCCATCTGTTGAACACTGGAAACTTTAATAAGGTCCTTCATAATATTATTGTATTATTTTAGTGTTAGGCGATTTAAGGTTAAATTATAAGTGCTACAATAATTGATGGGAAGGGGGAAGGTGTAGGGGGGATTATGTGGAATGTAGTAGAGTGGAGTGGGAAGGGATCTTAAATAAATTACCACCAATTTACTCACAGAGTAGTTGTTATTTATTTTGTTTTCTATGATTTGTCACTCCAAACTGATTACAAACATATAGATTGTATATATTTTCGTATTTGCCTTTTAAAGCCCTTTATTTTGATACCCCACTCGAGGGTCTTGAGGAAAAAATATTTTTTCAGCTCGCACATTAAAATGCATAAAATCCGCCATTTTGAATTTTTATTAATTTTATGTACCCAGTAACATTTGCGCTGTTAAGACAAATCTAATGACGTATCATTTATCAAAATAAGTTGAGTCGTTGAGTAGTTACGAACTGACATAGGAAACGGTCATTTTCTGTGATTTATCACTCCAACTTATATTCAAATATATAATTGTATACATTTTTGTATTTGCCTTTTAAATCCCTTCATTTTGATACCCCACTCGAGGGTCTTGAAGAAAAAATTTTTTTTCAGCTCGCACATTAAAGCGCATAAAGTCCGCCATTTTAATTTTTTTTTTAAATTTAGGTACCCTATAACACTCGCGCCATGAAGACAAATCTAATGACGTATCATTTATCAAAATCCGTTGAGCCGTTGATTAGTTACACGCGGACATAGGAATGGACATACATACACACAGGTGAAACACATAACCCAGTCGGGTAAAAATATGTCAAACAATCAAAAGTAATACAAACAAAAACAACAAAATAAAATAAATATAGGGTATTAATGTCATAATATGTGAATGTGTAAAAATGTCATAGTTGCCTTTTATCATGTCTGAAAAATTCATCTAAGGAGTAAAAATTTTTTATCTGTAACCATTTTTTTAACTTTTGTGTAAAATATTTCATCGGTAGGGATTTTATATCCCCTGGTAATTTATTATAAATTTTTATTGCCATAGCATAGCAGCTTTTGTTATATAGTGTTGTTTTTGGAAATCTTGTAAGAATGAGTTTGTCTGGGTACCTTAAAGATCGTGTCGGATATATTTCGTGCATTGTTTTGAAAATATATTTGTTGGACTTAACAAACTTTGAAATTTCTAATATATATAAACATGGAAGCGGTAACACTTTAAGTTTTATAAATGCTGGCTTGCATGATTCATAGGGCGCCATGCTTAAAATAGCCCTAAGGCATTTTTTTTGAGTGATGAATACCTTATTTGCATTTGTTGAATTTCCCCAGATAAGAAGACCATAGCGGAGCACTGAAGAGACATATCCGTGATATGCTGTAAGAGCGGTCTGAGTACTAGCCGTCTTACTAAGTCTGCGCAGCACATAGACGAATCTATTTAGACTATTACATACTTTACTAACATGACTTTTCCAAGAGCAATGTTCGTCTATCTGTATGCCTAAAAATCTACATTCCTTTACTTCATGTATTCTGTCTCCTTTATAATTGATATTAAGATTAGCACGCTGTTTATTGTAATTTCTAAATTGAATAAAATTTGTTTTATTTATGTTTATGTGTAAATTATTGCTTTCTAACCATTCTATTATGAGTTTTAAAGTATTATTAATGTCAGATTCAAATTGATTAATGTTGTTATTAGTGCATGTCATAATAATTGAAATGTCATCTGCGAAAAGTGTCATTTTATGATTAGTAATGTCAGGTAGATCGTTAATATAAAAAAGGAAAAGTAAAGGCCCTAATACAGTGCCTTGTGGTACTCCATATCTGTTAATTTCGTACGATGATTTGACATTGACTAAATCATTATTTTCGTTAATACTTTCTATCTCAACACATTGTTTCCTGTCTGTTAAGAATGATTCGATCCATTCTAAAGCTGGACCTCTAATTCCAAAATTGTTAAGTTTTTTAAGTAGGGTTTTGTGTGATACAAAATCAAATGCCTTAGTCATATCAATAAAAATTGCTACAGTAAGCTTCTTTGCGTCCATATTTTTTATTATTTGATCCACTAGATTGAAGCAAGCTTGGGTTGTGGACTTTTTGCATTGAAAACCATATTGTTCTGTTTTGAAGATTTCTAATTTATTTATGAAGTCTATTATGCGTTTGTAAATCGCTTTTTCAAATATTTTTGACATGACTGGTACCAGTGAAATGGGACGATAATTGCTTATTTGGTTTTTATCTCCCTTTTTATGCAATGGTTTCACAATAGATCGTTTCAATAAATCTGGAAACTTACCTTGTTCAAAAGATTGATTTATGAGGTGTGTCATAATTGGCGCTAGTTCCTTTTTGCAATATTTCAATATTTTTGTTGTTATTTCATCTGATCCTACGGCATTAGTGTTATTTAGTGACATCATGATTTGTTCTACTTCTTTAACCGTATAAGGCTTTAAGAATATGCTACAGAGTATACTTTTTTGTTAGTATTAATACATTTTAAGTTATCCTTATTCGTGAGACTTATATAATATTCATTGAAGTGTTTGGCAATGTCGTGTGGATTAATTATATTCTGCTCATTGATTTTTATCTCTTTAATATGTTTTTTTATTTTATTTTTATTGGCACACTCTGCAATGATGTCCCATGATGCTTTGTATTTGTTTTTAGCATTCATAATATGTTTATTGTTACAGTTTAATGTACTGTATAGCTACAGCTATAGGTAGATTACTATAGCAAACTTCCTTGAACGTAGGTGTAAAGGTTGGAAAAGGGAGCAGGAACGGGAACCGGAAATCCACGATTCCCTCGGGATTTGTGAAAAAACGAAATTCACGCGCAGGCGAAGCCGTGGGCAGAAGCTAGTATGTATTAAAAAACAGTTTTGGTGTTGTGTAAACTGAAACTAACCGTAACCATACAATGCGATAATTTTGCTATTGCCCTTCGTCTATTGCATGTCCGACTTCGCTAGTCGCTACCTTCGCACTTTGTGTGTCCAAGCCTTAACGTCAAACACAAACGAGATTGAAATTGCATACGCCTATTTACTTAGCCATCGTGTACTCTACTCTTGCCGCATGCAGTTGGTTTAATTATGTCAAGATAGCATAGTGATTGTTCGTTTACTGTTTGTGGTAAAGACATGATTGAAACACGCTACTCGGTACTGAGTGCTTAGTCTAAGTTTGAAGCGCTCCAAAACTAAAAGTATACTAGAAGTATACTGTTGATCGAATCACAAATGACTTCAGAGCAAAATGAACTCAAAGACTCTTATTTTAGGTCCATTTTACTCTGAAATCATGGTGATTCGATCAATAGTATACTTATAGTATACTAAAAAGTTTTGGAGCGCTCCCAACTTAGACTAAGCACTCAGGTTTTAAATCGGTCGTGAGTTGTGATGCCTGTATGATTTCAATACCCTACTCGGGTCGGGTTTTAAATCGGTCGTGAGTTGTGATGCCTGTATGATTTCAATACCTTACTCGGGTCGGGTTTTAAATCGGTCGTGAGTTGTGATGCCTGTATGATTTCAATACCCTACTCGGGTCGGGTTTTAAATCGGTCGTGAGTTGTGATGCCTGTATGATTTCAATACCCTACTCGGGTCGGGTTTTAAATCGGTCGTGAGTTGTGATGCCTGTATGATTTCAATACCCTACTCGGGTCGGGTTTTTATCGGTCGTGAGTTGTGATGCCTGTATGATTTCAATACCCTACTCGGGTTGGGATTTAAATCGGTCGTGAGTTGTGATGCCTGTATGATTTCAATACCCTACTCGGGTCGGGTTTTAAGTCGGTCGTGAGTTGTGATGCCTGTATGATTTCAATACCCTACTCGGGTCGGGTTTTAAATCGGTCGTGAGTTGTGATGCCTTTGGGTGAATTGATGCAAATCGCAAAAAAAATCGATATAAAGAGCAATATTCCAGTACAAAAATACCAAACGGCTGGACACTCATGTAGTGATACCTAATGTTTATCTAACCACTCACCATACTCAGTTTAAACGATAAAATATAATGTATTAGACGTTAGAATGATGCCAAGAACGAAACCTGATTACCCCGACTCCGTGCAGTCTTGTCTGATCTACCCCAAGGTGTTTAGGAGAGCGCGAAGCCAGAAGCATGCGAAGAAGTTGCAGAATGAAGCGAACGAAGGTTGAGAAGGATAGAGCCAGTCTTCTGGCTTAGCCTATTTAAAAACTTGATCCCCTTGGTTCCCCCAGCTAACGATCGAGTCTTCTTTATTTTTTAACCCCCGACGAAAAAACGACGGGGTGTTATAAGTTTGACGCGTCTCTGTGTGTGTGTGTGTGTGTGTGTGTGTGTGTGTGTGTGTGTCTGTCTGTTCCCCTGTGGCGCTCAAACGGGTGGACCGATTTGAATGCGGTTTTTTTGTTTGAAAGGTGAATTAGTCGAGAGTGTTGTTAGCTATGTTTAATGAAAATCGGACCAAGATGGCCGCCGCTACAAAATGGCGGATTACATATTTTATCACAACGCCCTCAATATGGGTACCAAATGAAAGGGAATATATATAATGACTAGTGGAATAGCACTATGCAAATCCAAGATGGCCGCCACCACAAAATGGCGAATGTGGGGGGTTTTTAAATGTTTAATTCATACTTGTAGAATCTACTACCTACTTTCTACTATCTACTACCTACTTTATTTTTACGTAGCTATTAATCACTAAATAGTTTATATTCCTACACACGATCAAGCTCATCGAGCGTAGATGGAGTGGCAATGGGTAGCACACATAGCTTGAAGGAACGATTGATGGGAGGTCCTGAGATGCTCGAATGGTCACCCCGCACCGGAAAATGGAGCATTGGAAGACCTTCCATTAGGTGGGTATACGATGTTAAACGAGACCGTGCAGGGGTCTATTAGATACAAGATGCATAAGATCATGTTCTGTCAAACCTGTTAACTCGCATTTGAGCAGCGTGGCGGATCTAAGCTGTAGATCCCCTCTCCTATGAGAGAGGAGGCCTGTGCCCAGCAGTGGGACGTTAAAGGCTGTAGTGGTGGGGGTGGTGTTCTGTGACGGTCCGTGCAAGTTGTAAGGAACCTATGTCTATCAATGGTGACGCTAAGCCTAATTACTACAGTTCACTGTAGCGTTACCCGATCTACTAAAACCCATAATAAAGAGAGCATTAGCACATGAGTAGATATCCCTACAGAGAGGATGCTTCATACAAGCGCCCGCTGTATGTACACTCACACATAGCGCAGCTCACATGAGCTCTCACCAACGGTTCACGGACGCTCCGCTGGGGCTCAGTTGGGAGGCAAACGCCAAGTGTGGGTCGTGCGCATTAAATTAATACTGAGGTTAAAGTCTTTGACGAGAGTTTAGAGATTGTGTAAAATAGTGAAAATTATATAAAAAATTGGTTGTCTGTAAAGTCGGTTTACGGACGATAAAACGTGATAACGTTATAAGAAAACAAAGAGATATACATGTGTCACAAGTCGAACGCTTAGTTCCGCGCTTGCACGCGGTACGTGATGGATGAGTCACGCTTTTTCGTGCGTGTAGCCGGCGTTCATCGATTTATAAGACGTTACCACGTCAAAAATTAGACTTAAATGTTGTGTTTAGACAAAAATGCCTAACCATTATACAGTTAACACTTAACAGAAAGTTTAAGTATACAACAGGTGACAACTCTATGAGTATATATATAAGTTTTGGAAGTTGTAAAAAGCTCCTCTGTAGGGATATCTACTCATGTGGCATTAGTTAGATAAGTTGTGTAGTTACAAACAATAACAATATAAGTTGGGATTACCCCTCTCCAACTTTGCTATTGGCGATGACAAGCAATCTAGCGCCGAATACACTTGGGAAGTTGGAAACTTATGCATAGATGTTATATAGGAACTTAAGCAAACCCGCAAAATCTGCCTCGACTATATTCGGACTTTTAATTCGATGCAGTAAACTGACGTTTCAAAATGTCATTCCGTAAAATAATGTTGTCAACCTAATTTCAATAGTGATGTGATAGGTTTATTTAATTTCATTTATAAAAACGTTTAACCTTTACTAAGACCTTAAAATAAATAATTATTGTTTATAGTAGGAACACTCTACCTCTAACAGGCATTAGGATTAACTTTTTGCAGATTACAATGTCATAAAGTTAGTTTCACAAAGTTACATAAGTATGTAATTCGGAAGTTATTACAGGTCTTATTATCCTCTTAAAAATAAATCTTGCACTCTAGTAAATAAAGATAAAATAAACTAATTAATGTTGTGATGATAAGAATCATTCAAATCATTAACTTTTACCACATACCTATTTTTTTTGTCAAAGAGTGACAACCCACGAAACGTCAGTTTACTACATTGAATTAAAAGTCCGACTATTAAAAAAAACTAATCACATTATATAAATAAAATTAATTACGCAAAGGAAAAGGGTTTGTATCGCTTGTAGTCGTGTAATTTCTTCCAGACAATGAACCATATTTTATATTTTCGCCAAAAATCAAATCCAAGATGGCCGCCACCACATAATGGCGAATTAAGTACATAATTATTTCGTAATCATAGGCCATAGAGTCCACAGTTTATTAATTTACAATTTTCAATTTTTGGTCGCCTCAATAGATAGACCATGCACAGGAATCTAGATCTAGAAAATCTTGCCCTAGTTAATAAAGATTTAACTCGTACTTTCAAAGCAATTTCGATGCTGTTAAAGTCCAGATAACATAAATTTGCTTAGCGAATTTATTTTACGGTAAGCCAACTGCCGTGCGCGTAAATAGAGGTTTTTGCTGCAAATCGGCCATTTAACTAGAATTTATTTTTATGTTCTATACGTACACCTCTTTTTTCTACCTTTTTGTTTCTATCGCTCTGTGATCTCACCTGTATGCTTAGTCCCACTTTTTACATAGTGGCAACGATGATCGAAATTCGAGTATCGCCACACAATGACTTCAGAGCAAAATAAACCCAAAGACTCTTATTTTAAAGTCGTAATTCAATAGGTTGAATATTTATTTTACAACATTTCTGATTGGGGCGCCGCTGGCTGTTTTCGAATGCTGAATGTATTGGCGAACTCAAACCTTAATATAAGCCACTTTGGATCCATTTTACTCTGAAGTCATTGTGATTCGATCGATAGTGTACTATAAAGTTTTGGAGCGCTGCAAAGTGGGACTAAGCATACTGCTCGCTTTTTTTATTCTTAGCGACCATAGAAATATACATATTATCAAGGATAGAACGGCCTTGTGGGAGGAAAACGCATGCCAAACTTGTGTACACTGGTACACAAGTTTTCAAAATCACACTTAGTACGCACCGAGATTTCGATGTAATTTATTTGTATTTGCACAAAAATAATCTGCGGTCGAAATCGCTAACCACTAGACCAACGGGCTATACGTAAAGCGGGCGGAACAAATACAACGCTATACTTATGTAATACTTCTAGGAGTACTTCTACGACAGACGATTAACTAAGTGCCCCGTTTCTTTATGTGAGAATTGACTTTTTATTTAGGCTGTTAGGCCTCCACGCAACTCACTAATAAATAAAACACATTTTTAACTTTCACAATATAATTAAACGTACGCCATTATTTCAGCACAGACTACAACAATAGAAATGTCAAAGAGTAATAAACAAAATAGATGTAACGCCTTATGTCAGAGACATCAATAACAGCATAGATAGATGGAGCAATATTCTAACATTCTCCCTCGATTTTTAGTAATTTAATAAAATTAAATTGATGAAAATCGGAACATAAATGTACACAAAATTACTAGACATTTTCTACTATAGAAATATAATGTATTTTAGTTATATTAAACAAAGGCAAAATTTTAAAAACAGAATTACAGTTAATACTTTTCACTAACCAATTGTTCAGGTTTCTATAATATTACATATTTATGTGAATTTAGGATAGTTGTAACATTTTTTTAAACAATATTTATTTATCAGTATTAACGCAATACAATATTATTCTTTTTCCTTTTAAGGTTAAAGTTAAACTGACCTTAATCTTATAAAATTATATATATTAATAATGTTACATATTTATTCAAATTAATATAATTCAACTTATATTTAGCATTGAACGTAAACGTACAAAATTTTCTTTAGTTAAGCTTTTAGTAAATAAATCTGCATAGTTTTGTTGTGAAGATACATATTTTATTTCAAATTCTCCCTTGTTAAATGAGTCTTTTATAAAATGTAATTTAATGTCAATGTGTTTAGCACGTTTACTGTTTTCATAAGACTTACATAGTTCTAAAGCACCTATATTGTCCATATATAAAATACTTTGCACTTCACTGTCTCTATTAAAGTTCTTATACAGTCCTTTCACATTAATTAAATCGCATACACTCACTGTAGCAGCTATGTATTCCGCTTCGGCTGTTGAGAGGGCTACACAATTTTGTTTTCTTGATATCCATGATATAATATTGCCATTGTATAATGTAATTGAGCCACTTACACTTTTCCTGTCATCTTTATTTCCAGCCCAATCTGCATCAGAGTATGTTTCTATACAACTATCATTATTTTTGTAATATATCAACCCATGTGTTCGAGTACCTTTTAAATAACGGAGTATCCTTTTTGCCTGAATCCATAAGTCTTTTGTAGGTTTTTCTAAATATTGTGATAGGAAAGATGTTGCATATGATATATCAGGTCGCGAAGTTGTAGATATGAACATAAGTCCTCCAATTAGTTGTCTAAATGGTATGTCATGTATGATTTCATCATTTTTATTTACTTGATAGCCTTTGGTCATAGGTGTCTCTGTAGTATTGCAATTTTCCATTCCAAACTTCTTTAGCATTTTGTCTATCTGTCTTGTTTGTGTAATTTTTATTGTATCCATTGTTCTTGTTACTTCCATTCCTAAAAATAATTCTATTTCACCCATATCTTTTGCGTTGAACTCTTGTTTTAAATCTGATATTATTTCATTCAAATTATTGTTACTGCCGGTAACTAAGATGTCATCTACATATAGTACTAGCCAGATGTTTTTCATACTATTTTTATATAAACAGAAATCATTTCTTGATCTTTCAAATCCTTTCTCTTCTAGATAATTATTTAATCTCTTGTTCCAGCATTTTCCACTTTCCCTCAATCCATATAAACCTCTATTTAGCTTTAACATGTTGCCATCTACCACTTCTACTCCTTCCGGTGGTTTAAGATATATTTCTGATTCTAATATCCCGTTTAAATATGCTGTTGGTACATCTAATTGTCTTATTGGCCAAGAATTTTGTATTGCTTGTGCTAGAGTAAATCTTACAGTTGATATTCTTGCTACTGGTGTATAGTTATTATTCCCAAATTCATCATTGTCTTTTAACTGGAACCCTTTTGCAACCAATCTTGCCTTCTTTATTCCATTTTCTTTTGTTTTGAATATCCATTTGGCTTCTATTGCTTGTTTGTTTGCTGGTAATTTAGTTTCTGTCCAAGTATTCATTCTTTTAAGTGCATCTAGTTCCATATTTATTGGTGCTGACCAACCTTTTTCTATAGCCTCTTGATATGTAACTGGGTCATCTTCGCTGAAAAAACAATAAGCCTGAAAATTAAGATGGTAATCATTAAGATGTTCTGGTAGTTTGATTTGTCTACCACTTCTTGTTGTCGTTGGTTCTGTTGTATCTATTTCATTTTGCTCTGGTATTTTTTTCTGCGTATTATCATCATATTGTACTTCTTGATCTTCTTCATTCCTGATTATTTTATAATTTACATTATTTTCTTCATCATTTGTGTTCATTTCTTCTACAGTATATCTTATATCCGACTCATCAAAGGTGACATCTCTTGATACTATTATTTTATCAGTTTTCGGATTCCAAAGTTTCCATCCATTTTTAGCATATCCAACCATTCTTGTTGCTATAGCCCTGTTTTCTAATTTATTTGTTCGGGGTAAAGTTACTGCCCATGCTTTGCATCCAAATATTTTTATTTTATCTAACATCATATCTCTTTTAAATCTTATTGCAGGTATATCATTAAATATTGCTTTCGACGGTGATCGATTAATCAGTAATGTAGCTGTCAAAACTGCTTCGCCCCATAAGTGTTTGGGTAAATTAGACTCACTCAAAATTGTTCTTGCTTTGTCTAATATAGTGCGATTCATCCTTTCAGATTTTCCATTCATTTGCGGACTATATGGTAAACTATACTCAATTTGTATTCCTTTATTTTGACAAAAATCCTTTAAATAGTTTGAACTGTACTCTCCCCCGTTATCACATCTTATTCTCTTCACTCGTATTCCTTTTTCAGTTTTCAACATTTTTATATAGTCAACTAAATTTTGTGCTGCTTCTGATTTATTTTTCAACAAATATGTATATGTAAAATGTGAGTAGTCATCTATAATTGTCTGATAATATTTTTGTCCTTCATTGGTAGTTGTGCTCATTGGTCCTGCTATGTCAGAGTGTATTAAATCACCTATAGCCTCTGATTGAGGTTTTGTAACAGTATAAAATGGTTTTCTTGTAGATTTGTTAAGCATGCACTCATTACATATTTTGTCACTATAGGGTAAGTCCATAATTTGCAAACTTTTTCTATTTAAATGTCCTAGTCTTTTATGCCATATGTCATTCTTGTCTATAGCTTGATTGCATTGTTCATTTTGTTTAATTAACATCCTCATAGTAAACAATCTTCCTTCTTTATGAATATAGTGTGTATTATTATTTGCATCATTAGTATATATTTTCATTTGTTCGTTGTTAATTATAATTGTCATACCTCTTTCCATCAATTTAGTGACAGATATCAAATTATGTGAAATTTCTGGTACTATTATTCCTTCAATAACTATCTTTTTATTCATATAAAATCCGGATAATTTTCCTTTCTTTTTTGCAAGTAAATACTGGCCATTAGCTATTTTAATTTTCATTGAATTATTTAATGATTCTATGTCATACATATATTTTTCATATTTTTCTTGAATGAAATGATGTGTTGCTCCAGAGTCTATTATAAATAGGATATCATTATTTTCTACAAATTCACTTTCTAAAGTTAATGCGACAAATGTACTTTGATTTTCTTCCAATATCTCTGTTTCCATTGTGGTATGTGCTTGTCTAGAAGTATTATTATGCTGTCCTCTTCCTCTATTCATATAGCTATTATTAGCATGTAAACTTCCTCTGTTCATATTGTTATAATGTCCTCGTCCATGATTAACGTAATTATTTTTATAATTTTTTCCACGATTCATATAGTTGTTGTTGTAAGTTTTTCCACGATTCATAAAATTATTATTATAACCTCTTCCTTGATTCATAAAATTATTATTGTGACCTCTTCCTTGATTCATATAGTTATTGTTGTGACCTCTTCCTCTATAATTGCCACCATTAATATAATTTCTACTCTGATTTATATCTTCATTATTATTTATATTACACTGATATGATTTATGACCTTTTTTATTACATTTGAAGCAAATTATATCCGAGTTTGTTATATATACATTTTCGTTTTGTTCTCTTTGACTGTTTGCTTTTAATTTCGTTTCTAGATCCAGCATTCGACTCTTCACAAACTCATATTGTAATTCTTTGTCTAATGTTTCTAAAGTATTTATAACAGCGTCATATTCAGTTGGTAATGTTATGAATAAATGTTCTACCTTGTCAACTTCTTCCATCTTTGTGCCACCACATTCCAATTCATTGATAATGTTTTCAAAATTTATAAAATGATCCTGAAGTTTCTCCGAAAAGTTATGTTTTAATGTAATTAGTTTCTTTTTCAGTTGGACCTTATTGTACGTACTTTTTCTCTCAAACACTGCACTTAACAATTTCAGCATTTCTAACGTGCTGGTGGCAGGCTTTACAATTTCTAAAAATTTATCGTTTAAACAGTTAATTATCATCGATCTTCCTTTAGCATCATCCTTCTTGTAATTCTCGTTTTCTAAATTTTCTTCCTTCGTACTTGTTAATACGTAGTCTATGCCCTTTTCTTCGAACAAAATTTTTAATCTAAATTTCCAATTACTAAACTTACTCTTTTCGTTGAGTTGTGGATAAATCTCGTTAGACATCATTCTTCATAAGTATTATGTATGAATTACACAGTAAAACAGAAAACTTTTCTCAACTTTATGTGGGGCCTAGGCGTGGCGTCGTAATTTTTTTCCATCAACTTTTTTCATTATATCAAATAACACAACGCATAACACAGATGTACAGAGGTCCGTGGATGTGAGAATTGACTTTTTATTTAGGCTGTTAGGCCTCCACGCAACTCACTAATAAATAAAACACATTTTTAACTTTCACAATATAATTAAACGTACGCCATTATTTCAGCACAGACTACAACAATAGAAATGTCAAAGAGTAATAAACAAAATAGATGTAACGCCTTATGTCAGAGACATCAATAACAGCATAGATAGATGGAGCAATATTCTAACACTTTACGCAGTAATAGTTAGTATTCTTTGACCGAAGCATCCCCCCACGAGACAATATTCTCCATTAGAATAACTCACAACAATATTTTAGCTAAGTGTCCATTAAAAGTTGCTAATAGTACTTTCGCACGCAAAAAATGCAAAATATCAAATTGTTATTTCGTACAAAGACTCGGAAAATTGTTCTAAAATGTTTAGCGATTGCATGCAAAATATTATATTTTTTTACAGTTTTGTTTTCTATTTCTATCTTCACGTAGGTTTAATTAAAAACCTGTTAAAACTACCTATTATTGAGAATATAGGTAGAATGGCAATTCGTCCATGGTTCATTCATCTATCTATATACCTACAATATATTGTAATAAAATCGTAGACTTGCCGTGTGTGTACCTACGTTAAATATTTTTGCAAAAAATAACTGGGAAACGTTAGGGATAAGTAATAGAACGTAAAAAAGCCATTTTTGAAATTTTTGACTGTTTTTCAGTTTGTTTGTCTGTTTGTCTGTATGTTTGTGCGCGCATCACGCAAAAACGAACTGAATGGATTGAAATGAAACTTGGCATGATATAAGTTCATACGGAGTAACATATAGGATACTTTTTATCCCGAAATTCAGCCCGGTTCCCTTGGGAGAGGGGATGAAATTCAAAATGTGTACTTAGCTGTAAAAAAGTGTGTGAACAAGAGGCCTTATTGTACATGCTAAGATGAAGAAAACGTAGATAATATTTTAAGCAACCTGACAGATATACAAATTCACTTTCGCCTCTAGGTACGAGGGATGAGCTGGTACCTGCTCTGTCGCGTCGAATTTAAAATACATTTATTGAAACCGACTTTATACGAGAAAGAAGGAAATTGGATTCAACGTCTCTCTTGCTTTTCAAATGTTATTTTCAAAGATACTTTGCAATTTGTTGACTTCCCTAGGGCAGTAGTGGGCGCTGTGTTCTTATAACTAACTGAGAGGCTCGGGGTTCAACTGCCGGCTAGGGAAATTTGAGAGGCTTCATCCGTGGTTATTTACCACCCTACTGACAAAGATGTGCCGCCAAGCGATATTGCGTTCTGGTACGATGGTACGATGGAAACAGCTTAGATAAGGGTACAGGTTTAATAAATCTGATTTTTAATTTGATGGAATTCTGACAGTTGTCATTTAAAAGTAGAATGAGTTATTTGTATGAAAAACAGGGTTACCACCTGAAGTTCGATTTTACCTCAAATTAAAGTATCTGCCACCTGAAGTATCGGTCAGGCATTTGTCTAATGTACATGAGGCAATTGATTTTTATTTACGTACTTATGTAAGTTTTGTATTTATTATCTTTTTTAACATGAAGAAACGTCAGAATTTCATGGAATTAAAAATCAGAGTAGAGTATGCATCTATTATCCATGCTAGGTTGCAATGTCATTGACCTGGCAAGGTCTGATTTGTGATTGAAGAAAATAAAACACAGGACAACACATAAAATTAACTCTTTTAAAAAACTCACGACAATATAAAGCGCCTGGTAGCTTATAAACACACTTTCTTATGGTAAACACCTAATATTAACGTCGTCTCCATTGGCTTGTGGGTAAAAATACGTGACAGAAACTGACAGTATACCGTCGTAAATAAAATTCATTTATTGAAACCGTCCTTATAATATGGACATGGGAAAGAAGGCGTCTCTCTTGCATTTCAATTTCCAAATGGCTATTTTGTAGTCACTTTGCAATATTCTATCCGAAAAGCAGTCTCATGTTACTCTCAGTTGGAGATATAGGAACGTTCTCTTATTAAATTCTATGCTGTTTCTAGCAGTGTTCCAGTATTCATTTATGAAACGCAAACTATGTAAATGAAAAATCTTATTATTTATTGTTACAAAAGACAAAAAAACATGAACATAGATTTCTTTAAAAGCTATTAATTATTCTAATCATTTTAGTCTACATCATACTGTGAGATAGTGATAACTTTAATAAAAAATAAAACCGGCCAAGTGCGAGTCAGACTCGGGTTCGGTTTTGCCTCTCTTCTATCGCGTAGCTCTTATCCCTTCGGACTATGTAAGGGTGTACAAATGAGCACGACCAACCGGACCGCGCTAGATACTTGTAGCGTATTGTAGGTAATTTGGAGTGCGCCTGGCCTGGTACAGGGTCATATTATATTACAGCTAGCGTATGGATTTTCATACAACCAACAAGAGATACGCAATTCGCAAACTGTGATTGACTATAATTGATACGGTTCTCGCCAAAAGCATCGGCTCAATGTATACTGGAGCCATTAGACAGTACTTAAGCTAATTGTCGTTTTAGATGGAGTTTGGTCCGTAAGGAGAGGACCTTTTTAAAGACCGGATAAATAAACTGGATTTAAACTTCAGAAGATTAAATTAACAGCCAGTCGTCCAACTCTCTCGTTAATTCAATCAAAGTTGTATGAAAATATTCAAACTGGAGTGGGAATTTTCTTATTAGTACGAAACTTTATTCGTTTCAAATTCAATCTACTTACTTTGTTGAAACAAGTTTATGCTCGAACTTAAAGGATTTAGTTCTACGTCTTTATGTGTTTTTTTGGCTAATTACCTAAATTTTTTGAGGTTATTTCAATGAGTCAAATGCGTTGCAGTTTGGATCTGGTTTCATTTCGCATGACTTAAGTGCATGCCGATCGACACCACAGTCTTTTGTTTTTGACGTGATAAATCGATGAACGCCGACTACATGCACGAACAAGCATGACTCATTGTCACGTACAGCGGAGAGTAGCGCGTAGCGCGTAGCACGTAGCACGTAGCACGTAGCACGTAGCACGTAGCATGTAGCACATCTATCTCTCTTTGTTTTCTTAGGACGTTATCACATAAAATTATCGTCCGTAAATCGACTTTACAGACAACCAATTTTTTTAAAATTCATCTACAGCCCTTGTGACGATTCAGTCTAAGATCTAAGCGGGCTAGCCTGGAAGTGGTGTCGCAGTTTTTATTATACCAAAGAGTTCTCGCGGCAATTTCTAAAAACCTAAAGGCAGACGAACACGCGGACATAAGTTAGTAACTAAATAAATGTTGCGTTAAATTTAACAACGTTAACTTCGGTAAAATTTCGATGTTAAATTCAACATCGTTCACGCCTGGAGTGCACTCACCGCGATTCGATTTACGTGGCTCGTTGAAAATTTATTTATTTTATTCAATGCTCGTTCGAAATATTGTTTACGAGTACTTATAATTAAATACAGAACATTGGTTAATGTAGAGTTCGTTACATAATATGAGGCACTTTGTATGATTATTATTTTTATAATAAATTTTTTTTAGTCAAAATAAATATATTTTCGTAATCATCTTTTCTAACCCTTTAATTTGATACTCCACTAGATAGAAAGATACTTTGAAGAAATAAAATTTTTTTTGAACCCCACATTATGGCGTCCAAAATACGCCGTTTTGTATTTTTCAAATTTTTATGTTCTAGTTGACACTCGCGCTGGTAAGTCGAATCTAACGACGTGCTATTTATCAAAATCGGCCTACGCGTTTGCTCTCTAGAAAACCACAAAGGAACAAACAAACATTATACATACGAGTACATAGACTGATAAACACATTTTACCACTCCTTTGCGTCGCGCAGTCGGGTAATAAGAGCAAGTCAAAACAATAGCTTATGATCCGCAGCAACAAGCTAACCACTAAAACAATAGCTTATGATCCGCAGCAACAAGCTAACTACTAAAACAATAGCTTATGATCCGCAGCAACAAGCTAACCACTAAAACAATAGCTTATGATCCGCAGCAACAAGCTAACTACTAAAACAATAGCTTATGATCCGCAGCAACAAGCTAACCACTAAAACAATAGCTTATGATCCGCAGCAACAAGCTAACCACTAAAACAATAGCTTATGATCCGCAGCAACAAGCTAACTACTAAAACAATAGCTTATGATCCGCAGCAACAAGCTAACCACTAAAACAATAGCTTATGATCCGCAGCAACAAGCTAACTACTATACCAATGGGGCAGTTAAAAGCTGGGGAGATAATATAATATACAAAATTATGTTAATTGCGCTGTCTTGTCAGTTAGCCACAAATCAGCGTGAGGCGACCGCGTAATTAACGTTAACATAATATTCATTAATATTCTGTCCTTGAATTGCCTTTGCGAATTTGAACATTTGTTAAAAGCATTTTTACCTTTAAATTAAAACATTTTCTGTTTTCGTACTAACAAGGTTTATGTCTACTTGAGAAAACTTCCATCATTACTAACAACGTGTAAGCGATGGGCACATACGTTTCTCGGCAGGAGACAGGGATATACCTAAAACCCGCCATGCTGCTCCGATGAGGGTTGGCGGGCTTTGACGACTATTGTCACATCACAGTGACAATAGCCAGAACCGACGGCTCAACGTGCTCTCCGAGGCACGGGAGTGGAACTACTATAATATAACTACTACAACTACCACACAGTATAGCAGCTCTGGGATGGCACTCAGAATTTATTGACAGAAAACCTAATACCTATTTACCCTTATGGTCTAAGATACCATCATAGAGATTACTACCCTCATCTGTTATTTAATGCTGATAGAGATAATATGCTAGATAATTCATAGATTGATACATTGCACTTTGGTTGCCTGGCTAAATTTGGTGCCTATGATGTTGAACACAAAAAAATGTAATCAATTTTTTTCGATCTGCTTCCCTCATCTGTTATTTAAACGAATTATATATCAAATGAAAGATTATTTTATTCCCAATCGAACCGTATTTGGTTGCCTGGTCAAAAGTGGTGCTAAATCATGGTTGTCTGGATTTTAAGATATAAAATTTTCTGTGCGAGTGTTGAAAGTGACGGAAAAGTGTTGCGCGCGCAATTCCATTTGACAGACAAAGATGCAGTGAGGCAGGCGTGCACTCGGCAGGTGCTTAGTCTATACAAAGATTAAAACCATAGACTTGCTGTGCCTGTCCATTAAAGATATTTGCAAAAAAAATAAGTGAGAGACGTAAGGGATAAGTAATAAAACGTAAAAAAGCTGTTTTTGAAAATTTTGTCTGTTTGTCTGTATGTTTGTGCATGTATTACGCAAAAACTACTGAATGGATTGAAATTAAACTAGGCATGATTTAAGTTCATACTACATAATAGCATATAGGATACTTTTTATCCCGAAATTCAGCACAGTTCCCTTGGGAGAGGGGATGAAAGTCAAAATGTGTACTTAGCTGTAATTCATTATCGCGTAGTCCGATTTCATTCATTTTTAGGGTTCCGTACCCAAAGGGTTAAAACGGACCCCTGTTAATGTCACTCGGCTGTCTGTCTGTCTGTCCGCCGGTCACAGGTCTCTAGCTCGCAGACGAAATGAGTTACAGACCTGAAATTTTGGTATTTGGTGTAAAACGTTGACCCAAAATCAAATATTGAATTAGAAATTGAATTAAATTATTTTTCACAGGGGGTTCCCATATATGAAAAAGGAGCCGAAAAAATATTTTTTTTCTTACCCTAGCTTGTGGGGTATTATTGTTTAGAGTTTATTAAGTAGAGTACGAATGTACATATATATTTTATTTTTTGCTCAAAAAATAAGTAAGTTTTTCGATCAACTTCCCTCATCTGTTATTTAGTCGAATTATATGTCAAATGAAAGATTTTATTCCCAATCGAACCGTATTTGGTTGCCTAATCAAAAATGGTGCTAAATCATGGTTGTCTGGATTTTAAGATACACAATTTTCTGCGCGAGTGTTGAAAGTGACACAAAAGAGTTGCGCGTGCAATTCCATTTGACAGACAAAGATGCAGTGAGGCAAGCAGGATGGTAATTTTTTTATAACATTTATAATGATAACCAACATTATTCATGGATTCCAAGCATAATCTAACTTCACCATGCGCAAATTTTTTTTTTCGGCGAAACAATAACTTCAAAAAACAATTCTTAAAGGATTCATTGTTAAAATCATTAATGGAATCCTCTAAACCACACAAAAAACACTTTTTCATTTTCGAGTGGATGAATTTTTTTTATGACATTTGCTTACAACGGAATGCGAGATTTACTCCAAACAATTTTCAACCTGTCAAGTCATCTTTGTCTATTACACAAAATAAGGACGCCTTTTTTCGAATTTCTCCACAAAATTTAAATTTTTTGTTACTTCAACAAAAAAGAATTTGTTGATTATTTATTAAAACGTTGAATGACATTAATAAGGCTCCGTTTTTACCCTTTGGGTACGGAACCCTAAAAATGAATGAAATCGGACTACGCGATAGTGAATTACAGCTAAGTACACATTTTGACTTTCATCCCCTCTCCCAAGGGAACTGTGCTGAATTTCGGGATAAAAAGTATCCTATATGCTATTATGTAGTATGAACTTAAATCATGCCTAGTTTAATTTCAATCCATTCAGTAGTTTTTGCGTAATACATGCACAAACATACAGACAAACAGACAAAATTTTCAAAAACAGCTTTTTTACGTTTTATTACTTATCCCTTACGTCTCTCACTTATTTTTTTTGCAAATATCTTTAATGGACAGGCACAGCAAGTCTATGGTTTTAATCTTTGTATAGACTAAGCACCTGCCGAGTGCAAGCTTTCCTCACTGCATCTTTGTCTGTCAAATGGAATTGCGTGCGCAACACTTTTCTGTCACTTTTAACACTCGCACAGAAAATTTTATATCTTAAAATCCAGACAACCATGATTTAGCACCACTTTTGACCAGGCAACCAAATACGGTTCGATTGGGAATAAAATAATCTTTCATTTGACATATAATTCGTTTAAATAACAGATGAGGGAAGCACATCGAAAAAAATTGATTACATTTTTTTGTGTTTAACATCATAGGCACCAAATTTAGCCAGGCAACCAAAGTGCAATGTATCAATCTATGAATTATCTAGCATATTATCTCTATCAGCATTAAATAACAGATGAGGGTAGTAATCTCTATGACTGTATCTCCCACTATTAGTACAGTTATTACTATAGCTAAAGAAAAATAAAACTCGATAAAGTTATTTCTCCACATAACAACATTCAACGCCGCGAGCAAAAACATTGTACGAAAAGTTTTAGAAGATTTTACTTAAAATTACATGTAGGAACCTAAAAACAAGATATACTTAGGTATCTTCTTTTTAAATTTTGAGGTTTATATGAAAACTAGCGGTCCGCCCCGGCTTCGCCCGTGGTACATATATACTATTATAGCCTATAGCACTTAAGGATCGCGTACATATCCAACGGTGAAAGAATTTTTGAAATCAGTCCAGTAGTTCCTGAGATTAGCGCGTTCAAACAAACAAACAAACAAACAAACAAACAAACTCTTCCGCTTTATTATATTAGTGTAGATTAATAATAATTTAACAAATAATTTTGTGTTTATGAATGTTGTCCATATTCATGAACATACAATGTGGCTTCAGATAAAAATGCAATAAGCATTAATTGACTAGGAACAAATTAGCAAGGAAGGATAGATATAGGTATTATGACATTCTCTATTTCATAATAATTGTTTCTAATAAAGCGTTATACTACGGGAGGTCGATGACCAATTGAAAAAGTCATTTCATACCGACTGGAAATTTTAACAACAATAGTTTAGACCGAACCCATCACAGCTCCGAACGTCAGCTGCCGCACCAGTGGTGGAGTTAAGAGTGAGAGCATGTGAAAGTGCTTGAAAATCAAAGCGCTCCGAGTGATTTTATCCCGGACAAAAATGGTCTTAAATCATTGTTCCGATCATTTTTGATACAGAAACAATCGTCAGCTGCGGCGCCGAGGGTGGGTTATACGTCCGCTACGCGCATGAAGTGCATTAAAATTTTGGCAAAAAAAGTTATTTTATACCTTATGAAATTTATGCAGCAGAATTTTCACACTTTTAAAATAATAAAGAAAATCGTCAGCTGCACTTCTAGTGGGGGAAAGACCGTCAGTCAGCGTGATAAACATTTTGCGTGCTCAGTACATTTAGCCTAGTAAATCTAGGAAAAATATCCTATAGTTTCAAAAATTAGCCAAATGTATTCTTTGGGCCTTCCTCTTGAATATATCCAAAAACCCCATATGGGGGATGCATAACCAGCCGCCATTTTTAATTTTGTCCTTTTTTTCGGTTTTTTTCTCATATCACGAAAATCTCTACGAATAGCATCATAATTACTTCTGACAAAAGTTTTAACATACAATTTGCCACAAATGTAGTCTCTTGCAGTTTTACTCTAAGTTTATGACTTTAGGAGCTATAGGGTATTTTAGGTCCCTTTTTCGTTTTTTTTGCTCATATCTCGAAAGTCTCTACGAAAAGCATTATAATTACTTATGATAAAAGTTTTTACATAAAATTTTCTACAAATTTGGTTCCATGCATTTTTACTCTAAGTTTATTATTTTAAGAGCTATAGGATGTTTAAGTTAATATTTGAGGTCCTTTTTTTAGTTTTTTGCTCATATCTCGAAAATCTCTACGAATAGCATTATAATTACTCCTGTAAAAAGTTTTTACATAAAATTTTGTACAAATTTGGTCATGGTAATTTTTACGCTAAGTTTACTACTTTAGGAGTTATAGGGTGTTTAAGTTTATATTTGAGGTCCCTTTTTCAGTTTTTTGCTCATATCTCGAAAATCTCTACGAATACCTATAAAATTACTTCTGACAAAAGTTTTAATATAAAATTTTCTACAAATTTTGTTCTGTTCATTTTTACGCATTTCAAACAAAAAAAACCGCATTGCGGTTTTTTTTGTATTAAAGGTGAATTAGTCGGAAGTGTTCTTAGCTATGTTTGATGAAAAATGGTCCAAGATAGCCGCCGCCACAAAATAACGAATGTCAGGGGTTTAATCTATACTAGTTTATCTCTCTGTTAATTTTAACACTCTGTAGCTCCTAAAGTAATAAGCTCAGCGTAAATTAAATAGGACCAAATTTGTAGAAAATTTTATGTAAAAACTTTTGTCACAAGTAATTTTATTGGTATTCGTAGAGATTTTCGAGATATGAGCAAAAAACTGAAAAAGGGACCTCAAATATAAACTTAAACACCCTTAACTCCTAAAGTAGTAAACTTAGCGTAAAAATTACCATGACCAAATTTGTACAAAATTTTATGTAAAAACTTTTTACAGGAGTAATTATAATGCTATTCGTAGAGATTTTCGAGATATGAGCAAAAAACTAAAAAAAGGACCTCAAATATTAACTTAAACATCCTATAGCTCTTAAAATAATAAACTTAGAGTAAAAATGCATGGAACCAAATTTGTAGAAAATTTTATGTAAAAACTTTTATCATAAGTAATTATAATGCTTTTCGTAGAGACTTTCGAGATATGAGCAAAAAAAACGAAAAAGGGACCTAAAATACCCTATAGCTCCTAAAGTAATAAACTTAGAGTAAAACTGCAAGAGACTACATTTGTGGCAAATTGTATGTTAAAACTTTTGTCAGAAGTAATTATGATGCTATTCGTAGAGATTTTCGTGATATGAGAAAAAAACCGAAAAAAAGGACAAAATTAAAAATGGCGGCTGGTTATGCATCCCCCATATGGGGTTTTTGGATATATTCAAGAGGAAGGCCCAAAGAATACATTTGGCTAATTTTTAAAACTATAGGATATTTTTCCTAGATTTACTAGGCTAAATGTACTGAGCACGCAAAATGTTTATCACGCTGACTGACGGTCTTTCCCCCACCAGAAGTGCAGCTGACGATTTTCTTTATTATTTTAAAAGTGTGAAAATTTTGCTGCATAAATTTCATAAGGTATAAAATAACTTTTTTTGCCAAAATTTTAATGCACTTCATGCGCGTAGCGGACGTATAACCCACCCTCGGCGCCGCAGCTGACGATTGTTTCTGTATCAAAAATGATTGGAACAATGATTTAAGACCATTTTTGTCCGGGATAAAATCACTCGGAGCGCTTTGATTTTCAAGCACTTTCACATGCTCTCACTCTTAACTCCACCACTGGTGCGGCAGCTGACGTTCGGAGCTGTGATGGGTTCGGTCTAAACTATTGTTGTTAAAATTTCCAGTCGGTATAAAATGACTTTTTCAATTGGTCATCGAGCTCCCGTAGTATTATGTAAATTTAACTGTTACGTATTTATTTATCGACTAGATGATGCCCACGGCTTCGCCCGTGTGGATTTAGGTTTTTAAAAATCCCGTGGGAACTTTTGATTTTCCAGAACAAAAAGTAGCTTATCTGTAGAAACCCGTCCCGAATTATCTGTAGAAATCCGGAAAAATCCCGTGGGATCCCCACGATTTCGGAATACAATTCCTTACAGCATCAGGGTTGAGGAGTTGGATATGTACCTACTCGAGTTCATTCAACGATAAAGTCTTTAATTGGTGCCCCCAATATCAATTTAAATAACCGAAAGTTTCTAAAACCCATTAGTTTTGGGGATTAGGTCCACTACAGCATTAGGATTGAGGAGTTGGAATCCAAATTTTTTATAAAACAGGGTCGCAATGTTTCTCTATCAATTAAAAAAAAAATTAGTTCAAATTAAACAAATCAATTAATAAATCAATTAAACAAAAAATTAGGTTCAGAAATCTCGGAGATATCGGTGTACATAGGTATAAAAACACAACTCCTCCTTTTTTGAAAGTCGGTTAAAAAAGTAGCCTATGTTACTCCCTGGTTAATTCTCTACTTGTATGTGAAGGTCCCGTCAAAATCGGTTCAGCCGTTCCGAAGAATAGCCCGTTCAAACAGACAGACAGACAGACAGACAGACAGACAGACAGACAAAAATTTTAAAAACGTCTGATTCGGTTATGGTAGCGTTCATATAACCATATGAGCTTAATATGAGGTAGTTATCTCGATATTACAGACAGACACTTCAATTTTATTTATTAGTATAGATATAGATACAATGTATCGACATATTTTCACATTTAATTTCTAACCTAAAGCAGTGTCCACGAGTCATCCACCCTATAAACAGAATCTGGACCAAAAGGCAAATCTCGTAGAGACGGTGCTACGTACGGTCTACGACGGCGGTAGACTCCAAGGCGCCGATACAAGCGGCCGCCAGAGTTCAAGTTCAATATAATTCTTCATACAGCGATAAATAATTGAACATTTTTATCGAAGCTACTTAGTTCGTATGACCACCATGATAATATCATAGCAAGCCTGTGTCCTGAATTCATGCTACGCTGATGTCGGTCGCGTACGTCAGTCGCGAGTACGAATACATTTTTTTATTCACGTTATTGCACAACACCTCATCATATTATGGTGTTGTGCAATTGTATAATCCCAATGGATGGATGGATGCTAGGTCCTTTTTTAAGGACCTATCATCCCGTCTCGTGGAGTCCACGGGTGACCGGAGGGCTGGCAGTTACCTCGGTCAGCATATTAGTCTGGCCATTCAACGAGGTAATGCAGCCAGCGTTCTGGGCACCTTGCCTCGTTACAGTGATTTGGATGTTTTATTTGATTTGTAATTTTTATTTTTTATTTTTAAGTATTTATTGTATTAAATAAATTTGTACCATAATAAAGATATACTTATGTGCACAAAAAATCCCAATGTGACAGCAGTTAAGTATACATTGTATTTTTTATGTATTAGGTATATATTATCATATATATAATATATGATACATTTTTTCTATGGTAATATTAATGAATTAAATTATTTAAAAAAATGATGCATACAATTGCCAACATTCGTTACTTCGAAAGTGCCATATTATATTTTGTCTCAAACGAAGGTAATAGCTGCCTATTACCTTTAAGTACCGAGTAATGGAGTCGACTTTGACTTTTATGAATGCGCAAAAAATATTTTCTGCCAAATTTTATTCAGCGACCCAAGGCAATTAATATTATTATGTACTTACACTGACGGAAAAAATATATGTCACTACGACGGAATACATTTATGATCATTTATCATGAATGCGCGCCAGAATATGTAAATCTTTTATATAAAAAACATTTTTTTCTTGTTCTTAGATCTATATCTTATACGACAAAAATATATGACAGTCTATATATCTCAAAAAGGGCGCGGGCCAGCGCCAGCCATGTTAAGTTTTCACCTCACTGACCGCCCGTTATATCCTAAATGATGGGATTATGATTGGAATCTCCATAATTATTCCAGACATTTGGATACGTCGCAGTATTCTAATTAAACAAGGTTTTCATCATAACCCGGATTATGACAAAATGGAGACTTTATTTTCATAATAATTCTGAGCAGGATTTTGATCAAATACTTACCTGTGTGCTTAGTCTAAATCGGAGCACTCGAAAACGAACTCGAAAACTATTGATCGATTTCAGAGTAAAATAGACCTAAAATGGCTTGTATTAAGGTTTGAGTTCGCCAATACATTCAGCATTGTTCGAATGCTGAATGTATTGGCGAACTCAAACCTTAATACAAGCCATTTTAGGTCTATTTTACTCTGAAATCGATCAATAGTTTTCGAGTTCGTTTTCGAGTGCTCCGATTTAGACTAAGCACACTGGATTATGACAAAATGAACGTTACTGTGATTCGTGTCTTGTGATTTCCCGCTTGAATGTGTTTTCTACATGCACTACACCAGAAGACTCGCTTCATCGTCCATTCATTCCGCTTCACCTTTCCTAGATTTCTAGGATTTAAAATAAATATTAGTTTTAAAATCCTGCGACAGATTTACAGTAAGTCAATCTCGTAGAGTCCGTGCTAAAGGGTGCTACGCACGGTCTACGACGGCAGTAGACTTTGAGGCGCCGATCCAAGCGGCCACCGGTTGAGCGTCGCAGAGTTCAAGTTCGTTATAGTCTGTACTGAGATGAACTGTTGAACCTCTTTGCTTTTAATACAAAAAAAAATTAATATAAAAATATAAATACATGTGGAATTAGTTATCAGACTTTTTCGCGTTTAATTTAATTTTGCACAGATTTATTTTGTGAAATAAAAAAGTTATCGTAATTTAATCTTTTGAATTGAATATAAAAAATTTAATAAGTTTTTTGTGTAGTCTTAGATTTAGAATTTCAGTGTAAGTGTGTGTTTCGTTTGTGTATAAACAAAACAATTTTGTGACTCGTAGAAAAAGTTTAAATTAAGTTTGTGTTACTTCGAAGCGGCGCAAAGTTTGCGAAGGTAAGTGAATAGTAAATTAACTACTTCAATCGGATATGCATAGGAAAAGTCTTTAAGAAATCCGTATTTTTATAATATCTAATATAATATTTTAGTTATTTTACGCATGTTCGGTAATAAGCTTTTAAAAATATTAAAAATATTTTTTAGTTTTTTATATGCAAGGAGTATAGTATAAATTGGAAGATGTTATTATTATTATGTATTTACTTCTTGAATTTAAACATAATTATGAAACTATTAATTTTTTAAACATTTCAGTAGTTATTAAACTGCTAAAATTTAATTAACGTTTAAAAAAACTAAAACTGAATTACTCGAGGCACATTATGCAGCATTCAGAATCTGAACAGCCTATTTATTACAGTCATAGAGCATTTAACCACAAAGCGATGAATTAATGAACAAATGGGGAATAACAGGGTTGCCACTATTTTTGTATGTATTACTCCATAATTTCTTATTTAGGTACTTAACTACTTATGTACTGAACAAACGGACACCCGGGACTTCGTTCGCGTGGACATTGATTTTAAAAATCCCGTGAGAATCATTTTGTTTTTCCTAAGCTCTTTTGAGCTCATACCTTGCTAAAAACTGTTAAAAGTTCACTGGCGGATGTATAGGTAGCTCAAAATGTAAACATCCGCCAGTGAAAGTCCCATCAAAATCGGTCCAGCCTTTCAGAGATTAGCCAGAAATTTTTAAAGTATTTCCTTTCTAACAAAAAAAGAATGAATGAAATCGAACCATCCGTTAACGAATTACAGCTAAGTACTAATTTTGACTTTCATCCCCTCTACCAATGGAACCGTGCTGAATTTCGGGATAAAAAGTATCCTATATGTTACTCCATAGTATGAACTTAAATCATGCCGAGTTTCATTTCAATCCATTCAGTAATTTTTACGTGATGCGCGCACAAACATACAGACAAACAGACAACAGACAAACAGACAAACAGACAAAAATTTCAAAAATAGTTTTTTTACGTTCTATTGCTTATCCCTAACATACCCCAGTTATTATTTTGCAAAAATCTTCAATGTACAGATACGGCAATTCTACGATTTTATTATATGTATAGATAGATAGATAAAAACAAAATTAAAAAAATATTTTTTCTTAGGGCCAATTTTTATTCTTTCGAATAAGGATTTGAGTGAGGATTATTATTTAAAGTTTAATTTTAGACACTTTTTGTATAGAAAATCTACGAAGTTTATCTAGTTGTTATGTCTACTAAAGTTTGAAAATAAAAAGGTATGTACCTTCCTTTTATTTTTCTAGTATTTTATGTAATGTAAAATTAATATTTAAAAATAATAGGTACGAATATAAGATTCACCCAGATGCATACACATTTTGTGAAAGTGCAAAAGAAAACTATCTTTATCTTAACCTGTGTATCTACAGTATTTAGAAGCAAACGCTTAAGCGACTTATAAATGCATTGTAAAATAGTACAAGTATCAACCCTAGTGATAAGAGTGGCCTAAGCCCCTCGGAAATAGATTTCAGTTTTGAGTTAATACCAAGCGAAGCCAAATGGCCACTCTTACGAATTTGGGGCAACGATGTATTTCGCAATTATATTGTTATACTAGCTTTTGCCCGCGGCTTCGCCCGCGTGAATTTCGGTTTTTGGTGAAATCCTGAGCGATAAGTAGATTTCTGGTCCACCCGCCCCCCGCCGCGCGGCGGGCGGCGCGGCGCGGGGAGTTCCGTGCAGCGCGAGCGTCGGCCGTCGCGCGCAGCGAAAATACCTATCAGGGCGTTTTTTAACATATGTACTTACCGATTTCAACACAACTCCTTTTTTGAAAGTCGGTTAAAAAAGTAGCCTATGTTACTCCTTGGTTAATCCTCTACTTGTCTGTGAAAGTCCCGTCAAAATCGGTTCAGCCATTCCGAAGATTAGCCCGTTCAAACAGACAGACAGACAGACAAAAATTTTAAAAACGTGTGATTCGGTTATGGTATCGTTCAAATAACCATATGAGCTTAATATGTGGTAGTTATTTCGAAATTACAGACAGACACTTCAATTTTATTTATTAGTAATAGATTTTTTATTGCATTTAAACAAAACGCCTTAAGTGCTCATTACAAATGTAACTTAATATACAGCCAGTTAGTTGCAGCATGCAAATTAAAACAAGTCGCACGCTAATGGAACTTAAAACTAAAGTCTTAAGATGAAAAAGCTTTAATGAGCGCGAATAACCTAAGCGAATAACCGAATTATAACGTAACATATTTCATTTGTCATTAAACATCTCCCACTGAAGAGTCAAGCTATTTAAATAATTTAAAATCCGAGAGCATAAGTGACTTACGGGAAGGGGTCTTGACATTCAGAAATGAGAAATGCAACTCAGGTGATCATTAACATCATTACCGGCCTACTACAGGGCGTGGGTCCTCTCAGAATTAGAAGGTAGTCCACCACGCTTTCCAAGTGCGGTTTGTTAGGTAAACAACATTGTGAAGAACTCTCAGGCGTGCAGGTTTCCTCACGATGTTTTCCTTCACCTTTATAAACAAGTGATATTAATTGCTTACAAGTGTAAATTAAAAATTTAAAAACCCCCGACATTCGCTATTTTTTGGCGGCGGCCATCTTGGATTTGCAAGAGTGCTATTCTACTAGTCAAGCCCTTTCATTTGATACCCATATTAAGGGAGTTGTGAAAAAATATGTAATCCGCCATTTTGTAGCGGCGGCCATCTTGTATCGATTTTCATCAAACATAGCTAACAACACTCTCGACTATTTCACCTTTCAAACAAAAAAACCGCATTCAAATCGGTTCACCCGTTTGAGCGCTACAGGGGAATAGACAGACACACACACACACACACACAGACACGTCAAACTTATAACACCTCGTCGTTTTTGCGTCGGGGGTTAAAAACTTAACACCAAAATATAGACGCCGAATGCCAGAACTTTTAAGAGTTTGAAGCAACAACGCTATTTGTATCTATCAATGTACGTAAGTATCTAAGGTGGACCACTTTTATTTATGCAAAAGATACATTTAAGCTAGACACTGATGAAGTATTTGGCTACCTAGACTCGAGACGAAAAATCGACGTCAAGTGAAAATGTAGGCAATTTATACCGTGGTCTAAGTAAACGGTAGCAATTTGTAAAAAAACCCGGCCGAGTGCGAGTCGGACAAGCGCACAAAGGGTTCCGTACATACGAATTGATCTAGTAAACAACAAGAGAGATGGCATAGCAACAACTTGGGAACAAAAAACGAGGCATTAAAATAGGCGTCGTAAAAATATTTTATCTTTTCGAGATTTTTTATTAAGAGAACTCCTTGAGTTTCAATTTATTTAATATTTCCAGTTTTGATTTTTATTATTTTATTTTCCATTTTAGAAGCTATAGTAATGCATATTTTGTGACAATTTCAACTGACCAACAAGAAAAACAAAGAGTTCCCGAGAGATTTTAAAAACCTATATAATATATATAATAATAATATATAGTATTATATATTTACCTATATAATATCCACGCGAACGAAGTCGCAGGCATCCGCTTGTAATAAATTAAAAAAAATATACGGAACCCTAAAATGAGAAAATGTGTGCCCATTTGGTGAAAATGAAAATATTATTTGGGATAAAAGCGAAAAATGTGGACATTGAATCGAAAAATGTCATCGGGGCATTTCATCATCACAATTACCGCAATCGGCGGCGGGTCACGTTGCGACTGATTGCGAGATATTATGTCTTTTATTGATTTCAATCAATTCAGTCAGAATAGGTACACGGGAGTACAATAAATTTATATTTCGTACGGGATTTTAAATCGATTCTATTATTTTTCGGTGTCGTATCTCAGAAATTATGGGTCAAAGTGTTAGGTGACCCAAGAGCTGACTCTTATTATGCCCAAGGGCTGGAAATTCAAAGAGAGTTAGGGCTTGTTTCACCACCTTCTGATAAGCATCGGATAGCTATCTACAAGTTTTGTCTTTGTCACTTGAGATAAGGTAAGGAAGTGACAAAACTTAAGTTTAAACTATCCGACACTTATCAGAAGGTGGTGAAACAGGCCCTTAGAGTAGTTACGATGACGGCTATCATCTGTGTGCTTAGTCTAAAGCGGAGCACTCGAAAACGAACTCGAAAACTATTAATCGATTTCAGAGTAAAATAGACCTAAAATGTCTTGTATTAAGGTTTGAGTTCGCCAATACATTCCAATGCTGAATGTATTGGCGAACTCAAACCTTAATACAAGACATTTTAGGTCTATTTTACTCTGAAATCGATCAATAGTTTTCGAGTTCGTTTTCGAGTGCTCCGCTTTAGACTAAGCACACTGAACATCACAATGAATATGTATTAAGTACATTAAAATACCTACAGTACTTGTAAGTTTTTTCTACTTCTTAAAATAAAAACATTTATTTTTTTGAAATTTTTCTAAAATATATTTCCTGTTTCCGGAAATAGATGGTATAAAATAGCTGTAAGGTATAAACAAAGAAAACTACCTATAGTGCAGCGGTGTAGGTGTAATTATTTTTCAGCGATGCTCTAGAATCTAGATAGTAATTAATCTAGCGGCGTTTGATTAACGATGGCGACTGGTCAAGACAGCCGCGCTATTCCGTAGCGTGGTATTTTTATTCTGCGTTATATTATACAGTAGGGTTATGCCGAGTCTGCACACCTCGACAACGCTACTAGATTTCGAATATCTAAAAACTACGCTATCAGTGTAAAATGGACCTACAGCCTCATATTTTAAAGTCGTACATTCATACACACAGGGTTATGCATACCTCTTCCAAGTTAGGCCGCTTCCATCTTAGACTGCACCATCACTTCCAATCAGTATGCTTAGTCCCACTTATTACATAGTGACAACGATGATCGAAATTAAAGTATCGACACAGAATGACTTCAGAGCAAAATGAACCCAAAGACTCTTATTTTAAAGTCGTAATTCAATAGTTCGAATATTTATTTTACAACATTTCTGCTTGGGACGCTTACTGTTTTTGAATGCAGAATGTATTGGCGAACTCAAACCTTAAAGTAAGCCAGTTGAGGTCCAGTTTACTCTGAAGTCATTGTGATTCGATCGTATTTATAACTCTATAGTATACCTACTATTCGATTCGATCGAATAGTAGGTATACTATAAAGTTTTGGAGCGCTTCAAAGTGAGACTGCATACAGGTGAGATGGCAGTCAAGGGCTAACTTGTAGATGAATGAAAAAATTTGATGTCAGTAAAGTCAGTTTACGAATGATAATTTTACGTGAAAACGTTATAAGAAAAGAGAGATAGATGCGTCACAAGCCGAACGCTTAGTTCCACGCTACGTGCTACATTCCGCGCTACGTGGTACGTACTACGCGTTCCGTTCCGCGGTACTTGACAATGAATCATGCTTTTTCGTCCATGTAGTCGATGTTCATCGATTTATAAGACGTTATTACGTCAAAAAAAATTATAAGTGGTTTGTTACTGTTCCCGTGTAAATGTAATTCAGAAAAGTCTTTTGAAAGGCCTGCTCTGAACGGTTGTTGAATATCGCATGAGATCCTTTCAGATCTCTCACAATTCAGGCTCAAGGAGAGGGCCGGAGATCAGACGACAATGCCGCGGGAAAAAACAATGGCGGGTAATAATCTGATTGTATCACAGTGTTCTTGTTTGGCTTTTGTTCGGACATTTGGATTTATTGTTTCAGTTCAAAAGGTCTCTTTAACATATTTTACGAAAAAAATATTCTGTTCGTAAAATGAAAAAATTGAATGAAGCAATTAAGTAGTTAGAACAATAAGTTAAATAAATTAGTATAACTTAAAAATTTAAAAACTTCCAACATTCGGCATTTTGTGGTGGCGGCCATCTTGGATTTACATAGTGCTATTCTACTAGTCAAGCCCTTTTATTTGATACCCTTATATAATAAGGGAGTTGTGGAGGGAGGGTGGGAGGGGTCCTAAATTTTGTGACGTCACATTTAAAAATCTTATGAACTTAAAAATATTCAGAACTGCTCTTTTAATTCAATGTCTAGATGTAAAATTGCAATATACTCGTATGTGACGTCACACTAGGAAGTGGGGGAGTCTCATAAATGTGACCAGAGTGCTTAGTCTAAGATCGGAGCACTCGAAAACGAACTCGAAAACTATTGATCGATTTCAGAGTAAAATAGACCTAAAATGGCTTGTATTAAGGTTTGAGTTCGCCAATACATTCAGCATTCGAACACAACGAGCGCCCCAAGCAGAAATGTTGTAAAATACATATTCGAACTATGGAATTACGACTTTAAAATACGAGTATTTGAGTTCATTTTGCTCTGAATTCACTTGTGATTCGATCAATAGTTTTCGAGTTCGTTTTCGAGTGCTCCGATCTTAGACTAAGCACTCAGCTGTGACAAGGATGGGGGAGGGAGTAAAAAATCATGTTTGGGTGACGTAATTTATGGATGGCGCCTTAGTAGAGTGGATGGACATACGACATTACACGAGTCGGGTGGAGTCGCTGGATACTGGCGGCACAAGCCCGCGCCGTGTCAAGAGACCTATGTCCAGCAGTGGACGCCTATCTTTTAACGACGACGACGTTGCATGAAAATATAAAAAACAAACAACAAAATATCGAATTAGTTACGAAAGAACAAAATATCAAAATAACAATTTCGCTATGTTATGCCAATTACGTCTTGTAAAACAAAATTAGAAGATCGCTAATGACCCGCTAATGTCTCCATTAAATCGTTTGGAACACTCGGTCGCAGAATTATTATATTAAATATTTAGTAGGCCAAATTGTTCGGTGTAATTAATTACCTTTAATTACGGAACTTACGGAAGATTTAGCGATGATTGTAAGAGGCGCATTTTTAACCGTTTTCAAAAAAGGAGGTTATCAATTCGACACGTCTATATTATGTAATATTGGAACTGCAATATATTGACATATGATATAACTAATCTATTAGGTGTATGTATTATCTATACTTTAATATAATAAAGCGGAAGAGTTTGTTTGTTTGAACGCACTAATCTCAGGAACTACTGGACCGCTTTCAAAAATTCTTTTACCGTTGGATATGTACGTGATCCCTGAGTGCTATAGGCTATATACTATGTACCACGGGCGAAGCCGGGGCGGACCGCTAGTATTATATATGTTTACTAGCTTTTGCCCGCGGCTTCGCCCGCGTGAATTTCGGTTTTTCACAAATCCTGAGGGATAAGTAGATTTCTGGTTCCCGTTCCCGCTCCCTTTTCCAACCTTTATACTTACTTAGGGAATTTTTTATCTCCATTCAAAATTGCAGCCAAATCTGTTCAGTAGTTTTGACTGGCCCGTTGGCGCGGTTGGCAGTGACCCTGCCTTCGACATACATACGACTAAAACAAACTAAAGAAATAAAAAACATCATAACCCCTAATAAAAACAAAATCCGATTCAAAATAAAAATTACGAAAACGCACGCAACAAACGCAGTACACATCCGCACGCATTAGCTCCCTCGTTCGAAATGGAGATTGGAATTGGATTGGAGCATGCACCCTCTTCACCGCACCCGCCCGCCGCGCGGCGGCGTACCGCCGCACCGCGTACGCGGCCGTCGCGCGCAGCGAAAATACCTATCAGGGCGTTTTTTAACATAGGTACTTACCGATTTCAACACAACTCCTTTTTTGAAAGTCGGTAAAAAAAGTAGCCTATGTTACTCCTTGGTTAATCCTCTACTTGTCTGTGAAAGTCCCGTCAAAATCGGTTCAGCCGTTCCGAAGATTAGCCCGTTCAAACAGACAGACAGACAGACAAAAATTTTAAAAACGTGTGATTCGGTTATGGTATCGTTCAAATAACCATATGAGTTTAATATGTGGTAGTTATTTCGAAATTACAGACTGACACTTCAATTTTATTTATTAGTATAGATGTATGCAAAATGTTTGTCCACGCATTTCTCCGAAAGTATATTAAACGGATTGTGACCATTACTTTTTTATTGGCTTACATATTCTTCAACTTAAAGAATTGTATAAGTTTCATCAAAATCGGTTCAGTAATATTCAAGATTGCCTAGAAGATATAGCATTATATTTATTACACCACCTATTGCACAATGTTTGTCTGTAGTTTTGTTTTATTTTATGCAATATTTTGTTTAATGGTGTGTTTAAAATTTTATTTTTATTTCGTTTTCATTTCATTTCACCACGCTTAACGTACAAGTAAAAAATTGCTTGTCTGTAAAGTCGGTTTACGGACGATAATAATTTTACGTGATAACATCATAAGAAAAACATTGCCTCTCTATCGCTTGTTCCGCGCTCTCGCTTGCGCGCTCGGTTAGGCGGTACGTGACAATGAGTCATGATTTTTCGTGCGTGCGGCCGGCATTCATCGATTTATCACGTCAAAATCTTTTTAGTTTATTTTTGCAGCGTTGTCGAAGTTGTAAGTTTCGATCGGAAAATAGCGGACCTATTCACAAGAGAAATCAGAATGGATAGGTACACAAGCAAATACTGGTATTTACGATGAATCTGTACGAATATTTGAACAATCTAGCGCGAGTTTTAAAACACTAGGGGATTGAAATTTTATGGTGATTTCGTGAAAAACTTTTGCGTATCTAACTCTTCTTTATTTTGTTAGAGATTTTTAGTAAAATATGGAATCGAAGACATCTATAAACACGGCCATTTTTCTCAGAAACAATAAGATGAAAATGTAGTACTAAGTACTGCCGTAGAAACTTTTTACCACTAAGTATAATAGAATAGATACGAGTACTTAGGTAGTTTTTTATTACTCAAAATTCTGAAAAACCAGCATAAAGTTAGACGATCATAAAATACTAATCTGACAAACCAAAGACACAAATATTAATTTCTAGAACATATCAATATTGGCTAATCTATATCTATATCTATATATAAAAATAAATGCCACTTTTCGTTGTAATGTTATAACTCAAGAACGGGCTCACCTATCCAAAGCAAATGTTTAGGCTTTGTTCGGACTATTTAGTAGATGGCTTATGTGAAGTTTTCACAAAATTGGTCGAGCGGTTCTTCATTTATCACATATTTCATTTTTATCATTGGGTTCCTGGATGGTTCGAAAACACAATTACCGGATAGGTACAGGTAACCCACCGGGTGTCGGTAGGTGGCGTTGATGTCGATATGTCACCGGACAGGATGACGTCTGCCAGGTCCGCTAGTATTTATATAACAATCAATTTTCTACCACAAGTAACTATTTAGCTTGCGCATCGTCCCGATTACTAACTATGTCTTCACCCTCTCTCTCCGAAGGACAATTATCCACCTTCTTCGTCTTAGCATAACTTTATCTAGTTTAGTTTAGTAAGAATCCCCTTGTTGAGTATTGTGAATCCCTTACTTCATGTTGTTTGCGTACAATAGATACTTCAATCAATCAATTAATTAAACTTTGTTTATATGGAGCATGCTTGAGAGAAACTATTCAGAAATATGTATTAGTTCATGGCAAGTAGATATCGGATCTTTCCCGTGATCCAGTAATGAACATACATCCAGTAGATACAAGTATAAATTAAAAATTTAAAAAAACCCCGACATTCGCCATTTTGTGGCGGCAGCCATCTTGGATTTGCATAATGCTATTCTACTAGTCAAGCCCTTTTATTTGATACCCATAATAAGGGAGTTGTGAAAAAATATGTAATCCGCCATTTTGTAGCGGCGGCCATCTTGGATCGATTTTCATCAAACATAGCTAACAACACTCTCGACTAATTCACCTTTCAAACAAAAAAACCGCATTCAAATTGGTTCACCCCTTTTGAGCGCTACAGGGGAACAGACAGAGACACACACACAGACACGTCAAACTCCGTCGTTTTTGCGTCGGGGGTTAAAAACTAATAATTACGCAAAGGCGGTCGTATCGCTTGCAGTCGCGTAATCTCTTCCAGACAATCAACCATACCTTTATATTTTCGCCAACTGTACCTAACTAAAGGTTACTGTTTGGTTTGACTGCCTTCTTGGTCTAGTCATTAGCATATTTGACTGCAGATCACGAGGTCCCGGGTACGATTCTCGGGTCGGACAAATAATTGTTAGGTGTTGGGTTTTTCTGCCAATAAATTTTCAGTGCCAGCCCGGAGTTGGTAGTTGGCGGTGTTTCACCCCCGTGCCTCGGAGAGCACGTTAAGCAGTCCCGGTTATTATCACTATCATGTGACAATTGTCGTTATAGCCCGCCAACCCGCATTGGAGCAACGGCAGGTCTAAGTTCTAAATTCCTCTCTCCTATGAACGAGGAGGTCTGTGCCCAGCTGTGGGACGTTAAAAGGCTGTATTTTTGGTGGTGGTGAATATCGGATTAAATTCTAACAAAATTATTCAACATTCATGAACCACATTCAGCGATCAAATACAAAAGCATCAACCCATTGGGGAAAATAATGTTTAGCGCTGATTTCAGCTCAGTTCACCGAAAAATCATATTAAGCTTTTTCCTCGTGCTAACGGATTTAATATTTTTGCCTCACCTCTCTTTTATATTATTTCGATATTCAATAAACATTATTATGAAAAAGCTCTTTTCATGACACGTTTGTATGATGGATTTTAATCACATAAGACTTTCAGTGTTATCGGCTTTTAGCTGTTTTGTGCTAGAATGGTATTGAGGGGTTTTAAGAATGTTCAATCTTCAATCATTGTTACTTAAGATATTGTACATACTGATACCACAAGGTGCTGGAGTGGCGACCTCGCATCGGAAGTATTGCATCGGTGCATCGGTGTTGGCAGACCCCCCCCACTAGGTGGACCGATGACATCAGAAGAGTCGCAGGAAGTCGCTGGATACAAACGGCACAAGACCGTGACATTTGGAATTTCCTGCAACCTATGTCTAGCAGTGGACGTTTATAGGTTCATAACGACGACGACGACGATATATTGAATCATCCTTATCAATCTGTGGATGTGAACAACCACCCCTCTTCTTCAGCCTTCTTCCGCCAGCTACTTCCCGCCATCCTCTTCATATCATTGCGAGGGCGCCCCACACTATGCTTTTAGGCAGCAGCACGGGTTTCGAGGCGTGAGGGTAAGCAGTGAGCATAGTTATATCTCGCGTATCCTCGCCCACTCGCCCTGAAAAGGATTCTTGCGTGTATAGCAGACTGCACGAAGAGGGCGGTAACCAATGCGGGAGGCATATTATGACGTGATATTACAGCGAACCAATCACGGATGCTGCACCCCTCGCGAAACAGGCACAATAAATGACTGCTGTACATTCAAGGTGATTATATATGCATATATATACATGATGCATCATAGGTGCATCATGCTTTAAGTGCAGGGAGCGAAGCGAAGCTAAACAAGGTCGTTTCACTTCGCTCATGTCGCTACACTATGAGATTTTCGCTTAGCTCATGTCGCTACACTATGAGAACTTCGCTTCGCTCATGTCGCTACACTATGAGAACTTCGCTTCGCTCATATCGCTACACTATGAGAACTTCGCTTCGCTCTGTCATACGTGGTGTAAACCGTAGTATGAAAATATGTGGTAGCGGCTCCCAATGTGGCCTGCGCTTTAGATAGGTGTCGAAAACTATACTAATTGTATGTACCGAAAACTATACTAATTGTAAAGTGTATGTAATAGGTATTATACACACACGTATACTCAAGACTTTATGCTAAAACATATAATAGGTCGAGCCGTCGCAAGCTATGTTGTTTTTGTCTATTGCCTCACCGCATGCTGCCGCTCTCCGAAAGCCGTGGTCTTGCGGTTTCAGAAACTCTATATACGCTGTGAATTTGACTTGTAACATAATGTTTAACACGTTTCTTGTCTTAACATTTAAACTATCGTGAGTGATATTCATTTTTATTTAATAAATTTTAAATAAAAACGTTTCTTGTCCTAAGGAAAAACGATTGTTTGATACAAGACTATTTTGTGAAATGTGTACGAAAAACACTTTGCTTAAACAAATGGAAAATTCAAGATACGCCCACGATATATCGTTATCTCGATCAATAGGTACACTAAGATCGGAATGAAGTGGCGACAAGTGGCGACAAGTGGCGATTTCACCACTCACTTAACAGTCCATATAATGAAAATTATTGAACCAATTTTAATAAAACTTACACTGTTCCTTAAGTTAAAGCAAATGTAAGCCAATAAAAAAGGAATGATCACAATCCGATCAATAATTTCGAAGAAATTAATAATTGGATTATAAACATACAACCTATGAAAGGAGAATGACCAAAAATCTATGGGTGTATAACCCAGTCGTTTACAAGCATGTTGTATGCACCATTTATTGCAGATTTACTCCTGATAACCAAACACACCATTTTAATACCTCTAGGACTTGTCGTTTTTGAATAAATCTAAGTTTAAGTTTAAATATGATTCTAGGTTATGTGTAGTTTATAATTGTTAAACTAGTAAGGAAAGCCGTATATCGTTCCTGCCGATTTGTTCCTGCTTGTTTGTTTAGCGCGCACTATACTTATCATACCTGTTCAACGATATCCAATGCAAAAACAATAAACCATAATATTATAATTAATATTGGTCTCCGCTGCGCTACAATCGCTACAATAAACATTCAAAATGTAAACATAGTAGACGTCACTAGCGTCACACACAACTAAAACAATGACATGTCACATTGACATCTTGAAATAAGTTTTGTTACACAAAATCAAGAAGGTTGTAGTTATATTATATTCCATTGCACAAAACGCAACGAAGTTAAAACAATATTATAACAAAACTAGTAGGGCGCTTGGCTGCGCGGCCCGCTAAAGCGGACCGCGGGGATATCAGTATTATTTTTGTTTTAGCAGCCTCCACCTTCTTCTATCATTTTCAGCATCTTTAACCCTGGCCGTGCTCCTCATCCATCTTCCAAACCCTCGATGATCATCACTCTCCAAATTTTTTTCTCCGAATCATTTGCCAGAAGGAGAGTTCTCCCATAAAAACAAATTTTGAAAAGGAACCGTATCAAAGTCTTGTATAGTTTCCCAACTTATAGTCTCTTCAATATTCGCCATATATTTTGTGTGAAAAAAATAAATTGCAATCTTGATTTTTTCTGTTCATCAAATTGTAGATCTTCAGTTCTTGATCATCTTTTGCCAAGAAACCACTCTTCTATCTTTTATACTTGGTGAGATAGACACCGACGAAATTTGAATAGCCGCCATCTTGAATCCGCCATTTTTTTTTTCAGCTCAGTGCCAATTGGATGAGGTTTTGAGTAATTTTTGTTTGAGCACCTCCCATCTATCTGCCATACCCTGCCCGGGCTCCTCAACCATCTTCCAAACCCTCAATCATCATGTCTTCATATTTTTCATTGAGAGTTCTCCAAAGAACCGCATCAAAGCCTTGCATAGTTTACAACTTGTAGTCTCTTCAATATTCGCCATACATTTTCTATGGAAAAATAAATTCCGCCATTTTGAATTTTTTTTCTATTCATCGGGTAGACCTTTGGATCCTGATCATCTTTTGCGAAGAAACCACTCTTCCATCTTTTATACCCTCCGAGATGGACACCGACGAAGTTTGTATGGCGGCCATCTTTTTTTCGCCATTTTGAATTTTTTTTCAGCTCACTGCCAATTGGATGATGTTTCGAATGACATTTGCTCGAGCACCTCCCACCTATCTTCAATACCTTAAGCGTGCCCGTCGCTCGTCTCTGAAATCCTCAATCATCAGCTCTCTCCATATTTTTCCTCTTAATGAATTTTTGTCCTCTATACGACACCATTATTGAAAAAAAATTTTTTCATACAAAATTGTTCAGGAGAGGTGATCAATGAGTCAGTGACCCAATCAGCACGAGCAGCTATATATATATATTAATACGGCGCGTGGGTGCGCGGCCCGCAAGCGGACCGCGAGGATTCGAGTAGTTTTTGTTTGAGCACGTCCCACCTATCTTCAATACCCTCGCCGTGCTCTTCATCCGTCTCCAAAGTCTTCGATCATCAGCTCTTTCCGTATTTTTCCTCCGCATGAATTTTTGTTTTCTACACGAAACCATCAAAAATTTTTTTTGTGTAGAAAAATAAATTCCGCCATCTTGTTTTTTAGTTCTTGATCATATTTTTCAAAGAAACCACTCTTCCATCTTTTATACTTGGTGAGATAGACACCGACGAAATTTGTATAGCCGCCATCTTGAATCCACCATTTTGGTTTTTTTTTTTCACCTCAGTGCCAATTGGATGAGGTTCTGAGTATTTTTTGTTTGAGCAGCCCCCATCTATCTACAAAACTCTGCCCGGGCTCATCAATCATCTTCCAAACCCTCAATCATCATGTCTCCCCATATTTTTCTTTGAGATTTCTCCAAAGAACCGCATCAATCGCCTTGCATACCTAGTTCACAACTTTATACTCTCTCTCAATATTCGCCATACATTTTCTATGGAAAAATAAAGTCCGCCATTTTGAATTTTTTTTGTATTCATCGAGTAGACCTTTGGATCCTGATCATGTTTTGCTAAGAAACAACTCTTTCATCTTTTATACCCTTCGAGATGGACACCGACGAAATTTGTATGGCGGCCATCTTTTTTTCGCCATTTTGAATTTTTTTTCGGCTCACTGCCAATTGGATGACGTTTCGAGTGACATTTGTTCGAGCACCCCCCACCTATCTTCAATACCTTAAGCGTGCTCTTCAACCGTCTCCGAAATCCTCAATCATCAGCTCTCTCCATATTTTTCCTCTTAATGAATTTTTGTCCTCTATACGAAACCATTTGTGAAAAAAAAATTTTTCATACAAAATTTTACAGGAGAGGCGATGAATGAGTCAGTGAATCAGAACGAACAGCTATATATATATTAATAATAATATTAATTATTACTTATTTACTTTAAGCGTATATTGTACGATTTACAACAAATAACAAATAAAATAATGTATTTAAATAATTATTATCCGTTCTATTTTAAATGAAATGATTTTTTTTTAAATAACAAACCTCTTTTTATTTGGGCATGTAGGTATGCGTAAAATGTAATGCAAACGACCGTCAGACTTAAACGGGAAGTTGAAAAAACGGTTTAATTCCTTTTTTATTACATTTTTTTATCGTGAAGTGTAGCATTAATAATTATTAATTTTCAAATTGTCATATATTCGTAAGATAATTTTTAATAAATTACATTTTGTGTAAATGTTTGGGTCAGGGGTGATCATTCTCCTTTTCTATATTTGTTTGGATACCCATAAAGATTATCATAATATGGGAATATTTTACAGTTCCAATAATATAAAATGTCGAATTGACCACCTACTTTTTTTGAAATCGGTTAAAAACGTTGCCTAATTAAACAAATGGAAATTCAAGATTCGCCCACGTTTTATCGTCATTTCGATCAATACACTAAGATCGGAATGAAGTGGCGAAAAACAGACATGAGTGGCAGTTTCTGGAGTCGAGTGTCGAGATGCCCTCGTCACTGGTTGACATAATATGCTGGCTTGACGTCGTCATTTCTAAGATAAACAATGGTGGATATGGTTGACTCGCTGGACGCTTGAACTTAACTAAATATGCACCACTACAGTCTTTTAACGTCCCACTGATGGGCACAGGCCTCAGCTCTCATGGGAGAGAGAGATTTAGAGCTTAGACCCGCTACGCTGCTCCAATGCGGGTTGGCAGCTTTAACGACTATTGTCACATGATATACTACATTTACCTTTAAAAGCAAGACAAACTGACTGCATATTTTTCGAACCATAAAATATACTACTTATTCGGTTTTAATTTGACGGATTTAAGGGGTATTTACTTATTGAGTTGAGAATCTTTTCAACAGAATCTGCTTTTCAAACCAATGGAACTTATCATATCAACCACAAGTTCGACTAGGTACATGAAGTAACTTCTTTTTTACACATCTACAAGTTAGCCCTTGACTGCTTTCTCATCTGATAGGAATTGACGATAGGGGCTGTCCATTAATCACGTGATGTTCGAAAGGGGAGGGAGGGGCAAAAATCACGAAATATCACAAGGGGGGGGTATAGTAAGATATCACGTGTACTTATTTTTTCGTCAAACGCGTGATTTTTAAAACGAATTAATTTTCTAGAATTAAGGATTAGATTATACTTTATACCGCTACTTAAAAATAATATTATAAAAATTTTAAGATTCTTTGTAGGTACTAAAAAATACACGTGATTTTTGGTGGGGGGTGGGGGGTAGTCTTAAACCTCACCACGTATCACCATGGAGGAGGGAGGGGTTAAAAAATGACAAAAAACATCACGTGATTAATGGACAGTAGTCGAAGGTGAAAGCGGGCTAAACTGGGAAAGGTATGGCAGTTTTTAATATACCCACACCCCTAATCGGTTTCTACATGGCGTCGTACCAGAACGCTAAATCGCATAAAAAACTTGGCAGCACAGTTTTGTCGGCAGGATGGTAACTAGCCACGGCAGAAGTCGCCCACCGGACCAGACCAGAAAAAAAAATTAGGAATTATAAAATCCCCAAATTATCCCTGCCGGGAATCCTAATGCCTCACACTTATAAGACCACAGCGTTCACCATTGCGCCAGGTGTTATTTTTAACCTCCGACGCAAAAACGACGGGGTGTTATAAGTTTGACGTGTCTGTGTGTTTGTGTGTGTGTGTGCGTGTGTGTGTGTGTGTGTGTGTGTCTGTCTGTTCCCCTGTGGCGCTCAAACGGGTGGACCGATTTGAATGCAGTTTTTTTTTGTTCGAAAGGTGAATTAGTCGAGAGTATTGTTAGCTTTGTTTGATGAAAATCAATCCAAGATGGCCGCCGCTACAAAATGGCGGATTACATATTTTTTCACAATTCCCTTAATATGGGTATCAAATGAAAGGGCTTGACTAGTAGAATAGCACTATGCAAATCCAATATGGCTGCCGCCACAAAATGGCGAATGTCGGGGGTTTTTTAAATTTTTAATTTATACTTGTTAAATCAGGAAATATCAGATATCATAATACCAAGTTTTAATAATCTCCAGAGCGCACAATAAAATACGAGCGGGCTTTATGAGAGATCCGTATTTCAGCTCCGCTACAGTTGAGATTTTAATTTGACTCATCTACTGAATATTCCACGTGAATAACTTTGTTGTTATTAAGTACTGTTTTCAGGCAATCTAGGTGCGCTGGCCAGCTCGTTTTGTTTGCTCGAAGTTTTAATAGACCCTCGAAGACTGAATTAATTCGAAAACACTGATATAGATGTGCTTTTATGGCTCCAATCTAAAAGGGAGGGCAAGCAAAGTGTGTGTAAACATCAATTTTGCAGCCGGCTTGCAGACCAAATTCATCCATTCGTCGGATCCAAAGAACGCGTGAATGTTAGAAAACCTAAAAGGTTTCTTTGAACATAATTTAACGAGATAAACCTAATTATACCTACGTGTATAGAGAAAACGAGTGTAAGAAAATGTTAACCCTAATTAACAAGATAAACTTAAAGGTGAGGTTTATACGGATAACTTCGGGATCACAAAGTCCCAACATACGCCACTAAGCCCCTGCTATCCGAAACTAGCTTAAGCGGTTTACTAGCATAAACGTATTATTATTACAACGTTTTGCAGTTGTGTGTGTATGTGTGTGTGTGTGTGTGTGTGCATGAAGAGTGTGAGAGATGCTCGGTGTTTCTCTACCTGATCCAATAACAAATCATCCTGATCCGTAGAAGAATCAGAGTAACTGACATAACTCAACAGGTTGTTAGCTAAAGTGGCAATGGGTGGGGCACATTTACATACATACACGTCGAATTGATAACCTCCTTTTTTAAAACACGGTTGAAATAAAGACGTAATTCCAGTAACGAGCGTCTATCGGTATACAACCGATGATGATGTTAATGAACAATCCGGATCAACTTAGATAGGCGTTTGTAAAGATTAGTGTAGCGTAAGTGCGGGTTAGAGTCGTAAAGTCACGACCGCACGTAATCCAATATTAGCCGGTATTAGTTCACTCGGACCGCGCTGATCCCGTAACAAAGCGCTTCTGTCCGTCATTCCAAGGATATTAAACTATTTTAGGGGATTAAGGATCATCCACCACGATGGAAGCCGGTCACCAAGCTGGTTTTAATTGTCAATTCATTCAAATGATACTTCCAGTTTAATTTCAAGGAAATACTTATCCAATGCTTGTGATCTTGTGATCTTTACCTTATCCCATGCTTGTGATCTTGTGATTTATACCTTATCCCATGCTTGTGATCTTGTGATTTATACCTTATTCCATGCTTGTAATCTTGTGACTTATACCTTATCCCATGCTTGTGATCTTGTGATTTATACCTTATCCCATGCTTGTGATCTTGTGATTTATACCTTATTCCATGCTTGTAATCTTGTGACTTATACCTTATCCCATGCTTTGATCTTGTGATCTATACCTTATCATATTGGCAGGGTGCACCGCGCGCAGGTGAGGTTGACTTTGGCTACATAGATGGAATTTGGGCCGCTTACCTACACCCCAAACTATTAAAGTATTAAACTGAAACTAGCTGTAAATCAAAGAACTTCATCCCTAACGTTTCCTCATGCCCGCAAAGTGTTACCTAAAAGCTAGTAACTCGGATTGAAGTTTACCTTTATGGAGCGAGCGTTCGCTTTTATGGCTTCAGAACTCCGGGCGTTTGGATGATGTATCACTATGTTTTCTTAGGGAACTCAAGTGATTAGTTATTTTTATTATATTGGAAATCCGTTGTTGGTACAATATACCTAGTCACGTATCTACTACTACCTACGTACTAGCGAACGTATTTGCAAAGTCTGTCTAGAAGGTAAGCAAATCTATGTTCAAATCTGTGAGCAAAGTCTTTCTTCAAATATTTGTGTCTGGCTGGCGCCGCGTCGGGATAAAGCTAATTAGATTTCTGGCACTGTATAGTCAATTAAAAACCTTCGCCAGTAGTTTAAAATTAGCTCCAGATCACTATTTAGGGCAGCAGTCAGCAAAATCAAATTAGTCTTAATGGCTGCCAACCTCCGCTAGGAGATGGCACTAAAAGAAAGAAGAATAGTCAATTCCTAAAGTACAGTACATAGTAACCAAGCGTGTTGGTGAATGCATTTGGCTAGAACATGATTTTATTTGTAACGATGATACAATATTTTTTTGTACACAGACCGAGGACGGACCACGTAAATTGTTTAAATGTTAATAGTTTTACTAAAAAAAAAAAAAAATTAATGAATAATCGAAACAATTAAAATCAAATAAGAATAAAACGCTTTTGTTTCAGTTAAGCGGTATACCACTTACCTGAAAGAAAATACCGGTATACATAATATAGTTGGATTGAAAATTATTATTTTTTGGAAATCGGTTGCGAAGATAGCTAGGAGGGCCCTCGTGTAAATATTCCTTTGCTAAATCGTTACAACCTTGCCCCGATCGAACAACCAATCATGATATTATAATCTCCAGTAATATTGATTATGTTAGTGAGGGATTTTCGCTCAAATCCGCGCTTTGTGTTAAATCAAACGCGCAACGCGCTTTCATTATAGGGGATTACGTATAATGGGATGAACACTGAAATTATTTTGCATGGCGGTTTGACGGCAAGGTTCAATTTAATAACGTTTACGGCGTATTTGCACAGGACTGTGATGTTGCATAGGAACATGGTCGGGCATAACACAATTATTTATAGCACAGCGTGATCTAAGCCTGCAATTATGTAACGATTTTCAGTACAAAAATGGATATAATTTACACGTGCGGGTTTAGATCTTTAACCCCCGACGCAAAAACGACGGGGTGTTATAAGTTTGACGTGTCTGTGTGTGTGTGTATGTGTGTGTGTCTATCTGTTCCCCTGTGGCGCTCAAACGGGTAGACCGATTTGAATGCGGTTTTTTTTGTTTGAAAGATGAATTAGTCGAGAGTGTTGTTTGTTTGAAGAAAATCGGTCCAAGATGGCCGCCACTACAAAATGGCAGATTACATATTTTTTCACAACTCCCTTAATCAAAATCAAGTCCAAGATGGCCGCTGCTTCAAAATAGCGAATGTTTTTTTAATTTTTTAATTTATACTTGTAAAATAGTAAAGGATACTTGTGATCGAGTAGTTCATTAATGCACCGTTAATTCATGCCGTGTATTATAAGACTAATTAAGAGTTTATTCACATGTATTGTAATCTTTTCCACTTTTCACGCCTTTAATTACAGAGTGTATACAACATAATTCAGAGCGTATGAAATAGTTATTTGCGCAATAAGGGAAGAAGATTTGTTTTACTTGCGAGCGCTGAATTTAAATCCGGTAAGGAAATCAAAAGCACAAGAAATAAACCACTTTGCTGTATTATGATACACACAATTTTTACATCACTAGGGAAAAAATACTCGCTACATAATTAGATTTAACAGCACGGTTATATTAACTTAAAAACGATATTTTATGAATATTTTGTTGGAAAAAAAATCGGACTTCGAAGTAGAAAAAAAGGCCGCATTGCAAAAACTTTTCTATTCCGCGGCTCGAACCTTGCCTAGGCTGTATTGAAATGCAAACGAGGTGCGGCCGGCCTAACGAGTGGTTCAAAGGAAAAATATAAAACAACCACAAGGGCTTTGCATAAACTAAACTGCCGCAGACGGAGCGGTAGGGCGTAAAATATAACAAGCTACCGACTGTTATTTACTGTGAATGCAGTCTAGACGCGTTGGTGAGATCAAATGGTTCTACGATATAGTTTACGACTTACACGGTGGCTTATTGATGTGTACTTGCATCCCATCCTCGTCGCCAAATGAACTATTATTTACAAGCGGACACCCGCGACTTCGTTCGCGTGGATATTGGTTTTTAAAAATCACGTGAGAATCATTTTGTTTTTCCTAAGCTCCTTTGAGTTCATACCAAGCTAAAAACTGTTAAAAGTTCACTGGCAGATGTTTAGATAGATCAAAATGTAAACATCCGCCAGTAAAAGTCCCATCAAAATCGGTCCAGCCTTTCAGACATAAGCCAGTAATCTTTAAAGTATTTCCTTTCTAACAAAAAAAGAATTTGCGCTCAAACGGGTGGACCGATTCGAATGCGGTTTTTTTTGTTTGAAAGGTGAATTAGTCGAGAGTGTTGTTAGCTATGTTTGATGAAAATCGGTCCAAGATGGCCGCCGCTACAAAATGGCGGATTACATATTTTTTCACAACTCCCTTAATATGGGTATCAAATGAAAGGGCTTGACTAGTAGAATAGCACTATTGCAAATCCAAGATTTCCGCCGCCACAAAATGGCGAATGTCGGAGGTTTTTAAATTTTTAATTTATACTTGTTGCGTCTCATACACTTCACTCATACAGTCAGTTTTTCAGTCTCCGTAGGTTTCGGAAGTTTCGGTAGTTTCCGGAAGCGATAATATGTTTAATTCTATACAGGGTATAAGGAGACCCTTATACCCTGTATGAAATTAATATTCTCAGATTTTTACTAAAATTAGAATCGTTTTATCCTCTAAAGGGTCTACCTATTGTGCAATACAATACCGACGTTTTATTCATTGTACGTTTCACCATTCAATATCGACTGCTCATTAAAAGTTACAGATGTCATAAACTCGACACGGCATCACTCGGAAGGATAAAAACTGCGTAAAAAGAATATTGGCGTCTTTATGAACACACTCGTAATAATGTGTATTTGTATGAGAGTCGTTTGGCTGACTGGTTGCGAATCAAACGACGAAATAGGTCTACAAGCTGTAAAAGGGAGCAAAGTTCGTTTTTCTTCTTATCTCCCTTTCTCTCTTTCTCTTTCGTGGAATTTGGGTCACTTACACCCCAAAATTGATGTGATTCTCGGTTTTAATTTTAAATGTAATGAGATTCAAAGGCACAAAAAACAAATCACTTTGTTCTCATATGACACACAACTTTTCACTTCTCTATCGAGTAGATATACCCAAGAAAGATGTAAGAAATGATATTTTCGAACAAATTAAGTCAATACACAAATTAATCAAAAATTCAATGCTTCAATGCTTATGAAATAAAATTTATAAATTAGAGGTTTTGAACATTTTGTGAGCCAATGAAATAAGAAATGCCAATTCACAGCATTCTAAACACAGTGAGTGAGCAGAATTGAGCAATTCTGCTCACTCGGTTTAACCAACAAAGGCACGCTGTTTATGCCAAGGAGGTGAAAAATTATTTTCGACTGTCACTTTCCATGTCGCTGAATTTTTGACGTGATAACGTCTTATAAATCGATGAACGCCGGCTGCACGCACGAAAAAGCATGACTCATTGTCACGTACCGCGTGCAAGCGAGAGTGCGGAACAAACGATATAGAGAGGCAATGACGTTATCACATAAAATTATCGTCCGTAAACAAACTTTACAGGCAACCAATTTTTTTTTAAATTTGTATGTACAGGCGCGAATTTAATATGCAATAGTGGTAAGTAACGTTATTTTTTACGTAGATACTATAACGGTATTGCCTCAATAGTTTCTGAAAAATAAATGGCTGTGACTCACATACATATTAGGCATTACGAAACTAAAGCATATCTTGTTGCAGAAATCTAAAACAGAAGCGAAATATTAGGCAGAGCTGAGATAGAGCCAAGTTTAGTTGTTCAAAATAGTTGTTCAATAAGGCACTTCTCAGATGGATCAAATATTCTAAGGGTAGGTAAGTGTGAAAATGATAAGGGTTGGCGTGATGTAATATTATCGACACGTTCTAACACGAAACGAATACGTAATATTTCAATATACTTACTTATTAATTAGAATTAAACAGTTTAAGAATCAAGCAGCAATTTAAAGCGGTGGTATAAATAGAGAATTTTACGCTTGTAAAAATTTTTGATTAACAAATATTTAATATAATTATTTTCGCTCGCACTCGGAAATAATTTTTAAAGCAATAAAATATCTAATACAAAAACACTAATATACTCTCACTCAGTATTGGTTAAAGCTGGCTCCTTGTGTAGGTAATATACTTACTTAAACATATTGATAAAAGTAAAGTTATAAACGTTACAAAGATTTTGAAAAAGTTACAAAACTTGTAACATAGAATTGTAACACTCTTAGTTTGTGTGGAATAAATAATTCATAATGTGGCTCCTCACGGCGCGTGAAATTCGTAGCAAGAACGCAGCCGTAGGGCAGGCAGCAAACGAATGAAATCTATACTAATAAATAAAATTGAAGTGTCTGTCTGTAATTTCGAAATAACTACCACATTTTAAGCTCATATGGTTATTTGAACGATACCATAACCGAATCACACGTTTTTAAAATTTTTGTCTGTCTGTCTGTCTGTTTGAACGGGCTAATCTTCGGAACGGCTGAACCGATTTTGACGGGACTTTCACAGACAAGTAGAGGATTAACCAAGGAGTAACATAGGCTACTTTTTTAACCGACTTTCAAAAAAGGAGTTGTGTTGAAATCGGTAAATACAGATGTTAAAAACGCCCTGATAGGTATTTTCGCTGCGCGCGATCGCGACGGCCGACGCGGACGCTCGCGCTCCCCGCGCCGCGCGCCCCTGCGCCCTGCGCCCGCCGCGGCCGTACGCGGTACCGCGGTACGCCGCCGCGCGGCGGGGGGCGGGTGGACCAGAAATCTACTTATCCCTCAGGATTTGTGAAAAATCGAAATTCACGCGGGCGAAGCCGCGGGCAAATGCTAGTACTTAATAAGCGGCTTCCAATGAAAAGGCATAATATTTGCGCTGCGCACCGGATATAAGCGTTTCCGTCGCGGCCTCCGTTCTTGAATAACTTCTTTTTCATCTTTTTGAGCAATTGTCTGAAAAAGGCAATATTTTATTTTAACGCAAACGTTGTTAGAGATATTCGAGCGACCAGTGGCGTGCAAATGATTCGAAGTCTGGAATCTGGATATACTCTTAAGTAATACCTAACTATCTATTAATATTAGACAAGTATAAATTAAAAATTAAAAAAAACCCCCGACATTCGCCATTTTGTGGTGGCGGCCATCTTGGATTTGCATATGCTATTCTATTAGTCAAGCCATACCCATATTAAGGGAGTTGTAAAAAAAATATGTAATCTGCCATTTTGTAGCGGCGGCCATCTTGGATCGATTTTCATCAAACATAGCTAACAACACTCTCGACTATTTCACCTTTCAAACAAAAAATCCACATTCAAATCGGTTCACCCGTTTGAGCGCTACAGGGGAACAGACACACACACACACACGCGCTCACGCACACACACACACACATACACACACACACACACACACACACAAACACACACACACACGCACGCACACACAAGTCAAACTATATAACATCCCGTCGTTTTTGCGTCGGGGGTTAAAAATAAATATTAAGAATATAGTACCTATCATAATTATTATTTTTAACTTAGCGTTCCTCAGAATAAGTGCCAACTCATAACAAAAGCTACAAGATCATAAATCATAACATCAAGCTTTGCCAAGCTAGGCCTGTGAAAACATTGCTATCGTCCACAAACATTACGGCTCTCAGGGAACTTAAATATTACGATTTAGGAATGGTTCGTTAACTGTGCTGCTTGTCGAATTATGTTAAACAAACATTACATAAAAGTCTTCTTGTCATATTCTATACTAGATGATGCCCGCGACTTCGTCCGCGTGAATTTAGGTTTTTTTAGGGTTCCGTACCTCAAAAGGTAAAAAAGGAACCCTTATAAGATCACTTTCTTGTCCGTCTGTCCGTCTGTCTGTCCGTCTGTCCGTGTGTCACCACCGATTTTCTCAGGAACGGGTGGACCTAGCAAGTTGAAATTTATACCAGACTAGCTTCTGCCCGCGGCTTCGCCCGCGTGAATTTCGGTTTTGAACAAATCCCGAGGGAATCGTGGAGTTCCGGTTCCCGTTCCCGCTCCCTTTTCCTACCTTTATACTTAAAATATCAAGCAAGGTCGCTATAGTAATCTATAGCTATAGCTGTAGATATAGATTCCGGGTTTTTCGAAATCCCGTGGGAACTGTGCATTTTTCCAGGATAAAAAGTAGCCTATGTGTTGCCAATGCATGCTACACAGCAAAGTATTGCAATAATGGGTTATGTGAGCGTGATTTACCTAAGAACAGTCAGCGCCCTCTGTGGCGTTTTGGAGGTCTATATCTATTTTAGTCCTACAGGAATACTTTTCCGGGATAAAAAGTTACTTTATGTGTTAAGTCAGGGCATAAGCTATCTCCATTCATTTCAGCCAAATCGGTTCAGTAGTTGCGGCGGAGAAGAGGAACAAACATACACACAAACTTAATAACTTAATAACGCCTTTATAACATTAGTGTGATTGTTATTTTCCTCGCTAGAGAGCTCCGATAGCATACGCGTCCGATCGCTGCTAAATTCAAAATGCTATAGGGAGAACTTTACGCACCGCCCCGGCCGGGCCGGCTGGAACCGCGCGCCGCGCGCACGGCAGCGGCTATGTCCCGCAATTTTTAAATCTGTAATATCTTCGAAAATATTCATTTAAATCATATGCTGTAAAGGGCCATATAGATCTATAATAAATCAACAATGTACTTAAGGTATTTAATTAGATAAGGATTAATGCTGTATTGGTTAAAATCGCTTCTAAAATTAGCCATTATTTGTCGTAAAAAAGTAAATGACAAAAAAAGTTATTGTGGGATATCCATAAGAGATAGACATATACCATCGCGGAGTTTTCTATAGACCTTTTCAATGTGTACAATACTTAGTACATTATATTGATAAATCTCGTAGGGTTCAGCCTGCGTTTGCAATGTAAGCGGAAAAAATTTAATTATTTACGACATCACATTAGAAACCTCAAAAATAACAGTATTTCTCCACAATTTAATGGATGTTATTATACATATAAACCTTCCTCTTGAATCACTCTATCTATTAAAAAAAACCGCATCAAAATCCGTTGCGTAGTTTTAAAGATTTAAGCGTACAAAGGGATATAGGGACAGAGAAAACGACTTTGTTTTATACTATGTAGTGATACTAAGGTCTATAGTCCCTATTAGGTGTATAAAAATTAAGGTCCTGAGTCCACACAATAAAATACAATATCGGCATTTTAGATTTTCACGAAAACTTGTAAGTACGCCTTAATTTTCAACTTTTTTTATTTTTCGGAATTTTTCCTTTACTTGATCTGTTAGGCCTTGCTTTTAACCAAAATTGACAAATCTAGGTCCATCGGAAGTACCCTATAGGTTTTGGGTCGAAAACCTAAATGGTAGTTCCAGTTGACCTAGAATACGAAATTTAGCAAAAAGCCAGGTCTTACAGCACAAATAAAGGAAAAATTCCAAAAACTAAAAAAGTGGGAAATTAAAGGGTGTCCCCATACATACATAGTTGAGCCAATTAAGATAGACCTCTGAGTTGTATGAGCGCTCATACAATTTCGAGGCCTAGCTTAATTAGCACATTACCTTCTAAGACAAACTAATGAAAAACAGATTGTACTTATACTTCTGGAGTACGGAACCCTCGGTGCGCGAGTCTGACTCGCACTTGACCGTTTTATTTAAATCCTGTGGGAACTATTTGCTTTTCCGGGATAAAAGTTGCGTCAATTTACGGGACGCAAGCTACCTCTGTACCAAACGTATAAATAGCTTAAACGGATGGACCTTTAAGAATCCCGTGGAAACTCTTTAATTTTCCGGGATAATAAGCCTATGTCGTTCCCCGGGATGTAAGCTAGCTCTTTACCAAATTTCATCGAAATCGGTTTTACTGTTGGGCTGTGAAAAGCTAACAGACAGACACACTTTCGCAATTATAATATCAGTATGGATTGTCGCCTTTGTTTATTTTACAAATTTTGACTTTACGTTAGGTGCTCTAAGGCCGCTCTTTGTTTTGGAAGGACTGTTTAAATATGAATTATGAATACTGAGCAAAGTCATAACTACTTAGATACTTAAATAGCAAAACTAAGTATAGCTTATTAAAGTGGAAGACGATTTTAGTTATTTTAATGTGGTTTATATTTTATTAGACGCCTTATATTCTATACCCTGATTTCTATTTCCGTGGAATTCTGACGTTTCGTAATGTTACCAGAGATAAAACAATTCCCACAAAAAAGATAAAAAATTCAAAACTTATGTAAATAAAAATCAACTGCCGCATGTAGATATGACAAATGCCTAACAGACACTTCATGGTGAGAATGTCATTTGACTTCAATTTTTGAATGAATTTTTTCAATGTGCTTCTTTTGTTTTCTATTGCTGTTAGTGTGCACTTTCTAGTTTCCCCTCTTGGTATTTTCTATTTTAGGGCAAAACGACTAATATATTAGATATTCGGCATATGGCTTTTTATGATGACAGAGAATTAAAGTAGTTTGGTGTAAAATCGTACTTCGTAGATGTTAACCCTGTTCTCCATACAAATAACTCATCTGTAAATGACAATGACAGCTGTCAGAATTCCACGGAATTAGAAATCAGGGTATAATAGGTAGATAGATAAGGATCTTAGATAAGGATCCTAGTTTTATATGGTTAGGGATAAAAATACATAATGTCAGACTTGCTTATCGCATTTTTTGTCTGCAAACTATAGGTACGTCTACATCTATAACCTCACCTATATCATCTAATAACTTATCTATAACTTATAAAGAAACAGGATAGGATAAGAATAAAAGAACATTGACTAAAAGTAGGAAAGTAGGAAGCTGTGATAGCCTAGTGGTTAGGACGACCGACTTCTAATCGGAGGTCGTGGGTTCGATCCCAGGCCTCTAACTTTTCGGAGTTATGTGCGTTTTAAGTATTTAAATATCACTTGCTTTAACGGTGAAGGAAAACATCGTGAGGAAACCTGCATGCCTGAGAGTTCTCCATAACGTTCTCAAAGGCGTGTGAAGTCTGCCAATCCGCTTGGCCAGCGTGGTAGACTATGGCCAAAACCCTTCTCACTCTGAGAGGAGACCCGTGCTCTGTAGTGAGCCGGTAATGGGTTGATCATGATGATGATGATGACTAAAAGTAAACTGGATTAAAATCACACTGTCATTCAAACTGATCCTTTCAGTTAGTTAAACAAAAATTTACGAAACATTACGAAAATATACTTCAAAAGATATATATACTTAATGTATTTTATTATGAGTCGCTTCTTACGAGTAGGTATAATGAATTTGATACACTTCGAGTCGCTCTATGGAGCCTGAGGTTCGTTAGCTTTACGCCAAACAGACTGAAAAATCGAATTAACCGTTTAAAGTGTAACAAGGTTCTACAATAAAAGGTAAATATTAGAGAATTTTCTACTCAAAGTATTCTTTAATTCAGCTGCTCTATAATTTTTAAATAGAGTTTGCTAAACGGTCGTTTAAGAGAAATAGGGGCTGACATTTTCTGAAAGCAAAGCTTTTTAGCGTAGCGAGTGAAAAAGTTTCAAATAAACCACTTGAGTTACTGGAAAGCGCATTATTTTGCAGACCACTCACACAATTGTTGAAAAATAAATACATAAAAAATAAATAAATAAATAAAGGTGGACGAGTCGCAAGACGCTGCGGATACTACCAGCGCAGAAGCGCGGTGTGTGGGAACTGGAAATAAATCCCTACAACACTATGTCCATCAGTGGACGTCGACAACGACGACGACTAGAGGCTTTAAATCGATCTCAAATCATTGTCAACAATAAAACTTGTTTATTTTAAGAAAGATCAGTTTGTAATCTTATGATTGCTTACTACATTTTTTCTATTATTACCAACAGTTTGTTACATGTTATAATATTGTATTCACTTATAGCGCTCAAACTTTAAATCATGCACAACATACTAAAATATGTAAATCTGGTAATTATTTTCGATGTTAGTGATTTTTTAACCTCCGACGCAAAAACGACGGGGTGTTATAAGTTTGACGTGTCTGTGTGTGTGTGTGTGTGATTGTGTGTGCGTGTCTGTCTGTTCCCCTGTGGCGCTCAAACGGGTGGACCGATTTGAAAGCGGTTTTTTTTTGTTTGAAAGGTGAATTAGTCGAGAGTATTGTTAGGTATGTTTGATGAAAATCGATTTAAGGTGGCCGCCGCTACAAAATGGCGGATTAAATATTTTTTCACAACTCCCTTAATATGGGTGTCAAATGAAAGGGCTTGACTAGTAGAATAGCTCTATGCAAATCCAAGATGGCCGCGACCACAAAATGGCGAATGTCGGGAGTTTTTTAAATTTTTAATTTATAGTTGTAAGAAAGATCAGTTTGTAAAATTTTTCTATTATTACCAACAGTTTGTTACATTTTAAATTGTATTGACTTATAATAATAGCGCTTACTTTAAATCATGTACATACTAAAATATGTAAATCTGGTAATTATTCTCGATTTTAATGATTTTTTGTGTTTCTATTATACTGAGACATATTATACCTAAATGTCTTTAAACCGAATGTTATTGTGAACAGACATTTTGTCAAACATATTATATTACTAAACATTATTTGTCATTAAAATAATTTTAATTAGTTTTTTTACAATGATACAGTTGTTGATAATAACAGCTATACTTAGACAGCATTCAATCCAAGATAACGTAAAGAAATCATTTAATTTCGTCCACGAATATCTAAGAAAGATATTCTATCAATTAGACCTACCTATCTAACTAAATATATCTATTTAAACTTGTATTTGAAGTAGAATCGACTTCCACATAGGTATGCAAGGATAAGAATAATTTAGACATGTGGTTATAGATCGACCAGAATCTCATGAAAAATAGGGAAATGAAATTCCAAGGTTAGCAACACTACGGCCGCCCTAGCGATAAACAAAGCAACTGACATTTTTTGTGAAATTGACTTTTTGCATTAACAAAAGTTTTATGTCGAGTAGTTTTTTACCACAGTTTAATATTTCAAATAACTTGAACCGTTTACTGAAATTTAAATTGCCCAAACAAAGTAACTGCACTCACTAACGCGGAATATAAATGCAAAAACCAAGTAGACAACAAGCACAACACAAAAACAAAGTAATTGGATGTTGATTACTTTGTTTTTGTATTTAAAATGCAGTTGCAGGATTTTTCGTTTCGTGAAACGATCCCAGGTAAAGCGTTCTGAATGTAATTACTTTGTTTATCACTAGGGCAGCCGAGTTAACCTAGTGTTGCTTACTACAAAATTTAACTTCCCCATTTTTCATGAGATTCTGGTCGATCTATAACCGCATGTTGGCAATACAGCCAATTTTAGAGCACAAATAGATGCAATAAGTACTATGTCGCATCTTAGGTGAAAACTACGTTCAATATTCGACGGCGACAAGCGATACACGTCCACTGCTAAACATACGTGTAGGACTTACTGGGAATTCCACACGCCGCGGACTTGCGTCCCTTATATACCCTGTGATACGTCTGATTACGTCGATCCATCTCTGAAAACACTACGATTCGCAATTTTAATAATGGGTATTTACACCAATGAGAATGCGGTTTTTTAATCCCCGACGTAAAAAAAGGAATGTCATAATGTTTACCTGCTATGTATGTACATATGTCTGTCTGCCGCACCGTAGCTCTTAAACGGGTAAACAGATTTGAATGCGGTTTTTTATAGTTATACAACGTTAGTTTTACTTTGCGCAAAAACCGAAACACGTGTCAAATATTTTTACATTTGGAATAGTTTTACTAAATTTCGAAAACATATAATGTAAACTTACGAAGTTATAAGCTTCTTGTTTTGCGTCAATGTCCTCAAAAAAAAAAAATGGTCACCTCAACTCGCAAGCCATCGTCACCTTGACTCGCGAGTTGAATGACCGCGCGCTGTATGCCGATCGTCAGCTGATGCGCGTTTCAACCACTGTGCCTAAGCTTGCAGGATTTTAAAATATTTTTGGACAAAATTATAACACAATATAAAAATAGTTGGATTCGATTCTGTTACTGATTCTGGGCAGACTATTTTCAGGTTTTGCTTCAAGTAAAACTAACGTTGTATTTGTCTCGACGAGTAGGTACTTGGTAGACACGTCATAGTGATCAAGATTCTGACGATTAGAGCAGGAGGATGGTGGGACGTCAGGTTTTCGTTTCGTGGTTTATTAAAATTTTGAAAATGTCCAGTTATTTATTACAAAATACAAAATGGCAAATGGTAAATGGTGTCAGTAACAGAACTTGTCGTATTCCAACGTGGATGTCGTTTGTGGTTATCCGTATACACCTATATTGCGGTTATCTGTATATATGCCACAACCATAGCAGTATTTTGTAGGTCACGTATTATTTCTACTTAAGCCCGATTCGCACATATCAGTGAAGCATCAGTGCCGGCACAATGAAAAATGTTCTTTCATACAACCCGCGGCACGTAAGTCGATCGGTGACCTTCAATGCACAGAAGTCGAAAATGAGGTATCTCGGGGTGTGAGGGGGTCGCGGGGAGGGCGTGGGGATCGTTCGTAAGCACTGATTAGCTCTCGCGGATCCCTCGTAAGCGCTGATTGGCTCTCCAATCTAATTGTGTCTCGCTCACTCGTACGACGCTGCGCGCACTTGAAGGTCACCGCTCAACTTACGTGCCGCGACTTACATTCTCTATGAACGCGTTCACACCTGTCCGTATCAGTGACGACGCAGCGTTTCAGTGTCAGTTCATAGAGAATGACATATTTTTCACTGTGCCAGAACTGCGCCGGCCGCGGCACTGATGCTTCACTGATATGTGCGAATCGGCCTTTATCCAGTAAATTGTAGGATGCTTTCCAACTTTGTGTTTTGAATACACTGTTGCACGTGAATTGACCTACTTACAGATCCATGTAACTTCCTTCTGTAGAACAATAAAACATAGTTCACCAGTTGTAATTTATGAGAGCAGCTTTTGAAATGTGCGTTTAAGTATATGACGTGGAATTTATGTTGTTAAATTACTAACCAATGTTTGCGATAATTTTGGTTTTTAAAAACCTTTGAAGGGGTTAGGCAGTAGGTAGTCCACCACAATGGGCCACGTAATCAAATTATCTATTGTCGCCGGTAATACACACATTTGCAAAGTTTGGAATCTGTACAACAAATGGAAGTTGGTTAAAGGAGAATGTCCACCCCTGACCCAAACATTTACACAAAATGTAATTTATTAAAAATTATCTTACGAATATATGACAATTTGAAAATTAATAATTATTAATGCTACACTTCACGATAAAAAAATGTAATAAAAAAGGAATTAAATCGTCTTTTCAACTTCCCGTTTAAGTCTGACGGCCATTTGCATTACATTCCACGCATAGGTACATGCCCAAATAAAAAGAGGTTTGTTATTTTTAAAAAAATAATTTCATTTAAAATACTACGGATATTAATTATTTAAATACATTATTTTATTTGTTATTTGTTGTAAATCGTACAATATATGCTTAAAGTAAATAAGTAATAATTAATATATTTTTTTTATAATATTGTTTTAACTTCGTTGCGTTTTGTGCAATGGAATATAATATAACTACAACCTTTTTGATTTTGTGTAACGAAACTTATTTCAAGATGTCAATGTGACATGTCATTGTTTTATTTGTGTGTGACGCTAGTGACGTCTACTCTGTTTACATTTTGAATGTTTATTGTAGCACAGCGGAGACCAATATTAATTTGGTTTATTGTTTTTGTATTGGATATCGTTGGACAGGTATGTTAAGTATAGTGCGCGCCAAACAAATAGTTCAAATCGGCAGGAAAGATACACGGCTTTCCTTACTACTTTAACAATTATAAACTACACATAACCTAGAATCATTTTCAAACTTAAACTTAGATTTATTTAAAACTACAAGTCCTAGAGGTATTAAAATGGTGTGTTTGGTTATCAGGAATAAACCTGCAATAAATGCTGCATACAACACGCTTGTAAACGACTGGGTTACACGCCCATAGATTTTTGGGCATTCTCCTTTGACTTCAAACGAAATCTTTGAAGTCGAATTTAACCAACTTTAATTTCTATAGTGAGGCTAATAAAAGCGTGTTAAAAGTTTTTTTTTATTTTTTTTAAGTATTTTTTTTAAGTGTCCTGCATCCGTCTCAAGATGCAGCTTTTTCAAGTTTCCTACTCTTTCCTACATGGTTCCTATAGTTTATACCTATTCTTACTTCACTACTACCGTAGGTATTAACCTCGGAAGAGGTACTCGATCATGTTTCACAGTCATAAACCACCAGAGGGTTACTGCGGTCGTAAAGTATCTTTAAAATTTTTACTCTCTCGATATTTCAGTATGCGAACTTTCATATCACATTGTACCTACTTACACGTAGCAAAGCTGTGGTTTATGACAGGCGAGTGCGGTAAACAATGTAAAGGCTGTAAGAATTGCAATTTCTCACTGCCCCGACGGATTTATGTGCTGTTTCCGCAGTTTATGGCGGTCTCCGGTATCTACTCTTATATTCACTTACATATTATTAGTGCTAAAATCTCTTACCTCCAAATAGTATGTCCAACACCATTTTGAGGAATGAAGGCAAGAAATAAAATCGTAATACACACTACTTACATACTATTTTATTTTTAAATAGATGATGCCCACGGCTTCGCCCGGTTTTTAAAAGTCCCATGGGAACATTTAGGCTTTTAAAAGTCCCATGGGAACTTTTGATTTTCCAGAGCAAAAAGTAGCTTATCTGTAGTAACCCGTCCCAAAACGGAAAAATCCAGTGGGATCCCCTCGATTTTGGAATGTAATTCCTTACAGCATCAGGGTTGAGGAGTTGGATATGTACCTACTCGAGTTCATTCAACGATAAAGTCTTTAATTGGTACCCCCAATATCAATTTAAATAACCAAAAGTTTTTAAATCCCATTAATTTTGGGGATCAGGTCCCTTACAGCATCAGGATTGAGGAGTTAGAATCCAATTTTTTTATAGAACAGGGTCGCAATGTTTTTCTATCGATAAAAAAATACGCAAATCGGTTCAGAAATCTCGGAGATATCGGTGTACGTAGGTAGAAAAACACAACTCATCATTTTTCGAAAGTCGGTTAAAAAAGTAGCCTATGTTACTCCCTGGTTAATTCTCTATTTGTATGTGAAAGTCCCGTCAAAATCGGTTCAGCCCTTCCGAAGATTAGCCCGTTCAAAAAACAGACAGACAGACAGACAGACAAAAATTTTAAAAACGTGTGATTCGGTTATGGTACAGTTCAAATAACCATATGAGCTTAATATGTGGTAGTTATTTCGAAATTACAGACAGACACTTCAATTTTATTTATTAAACTAGATGATGCCCACGGCTTCGCCCGTGTGTATTTAGGTTTGTAAAAATCTCGTGGGAACTTTGATTTTCCAGAACAAAAAGTAGCCTATCTGTAGTAAGTAGTAACCCGTCCACAAAACGGAAAAATTCCGTGGGATCCTTACGATTTCGGAATGCAATTCCTTACAGCATCAGGGTTGAGGAGTTGGACATGTACATTGTACCTACTCGAGGTCATTCAACAATAAAGTATTTAATTGGTATCCCCAATATCAATTTAAATAACCGACAGTGCCTAAATCCCATTAGTTTTGGGGATCAGATCCCCTACAGCATCAGGATTGAGGAGTTGGAATACACATTTTTTGTAGGACAGTGTCGCAATGTTTCTCTATCGATTAAAAAAAAATTACGCAAATCGGTTCAGAAATCTCGGAGATATCGGTGTACATAGGTAGAAAAACACAACTCCTCCTTTTTTGAAAGTCGGTTAAAAAAGTAGCCTATGTCACTCCCTGGTTAATTCTCTACTTGTATGTGAAAGTCCCGTCAAAATCGGTTCAGCCGTTCCAAAGATTAGCCCGTTCAAACAGACAGACAGACAGACAGACAGACAGACAGACAGACAGACAGACAGACACAAAAATTTTAAAAACGTGTGATTCGGTTATAGTATCGTTCAAATAACCATATGAGCTTAATATGAGGTAGTTATTTCGATATTACAGACAGACACTTCAATTTTATTTATTAGTATAGATAAATATAAGGCGGAAATTCTCATCCACTGCAAAGTCTTCAAAGTTTTTGAATCATCTTGTATTAACCGCGATCAAGTTCTTCGTTCCCTATCATACTCGTAATGAAAAACCAATATGGCATGTTTGCCTCTCCGTGGTTTGTTAAATTTATTTCGCCCCGGGAACTTTCTGAATTCGCTAGAATTTTAATCTGAAAGCTTTGAAATTTCGAGCTGACTTCAAAATTTTAACTAACCTAAATAACTTCCGGGTTTTTAACAAATTTGATATAGTAGTTAAGTAGTTACTTAATCAAATTTTGTTTAGTTATACTTATCTATACATAAAATTTACCAACAGTAGATAATGCCACTTTTTTAAGTTACAATAAGCTAAACACTTTCATAAGTTACGCGGTCTTTTTCTGCTACGTATTTTTCTCATTGATGCGGCCTTTTTGCGTGAATATAGTTCGGACATTTTTAGGGTTCCGTACCCGAAGGGTAAAAACGGAGCCCTATTAATGTCACTCGGCTGTCTGTCTGTCTGTCTGTCTGTCTGTCTGTCTGTCTGTCTGTCTGTCTGTCTGTCCGTCTGTCCGCCGGTCACAGGTCTCTAGCTCGCAGACGAAATGAGTTACAAACCTGAAATTTTGGTATTTAGTGTAAAACGTTAACCCAAAATCAAATATTGAATTAGAAATTGAATTAAATTATTTTTCAGGGGGGCTCCCATACATGAAAAAGGAGCCGGAAAAAAAAATTTTTTCTTTATCCTAGCTTGTGGGGTATCATTGTTTAGAGCTCATTAAGTAGAGTACAAATATATATTTTTTTAATTTTTATCTCAAAAAATAAGGGAATGGGAGGCCATCAAAGTTGTCAGTTTTAGACCATTTTTGTGACGGGGGCTATCTCAAAAACTAAACTAGTTGGGAATATGATATTTCAGTATATTATGTACTATATGCTCTATTTAAACAACAAATACTGAAAACAACGATTTATTAAATAGTTTATAAGCTGTGACCAAAATAAACGAACATTTTTTTGGGTTTTTCTTTCACGGTTTGTTGCGATGTCTAGCTCGGAAATTAAATATTTCTTAGACCCAAAATATTATATTGTTCATAATTATGTACGGAACCCTGAAAGAGCGAGGCCCGACTCGCACTTGGCTGATTTTTTTTTACGATAATAACGCTAGTAAAGTAGTTTTCGTCTGTGTTGGAGATGGTTCCAGGATGCAGGCTTCTCTCTCTCTCTTTTTAACACCCCGACGCAAAAACGACGGGGTGTTATAAGTTTGACGTGTGTGTGTGTGTGTGTATGTGTGTGTGTGTGTGTGCGTTCGTGCGTGCGTGCGTGCTTGTGTGTATGTGTGTCTGTCTGTCTGTTCCCCTGTAGCGCTCAAACGGGTGAACCGATTTGAATGCGGTTTTTTTTTGTTTGAAAGGTGAATTAGTCGAAAGTTTGATGAAAATCGGTCCAAGATGGCCGCCGCTACAAAATGGCGGATAACATATTTTATCACAACGCTCTCAATATGGGTATCAAATGAAAGGGCTTGACTAGTAGAATAGCACTATGCAAATCCAAGATGGCCGCTACTACAAAATGGCGAATATTGGGGGTTTTTTAAATTTTAATTTATACTTGTTATCAAATGTAAAGATCCGTTTATAATTACTAGTTCTTATAAAAATCCGCGAGGGGCGGGATAAAAAGTAGCCTGTGTCCGTTTTCAAGATGCGAAATCTCTGTGTATAATTTCGCCAAAATCCATTTTTTTTTTTTATTTTTTTATTTTTTTTAATTTATTGATCACGTTAATTTATAATATACATTAAAAAAAAACACAGTTTGCCATCCTCTAGAAACTGTTGAAGTTTATGTGAGGATGGCCAGTTCGCGTTATACATATTTAATAAAATAAAGGTAAAATAGTTATATATATATATAAAATAGTTTTAGCTGTTAATGCATATTTATATGTATAAATATCGTGACATGAAACACTTCCTGGATCCAGACTAGGCATCCAAAGAGGCACCTAGATCCAGGAAGTGCCTTTTACAATTTCTTATAAAAATCGCTCTTTTACTGTAGGTATTTTGCAGAGTTAATGGTAAGTTATTCATTATATTTGCTAAGATATATGAACATGTTCTAGTTTCGTACTTATTATTAGTCTTAGGTAACTTAAACTTCTTGTAGTTTGGTAAGATGCGCAGATTTCTGTTTCTCTCTTTACATGTTAGGTGTTTTATGTTATGATATTCTTCCTTCAGGATCGCCAGGCTAACCTTACTCAGCACTGGCAGTAACTTGCAGTATTTAAATAATTTAGAATAATCATTAGAGAATTTTAATTTAATTTTTTTAGGTACTATGGTTTTAATTATTTTTATTTGTAAGTTATATATGCGCAACAGATAAGTTTTGAAGGTTCTTCCATAACTACTTAAGCCATAATCAATTATAGAGTCTGCCAATGCTAAGTAAAGCAGTCTCAGCGTCCTATATGGAAGTTTAAATTTAAGTATATACATTTTACTTAGGATAGCTCTTAATTTATTGCAAATATAGTTAATGTGAGGGAGCCAATTAAAGCGATTGTCGATTTTGAGTCCTATATACATGTGTTCACTAACCATTTCAATGGGCGGACAGTTACAGGGGTTTATGCATCCGTGCAGGCAGTCGTGCGAATGAGCAACAATAGAAGCCTTATGCTCTGATTTATTATGCGCAGTATGTATATGCATTGCTTTAGTTTTTTTAGTATTTATAACTAGTCCAACGTCATGCGCCCACTTACACAAGGTATCAAAGTTAGCTTGCATCATTCGCTCCGCCGCCTGCAGGTCTCTATTGGCTACTATGAGGCATGTGTCATCTGCGAATTGATACACGGATCCCTCATTGAACAGATTACACATCTCATTTACATACATTAGATATTCGGTAGGACCAAGAATCGAACCTTGAGCTGTTCCTTTGGTCGTACGTGTGCTGTCACTAATCATATTATCTATTTTGACATGGGTTGATCTATTTTGATGGTAATTTCTGAACCATTCCAGGAGGGATCCCTGTATTCCACATTTCTCTAGTTTAGAATATAGCGTTTCAAATACCAGCATATCAAACGCTTAACTAAAATCAATGAAAACGACGAGCACATGCTTCTTATCATTCATGTACTCTTGATTTCATTGGTAAACTGACATAGAAGTTGAGAAGTGTTTCGATTTTTTTGAAAGCCAAATTGTTTTTTGTTGATAATATTGTTCTCCTCTAAGAAGTTTTTAATCTTGTCGCCGATATATTTTTCTATTACCTTATCAATACAGGATAAAATAGTTATAGGTCGATAGTTATTAAAATTCTTATGACATCCCCCTTTATATATAGGCCGAGCGAGCACAGTGAAGAGGTAAAAGTAAAGGCAATAAAAAGACAAAGTTACTTTCGTATATTATAAAGGGCGTATAGCGATCTTTTTCGGAAATGAAGATAGGTAATAGGTAATAGTCGAAAAGCTGTGATAGCCTAGTGGTTAGGACGACCGACTTCTAATCGGAGGTCGTGGGTTCGATCCCGGGCACGCACCTCTAACTTTTCGGAGTTATGTGCGTTTTAAATATTTAAATATCACTTGCTTTAACGGTGAAGGAAAACATCGTGAGGAAACCTGCATACCTGAGAGTTCTCCATAATGTTCTCAAAGGTGTGTGAAGTCTGCCAATCCGCTTGGCCAGCGTGGTAGACTATGGCCAAAACCCTTCTCACTCTGAGAGGAGACCCGTGCTCTGTAGTGAGCCGGTAATGGGTTGATCATGATGATGATGATGATGAATAATAGTCGTACTTAGTGATGATTACTGAAAAAAATTAAAGTAGGTATTTTCTATATTTTTCGTAAGTTCGCAATGTAACGCTATCAGCTGACGCCTAAATACCTAAAATTGTCGCACGCCGCCCGCCGCGCGCGAAGTCAATGCCCCGAGTTTTGCACATTTATGTTCAGTGTCGGTTTGAAAAATCATAAGTATAAGACAAATGGTTATTGGTATTGGATTATGTTCAGGTTGTATAATAATAGCGCTTAATTTTCAAAAGCGGTATCCTTATACCCTGTATTTATATTAGTACGGATAGTAATTATGTTACTTAAGTAGTACCTAATTAGTAACCGACTTGGAGTAACCCATACAAATTCGACTGATAGCAGAGTTTAAACGTTACATTTTCCGTGGAAATTTCAGGAGTTTCAAATTTAAATGATATGCGTACTTACAAGTTAATTTGATTGCTAAACTTATCACAATGTATAAGAGTTGATGTAGCGAGTTCATTCTCGTAGTTTAACAAAAGGATTTAATATATAAATAATTATATAAATATATATATAATTTACCGCCCTTTGAAAATCGAGTAAATTAATTGCTTTTCTTATATACTATATATTTTTTTCTTACTTATTCGACTCGTTTTGCAAAGTCTGTCATTTTGATATCTATAATATCAAGGATACATAAACCATCAAATGAACAATTAAATGATAAAAAGTAAAGTTGGAGAAATAAATATGTAAATAATACAAACTTTATTTTAAGAAAAATTAAACCAACTTTTCTTAAAAAAAAGTTTAATACACTATAAAATTTGGAGAGTTCCCTCGGTTTCTCCATGATCTTATCATCAGATCCTGACTTAATGACCATGGGAGCACCTGGGAAGTATACCTTTCAAACAAAAGATGAATTTTCCAAATCGATCCAGGCGTTTCGTTTAATCGGGGAACATAAAAACATTCCGATGAACTGAGAACCTCCTCCTTTTTTGAAGTTGGTTAAAAAAAAGATATCTTTCACTGTATTTTGATAACAATCGAAAAATCAAAGAGTTCCCACGGGATTTTCGGAACCCTAAATCCACGCGGTTAAACTCGAGGGCATAAAGCTACTGAGATATATTAGTGAGAGAATGTTTCGTGTAAGTACCGTAGGTAAAAGCGCTGTAAATCTTATTCACTCCCGTAGGTATTACTTGTTCAGATTACAGTCAATCAGTGTAATGGATTCTGTCGCCTGACATCAGTGTTGGAGGCCGATTATGGTCCACAACGAAAACGTGTCAGAATTATAGTCCTTTTATGTCAAAGTTAAAAAGCTTCGCATAAAACCGTAAAAAAGCGCTTGTGACTCAAGCAATTTTTTCTTGTTTGAATGTGGTTGGATAACGTTTTCCTACCGGATTCGCTAGTTATTTATTATTATTAAAGATAAAATCAATAAAAAAAATATTAACCTTCAGTTGTTACGAGATCTAGCAGATAAATCACAAAATCTCATGATTAAAATCTTCACCTTAGCTCTTGGTTTAACCCATATTTAATTATTATGTTTTTAACCCCCGATGCAAAAACGACGGGGTGTTATAAGTTTGACGTGTCTGAGTGTGTGTATGTGTGTCTGGCGCTTAAACGGGTGGACCGATTTGAATGCGGTTTTTTTTTGTTTGAAAGGAGAATTAGTCGAGAGTGTTGTTAGCTAGGTATGTTTGATGAAAATATGCCGCTACAAAATGGCGGATTACATATTTTTTCACAACTCCCTTAATATGGGTATCAAATGAAAGGGCTTGACTAGTAGAATAGCATTATTGCAAATTCAAGATGGCCGCCGCCACAAAATGGCGAATGTCGGGAGTTTTTAAAATTTTTAATTTATTGCCTCAGTAGTAAAGTACTATAGATATTTCAGATTCAATTAAAGAACGCCAAAATTAAAAATGTCAGTGTAAGAGGAATTATAAATTGTGATGAAAGTCAAAAGGTCTCGAACAGCTTACGTTAAATTAAAATTTCTAGAAAATAAGACTCTCGCAACTCGAAAGTTGTGACTCTCTCACTCGTCAACAAAGTAACTGCTCTACCAAAGGGACTTTTCAATTTTACACTTTAATACCAACTTATTCTACCCGTAGCTTTGGAAAGTGTGCTCTATATTTCGTGTTCAAAGGTTTTTAATAACAGAGTTTGTGCATGAAACTTACAATCAAAGCAATTGCTTTTAAAATAATATAAACAACGTCGGTTTGCTGAATAATATGTCTGTATTACTAGTCTATGTTGCCTGCGACTTTGGTCCAAGGAAACTCTTTTCAGGAAGTAAGCTCTCTGTGCCAAGTTTCACAATTGGATGATTGATAAAATAACGTATACAGACAAACATACAAACATCCATTTTTATATCGATTTTTTGGGCCAGGAACCTGAGCACATCCGCGCGGATCCAAAACAACTCATCAAGGTTTCATCAGAATCAGATGAATAGTTTAGGAGTGAATAGAAGACAAACATCGGAGATAGAATACATTGAATTTATTTATTATTTAAAAAATAATACAAATAGATTAAGGAATATTTAGCGATCCTTCCGTTGTGTTAATTTAAAACTTTATCTTGCTTATTAATAATAGGTTATAATTGTTCTCGAAGCCTACTAAATGATTTATGCTTTTCCAAACAAGTCTTCTTAATAATATTATACTCGTATATCACTGTCTTTTCTTGACATGACTTTGATGTTACAAAGCTGGTCTTATATCAGTTGATCTCTCATAATCATACAGTTCGGATATTAGTATCTATGTTGAAAACAACATCTACATGCGTCAGCGAAATTTCTAACTTTAATGAGTAATTAATTTACAAATCTTGGTGAAACCCAAGTAACTCTTCTTCCAAATATCAAATAATTATGATCACATACCTATTGTAAAAAAAATTAGTTGCCTGTAAAGTCGGTTTACGGATGATAATTTTACGAGATAACGTCTCAAGAGAAAAAAGAGAGATAGATGCGTCTCAAGCCGAACGCTTAGGCCGCCTGGTGCCTTCTCCATCGGTTATTCCGCGCTCTCGCTTGAAAATCACAATAAACTCCGTCAAAACATTGGTTCGGAATACGTGCGTTTACTTACAAATCTAAATTGCTAATTAAATTGCAATAATTGTTTGTGATAGGCTAAAATGATCGAAAATTTGAGCAGGTTTAATTTTCAGATTCAAACAATCGGAGCCATTTTGTAAATTATGCCCATGTCTGCCAATTAAGACGGATTGGGATCAATTAGTGCTAACAACTAATATTAAACTGGCGATTGGGAAATTGTCTTCAAAATCGTGACTGTGAATTATTTATTACAAGTGTTTGTATTTGTAGAGTAACGCTTAGCTTAATGAGTCATTAGTAACAAAATTGTTGCGATGTTGCTGTGAAACCTCTGCACCAGGAAGGTCGTAAAAAACGACATGAAATCTGAAAGGTCGACGGTTCTAGCCCCACCCAACGTACCTTCATCGTGCTCACTCCTAACAAAAGTATTCCTAATTCGGATTGGAAAGGGGAATATCACACTAATATTATAAAGGCGAAAGATTGTGTGTGTGTGTGTGTGTGAGTATGTGTATGTTTGTTACTCTTTAACGCCGCAACTATTGAACTGATTTGGCTGAAATTTTGAATGGAGATAGATTATGCTCTGACTTAATACACAGGCTACTTTTTATCCTGGAAAAATCCACAGTCCCACGGTATTTCGCAAAAACCCAAATCTATAGCACAGCTATAGGCAGATTACTATAGCAAACTTCTTTGAAGGTAGGTACAAAGGTTGGAAAAGGGAGCGGGAACGAGAACCAGAAATCCACGATTCCCTCGGGATTTGTGAAAAACTGAAATTCACGCGGGCGAAACCGCGGGCAGAAGCTAGTTAGTCATGGTAGCAATTCTCTTGGCAGATTTCTAAATTTAAAATCACTTATATTAGACTTAGAGGGATGTGCAATTCTACAAACACAGTTAAATGACAGGTCTAACTTAAAATTGATTTTGACAGCACTAAACTATTCAATTTAGATTTTAGACAGCAAAACCTATTCTGTCGAACGCACTAAGTGTCAAAAATAAGAAACGTCAACTTAAAATTCGCTAAATTTAAAGAGGACCTCTCGAGGTGCCCCCTAAATTTAAGTTGTCCGTCTAAAGCCAAAAACCGCGGAATAAATGAAAAGAAATATTTATATTAGGGTTTCGGTTTTCCTTAAAAGTTATATATTTTTTTCGTTTTCTATGATTTCATTGAGAAAAACTTGGTATAGTTGTATTTAGTGTTTTTTTACCTTAGATTTTAAGTTGCTGTACATGTGATAACCTTAAAATGGAAGAAAACGTTATTGCAGCTCTGATTGATTCCAGAGACAGGTAATTTATTAAATTTCTTAATCTTAGGTATCTAAATAACTAGTACCTACGTATTCTAAAGATCTGTAGTCTCTTTTAGGCACTAGGAAACCTTAAAGGAAGAAATGATCTAAGTAGCCAATTAACAAAGGCATAATCAATTATGAAAATTTCAACTGTCTGACTATCACATCATGAGCCTGGTGACAGGTGGACAGACAGACGGACAGCGGAGTGTTAGTAATAGGGTCGCGTTTTACCCATTGGGTACGGAACCCTAAAAATGGGTGTTTGGGTTTTGATATTTGTTGAAATAATCTGAGCCCAACATATAAAATGATGAATAAAGAAAAGTCAATTGCTTTGTAATCACAATATTCTACATTTTGATGTATTTTGTAAGTATAGTTTTTTATTATGATTTTTGCAGAGGTAACAAAGGATATCTATCCTCTACAGCCATGGTTGATGATCCTTTGATGGAGCCATCAACCGAAGCCGAACTTCAATACAATGAATGCCACACCAGGGCCAGAAATATCTTTGAAATGTGTACTTAACAGATGCCTAAAAACAAGTTCAGGTGCCTCCCTAGACACAGATAATTACACTACGAGCCATAAAAGCGGCAACAACTATACTGGTGACGTTATATAATATTTTTGTCGATGTGCTTACTGGTAAGCAAACATATTTTATTATTTTATTTTATAAAAGGTAAAAAAAGGTAAAATAACAAACATATTTTGTTACTAGATGATGCCCACGGCTTCGACCCTGTGTGTTTGGGTTTTTAAAATCCTGTGGGAACTTTTGATTTTCCAGAACAAAAAGTAGCCTATCTAACCTGTCCTCAAAACGAAAAAATCTCACGGGATCTCCACGATTTAGGAATGCGAATGCAATTCCTTACAGCATCAGGGTTAAGGAGTTGGGTATGTACTTGAGTTCATCAGGTTGTTACGTTCCCTCGAATATGGTTGAGCGAAGCAATGGCTGGATCATGCGTCATGCTCGTGAACGGGTGCCACCGTCGGAAATGGGGCTACTTTTGTCTGCCCTTCTTCACATGTGTAGAATTGTAAGCACCATTCCGAACCTGTGGTAGATTCATTTGTCGATTCGTAAACGCTTGTGAAAGTTTATCTGAATAAAATTATGATTACTTATATAAATGATAAAAAGGCGTGGATTTGACTCGTTCCAGCAATGCGCGAGACGGCAATTCAATCATGTACTTAACATAAAATTGTTATATTGATATTGTAAATTTGGAAAAGAGCAACCGCCGAGTTTCTTGCTGGTTCTTCTCGGTTGGAATGGCATTCCGAACCAGTGGTAGATTCATCTGACTATTCAAAAGCACTTGTAAAAGTTTATTTGAATAAAAAACTTTTCTATTCTATTCTATTCTATTCAATGATAAAGTCTTTAATTGGTAGGTACCTCTATATTAACCGACAGTTTCTAAATCCCATTAGTTTTGGGGGTCAGATCCCCTACAGCATTAGGATTGAGGAGTTGGAAATGGACCTTTTTTTTTGAAAATCGGTTAAAAACGTAGCCTATGTTACTCCTTGGTTAATCCTCTACTTGTATGTGAAAGTCCCGTCAAAATCGGTTCAGCAGTTCTGAAGATTAGCCTGTTCAAACAGACAGACAGACAAGAATTTTAAAAACATGTGATTCAGTTATAGTACAGTTCAAATAACCATATGAGCTTAATATGAGGTAGTTATTTTGAAATCACAGACAGACACTTCAATTTTATTTATTAGTAGGTATAGATTATAATTTTATTATTATATACACAAACCAGTACTTATTATTATTGCATATGAAAAAATCAAATATGAGTAATTTCTTGAATTCAGATTTGTTGAGATGTAACTACAAATTCACAACTTTCGAATTTTTCCCTTGTGCTATAAAACAGTGCTAGCTGCTTTCATGATTCTAAGTCAACGGGAAGTATTCAATCAACAGTATAGGTTTTGATTCCCTTTGAACGGTCTTTAGTGATAGGGCAGCCAGCCAGAGAACAAAATGATCCTATAAGAGTTCCTTTTTTTCTCTGGAGATACAGAACCCTACAAATTAAGCAATTTCTGTACAGAAATATTGATATCACATCAAAACATCTCTCATCTACTTGATCTACTGCACCGAGTCATCAAAAATATGTATCCTATTACTCAGAATATTGTAAATGATAATTATAGTAGGTAATAGGGTAGCAGATAGTTTTTCAGTTCTAGTTACATAAATATGTATCTTATCAAGATATCAAGATCATTCAACTGAATTGATAACAATTGTTGAAGTTTTTCAAAATTGTTAGCCTCCTACTTTCATTAAAAAAAAAAACAGATTAATAAAATCATTATATTTTGCAGATAGTGCAGATAAAAACCCAAAAAATGCAGATACAGACAATCATAAATGAAGAAGTCAACGAAGATTTTTTGCATGAAGCTAGACTAAGTGGACAAATTTTATTACTAATCATTTTGATAAATAAAAAATGTTTCACATAAAAAATATTTATTTTTGCTTATTATTTTTAAGAATCAACAAGGTAGTTAGGTACTTACCTAAATATTTTTTAAATATTTTGGTAAGTACATAGTACTACACATATTTCTTATAAACAAATTCAACTCAATAATTATTAACAAGAGGTAGGTACATAGTTCTTTCAGTTTATAAACAACTTATCTCACTTATAATATACTGGATGATGCCTTGTTTTTAGGTTTCTTAAAATCTTGTGGGAACTATTTGCTTTTCTGGGATAAAAGTTGCTTATGTCAATTACAGGGACGAAGGAAAGCAAGGGAAAGCTACCTCTGTACCAAATTTCGTTAAAATCGGTTTAACGGATTATGTATTTAACCCATGGGAACATGTTATTTTTCCGGGATAAAAAGTAACCTAGGGATGTTCTTTCCCGGGATGTAAACTACCTCTGTACCGAATTTCATCAAAATCGGTTGAACAGATTATGCATTATAAATTTTCCGTCTTCCCATGGGAACATGTTATGTTTCCAGCATAAAAAGTAGCCTATGTCCTTCCCCGGGATGTAAGCTAGTTCTGTACCAAATTAAATCAAAATCGGTTGCACTGTTGGGCTGTTAAAGGCTAGCAGACAGACAGACACGCTTTCGCATTTATAATATTAGTAAGGATAATAATTGATGATTTATAACTGCCTCGTTGGTCTAGTGGTTAGCATATTCGACTGCAGATCACAAGGTCCCGGGTTCGATTCTCGGGTTGGGCAAATAATTGTTAGGTATTGGGTTTTTCTGACAAGAAATTCTCACTCCGGAGTCAGTAGTTGGCGGTGTCTCACCCCCGTGCCTAGGAGAGCACGTTAAGCAGTCGATCCTGGTTATTATCACTATCATGTGACAAGTCGTTAAAGCCCGCCAACCCATATTGGGGCAGCATGGCGGGTCTAAGCTCTAAGTCCCTCTCTCCTATGAGTGAGGAAGCCTGTGCCCAGTAGTGGGACGTAAAAAAGACTAGTGGTGGGTGGTGGAATAATTACTATCAGGTACAAAATCAACTTTTACTAGGTACTACAAGAAGTTATTGAGATTTCAGCACTGAGTTGGGGCAAGCACTTGATGAGAACAAAAATAAAAGGTTAAAATAACACTATGTAATAAATTAATTTATTAATTTTTTTCATTTCATTCAACAGAATATAAATTATTCTCATTAAGGCTAGCCACTAAGTTGTTATGAACTGGTAGGCGGGGATGTTGATCAGGCCTTGTTCTTCTATGTATATATGTATGTCCGATTTTGGATGGTGGATTTTGGATTGCTGATGTGGACATCCCCGCTTCAGCTTCTGTGTGAATTGGCAGTTCTGGGTGCACAGAGGGCAACCCAGCACTAGCTGGTGAAGGCTCTCCACTACACCATGGCTCGGTGGCAAGGCCTGAAAAAGAGTTATATTTATACTATATGTTTGTAATTCTTAAATGAATTTTCTTTCTCGAAAGGTTTTAATAATTCTTTCACCATTAGAAAACTATAAGTTAACAGGTACCATGGCAGAAGTCACAGGCAAAAGCTAGATTACTAGAAACCTAATTTATAAGATATATTCTCCATAATATTCTCAAAGGTGTATGAAGTCTGCCAATCTATAGTGGACTAGCAGCGTGGTAATCTAAGCCCTTCTCATTCGGAGATCTGTTCTCCTTAGTGGGTCGGCATTAGGATATTGATGATAGTTAATTTCATGATGTTATGAAAGAAAGAATAAAAATAGTAGTCTCAACTTACACACTGCCACTGCTGTGTAATCCTGCTGCATCCCAGTTGATTCAGCATGGTGCTCAACGCTGCCTAAAAATCAACGACTTCCCGAAGTGCTGTGTTCTCTGTGAGGAAGAAATTATTTATACGTATGACCATGGGTAGATTGTACACAATATAATACATTTATATATTGTAAATAGGTTTATCACAATAACTATTTCTTAATAAAATCAGCCATACAAATAAGACTTCTTAACCGATTCTTATTTAAAATTTGTTACCCTGAGTAAGTTAACATCTATTAATCAAAATCAGTGCTGTGATAGCCTAGTGGTAAGGGTGACCGACTTCTAATCGGAGGTCGTGGGTTCGATCCCGGGCACGCACCTCTAACTTTTCGGAATTATGTGCATTTTAAGTATTTAAATATCACCTGCTTTAACGGTGAAGGAAAACATCGTGAGGAAACCTGCATACTGAGAGTTCTCCATAACGTTCTCAAAGGTGTGTGAAGTCTGCCAATCCGCTTGGCCAGCGTGGTAGACTATGGCCAAAACCCTTCTCACTCTGAGAGGAGACCCGTGCTCTGTAGTGAGCCGGTAATGGGTTGATCATGATGATGATGATGAATCAAAATCAAAATAGGTAGGTTTAACATTATTGAAGTGCACCTATCTAACCTTACCTACGAATCTTGTCTTTTTAATAAAAGATTAGGTTAACAAAAAAAATTAATACATTTTGAAATATTGACGGGGGAACAAAGTCGCATTAGCCTCGCGAATTTTACATCGCAGAATTGATCACAACTTTTACGTGACTGAAAGGAAAACGATTAATTATTAGCACTGAAGTAAGTATATAAAAACGTAAAATACACCGACTTACCTCTCGCGATTTCAATATTCGCATTGAGCCTCTCTACCAATAGCTCTTGTTGTTTTTTATTTATTCTTTTACGGGCTTGGCGTTCCTTATTTATGTTATTAATTAAAATGTTTCTTTTAATTATTTTTGAAAACACTACAACCACAGATTACTAGAGGATACTACAACTCACAGATGACAACCATGAACTATAGAGTATAGACAAAGATTTAAGCCTACTTTACACTTTATAATAAACAAAATACCAATTTTCGGCACTTTCTTATCATGATTGGAGCAAAATAAATCAAATAAATTATTATTTTTGTATTTCAAGTAACATCGTTCGCTTTTCTTCGACATTTTTCACTAAAAATATTTTTGAAATTAATGGGGAAAATCAAACACAACATTTGTGCAGTTCTTGTTATCTTACATGGCAACACTTACTATTAAACTTAAACGTCATTTTAGAAGGCCTTTTGGAGTATTTAAATTTAGTTGAAGGTGACACTTGAATACCACTTAGAGATAGAGCAGCTAAAATAAGAAAACCTAAAATTAAGTTTAGGTTAGAGAGTGTGTTTAACAGAATCGCTACCAGTGTGGGCGATTCTGTTGTACACAATCTCTAACCTAAACTTAATTTTAGGTTTTCTTATTTTAGCTTCTCTATCTTTAAATCGTATTCTATGTCAGGCTTCAACTAAATTTAAGTAGTCTAAAAGCTAGGAACAAGTAGCTATGGAAACGAGATATTTTAGACGAAATCAAACATCTCTTTGACTCACTCACTTGTACCGATTTTAAGCATAAGAAAGAAAGAGAAGTCTACTACTATCAGTTGTCCTACTTTAAACAAAAAATAACCAGTTTGATGTAGTTCAACTGTTATACTTATATATACTTAGGCCGAGGCCGCATGGTAAGGCGCAACATCGCGACTCGCGCCTCAAAGACGGCGGCGATGAACAATGGGATCGGGAACATTCACTTAACTTGTGTCAGTTTGTGTTGCGAATAGTAGAAAATGTACCCTACGTGGGCTACGTGTACTTAAGGATTTGTTCAACCCCTATAACATATTTCTCTTTGAGATTTCGTTTCTTATATTATTTAAAAGAAAGTAGGTTTATGAAATACATCAAGATGTTAGATTTAAAGTTGGATATCTAAACAGACTATCTAGCTTGAACAAGGTACATAGGTAAATACCTTCACATTTTCAATAGACACTAAAAAGGAACTTGGGCATTAAAATGGAACTATGTACATACAGTAATATTAATGAGTATTAATTTTTTAATATCTCTTTTCCATCACTATGGTTTTCCCAATGAAAGTTCTATCAAATTCGGTCCAGCATTTCGGAGACAGACAAACACAAATTTTAATGCAACACATGCATCCGGATGTTCAAAGGTACAAGTGCAAGCCAGGTTCCAAGTAATATGGAATACTGAGGGTTGTGATGGCTGTAATTTCTGAACTACAAAACCGATGACCTTGAAATATTTACGGAACAATTTTTAAAGTATTTCCTTTTAACAAAAAAATAATGAATGTAATTGCACCACGCGTTAATGAATTACAGCTAAGTATACATTTTCCAATCTATTCAGCAGTTTTTGCGTGATGCGCACACAAACATACAGACAAACAGATAAACAGACAAAAATTTCAAAAATAGCTTTTTTACGTCCCATTACTTAGGTACCCCCCAGTTATTATTTTGCAAATTTCTTTAACGTACAGACACGGCAAGTCTACGATTTTATTATATGTATAGACAAGCGGAAACCCGCGACTTCGTTCGCGTGGTTCGGATGGTTTTTGAAAATCCAGTGGGAATCATTTTGTTTTTCCTAAGCTCCTTTGAGCTCATACCTTGCTAAAAACTGTTAAAATTTCACTGGCGGATGTTTAGGTAGATCAAAATGTAAACATCCGCCAGAGAAAGTCCCATCAAAATCGATCCAGCCTTTTCAGAGATAAGCCGGTAATCTTTCTAACAAAAAAAGAATGAATGATATCGGACCATGCGTTAATGAATTACAGCTAAGTAAACATTTTAACTTTCATCCCCTCTCTCAAGGAAACCATGCTGAATTTCGAGATAAAAAGTATCCTATATGTTACTCCTTAGTATGAACTTAAATCGTGCCAAGTTTCACTTCAATCCATTTAGTAGTTTTTGCGTGATGCGCGCACAAACATACAGACAAACAGATAAACAGACAGACAAACAGACAAAAATTTGAAAAATAGCTTTTTTATGTTCCATTACTTATCCCTAACATCCCCCAGTTATTATTTTGCAAAAATCTTTAATGTATAAATACGGCAATTCTACGATTTTATTATAATTTTATATGTATAGAATATAGATAACGAATGATTTAAACAAATAAAATATGGCGCACGTCGCTTAAGTTATGTGGCCAGTTCCATAAGTTCATAGGAGTTTGTTTTAACGGAATCGCTGTCGCATCAGCGCGTGTTGTCTTACCAGTGCGGTTTTGACCTAAGCAAGTATAAACTAGGGATGACAATTTAAGTAGGTATCGATAATAATTATGGAAATTGACTGGCCCGTTGGCGCGGTTGGCAGTGACCCTGCCTTCCGCTCCGGGGTCGCGGGTTCGATTCCCGCTCCGAGTCTGGGTGTATTTATAATAATATGTATATATGTATACCTTTATTAAAAATATATATGTATTTATGTATATGTAAATATGTCTATCAGTCGGCTGTTACCTATAACACAGGCATTAAGTTGCCTACTTTAGGAACAGACGACCGTGTGTGTATGTGTGAGTATTTATTATTATTATTATTATAGAAATAGAAATCACTTTTATTGTAATTTTGTAGGTACAAGAGAGTATTATGAATATGGTAACAGTCGGGTAAATAGTAAAAATTACATTATGGCGTACAATAAGTATATGAACAATATTGACTATGATTTTACTTTTTCATAACTCTTTAAATAATTATTATTTACATATCATACATACAACGTTAGTTTTACTTTGCGCAAAAACCGAAACACGTGTCAAATATTTTTACATTAAAAATATTTATACAAAATTTCAAAAAAATATAATGAAAAGTAACGAAGTTATAAGCTTGTTATGTTGCGTCGTTGTCCTCGAAAAAAATGGTCACCGCAAGCCGTCGCCGCAGCGACTTGCGATCGACGCGAGTTGCATGACCGCCGCTGTGTGCCGACCGTCAGCTGATGCGCGGTAAATCATTGTGTCTAAGCTTGTAGGATTTCAAAATATTTTTGGACAAAAATATAACACGGTATATAAATGGTTGGATTAGATTTTGTTACTGATTCTGAACAAACTACTTTCAGGTTTTGCGTAAAGTAAAACTATCGTTGTATATTACAGGTAACTTTATGATTTAATTTAGATACAAATTGTTGAAGGATTGGTTTAGTCAAGATTCATCAAAAAAGCCATGCCAAGCCAGGTGAAGCCATGAGTACCTACTTGAATAGGAGTACATACCTAGGCCAGATTAAGATGACTTCATATAAGAATGCTAACAGATAAAAAGATTAGCTTGACTTCTCCAAGCTTGTTTTATTATCTAACTAGCTTTTGCCCGCGGCTTCGCCCGGGTGAATTTCGGTTTTGAACAAATCCAGAGGGAATCGTGGATTTCCGGTTCCCATTCCCGCTCCCTTTTCCAACCTTATAAAGGTTGGAAAAGGGAGCGGGGAACTACTTTCAACCTATGGGAACCTACTTTCAAGAAAGTTTGCTATAGTAATCTACCTATAGCTGTAGATATAGATATCGGGTTTTTCAAAGTCCCGCGGGAACTGTTGATTTTTCCTGATGACTTGTTGATGATGATGATGATTTATTGTTATTGTGATGTGATTGTAAATGTGAATTATTTCAAAAGATGGTGCTCTAGAGTTTGTTTCGCCATTTCTTCTCTAAGACAAAAGCCCCTTGGAAATGGTGGTAGATTCAATAACAAAGTAATAAGAGATTGAAATATAATACTTTAAAAGAGTGTTTTCTTCTTTTATTTTACTTCATTTGAATTAAGTTTAAATTACTATGCAAGTTATCTCGTCAAAACGCATTAGTTCCACTATTTATATACAATTATATAGATACATAAATACTACACGTTGCTCACACCCGCGACTTCGTCCGCGTGGATTTAGGTTTTTTTTTAATTTTGTGAAATAAGATATATAATTAAGAACTATTTGCTTTTCCGGGATAAAAGTTGCTTATGTAAATTTCCGGGACGCAAGCTACCTCTGTACCATATTTCGTATAAGCGGATGGACCATTAAGAATCTCGTGGGAACTCTTTAATTTTCCGGGATAAAAAGTAGCTTATGTCCTTGCCCGGGATGTAAGCTACCTCTGCACAAAACTTCATCAATATCGGTTACACTGTTGGGCCGTGAAAGGCTAGCAGACAGACAGATAGGCAGACACACTTTCGCATTTATACACGCATTTATACACTGTGATTTTTAATTCCGTGGAATTCTGACAGCTGTCATTGTCATTTGCAGATGAGTTATTTGTATGGAGAACAGGGTAGACGTCTACGAAGTACGATTTTACCTCAAACTACTTTAATTCCCTGTCATCTTTAAAAGCTATATGCCGCGTAATATTAGTCGTTTCGCCCTAAAATAGAAAACACCAAGAGTGGAAACTAGAAAGTGCACACTAACAGCAATAGAAAAAAAAGAAGCACATTGAAAAAAATTATTGAAAAATGGAAGTTGAATGACATTATCACCATGAAGTGTTTGTCAGGCATTTATCATATCTACATGCGGCAGTTGATTTTTATTTACGTAAGTTTTGAATTTTTTATCTTTTTTGTGGGAATTGTTTTATCTCTGGTAACATTACGTCAGAATTCCACGGAAATAAAATTCTAAGTACGGAAGGAACTCACGGAAGTATAGTATGGGTAGTTAATATTTTACTAAAGTGGTTTGAGACCATGCAATTATTGCCATATATCGGATACTACACGACTATCGATATCGATATGAGATGACAATGCGCTTCACTAGTGGCATGAAATCTCGTATGAAAAATTAAATTTTATCAAAATAAAGAAATATAATTCTAATACGGTCATTATAAATTTATCAAAATGGTTTAATATTGCATTCGTTATGACTACAGCAAAATAATAATAAACTAAACGTGATAACTTATCAGAATTCAATATAATACTTACCTATGCAAAGATATACGCATATTTTTCTCACGTAATACACTGAGTGGACTTTTGTAGCCAATGGCTACACAAATCATGATTACTAAAATATTAAATAGTCAAAATATTTCACACAACAAAGCACTTAGAAGTTAAAAGATCACAAATTATCGCAAGCTGAACTGTTACTACGGTGGTGAACAAAACAAACAAAATTCACAACAATCTGTCTTTCAAGATGACACTGAAATTATATTGCGATCTTTTTTTTGACAGTGCATATTGACATAAGCAAAAACGAAAGATATAATAAGTATTTATTCATTTTAAATAAGCGTTCTCTAGGAAGAAGAGGGTATAATTTCTCTTAGTCTAAAAGGCCTTCTAAATTTGACGTTTGAGTTTAATAGTAAGTGTTGCCATGTAAGATAACAAGAACTGCACAAATGTTGTGTTTGATTTTCCCCATTAATTTCAAAAATATTTTTAGTGAAAAATGTCGAATAAAAGCGAACGATGTTACTTGAAATACAGAAATAATAATTTGTTTGATTTATTTTGCTCCAATCATGTTAAGAATTGTCTAAAATTGGTATTTTGTTCATTTTATAGTGTGAAGTTGGCCTAAATCTGTGGGTATTTGTTATACTCTATGCTCGTCAATTCGTGGATTGTGTTCTGTGGTTGTCAGTTTTTAAAGTGTTGTTGAAATTGGAAATAATTTAAATAAAAAGTCTATGTATTTGTTTTTGTTCCTCATCTAATAAAAAAAGCGCTTTAATATGAATGTGGACCGCCAAGCTCGTAAAAGGGCGAATAAAAAACAGCAGATGACAGGCTACATGCCAATTTTCAAATCGCGAGGGGTAAGCCCGTGTTTTTACGTTTTTTCTGAGCTAGTTTTTACTTACTTTTAAATAATAACTTGTGTTATAAAAGTGGTGTTTAACTTACTTTAACTCGAGTACCTGCGTTTTATACGCTTTCCTTTCAATCACTTAAGATTCTACTTACTAGATTTCAAGAGACCTATTATTTGTATGACGGGTTGTTACGTTCCCTCGAATATGGTTGAGCGAAGCAATGGCTGGATCATGCGTCATGCTCGTGAACGGGTGCCACCGTCGGAAATGGGGCTACTTTTGTCTGCCCTTCTTCACATGTGTAGAATTGTAAGCACCATTCCGAACCTGTGGTAGATTCATTTGTCGATTCGTAAACGCTTCCGAAAGTTTATCTGAATAAAATTATGATTACTTATATAAATGATAAAAAGGCGTGGATTTGACTCGTTCCAGCAATGCGCGAGACGGCAATTCAATCATGTACTTACCATAAAATTGTTATATTGATATTGTAAATTTGGAAAAGAGCAACCGCCGAGTTTCTTGCTGGTTCTTCTCGGTTGGAACGGCATTCCGAACCAGTGGTAGATTCATCTGACTATTCAAAAGCACTTGTAAAAGTTTATTTGAATAAAAAACTTTTCTATTCTATTCTATTCTATACTGATTTTGTTATGAAATAGTTATTCTGATAAACCTATCTATCTATCTATCTATAATCTATAATAATAATGTAAAGAAGCTTGTCCTGACTGATCATCAATGCACAACCTAAACCACTGAAGCTAGAAACTTGAAATTTTCACAGTAGCTTTCTTTTGACGTAGATGCACACTAAGAAAGGATTATTGCTAATTTCACCCCTAAGAAGGTTAAATAGGGAATGAAAGTCCATCTTTTTTCAAGTTATGTCCATCAAAATCAGTATTTAGGTTTTCGGTTAAAAATAAAGGATTATGTTTAAGGAATTTTGGAAAAACTGTAATCTTTGAAGTTATATCAATGAAAATTTGTATTTGTATTGTCGGTTAAAAATAAAGAATTACATATCTCAGGAATTTCGGAAATTCCACCCCCAAGTGACATTTATAAGAATTCAAGCGGATGAAGTCACTGGCAGCTAGTTTAAAAGATATAAATCTATACTTATATTATAAAGCTGAAGAGTTTGTTTGTTTGAACATGCTAATCTCAGGAACTACTGGACTGATTTCTTCTTTCACTGTTGGATATGTACATGATCCTTGAGTGCTATATGATATATAATATGTACCACGCGCGAAGCCGAGGCGGACCGCTAGTCTACTATATTGTGCACAATATACCCATGATCATGTACTTAATGTATAAATATTTTCTTCCTCACAGGGAACATAGCACTTCGGGATGTTACTGATTTTCAGGCAGTGTTAAGCACCAATGTAAACCAACTGGGATGCAGCAGGACTGCACAGCAGTGGCAGCATGTAAGTTCAAAGTACCAGTTTGGTTTGTTCTTTCAAAACATCATTAAATTAATTATCATCAATATCATCATCAACCTAATGCCGACCCACTAAGGAGAACAGATCTCCTAGAATGAGAAGGGCTTGGATCAGCATGCTGTAGTCCTATACAGATCGGCAGACTTCATACACCTTTAGGAATATTATGGAGAATATATCTGGAAGCGGTAATAGATTATTATATTAACTTATTACAAGATATAGGATACTTGATGTTTTCAAAAAAGTATATCTAACTAGTTACTCCATACAGCTTCGCTGAGGTGCAATTTGACATATATAGATAATAGTATACATACTATTACTGGATAAATTAGCTTTCTAGTAATCTAGCTTTTGCCTGCGACTTCTGCCGTGGTACCTGTTAATTTACAGTCTATGTTACTTATATACTAGATAAAGTAGTTTTCTAATGGTGAAGAAACCTTTCAAAAAAGACAATTTATTTCAGAATTCATTGATTACAAACAATCTTATACATATATATCGATTACATACAAATCTTACCACTTTATAATAATTATAGTGTAAATATAACTCTTTTTCAGGCCTTGCCACCAAGCCCTGGTGCAGTACCACCTGAAGAGCCTTCACCAGCTAGTGAAGTCCAAACAGAAGCTGAAGCGGGATGTCTACATCAGCAATCCAAAATTGGGCATATATATATATAGACATAATAACAAGGCCCCATCAACGTCCTCACCTACCAGTTCATAGCAACTTAGTGGCTAGCCTTAATGAGAATAATAGATTACTAAGAGAAGTCATAGGTACTGCAGCTGCTATTATATAGTGTTATAGTGTTATTAGTAGTGTTATTTAAACTTTTATTTTTGTTCTCATTAAGTGCTTGCCCCTTCAAATCTCAATAACTTCTTGTAGTAATAAAAGTTGATTTTGTACCTGATAGTAATTATTCCACCACCCACCACTGCAGTCTTTTTTACGTACCACTACTGGGCAGAGGCCTCATCACTCTTAGAGAGGGATTTAGAGCTTAGACCCGCCACGCTGCTCCAATGCGGGTTGGCGGGCTTTAACGACTATTGTCACATGATAGTAATAATAACCAGGATCGATTGCTTAACGTGCTCTCCGAGGCACGGGGGTGAGACACCGCCAACTACTAACTCAGGGCTGGCAGTGAGAATTTCTTGTCAGAAAAACCCAATATCTAACAATTATTTGCCCAACCCGAGAATCGAACCCGGGACCTTGTGATCTGCAGTCGAATATGCTAACCACTAGACCAACGAGGCAGTTATAATCATCAATTATTATCCTTACTAATATTATAAATGCGAAAGCGTGTCTGTCTGTCTGCTAGCCTTTAACGGCCCAACAGTGCAACCGATTTCGATTTAATTTGGTACAGAAGTAGCTTACATCCCCGGGGAAGGACATAGGCTACTTTTTATGCTGGAAACATAACATGTTCCCATGGAAAGACGGAAAATTTATAATACATAATCCGTTCAACCGATTTTGATGAAATTCGGTACAGAGGTAGTTTACATCCCGGGAAAGAACATACCTAGGTTACTTTTTATCCCGGAAAAATAACATGTTCCCATGGGTTAAATACATAATCCGTTTAACCGATTTTAACGAAATTTGGTACAGAGGTAGCTTTCCCTTGCTTTCCTTCGTCCCTGTAATTGACATAAGCAACTTTTATCCCAGAAAAGCAAATAGTTCCCACAGGATTTTAAGAAACCTAAAAATAAGGCATCATCTAGTACCTATATTATAAGTGAGATAAGTTGTTTATAAACTGAAAGAACTATGTACCTACCTCTTGTTAATAATTACTGAGTTGAATTTGTTTATAAGAAATATGTGTAGTAGTTGCTATGTACCAAAATATTTTAAAAATATTTTATAAATATTTAGGTAAGTACCTAACTACCTTGTTGATTCTAAAAAATAATAAGCAAAAATAAATATTTTTTATGTGAAACATTTTTTATTTATTAAAATGATTAGTAATAAAATTTGTCCACTTAGTCTAGCTTCATGCAAAAAATCTGCGTTGACTTCTTCATTTATGATTGCCTCATTGTCTGTATCTGCATTTTTTGGGTTTTATCTGCAAAATACAATGATTTTATTAATCTGTTTTTTTTTTTAAATGAAAGTAGGAGGCTAATAATTTGGAAAAACTTCAACAATTGTTATCAATTCAGTTGAATGATCTTGATAAGATACATATTTATGTAACTAGAACTGAAAAACTATTTGCTACCTATTACTATAATTATCATTTACAATATTCTGAGTAATATGATACATATTTTTGATGACTCGGTGCAGTAGATTAAGTAGATGAGAGATGTTTTTGATGTGATATCAATATTTCTGTAAAGAAATTGCTTAATTTGTAGGGTTCCGTATCTCCAGAGAAAAAAAGGAACTCTTATAGGATCATTTTGTTCTCTGGCTGGATGCCGTATCACTAAAGACCGTTCAAAGGGAATCAAAACCTATACTGTATAGGTTGAATACTTCCCGTTGACTTAGAATCATGAAAGCAGCTGACACTGTTTTATAGCACAAGTAAAGGGAAAAATTCGAAAATTGTGAATTTGTAGTTACATCTCAACAAATCTGAAGTCAAGAAATTAGTTAGACTCATATTTGATTTTCTCATATGCAATAATAATAAGTACTGGTTTGTGTTTATATAATAATAAAATTATAAAGTGTATGTCTGTGATTTCAAAATAACTCCATCATATTAAGCTCATATGGTTATTTGAACTGTACTATAACTGAATCACATGTTTTTACAGTCTGTCTGTTTGAACAGGCTAATCTTCAGAACTGCTAAACCGATTATGATGGGACCTTCACATACAAGTAGAGGATTAACCAAGGAGTAACATAGGCTACGTTTTTAACCGATTTTCAAAAAAAGAGGTCCATTTCCAACTCAATTCTAATGCTGTAGGGGATTTGACCCCCAAAACTAATGGGATTTAGAAACTGTCGGTTATTATAGAGGTACCTACCAATTAAAGACTTTATCGTTGAATGAACTCAAGTACATACCCAACTCCTTAACCCTGATGCTGTAAGGAATTGCATTCCTAAATCGTGGAGATCCCGTGGATTTTTTCGTTTTGAGGACAGGTTAGATAGGCTACTTTTTGTTCTGGAAAATCAAAAGTTCCCACAGGATTTTTAAAAACCCAAACATACAGGGGCGAAGCCGTGGGCATCATCTAGTAATAAAATATGTTTGTTATGTAAAATAACTTTTATAAAATAAAATAATAAAATATGTTTGCTTACCGGTAAGCACATCGAGAAAAATATTATATAACGTCACCAGTATAGTTGTTGCCGCTTTTATGGCTTGTAGTGTAATTATCTGTGTCTAGGGAGGCACCTGAACTTGTTTTTTAGGCATCCGTTAAGTACACATTTCAAAGATATTTCTGGTCCTGGTGTGGCATTCATTGTATTGAAGTTCGGCTTGGGTTGATGGCTCCATCAAAGGATCATCAGCCATGACTGTAGAGGATAGATATCCTTTGTCAACTCTGCAAAAATCATAATAAAAAACTATATTTACAAAATACATCAAAATGTAGAATATTGTGATTACAAAGCAATTGGCTTGTCTTTATTCATCATTTTATATGTTGGGCTCAGATTATTTCAACAAATACTTATCAAAACCCAAACACCCATTTTTAGGGTTCCGTACCCAAAGGGTCAAACGGGACCCTATTACTAACACTCCGCTGTCCGTCTGTCTGTCCACCTGTTACCAGGCTCATGATGTGATAGTAAGACAGTTGAAATTTTCATAATTGATTAATTGCCTTTGTTAATTGGCTACTTAGATCATATTTTCTTCCTTTAAGGTTTCCTAGTGCCTAAGAGAGACTACAGATCTTTAGAATAGGTAGGTACTAGTTATTTAGATACCTAAGATTAAGAAATTTAATAAATTACCTGTCTCTGGAATCAATCAGAGCTGCAATAAGGTTTTCTTCCATTTTAAGGTTATCACATGTACAGCAACTTAAAATCTGAGGTAAAAAAACACTAAATACAACTTTAACAAGTTTTTCTCAATGAAATCATAGAATACGAAAAAAATATATAACTTTTAAGGAAAACCGAAACCCTAATATAAATATTTCTTTTCATTTATTCCGCGGTTTTTGGCTTTAGACGGACAACTTAAATTTAGGGGGCACCTCGAGAGGTCCTCTTTAAATTTAGCGAATTTTAAGTTGACGTTTCTTATTTTTGACACTTAGTGCGTTCGACAGAATAGGTTTTGCTGTCTAAAATCTAAATTGAATAGTTTAGTGCTGTCAAAATCAATTTTAAGTTAGACCTGTCATTTAACTGTGTTTGTAGAATTGCACATCCCTCTAAGTCTAATATAAGCGATTTTAAATTTAGAAATCTGCCAAGAGAATTGCTACCATTTATAACTTTAAACTAATGTTCTTTAACCCTAGAACCGTACCCTTGGGGTACAAACGGAACAAAAATTTAAAAATCGTTCAGAACTTTTTTACTATAAGTCGGATATTTTAGCGCCTTAAGATATTCACGTGGGGCGAGGAGAGGCACAAAGTCTTCAGTCGATCGTCGATCTTGCTACTTTGTAGATGCGGTATACTGACTGTTGGGGTACATCAGTACCCCACGGTACCTTAAACGTAAGTTTTTCATTTAAATTATTTAATGGTTTTTGTGCTGTTTGCCTAATAGTAGTTTATGAAACGGTTGCATAATAGAGGTTATTAAAACACGAGTGTTAGTTTAAAAAACGAGCCGCAGGCGAGTTTTTTAATAGTATTACACGAGTGTTTTAATAACTAATTATGTAGAGTTTCATACACTACTTTATCTAAGCTCATCAATAGGTATCTTACGTATAAAAGAAAAGACTAAGAAATTAACAAAATTATTTATTATAATAAGTATTCATGTTTTGGATATTGCAATTTATAAATGTACTCAATTCTTCAGGGGAGAACGTTTTTGCATTTTTTCCCTTAAAGCCCTGCGATTTTCTTTTTAAAACAGCAATCAGTCTTGTGTATTTAATAATATCGATTTGGTTGTAGATACTCAATATACTTTTGAGCATTGAGTATTTAGCCCATAAGGACAAAGACTTAAATTTATTTGATAATTCTTGGAAATATGCTAGCATTACATTTTCTGAAAATGAAGTGGTTTTTTTCAAAATTTTCCAATTCATAAAATCTTGGTAACATTTATCGTAAATTTTCTTTGATTTTGCTGGCAAAAGATTATTTGTCATTCCCGATGCTATTTCCAGAATGTCTGGTGGAGTTAAATTCTCTTCAGTATCACTGCTAGACATTTTTCCGCGCAACAAAAATCACTTGCAAAATTTTGAGTTACAAAAACTGAATAGTAAATAAATAATAAATTAAAAATTTAAATAATAGACGCCAAAATTCAATTGTCAATTTCGAATGTGCGGTGCGTGCAGTGCGTCTATGGTCAATTATGGTAGCACTACACTCTGTCCTCTGGCCGCATCATGCTACCGCCACACTTTCGCAGTAGTAGTAATAGGGTAACTTTGATAGCGGGATAATCATTGTAAGTAATAAAATTAAACTAACTAACTATTGTACCTATTTCTTTTAAAATGTTTCTTTTGTTTAATTTATGTTTTTTTGGTGTACAATAAAGTATTAAATAATAATAATAATAATAAACACCCGGCATGGCTCAAAAATACCAGAACCCAGTGCCTGTACTATAATGTAGAAAAAATTATTTTTTAACATTGTTTTGCAATAATTTCCTAACAAAGTAGTGTTATAATGAACTTTTTTTAATTTTTTTTTTAAATATTATAGATGTATGTGAATAAAGTAGTCCAATATATGACACATTTTGATTTCATATTCGGAATTTTATGATATGAGAGTAGATAAAATATTTTATCTACTCTCATATCATAAAATTCCGAATATGAAATCAAAATGTGTCATATATTGGACTACTTTATTCACATACATCTATAATATTTAAAAAAAAAATTAAAAAGTTCATTATAACACTACTTTGTTAGGAAATTATTGCAAAACAATGTTATAAAATAATTTTTTCTACATTATAGTACAGGCACTGGGTTCTGGTATTTTTGAGCCATGCCGGGTGTTTATTATTATTATTATTTAATACTTTATTGTACACCAAAAAAACATAAATTAAACAAAAGAAACATTTTAAAAGAAATAGGTACAATAGTTAGTTTACAATAGTTAGTTAGTTTAGTTTTGTCACTTACAATGATTATCCCGCTATCAAAGTTACCCTATTACTACTACTGCGAAAGTGTGGCGGTAGCATGATGCGGCCAGAGGACAGAGTGTAGTGCTACCATAATTGACCATAGACGCACTGCACGCACCGCACATTCGAAATTGACAATTGACAATTTTGGCGCCTATTATTTAAATTTTTAATTTATTATTTATTTACTATTCAGTTTTTGTAACTCAAAATTTAGCAAGTGATTTTTGTTGCGCGGAAAAATGTCTAGCAGTGATACTGAAGAGAATATAACTCCACCAGACATTCTGGAAATAGCATCGGGAATGACAAATAATCTTTTGCCAGCAAAATCAAAGAAAATTTACGATAAATGTTACCAAGATTTTATGAGTTGGAAAATTTTGAAAAAAGCCACTTCATTTTCAGAAAATGTAATGCTAGCATATTTCCAAGAATTATCAAATAAATTTAAGTCTTTGTCCTTATGAGCTAAATACTCAATGCTCAAAAGTATATTGAGTATCTACAACCAAATCGATATTACTAAATACACAAGACTGATTGCTGTTTTAAAAAGAAAATTGCAGGGCTTTAAGGGAAAAAAAGCAAAAACGTTCTCCCCTGAAGAATTGAGTACATTTATAAATTGCAATATCCAAAACATGAATACTTATTATAATAAATAATTTTGTCAATTTCTTAGTCTTTTCTTTTATACGTAAGATACCTATTGATGAGCTTAGATAAAGTAGTGTATGAAACTCTACATAATTAGTTATTAAAACACTCGTGTAATACTATTAAAAAACTCGCCTGCGGCTCGTTTTTTAAACTAACACTCGTGTTTTAATAACCTCTATTATGCAACCGTTTCATAAACTACTATTATTACTATCATGTTACTATTATTATACAGCAACTTTATGCCCCTATAGGTATCGTATTTATATTATTATTATAATATTAAAAGTTTACAACGCGCTTTTTGTTTTGAGTTTTCAATATGTACCTAGTATACCTATCTACTTATTTGTATTGTTATTTCATTGTCATGTGGAGCTGATACTTTGTTTTACTTCTTTTTAGGTCTACTGCAAGTCGTAATTTAACTGAAAATGAAATTAAAAGTATTCTTCTGAAGATGCAATATGAAGAAGGTGTCGTTTTTGGGGATGATGGAAAATCGATTTATGTATCAATCTTTGCCGACGTACCTACAAATAAGTATTGGGGCTATTTTAGGAAAAACACGGCTACTTGTTGCTGTAATGCCTTCAGCTTCCAAATCTGGAAGATTTTCATTCTACCCAAGGTCCAAAGACCACAAATCTCGTTCACAATGTGCAAAGTGCAAAGTTTTTATAGCAACGAGCATCAAACCAAAATTTGTAAAAATTGCTTGAATAGGAACTAATTCTAACCTTAATATTGTATTAATTGAATCTTAAATTAATAATAATAAGATGATGTATGTTAATTTTTTCATAAAGTTTATAATTTTTTCTGAAAATGTGTTTTTTTACAGGGGTACACTAGTACCCCAGGGTACCATTAATCAAATTCTAATATGGGTACGGTTCTAGGGTTAAAAGAAAGCTATACGAATTAAGTAGTTGCCGTTAACAAAAATAGACAATAAATTATAGCTCTTTCGTATAGTTTGTAACGTGGCAGGACTGGCTAGAGGTCTCGCCACGCACACTAGGAGTGAGGGGTCGAACCTCACCCCGCAGGAGGGTAGGGAGCACTTTTTATTGAAACAGGAATCAATACAAAAGAACTATTTATTCCGAGTTCCACAAGGTTTCGCTTATCCTAGTTTCTTATATTACGTTCGGGGGGGGTTCCCAGGGGAACCAGACGGAGTCGACACACGATTTTATCACCGACAGGGATCGCGGAGGATAACGCGACTTGAGCCAGTACGGCGGCTCACGCACGAGTTATGTCTTCGACGACGGACGCGGGACGCGGGGTTGCGGCGACCGGAGCGTCTTGCCGGGCAGGGGCGCGGACAAGACCTCCTGGAGTCCTGAGGTTCCACGCAACACGGTGACCGTCTTCCCGGAGAATCCCAAGCCGACCGCCAGCGCGATGGGTGCAACCAGAGAACTGTCGAAGGAATCGAATCCGTGGTCATCCGCGTGGACCCTCTCGGGTCCCGGGGTATCTGCTCAGGGCGTTGGCCCTTTCCAGAAGAATCAGCGCCGCCTGCAACTACAGGCGGGGCACTGGGTTGGTCTCGTCCGTGGTGTCGAATCCGGTTAAAACTGCCGCAGGGCGATCGAGCCCGCGTGAGATCGCGGGCGATCAGCAAGCTGCGGCAGAGTGGGTATGTCCGTGTGGGGCTTACGCCCGCCGCTCAGCGAGGTCGAGCTCACCGGGAGAGATCCGGCGAGCGCCCGTCAGCCAGCGGCGAGGAAGCAGTCATGTCCGGTGGGGAGATGAGGTCACGTGGCAGGCCTCTGACGTCCGGCGGCCTCCGATGGTATGGCGCGATGCCGCGCAGGTGCTGGGCTCGCGCTCCATCGGCGCGCGCGAACATTGAGGTGCTCAGGCGGCGAACGAAGTCGTCAAGGCTCTCCATGCGCAGGTCTCTGGAGATGACCTGGTTCCGTACGAAGCGCGGGGCTCCGGAAATGGTGCGTAGCGCGAGCGACTGCTGGGCCCGCAGCGACTTGCGGCCCGACTCGCTGACCAGCGCGTACCACGCTGGGGCCGCGTACGTGAGTCGCGTACGGACGTACGCCTTGTAGACGCACAGCTTCGTACGGAGAGGCAGGTGGGATGCCAGGACGGGGCGCAGGAGGCTTCGAACGGCGCGCGACTGCGCGACTGCGTTCTTGACGTGGTGTCGCATCGAGAGGCTCCTGTCGATGGTAACTCCCAGGTATTTGGCCACCGGGGACCATGCGACGGTCTCTCCCAAGAGCGACACCGGGGGCGGTAGGGCGGACCGCCCTACGTACATCGCCTGAGTCTTCGCCACGTTGACCTTCAGTCTCCAGTCCTTCAGCCAAGAGGGAAGTGCATCCAGTGCTCGCTGCATCTTCAACGCTGCGTGCGAGGCGTTCAGCGAGGTGGTGATGAAGGCAGCGTCGTCGGCATATAGCGCCAGCATGGCGCCGCCAGCAACTGGGATGTCGTCCGTGTATCTGCTGTAGCAGACGGGCGACAGGCAGCTTCCCTGGGGCACACCGGCTCGGATGGGGCGCTCCGTGGACAGGGCGTTTTCAACCGCCACTTGAAAACGTCTGTCTTGCAGGAAGGTGGCCACAGTCTTAACTACTCGACGGGGAGTAGTAGACGTGGACAGCTTGTAGACGAGGCCGGCATGCCAGACGCGATCGAACGCTTTCTCCATGTCGAGGAGTACTGCGATGGAGTGCTCTCGCTTGTTGTAGGCGGCAGCGAGGTGGTGCAGTACCCTCGTCGCTTGCAGCGCTGTGGAGTGTTCGGCACGGAATCCGAACTGTTCGTCGCGTGGCTGAAGGTGGGGCGTGATGTGCAGCAGGAGCAACTTCTCGAAGATCTTCGAGGTCGACGACAGCAGCGTGATGGGACGGTAACTCCCAGGCAGCAGGACGTTCTTCCCCTGCTTGGGGATGAGAATGACTCGCCCGAGCTTCCACGGAGTCGGGAAGTGCCCGGTGCGGAGAACTCCGTTGAAGAGCCGCGTCAACGTCGCGATTGCTCGCGGGGGAAGGTGACGCAGGGCTTCGTTGGTGACTCGATCTGGGCCGGGCGCTTTGCGCAGTTTAGCTCGACGAATCATTCTGAGAACTTGTCCCGGGGAGAAAACGACGGGGTCTTCCGTCGGTGCTATCGGCGACTCGAAGTATGTCTTCACGTGTCGCTCGATGGTCTCTACGTGCTGCACATCCGCAGTCGGGTTCGGTGTAAACTGCGTCTCCAGGAAGTCCGCGAAGATCTCCGCTCGGTCCTCGGCGCGGTAACGGGGGGTTCCGTCACTGGCCAGAAGGGGCCTAATCGGAGGGGACTTCCCGGAGAGACTTCGGCAGAGGCGGTGGAGGCCGGACCAATCGTCGCCGGCTCGCTCGATGGCGGAGTGCCAGGACTCCTCAGCGACTGTCTCCAGTGCTTCGGAGATTTTGGCGGCCAGAGCGTTGAGTCGGGTCTTCATGATCGGGCACCGCAGGTTTTGCCATGTTCTACGCAGCTTCCTCTTCTCCTCGAGCATCGCAAGAATGTAGGCCGGGAGCTGGCGTGGTCTACGGGTAGTTGCAGCGTCGAGTCTGGACTCTCGAAGCGCGTTGGACATTGTCGCGCTGAGGTCCGTGGCGAGTCGGTCGACGTCTGCAGGGGTCTCCACTCTGTAGGACGGCGTGTGCTCCGCCATGTGTGCGGCGAAGATTCGCCAGTCCTGGCGATGCTTCGGAGAAGGCAGTTGAGTCATCGGCGCGGTCTTCAGCGTCAAGAGGACTGGTTGGTGGTCGGAGATGAGATGGTCATCCAGGACGTCTATCGACGGAGCTGCGGCGAGGCCGCGGGTGACGGCTATGTCGAGGACGTCCGGCGTGTGGGCTGCACAGTACGGATAGTGCGTCGGGACCTCTGGTCCTAGCACCTCGTAGCCGTGGCGATCTGCGTCGTCCAGGAGGCGTCTGCCATCCGGGGAATCGACGTTGGAGTTCCACGCCGTGTGCTTCGCGTTGAAGTCTCCGGCGATAATCGTGGGCAGCGGCGAGTCCAGCAGCGTGTGGACGTCAGCCACTGCGAGTCGATTCGTCGGCGGCTTGTAGAACGCGAACACACGCGTGGGCTGGCGGTCAACGCAGACCTCCACACCGAGGGCGTACGACGTCTGCAGCTGAGGTACTGGCAGCAATTGGTGGATGACACTCCGACGGACCAAGACTGCTAAACCCCGATAAGCAGTCCCGATCGGCGAGGCGTGGTCCTCCCGGTAGACATAGTATCCGGAAACCTTCAACTTGTCTACTGGTCTGAGGTGAGTCTCGTTGATCAGTCCGATGTCCACTCGACGCTGAGACAGCAGGTTCTTGAAAAGACGGGCTTTCTGCGAAGACAGCCCGTCGGCGTTCCAGAAGGCGATACGGAGTTCAGCCAGTGCAGAGCTCCATAATGCACTGGAGGATCAGCGGGACTGGGTCGCGCTGCTCCTGGATCGCCATCAGAACCTGGTTCAAGGTGCCGATGACTCTGGTCAGTCTGGGGTCCAAGTGGCCGCGAGCCGGCTGGGTAGCTGGCTGCGGTTGTACCACTCGCTTCGCCTTCGTCCCCCTCTCGGGGGCGGCGACCACGGTGGGCTTGGACGGGGCGACGGGCGGCGGTGGCGGCGCCGTCGTCGGACGTCGTAGTGCAGGGCGAGGTGCGGGGCGGGGCGCGGCTTGCGGCGCTGCGGGCGGCGCCGTTGTGGACGGCGCTTCACGCTGCGCGCGGGCGCGCTTACCGCCGCGCTTGCGGCGGCGCTTGCCGGCCGGCTGCTGCTGTGGCTGGTTGGCGGCAACCATGAGCGAGCCGGGGGCGTTGGCCTCTGTTGCGGAGGCGGCGGCGGTGGTGGAGCGCGCGGATGTAGTGCGCGCGGTTGTGCCCGCCCGTCGGTTCCGGACCTCCTTCCGGAACACCGGGCAACTGGCGTGATTCGCCGTGTGCGCGCCCCCACAATTGGCGCACGTCGGTGGCTCCTCGCGCGGGCGCTCGCAGTCCCTCGCTGCGTGGCCCTCCCCGCACCGCACACAGGCAATGGGCCGGTGGCAATTGTGCGAGGAGTGCCGGAACTGCTGGCAGCGGTGGCACTGCGCAGGGCCTTTCCGGCCGTGCCAGTGCTCGATGGTGACTCCGGGCATGCACAGGAGCTCGTGGATGTCGAATAGTCGACCGCCCGGAGTCACGTCGGCTGTCCGCTGCAGCTGCGCGAACAGCAGGCATCCCGGTCGTCCCGGGCGTGCGGGGATGGTGCGCACGTGCTCCGGGATGAACCCGAGCTCGCGCAGCTCCGCCTCCACAAGTGCCGGCTCGGTGTTGGCCGGCAGGCCGCGGATCGCCACTTTGACGCTGCGCTCGGCGGGCAGCGAGTAGCAGAACCAGGAGATTCCGGTGGCGCTCTCCAGCTGCGTAAGATAGCGCTGGATTGTCCGGAACTCCTGGTCCGACTTCGGTATGAAGCGGACGCCCTTGCCAAATGGGCGTCCGTTGGGAGCGTGGCCGAGCACTTTCTTCAGCTCTCTGAAGTGGGTCGGCCAGTCGGGCAGCACCTCGACTACGAGAGGAGGGTAGCGGGCGGTCGGCTTCGGCACGGTGGCGGCGGCGCCGGAGGCGGCGGCGGCGGCGGCAGTGGCGGCGGTGGCAGTGGCGGCGGCGGCGGCGGTACCTGGCTGCGGCGCGGGTTTCGGTGCGGTCGTAGCGGCGGTGGTAGTCGCATACGTCGGGCTTGTCGCCATGGGCGAGCCCGGCGAGAGGCGCGGCATGGTCGGCGGCGTGAATGCCGACGGAGCTCGGTGTCCGCCTTTCGGCGGCGACGGGAAACGCCCCACAGGTATGGCTGGCTGCGGGGCGGTGAGGCGCGGTGTGCGCTGCGGGAGCGGTGGCGCGGCCAACAACGTCGCGGCGGACGTGGCGGACGCGGCGGGTAAGCCGGATGGCGGTCTCGCAGCGGCTGGGCGTGAGGCCGGCGTAAGCGGCCGGACGGTTTCCACCGACGATGCCGGCGTGAGGGTGAGTGGGCTTGCGGCGAATACTTCTTCGCCGGCGCCGCCGGACGGACCCTCACCGTCGGCACGGGCAGCAAGCGTGGCCTGTCCGGACGCGATGATCGCGTCCAACAGGCCGGGTCTAGTGCGCACAAACACTTTGCGGCGCAATCCGCGACGCCCGCGAGGCGCGCGTCGCTGCGCCTGCGGCGGCGGGTTAGGCGTCGACGGCATTGTTAGTTGCCGTCGCGCATGTGACCGGCGCGGGAGTCAGCGCAATGCGCAGTACGCGGGTACGCGGAACGCGGGTGCGCCGGTATGTAGGTAGGCGCAAAAATTTACGGGCGGGTAATCGAGCGACGGAGCTGCCGTGTGGCACGGCCCGAACAGAAGCGCCGGCACAACAACACCCAACCGGCCCGTCCCCGGGGCTTGCCGCTGGTGGCAGACCGGGGAACTAGACCGGCGGGAGCGTCGTGTGGTTCCGGACGCAACCGTTGGACGCACAGGTTTTCGCCAGGCAGTCGCGCGAGTCGCGAAAACGTGTGAGGACCCGAGCACAGAATAACCAGAAGGGAAGCTACCTAAGAACGTCCAAAATTTATACCTATTCTGATAGGGTTGTCACCAGTTGCATGTGAAAAATTATGGGTAAAAATAAAAATATTATATACTAGTATATAATATGTATAGCAAGATATGTAGTAATGATTGGAATAAAATGTTTTTTATATTATACTAGCTTCTGCCCGCGGTTTCGCCCGCGTGACAGTACCTAGATACTTACTTACTTTAGTAAATTGAATGAATTAAGTACCTAGTTACTTAGATAGGTACCTTAGATAGGCCCATCGAAATGGTCCATTGTGTACAGGAGCTATTTTAACTTACCTGGCAATGTTTTACCTAATTCTATTGAGTAGAATCTGATTTCCGTACCAGTCAGGGGCGTAGCTACCACCGTATATGCCGTATCAATTATACGGGGCCCCCAAGCCATGGGGGCACCCGACGTGCGTAAGTAAAAATTAACAAAAACTTCCCAAATTTTTGTTTATTTCAGAAATGACAAAAATCAAAAAATGTTGTCTAAAAAGTTGTACATAGAGGCAGAATCTTTAGAAAAACTAAAGTCATCATCAAATGATTTAATAAATTAGTTTGCCGAAAAAAGGCAAGGAGAGTATATATTTAATTTGAATTAGAAAAAGTGACAGATAAATAATTATGATGAATAAATAGGTATTGCTTTTAATTTTATGCAAACATTTTTTTTTCTTTTGTGAGAAATCTTTACCCTTCATAAAGGCCCCCAAACAAATTTTTATACGGGGCCCCGCCAAGGTATGCTACGCCACTGGTACCAGTGGTAGAGTCTTGACATAATATCATAAGTGGCACATGCTATCCTACAATAAATAAATTCATTTCATTTCAATTAATTTCATTTCATTAATTTTTTGTGTAGATAATATAATATTATGTAAAGGTATACTTACTTCACTTGATCTCTAGGGTACAAAAAAAAGAAATATCCTTATTTTTTACTAGATGATGCCCACGGCTTCGCCCGTGTGGATTTAGGTTTTTTAAAATCCCGTAGGAACTTTTGATTTTCCAGGACAAAAAGTAGCTTATCTGTAGTAACCCGTCCCCAAAACGCAAAAATCCCGTGGGATCCCCACGATTTCGGAATGCAATTCCTTACAGCATCAGGGTTGAGGAGTTGGATATGTATCTACTCGAGTTCATTCAACGATAAATATCAATTTAAATAACCGAAAGTTTCTGAAACCCATTAGTTTTGAGGATCAGGTCCACTACAGCATCAGGATTGAGGAGTTGGAATCCAAATTTTTTATAGAACAGGGTCGCAATGTTTCTCTATCGATTAAAAAAAAAATACGCAAATTGGTTCAGAAATCTCGGAGATATCGGTGTACATAGGTAGAAAAACAGAACTCCTCCTTTTTTGAAAGTCGGTTAAAAAATATGTATAAATAGCCTATGTTACTCCCTGGTTAATTCTCGACTTGAATGTGAAAGTCCCGTCAAAATCGGTTCAGCCGTTCCGAAGATTAGCCCGTTCAAACAGACAGACAGACAGAAATTTTAAAAACGTGTGATTCGGTTATGGTACAGTTCAAATAACCGTATGAGCTTAATATGAGGTAGTTATTTCGAAATTACAGACAGACACTTCAATTTTATTTATTAGTATAGAAGTATAGATATAGATAGTGGAACTTAAACATACTGTACAATACTGAGGCATATTTGTCTAAACACAACACTTAATTTTTTATAAGTATAATTTACACTATTTTAAGTACACAGTTGTCTAAACTCTCGCTAATAACTCTCGCTAATAATTTAATGCGCACGCGACACGACCACACGACAGCCTTGACGTTATTCAACTAACTGTTCACTAGCGGAGCGTCCGTGACAGCCCGTGTGTGCGTGAGCGGCGCTATGTGTGAGTGTACTTGCTGCGGGACGCTTGTAGGTAGCTTCCTCTCTGTTCCTTTTCTACTCGTGTGACCCGAGTGCCGGTGCAGACGCGAGTGCACACGACGGCAGACGGGCTGCTCTCTGACTGTCGAAGGGCGCTGGCGGCGGTCTTATATAGGCCGGGCGGCTGAAGGCTCTCGAAGCTGGGCGTGGCTGGGCGGTGTGCGGCGCGCGGCTGTCGGGCCTTCTCAGGCGTCGGAGCGGTGCGGTGTGCGGAGGGGGGCGGCGCACGCGTTGCGTGCGTGACTCGTGCGAGGCGACGCCGGGCCGGTGCGGTGCGCGGAGGGGCGCTGCGCGCGGCCGTTGCTGGGCGCCGGAGCGGTGCGGCGCGCGGAGGGGTGGCGCCTGCGGCGATCACGCGCCTCGTGCGTGCCGGCGGACGGTCGTAGCGGTGTGCGGGGGGGGCGCCGCGCACGGCGGTGCGCGGTACCCGCATTTGCCACCGTTACAAGTTGACTACGAAACTGTTGGCTAAAAAGTGATTCAAAACTTTAGTTGACTAAAAAGTGGGTCAAATATCGTTATATGCAGTGTGCTTAGTCTAAAGCGGAGCACTCGAAAACGAACTCGAAAACTATTGATCGATTTCAGAGTAAAATAGACCTAAAATGGCTTGTATTAAGGTTTGAGTTCGCCAATACATTCAGCATTCGAACAATGCTGAATGTATTGGCGAACTCAAACCTTAATAGAAGACATTTTAGGTCTATTTTACTCTGAAATCGATCAATAGTTTTCGAGTTCGTTTTCGAGTGCTCCGCTTTAGACTAAGCACACAGGTGTGGCGTTAAACGTTACCTATTCAGTATGTAGAGCGGGTGGCTGAGCTGTTAATATTTGACTGATCGATCGCTGGTTTGACGACCCGTTGCGGAGTGAATATTCATCTCGCATATGAAAGGTTCTAGTTTCAAGTTGCAAATTCCGGTTGGGTCGATTGAGGGAGACGATATTTAGGGTTCCGTACAAAAAAGGGCACCGACACGGACCCTTTTTTGCTAAACCTGTGCTGTCCTACCGTGTCGCGGGTTCTATAGAAAAAGCCTGGAAAAAATTGCATTTTTTTCAACGCTATTTTTTGTTTCAGTTCTATTCAAAATTATAACAAATAAGTACATCAATCAATGCGTTAGTCTCTACGCCAAAAACTTTCAAATTAAGTATACTAATTATAAAAGATCATTTATATTCGTAAATCGTAATTCATTTCGTTTCAGATGTAGTATGTCCGCCATCTTGAATTTCTAAATGGATATTATTTACGTAATCCCAAAAATTACACCCCTAATTCGTTAAAAATCCGGCGGCAAGCTGGCGGTTAACACTTTGCCTGGCTGGAGGCTGTTTTCCGACGGTTGATCAATGTTAGTCCGTGATTAGGGTCTCTGTTTATTCAGCTACGTGTGAAAGCTTGAAAGTTCCAGTGGCCCCTTTTCACACCTTTTCAGGTGTCACGACCAATGCGGATGTAAACAGGGTTTTTAACAATGAAAACAAAATTACTTTGCTATAATCCGCTAACAGTGACAAAGTTCCTACAACACCACTCAAATTCATCAAAAAATAGCTCGACGATCGTTTCGCTCCAACACCGGAGTATAGAATACAATAAAATAGAAAAGTTTTTTATTCAAGTAAACTTTTACAAGTACTTGAATCTATTTTGAATCTGAAGTATCTCCAGTAGATGCCGATTGCCGACTCCACAACGGACGATTGCAAAGATTGCAGAGATTTCGGAGCGAAACGATCGTCGAATTTATTTTGTGGTGAATTTGTGTGGTGTTGTGCCTACTTTGTCACTGTTAGCGGATTATAGCAAAGTAATTTTGTTTTCGTTGTATACCATGGAATTCCGCAAAGTAACGCCTACTTCTATTGTACAGGGTTGTTTGTTTTGTATGACCGCGTATTGGTTGTAAGTATTGTAACATAGATAGCCTAGTGGTTAGGACGACCGACTTCTAATCGGAGGTCGTGGGTTCGATCCCAGGGCACGCACCTCTAACTTTTCGGAGTTATGTGCGTTTTAAGTATTTAAATATCACTTGCTTTAACGGTGAAGGAAAACATCGTGAGGAAACCTGCATGCCTGAGAGTTCTCCTTAACGTTCTCAAAGGTGTGTGAAGTCTGCCAATCCGCTTGGCCAGCGTGGTAGACTATGGCCAAAACCCTTCTCACTCTGAGAGGAGACCCGTGCTCTGTAGTGAGCCGGTAATGGGTTGATCATGATGATGATGATGATTGTAACATAACTGTTTCGTCGGTTTAGTTGTTAGCATGTTTGAATGTGATCACGAGGTCCTGGGTTCGATTCCTGGGTCTAGATACGGTCAAGATGGAAGCGAACTAACCTGGAAAGAGTATGGCTGTTTCATCAAACCCCTACCCTAAATCGGTTTCTTCACGGCGTCATACCAGAACCACACAAGTAGAAAAGGTTTTCTACTCGTGTGCCAGAACGTTAAATCGCATGGTGGAACCGCTTAGGTACAGTTGTGCATAGCCATAGTTGACATCTCCCACTAGACATGACCATTAGGGTGGGCCGATGTTGTATGGGAATTTTTTTTTTCTCGACTTTTTTTTTTCATTACGCAAGAGGTGTCAAAAGTTGCGGTTGATTACGTAGATTCAGATTACACTATTAGATTTGAAATGAAAATCAATCTTCAGCCCTCTACTAGCAGTCAAAAAATGAATTTTTAATCAATTTTCATTAATTTTTCTTTTAATTATTTCTGCATGTTTTGATAACTTTTTAGAAGTTTTTCATGTATAATAGTATGAATGAAACTATATTTTAAAGCAATTATTATCATTTATATAGAATTTCTATATATACAAACATAAAATGAACATCGTAAAGTGACTCAAATTTCGTCACTTTTCACCAAATATAAATTGACTTTTGCTCTCAAACTCAAAGCATTTCTGACTTTAGTGTATTCTTTATTAAACCATCCCAGTTTCCCCGATGACACGTTGAGATGCTTCAGTTACCAGTTTTACTGATCTTTCTATGCCTTGAGTCTGGCAAGGATAATCGTACTGTGTCACTTGATTAGTTTTTTGCCATATCTTGTAATTCTTCGTTACTATATTTTGTAGCAATTGGCGATTGAGTGATTACAAGATCTTGCCACAGTAACAGTTCAATATAATTTTCCGCTAAAAGGTTTATCTTCGTAGGTTTGAAAATCCGGATTTAAGTGGTAGCACCCGAAAGCCTAGCTTCCATGATTCGCGCTACAGCGAGTTATCGCACGTGATCTCTCAAGTCATACAACATTGCTAACAGCAGGTTTTCTGGGTGGTTAAAAAATGCATTTCTTTGTATCTTATATATTAAAGACAAGCGGACACCCGCAACTTCGTTCGCGTGGATATATATTGGTTTTTAAAAATTCCGTAGGAATCATTTTGTTTTTCCTAAGCTCCTTTGAGCTCATATCATGCTAAAAACTGTTAAAAGTTCACTGGCGGATGTTTAGGTAGATCAAAATGTAAACAATCGCCAGTGAAAGTCCCATCAAAATCGATCCAGCCTTTTAGAGATTAGTCGGTAATCTTTAAAGTATCTACTTTGTAACAAAAAAAGAATGAATGAAATCGGACCACGCGCTATTGAATTACAGCTAAATACACGTTTTGACTTTCATCCCCTCTCCCTAGGGAACCGTGCTGAATTTCGGGATAAAAAGTATCCTATATGTTACTCCGTAGTATGAACTTAAATCGTACCAAGTTTCGTTTCAATCCATGCAGTAGTTTTTGCGTGATGCGCGCACAAACATACAGACAAACAGACAAACAGATAAACAGACAAACAGATAAACAGACAAAAATTCAAAAATAGCTTTTTTACGTTCTATTACTTATCCCTAACATCCCCCAGCTATTATTTTGCAAAAATCTTCAATGTACAGATACGGCAAGTCTACGATTTTATTATATGTATAGATTGAGAATTAATTAAAGAAGTGATTTCAGCAATTGTTTCACACGTTTTGGAGAAACTATTGGAATTGATGCATTTTTCAAAATACATTCTATTTCTAGGCTAACTAATAAAAAAAATTCACTGTTAGAAGGTTGTTTTCCATTATACTTTCGTTTTAATTTGTGTCTTTTCAATAATATAAACTTAACAACGTCACTTACAATAGGGAAGCCGCATATGATCTAGTTCAGAATATGGTCCAAATAAAAGACAGACTGTATCACTTCGCCGTGGTCCAGTGCTCATTTTTGTATAGGTATTGATTATTATAAATTATAATAACACAGGAAAACTGAAAAATTATTAGAAAACATGAGGAATAGAAATTAAAAAATCTCAAATTGCCCCTGCCGAGAATCGAACCCGGAGCCTCCCACAAGACCACAGCGTTCACCGTTGCGCCAGAGAGGTCGTCAAAATCAATTTATTTATTTTATGAAATATTCGTCCATGCGTTTTCAATTTGCGAAGAGACATCAAAAGGCAAAGTAGGTGCCTGTCATAGACTGAACATGTGACGCCTTTGTATACCCCTCGTCACTGATTGTGATGCGATTCATTTGGTCTAAGATCCCGCTATACAACGACCTTCACCGAGATGTTTATTTGATGAAACGTATTTTATATTTAATTTAACATGTCAATAAATATATTGCATATGGGTTGCCTAACAAATTTCAGTCCAGGATATGATTAATTAATAAATAAAAAATTTAAAAAAAAATTTTAACATTTCACCGGTTTGATTATTAGACTAATTCTATACCAATCGAAAGTATGAAGCCCATAGAATATGCAAACGTTAGGTTGCCTATTCTTTTCCGGTCACAACTCTCGGGTAGCCAGGTGTAAACAGGTAAATCGATACTAGCATTTTGCACCGGTCTGATTATTGAATTAAAATCAAATGAAAATAAAGATGATTTCACTATGAATTTGTCTAATAATCAAACCAGTGAAATGTTAAAATTTTTTTTTTTTTTTCAATTATTAATTAATCATATCCTGGACTGGAATTTGTTAGGCAACCCATATGCAATATATTTATTGACGTATTAAATTAAATATAAAATACGTTTCATCAAATAAGCATCTTGGTGAAGGTCGTTGTATGGCGGGATCCTATACTAATTCATATTTTACCTGACAGCGACACTCGGAGAGTTAGTCAATATATGCAAGTATGTATGAATACCCATCTGTTCATTCGTAGCCCCTTAATGCTGTATAACATAGGCTTTATTATGTTAATTAATAGAATATTTTTTATTTTCAATAGAGACTTATATTCTCTATTGAAAATAAAAAAAAAATATGTGTGAAAAATGTATTCCACACATCAGATTATTTTCCGAGGTATTGTGTTTGTGTGACGTAATGGTACAATTTATAATAATTAATTAAAACATGCCCGTACTGTTTCCACTTCACTCACGGAAGGTTCCAGTTTTCCTGGCATGGATAAATAAAATTGGTAGCGATTCGTGAAAGTGTCAAAGTAAACATAACAGAATAACAAATGGAGCACGCCGCGAAGACGTATCGCTCGGCGTGCTATGTGAATTCTTTATGTCCCCTTTACAGTCCCCGTACAGAGAAATGAATGGGTCGGCGATAACATTTGCGGCATATTCACTCCTGTTTCCTTGCTGTGTTAGTTGTATTCACTCCTGTTTCCTTGTTGTTGTAGCTTGTGTTGCGGTGTTAGGGTTGAAATGTTTTTTTTAGTTTTTTTTTTATGGGGTGGTAGCGGGGATGTGTGGGGGATGTGAGGGGGATGTGTTTTTAAAATAGTTTATTCAGAATCAGTAACCTAATCGAGTGCTATAATTCTCAATTTTGTGAAAGTTGTGCAGTAGTCTCTGATAAGTTGGAGGTCCCGGGTTCGATTCCCGTCAGGGGCAACTTGGTAATTTATAATTTTAAATTGTCTCTGGTCTCGTCTGGTGGGAGGCTTCAGCCGTGTCTAGTTACCAGCCAACCTGCAAAGCCGTGCCGTCAAGCGATTTAACGTTACGGTACGATGCCGCATAGAAACAGATCCAGGGGTATGACATACCTATTCCAGATTAGACCGCTTCTATCTTGATCTGCATCGTCATCTTTATCACTTATTTACAATTAGGTGAGTCAAGGATACCTACTTAAAGATAACTTAAAGATACTTAAAGCTAACTGAAAGATAAATAAAAAAAATTATAATGTTGATTGAAACATCATGCTGTCATGTACTTATACCGCATGATTTGTGGCCACTAACCGGACCACTTTTAATCATAGAACAAATAAAAAAGGTTTTAATATCCGTTATACACGGGTAACATTTCACCCCCACGTTTTAATTTCTCCTATGAATAGCAATTTATTGTGCTTATAAAACCAACGCAAAGAGTAATTACGCGCAATAAATTTTACTACTATCTCCTATAGTTGTTATACTACCTGGCGTTTGGTTAGCCATTACCGTTTTAGTGTTACGAGTTCTCTAAAGGTTTGTTCACAAACCAAGGGCACACGAGTAGATAAGTACAGAGAGGAAGCTTCATACAAACGGCCCGCTGTAGGTACACTCACACAAACACACTCACCAACGGTTCACGGACGCCCGCTCGGTCCCCCAACCAGTTCAGTTGGGTGACAAACGTGCGCATGTGTGAGTGTACCTACAGCGGGCCGCTTGTAGAAGCTTCCCCTCTGTACTTATCTACTCGTGTGCCAAGGGTATCGACCACACAAATATCGGTCCAGAGGTTTGAGCTTTAGTTAGATCTTTCTTTTTTTTAATTTAACTAGGTAAAAGTTAGCCCATGACTGCAATCTCAAGATTTCGGTTTTTTAAATATCCCGTGCGGGAGGTGTGGATTTTTCCAGGATAAAAAGGTTGTGTTAAGTCAGGGCATAATCTATCTCCATTCAAAATTTCAGCCAAATCGGTTCAGTAGTTGCGACGTTAAAGAGTAACAAACATACACACAACAAACTTTCGCCTTTATAATATTAGTGTGATAGTACGGAACCCTTTGTGCGCGAGGCCAACTCGCACTTGGCCGGTTTTATTAAAGAGTAATAGTCCACTTACATTTATTTATTTATTTATGCTAGACTTAAAATCTGTAATTATACTCTACTAGTTCCTAGAAAAAATTAGTTATATTACGTACGCACCTTTATGCCTGTAACATTATCTTAATGCCTGTTTTACGGCCTATAACATACTCGACTTAGCAGCTGAAAGAATAGCCTACGTTTACTTGCCTGTAAAATGCTTTTAATGCCTCGTTACTATTGAAACGTATGAATTGCTTAGATATGTAGGTAAAGTTAATAAAAATAATGTGATATTTATTCTCAGTTAGAAACAGGAAATAGGTAGATATTATAAATAATTGTAACATTATACGTATTTATTACTTGTAACATAGGCAACATTATGGAGAATAACTTTGTATATTTATTTGTATCAAAGCGTTGTTTGTTGTTTTAAGAGAAGTTTATCAAGAGCGAGTATATTCTTACTTAGTTTGATTCTTACTTGAATCAATATCAACGTATGAGGTGAGTAGGTAAAAAAATTAGTTTCAAAGTTACACGGGATCAAAGATTTACATCCAAATCATTGACTTTTATTAGTTTACTAGCGGACCCGGCAGACGTCGTCCTGCCCGCTATTAGCGCCACCTACCGGGTCCAATTTTTATACTTATAAACCTTCCTCTTGAATCACTCTATCTATTAAAAAAAACCGCATCAAAATCCGTTGCGTAGTTTTAAAGATTTAAGCATACATAGGGACATAGGGACATAGGGATATAGGGACAGAAAAAGCGACTTTGTTTTATACTATGTAGTGATTTTGTTAACATGAAACAAACTTGGTTTGTATGGAACGCACAATACAGAGTTCTCTTAAGAATTGTTCCTAATCCAGGTGACATAGCGGGAAACTCTAGCGTAAACTCCAGGCCAGCGGGCGGACGCGCACTCAGCTCCGAAACTTGTGACGCCGACGACTACGTGGTTGAAGAGCAGCGCCGTGCCAGAGTCGCCGAAGCACGAGCCGCGGCCGCTCCACATCGCGCACAGCATGTTGGCAGTGATGGTGCCACCGCCGTAGATCTGCTGGCATCTGGCTTGGTTTAATTGCATCGAAGCAATTCATTTGTTGTGTTTTAAAATCTTTGACGTTCAAAAAGTGTACTTACAGTGTACCAATTTTGAATACTTAAAATTTATTTGACTTGCGTATATGCTTAGTTTAAATCTAATTGAGTTGGTATAAACCTATGAGTTGAGTACGTAAAAAAATCAGTTTCAAAGTTACACGGGCTCATAGATTTACATGAATCATTGACTTTTATTGGTTTATTTTTTGACACGAAAAAAAAACTTGGTTTGTATGGAACGTACAATACAGAGTTCTCTTAAGAATTGTTCCTAATCCAGGTGACATAGCGGGAAACTCTAGCGTAAACTCCAGGCCAGCGGGCGGACGCGCACTCAGCTCCGAAACTTGTGACGCCGACGACTACGTGGTTGAAGAGCAGCGCCGTGCCAGAGTCGCCGAAGCACGAGCCGCGGCCGCTCCACATCGCGCACAGCATGTTGGCAGTGATGGTGCCACCGCCGTAGATCTGCTGGCATCTGGCTTGGTTGACGGTCTGGATCGAAACGTGACGGAGCGATTCTGACGGGCTTCCGTTCGGCTGGAGAGAGATAGAGCGAGGAATTAGTGATAGTGATAAAGCCTACACATTGAATCTTTATTTATCACTAGCGACCCGCTCGGACTTCGCACGGGTGGTAACTACCCGCTAATATTCCACCACACATTGTTTTGTTATGACGAAGAGATTAGGCAGCGTTTTCGACGAAAGTTGCCAGGCGGCTTGACTTTTTCTGACATTTTCAACAATTATCGTCATATTGCACCCAATTTACACAAAAACCTCCACAAATTATACACTTAAACCTTCTAGGCTTCTTCATGAATTACTCTGTCCATTAGTGGAAACCTCATGAAAATCCGTTCAGTAGTTTTTGAGTTTAAACAGACAGCAGACAGACAGACTGCAGACGCGACGGGGGACTTTGTTTTATAATATGTAGTGATAGTGATAACATTTGATATTTGAAGGAGACTCCTTGGGTTTCACCTTGATTTGTACATTAATTACTCATTAAATCTAGTAATATAGCAATGTATGTAGATGTTAAAATGGAAATTGTTTTCAACATACTAGTTAATATCCGAACTGTATGATTATGAGAGATCAACAGATACATATATACTCTTGATTATACTCTTAAGATCAGCTTTGTAACATCAAAGTCATGCCAAGAAAATATAGAGAGATATAGAGAATATATAGAGATCTCTCTTAGAGATTCCTTGTCCATCGAGATTTCTTTTTTCTTCTTTTTTTTTACACTGCTAATTCGCTACTGCTGGATCCTGCGAGGATCGCTACAGAACACGATCTTGTGCCACATGTATCAAGTGACTGGCAGAGACTCGCTTGAGATCATTCATCTTAGGTGGAGCGCTAAGTTGCCAGCGCGATGTCAATCGAGCAACTTGGGACCTACTATGTGCCTTGCCCATTGCCATTTTAACCCTCGACGCAAAAACGACAGGGTGTTATAAGTTTGACGTATCTGTGTGTGTGTGTGTGTGTGTGTGTGTGTGTGTGTGTGTGTGTGTGTGTGTGTGTGTGTGTGTGTGTGTGTGTGTATGTGTGTGTGTCTGTCTGTTCCCCTGTAGCACTCAAACGGGTGAACCGATTTGAATGCGGTTTTTTTGTTTGAAAGGTGAATTAGTCGAGTGTTGTTAGCTATGTTTGATGAAAATCTTTAAAGATGGCCGCCGCTACAAAATGGCGGATTATATAATGTTATTTCACAACTCCCTTAGTACGGGAATAAAATGAAAGGGCTTGACTAGTAGAATACCTAGCACTATGCAAATCCAAGATGGCCGCCCCCACAAAATGGCGAATGTCGGGGGTTCTTTTAATTTTTTTATTTAGTTATACTTGTAGTTTCGTGATTAGATGAGTGACGAGTATGTTGGTAAATCTGATTTTCGTAAGAAAATCCGGAAAAAAAAGAGGATATCCGTAAGGATATCCTCTTTGATTTGATCCCACTGGGATACCAGTCTTCATATTAAGATGGTAGGTTAGCGTCCATTGTTTAGTACAAAATATAATGGGTGCAAGGGGACTGCTTTCGGAAACAAAGACAGGTAGGTAATAATAGTGATGATGACAAGATACCACAAAAAAGTATTTTCTGTATTTTTCATAAGTTCCTATTGTAACGCAATTAGCTGACGCCTAATTAGCTAATGCTTTGATAAATAATTTACTCTCAAATCATGAAGTAGATAAAGTTGTCGCCGGCCGCCCACTGCATGCGTTAGCCCTCATACGCATTAGTGGCTAACCGCGCGTGCGGCTAACCGCGCGGCTAGCCGCTTTTATATTTTTATATGCAACCGCTCATTTTGTACGCACTAAACCGCGGCGAAATTCTATACAAGTGACTAGCCGCGCGGTTAGCCGCATACGCGGTTGATCGCTAATGCGTATGAGGGCATACAGTACCTACTCCGTAAGCGGGGCATTGACCCCGTGTTGTACACGTTACTAACCACTAATACTACAAGTATAAGACTTATTGTCCAATAACCTTATACAAGTATAAGGTTATTGGTATTGGATAATATGTATGTAGTATAATAATAGCGCTAAGTTTTCGATGGTACCTACTCTGCGTCCAATAAGCGCGTTTGCAGAACGTATGTTTTCAGCACCGAAGATTAAAGACAGATTTATGAGCGCAGCGATAGTTTATCGCTTAATAAATCTTTATTTATCAAAACCTCACAGAATATCAGTAATGTGAAGCCATATTTGCGTTATGTAAGTGTGTTTTCATTCCAGGTTTAAAGTTTTAACACATTTTCGGCGCGTAGATTATAAGTCCTAATTGTAATCTTAATTTATTAAAATGGCCCTGCATACTTTACGGTCGTTTTCAGATAGAGAAAAGTTACGTAAATATGTTTTCATTCCATGTTTTCGGCGCGTATAAGAGATTATACGAAGGATTTACTAACGCAGCGTTAAGTCCTAATAATTATAATCGTTATTTATTAAAGACATGAAATGGCCCTGCATACTGTAAGGCTATTTTAACCCCAGACGCAAAACGACGGGGTGTTATAAGTTTGACGTGTCTTGTATGTGTGTGTGTGTGTGTGTGTGTGTGTGTGTCTCTGACAGTTCCCCGGTAGCGCTCAAACGGATGAACCAGTTTGAATGCGCTTTTTTTGTTTGGTGTTGTTAGCTATGTTTGATGAAAATCAAATTTCAATTTGATGAAAAGATGGCCTCCACCGCAAAATGGTGGATAACATATTTTTTTCACAACCCCTTCAATATAGGTATCAAATGAAAGGGCTTGACTAGTAGAATAGCACTATGCAAATTCAAGATGGCAGCCACCACAAAATGGCAAATGTCGGGGGTTTTTACATTTTTTTACACACACACACACACACACACACACAGACACGTCAAACTTATAACGCCCCTGTCGTTTTTGCGTCGGGGGTTAAAAAAGAGAGGAATTGCAGTGTAGTGATGGAAGAAACTCACAGTGGTACGGCCCCATCCAATAGCCACCACGTTGGAGTTGTCGGGGATGTTGATGTTGGCTGAAGCGAGACTGCCGGCGCGTATCGAAGCGGATCCGACGGGAATGGCGGTCGACGATCTGACGACGCCCACGTCGTTGTCGTGGTTGCGCGTGTTGTACTGCGGGTGGCCGATCAGTTGAGCGACGTTGAGCAACGTTCCGCCGCTGCTGACGTTGGTAGAGCCGACGCGCACGCGGTACCTGCTCGCGACAGCGTTACGTCTGCGGAAAACATTTTCATGTCATTAAAAAAAACCGGCCAAGTGCGTGGCGGGCCACGCGCAGTGTAGGGTTCCGTAGTCACAATCCTCGAAAAACAGATATAACTCCTTAACCTGTGAACCCTACTTAGCCATGATAGTTTTCCTTTAAAATTGATTATATCAACTACTGCTGTGAATTTTATCAAGTTCCTATATACTGCCATTTGGCTGATAGAGGGGGGGGGGGGGACACTTGACTCTAATAAAAATTAGCACTTTAAAACATCATATTTTACAAACGGATCTAGAAATCGAAAAATGATGTTCCCACACCCACAGTATTTTTAAAAGACCTATTCAACGATATCCCACACTATGGGGTAGACGAGAAAAAAAATATTCATCCCCACTTTACATGTGGGGGAGCTACCCTAAAAAGAAGATTTACTTCTTCCCCAAGTAGAAGTAAATGTAAGCGATTAAAAAAGAATGGTCACAATCCGATCAATGGTTTCGAAGAAATCCGTGGACATAACAGTCGATTATCTGAACACGCCCACGTCGTTGTCATGGTTGCGAGTGTTGTAGGTACTGCGGGTTGCCGATCAGTTGAGCAACATTGAACAACCTTCCACCGCTGCTAACATTAGTACCTACAGCAGACGCGAACACAGTACCTGTATGCTTAGTCTCACTTTGCAGTGCTCCAAAACTTTATAGTATACTATTGATCGAATCACAATGACTTCAGAGTAAAATGAACATACGGCGCGCGTAACGGTACTCGCCGCGTATTTACAGAATATACATAGCCAGAATGCACCCATAGAATTCTGGCTATGTATATATTGTAATGCAATTTTTCAATTTGTGATTACAAAGTATACACGAATTTTGCGTACTACTAGTATATATTTTGTAACGTGGATGAGCGCGTTCATCGTTCCAATTTATACAAGGCCAAAACACCACCATAGGAATTTTATTAAACCCCGATACAAAAACGACGGAGTGTTAAAGTTTAACCTGTGTGTGTGTGTGTGTATGTGTGTGTGTGTGTGTGTTCCCCTGTAGCGCTCATACGGGTGAACCGATTTGAATGCGGTTTTTTTTGTTTGAAAGATGAATTAGTCGAGAGTGTTGTTTGATGAAAATCGATCCAAGATGGCCGCCGCTACAAAATAGCGGATTACATATTATTTTATCACAACTCCCTCAATATGGGTATCAAATGAAAGGGATTGACTAATAAAATAGCACTATGTAAATCCGAGATGGCCGCCACCACAAAATGGCGAATATCGGGGTTTTTTTAAATTTTTAATTTATACTTGTTTCAAAATTACTTAGGTAACTGTTCGAACTTAACCGACTTATTGCTTGGAGTTGGGGTGCTCAGATTTCGTTTTGGACCACATTCTACCTAGGACCCGATAGAACCTAAGTGCCCGGCCTGCGGCCGGGCACATGAATGTTTATGTTCTAACCTAACCTAACCTAGCTTTTGAAAACAAAAAATAATTAAAAAAAAAATATATGATTTCCGCGCTCTGATTTACTTATAATATAAAACCACAAAACCAATTTTGCACCCAATAGGCGGCTAACTTTGGGAATTATGTTTAACAAAGTTTTACAAAATTTAATTTAACAAAATCGCCATTTTGGTCACCGTCCTGAAACTAGTTAAAATTTCAGAGCGCGGAAATCATATTTTTTTTTTCAAAATTATTCCTATTTTTTAAAAGATATGTTAGGTTAGGTTAGAACATAAATATTCATGTGCCCGGCCGCAGGCCGGGCACTTAGGTTCTATTGGCTTTTCTTCTTTCTCTTTCTCGAATTGCACACGCAACAACCATCTATATTGTAAAATTGTAATAATTAATAAAAAGCATCTATTAGAGTTGTAAAGAGTTTTATAATAATTCAACAAAATACAAATATCATACAACAAGATTAGTTTGTATGCATACTAGCAATGTATACAAAGTAGTCACTTAGTGTTCGCGCCCGGTTGACGTAATAATATATCCTTGGCGCGCTCTTGGCCTAATTCGGCCGGTTTGACATTCGCGCTGTTTATTGGATGATCGCGGAATCGCGCGATGTCGCGTGATGTGGTGAACCGCCCCCCCCCCCCCCCCCCCCCCGCGCGCCGGCCACGCGGCCGGCGCTCTAGAGTCGTCTGCAAGTCGCGGTCGGGTCGACGCCGCGATGATGTCCTAACCGCACTGTTAGATGCGGCCTTTTTCGGGTTCGCCTTTGTTATTGGAGAGAATGCGGGCTGGTCGGGAAAGTTATTTGGTTTCAGTTGTTCCCCCTTAATTTGGACCCGCGCCCTGAAAATTCTCGCGAACGCCGCGCGGTGAAATTGCCTGTGTGTTTGACGCGCCCGATTGAACGGTCTCTTAAAATGGCGGGCTTATATTTTTGTCGCGTTAAACGATTAACTCTGTAATGTACTGTGCTATCGCAACTGACGCGTCTTAATTGTGTGGGGGGACAATGGACTTGTTTGTGGACCCCTTGTGTGGACTCTGGAAGGAAATACACCGTCCCGTCGGACCTCATGCCAGGCGTGCCTCGTGTCTCGTGCCAAGGACCCTGCAATGCGCTGCTTGGTGGTTCCACACCTCACACACACACACAACTGACAAAAGACACCTACCTCCAAACACTCACTACATACCATTAGAACCAACCATCGGCTTCGCCTGGACTTCGCCGCTACTCCTTAAAGGTAAGTGCTAGCCTATAATTATAACCGCCGCCAGGTCGCGTCAAGCCGTCTCTATTTATTTGAGGAGCCGGCGCCCCCAGGGGACTCGGCTCGTCTGCCTGCGGTATCGGGTAGGTCTCGCTATGGGCCCCGAGGTCTGGCCCCTTTTGAGGGTGCCGCAGGACAGCCAAAACATTTTGGTAGCAAGAGCGCGGTTGACGCTTCTGGACTTGAGCGGCTTACGCACCTGGTAGCTGTATTATAGGCTTAGCAGCTGGGTTAATTACTACGTAGCATTGTTAAAGTTTAGGTGCCTACGGCGTAATATGCTAAGTAGTTGAAGATGGGTACCTACGGCTCATATTACTAGTTGAAATATTGCTAATCATTAATACTTAATACTGTTGAGAAACTGTAGGTACCTATCGTGTATTACTCTAATCTGTTGAACGCGCGTATAGTACGCAAAATTATTTAATTTGATGTATTCGTGATTGTTCAATTGTTTAATTTGTGTAGGTACTTGCTACGTAGTACGTTATTTTGTTGCCCAGGTTGGTTTATTGAAGTCGTAGAATCGAAATTGTAACTGTAATATACCTACCTACCGACCTACCTTATCACAATTTTGGTGCAATTTGGCAGTGATAAGGTTGATCTTTAGGTCTAATTTAAGTCTTTGTGTATTGTTGTAGGTAGGTAAAACCATTGTATTCGTAATATTCATGTTACATTGATAAACTGTAAATATTAATCCGACTAGTAAATTTGAGGGTAGGAGTAAATAATTATTCACTCGGTCAAACGAGTGCCTGGTAGGTTGCGCGGAACTATTGTTCGAATAATAAAATTTCTTTGTGCGCGACCTACATAATTTGTTAGCGTCAGTTGCTATCTGTTAAGGCGGCTACACACGATCCAACCTTGAACCCAATTAGGATCGGGGTACACAACACGACTGGAATTCTCTTTGTTGTTTGTTTGTAATTAATTTGTAAGAATTCTTTTGAATCAGTCTGTGATAATTGTTTGTGTGTTGTGTTGACATTGAATCTAATTTTTATTGATAATCTTTTGTTTGATAATTATCCTGAAAATTACTTTGAAATATTTGATGTTGACCGTAAATACGGACTAACTTATTGAATTTGTATTGTCTTTGTAATTGCTACTCGGTATCTGTTTGTGTTAAAACATTGTGCGTTTGTTTGTGCTATTTTAAAAAATTGTTATAGCGTTTTAACATACCGAGTACAAAGACACCGTCCCGCCGGACTTAGGCTAAAAGCAGTTTGCCCGCGGGATGCCGTCGGGTTCGGTCAACCTACAGCGGGTTTTAACTTTTTTGCGGTCACCCCCTGTAGATACTCTAAGCAATTGATTTCCTGGACGTTTATCGTCCCTACTTTGTTGGACTATTGACGGACGTTTATCGTTTCCAACCTGGCTATTCACTGGACGTCTTGTCGTCACTACCCATTGGGCAAATCATTGAGGTCCCGATGGGCCATTGTGAGCTGGTGGCATTGTAGCTTATGACAGCGCCTACGACTGGCTGCCCGCCCCAGCGCGCTTGCCCGCAATCTCAGGGCAACCGCCTCTTGATTTTGACTTCGTGCCTTAACAGGAGTGGTGTTGTTGGTGCTGTTCATCAGGACTATTTGAGGGCACCCCCCGCACGGGCGGGGGTGCTCGTCCTTACCACTCTCATGGCACCGTGATTGATCGCTTGTGAACCACCCTCTGACCTGGATTTGCTAGGGATTTGAAAGGTATCCCGCCAGGGGCGGGGGGGTTTCAACCCCCCTCGCTGCATTTTTTGGGATTTTGGTTCCAGGTGTCTGTAGGGATTCTATCCCCCCCGTGGGGCATATTTTGGCCCTTCAGGGGCGGGGGGGTCACGACCCCCCTCTGTTAGTTTGATGAAGGTTTGTAGCGGCTTTGCCGCAGCGGCTGTCCCGCCCTTCTCTCCCCCACGGGTTCTGTGTCCTCGACTTGATGGTTGCCTCCCTCGGTCTGTTTGTTTGTTGGCAGTAGCATTGTGGGGTCTTGTTTTGTTCGGCTCGCTTAGCCGGACCCGCGCTGCCACCGGGGAGCAACGCCTGGGTGTACCCGAGTATGATTGATTCCCTCCGGTCTTAGGTTTGACCCAGAGGTTCATCGAGGACCCCTGTTTTGACGATGGCAGTTTATACTGGATAACTGCCGCCCTAGCTTCCACTACAGCCACCTCTCTTGAGAATTGGATCTTCGATAATTGTGGCATACTGGTTCTTCGCCGACGATCTCTGATATGGTGTACAATCCGAAGGACGTTTGTTGGATAGTCCGTTCTAAGCTGGATTCGGGTTCACAGAGCTGTACTGTCTTGTATTGGTGGGTGGGAAGCCTAGGGCCCCCTTGGAGTCCTGTATTTGATGCCTAGAGCACCCGACTCCTAAGGGAGAATTGAAATTGATGTTTGATCTAGCTGACAATTCCTTTCGCGTTCTGAGTAAGCGAACGCGCTCGACGATATTGTGGGCTCTTTGCCGAACGTGTAGATAGATAACTACAGCAGTTCTTGTACGTCGAGCCTAACTCCCGCTGATCCCTACTTGCTTGATCCGGACCCGAGTGATTGTTGTTGGGTCCCGACGTGTTGGATCTGACTTTGTCGGGTGGTGTTAGTATGCTGCAACCTACTGTTACTACTATTACTGTTTGTATTTTGTTGACCATATTTGGTTTATCTTTTGTTCCCGCATCCCGTACCCGCATTGATGGTGGACTAGCCCCAATCAGTGGGTGTATGTCATGATATTTGCACCGGAGCTTCCACCGCGGACGAAACTCTGAATTTGTGAGATTTTGACTTTGAAATTTTGATATTGAACTGTATTACGTATCAAATCTTGATTGTTATCCTGAAGTTAGGAGGTTCTGAGTTTCGTAACGGCTTGTTCAACTCCACTCATTTTTGAAGGACCCCTCAGGAGAGGATCAACAGGATCCTCCTTGTTTGAATATTCGGAAAATCCGAACCTTGACGGTGCTAGTAATTCAGCACCAGCCCTACGAGGCTCGCCACCTTGTTGCTCCCAAAGAGGGTACCTTGTTGAATGAAAATTATTGTTGACCCAATACTAGGTCATACTACCCTCTCGGCCCTTTTGCATCGTGAGTTTGGAATTTTGGCCAGCCGACACGCATTTCTTCGAGCTATATTTGTATGCATTCATGTTGTCGATTGGAAGCCGCCACTCTTCCGCCGATTATGGGAGACTAGCCGCCGGACCGTGACTCGACCTTTTGCAGGAGCCGCGACTGAGTTTGCGCGTCTGTTCTCCATTATGAGCACTAACTGGTACTGCTCGGTCGACCGAAGCCTACGCGTGCGTTTTTGTTTGCCTCTTCACTTAAGTGTTTTGTTTATGATTAATTGTAGGTGCACTCTGCACTGAGGCCTTGTTGCCACGCTAGTAAATTTGTAATTTTGTTGTAGGCTGCATGACCTGGTCCGGACGGATTGTGGCATTAGTTTTAAGTCTGTATTGTTGAATTTGTTTAGATATAAGTAATAAGTATATGTAAATTCGACCACCCAGCGTGTGCCCATTGGGGCGGGTTTTGATTTAAGTAGGTCGATTGTAATGCTGCAAAAACGTATCTCCGCCGCGTTGTTGGCGAAACCATTTTTGATTTTTCGAGGTTCGCCATCGCGTTTTGTATTTGATGCCAGCCCTTTAACGCCTTGCCTAGTGCCTCCTCTGGGAGATGAATATCTTATCTTGACTTATTTAATTGTCGCAACGGATCACTCAGAGTTTTGGCGCCGTTGGCCTCTAGAGTTTCATCCTTGCAGCAACGCGTTAAGTGCGCTGACAGCCGGATTCTCCCAAAATGGGGGATCCCGCCTGGATAATGAAGTTAATTTGCTGTATTTGTATTAGCGTCATGGACGCCCTGTTAAACCTGTATGACTTGAAGGCCGAAGATTCGGTTTTGCAGCTATTTGTCAGCCTTGACACGTCTTCCGCTTTTGATTGTTAGCGGACCTAATTCCTTTAGGTCCGGGACGGGGGATTGTTCGCGCCCGGTTGACGTAATAATATATCCTTGGCGCGCTCTTGGCCTAATTCGGCCGGTTTGACATTCGCGCTGTTTATTGGATGATCGCGGAATCGCGCGATGTCGCGTGATGTGGTGAACCGCCCCCACCCCACGCGCGCCGACCACGCGGCCGGCGCTCTAGAGTCGTCTGCAAGTCGCGGTCGGGTCGACGCCGCGATGATGTCCTAACCGCACTGTTAGATGCGGCCTTTTTCGGGTTCGCCTTTGTTATTGGAGAGAATGCGGGCTGGTCGGGAAAGTTATTTGGTTTCAGTTGTTCCCCCTTAATTTGGACCCGCGCCCTGAAAATTCTCGCGAACGCCGCGCGGTGAAATTGCCTGTGTGTTTAACGCGCCCGATTGAACGGTCTCTTAAAATGGCGGGCTTATATTTTTGTCGCGTTAAACGATTAACTCTGTAATGTACTGTGCTATCGCAACTGACGCGTCTTTAGTTGTGTGGGGGGGACAATGGACTTGTTTGTGGACCCCTTGTGTGGACTCTGGAAGGAAATACACCGTCCCGTCGGACCTCATGCCAGGCGTGCCTCGTGTCTCGTGCCAAGGACCCTGCAATGCGCTGCTTGGTGGTTCCACACCTCACACACACACACAACTGACAAAAGACACCTACCTCCAAACACTCACTACATACCATTAGAACCAACCATCGGCTTCGCCTGGACTTCGCCGCTACTCCTTAAAGGTAAGTGCTAGCCTATAATTATAACCGCCGCCAGGTCGCGTCAAGCCGTCTCTATTTATTTGAGGAGCCGGCGCCCCCAGGGGACTCGGCTCGTCTGCCTGCGGTATCGGGTAGGTCTCGCTATGGGCCCCGAGGTCTGGCCCCTTTTGAGGGTGCCGCAGGACAGCCAAAACACTTAGGCTATTACAAAGTATACACGCGTATTTGCGTACTACCCTTGTATACATTGTAATCACAAATTGAAAAATCGCACTACAATATATGTACATAGACAGAATCCTATGGGTGCATTCTGGCTATGTATATTATGTAAATACGCGTACTCGCCCGGTGTTAGCAAGCAGCAGAGATCTCTGCTGCTTGCTAACACCGACTAACATACTCGCACGTATCTATACGTGCGAGGCTCGCCAAAGTAGCTACTCACGCGTTCGGGTGCGGCTCGAGGTTCGTGTAATGAATGGCCTGCGTAAGGTGTGCACATGAGTAGATATCGCTACAGAAAGGAAGCTTCATACAAGTGGCCCGCTGTAGGTACACTCACACGGTTCACGGAGGCTCCGCATCTGACGCCACGGGCAGTTGTATGGCAAATGTCTATCTACTCATCCTACTAATTATAAATGTGAAAGTGAGGATGTTTGGATGTTTGGATGTTTAGATGTTTGGATGTTTGGATGTTTGTTACTTAATCACGCCGCAACTACTGAACTGATTTGGCTGAAATTTCGAAGCTTATGCCCTCTACTTTTTATCTCGGAAAAGTATACCTGTGGGACTAAAATAGATATAGAATTCCAAAAATGCGATAGATGGCGCTGACTATTCTTAGGTAAATCACGCTCACTTAGCACATTATTACAATAGTTGCATGCATCTGTATGCGTATGCATTTTTTATCTAGGAAAAATCCCACGGGACTTTGAAAAAACCGAAATCTATATCTACAGCTATAGGTAGATTACTATAACAAACTTCCTTGAAAGTAGGTAGGTATAAAGGTTGGAAAAGGGAGCGGGAACGGGAACCGGAAATCCACGGTTCCCTCAGGATTTGTGAAAAACCGAAATTCACGCGGGCGAAGCCGCGGGCAGAATCTAGTGTGGTATAAGGTTTTTCTCACTTACGGCCAACAGTGAGCCGCCGAGAGGAACGATCTGTTGTTGATGATGGTGGCGCCGCAGTTATGACGGAAGTTGACATTGTTTGAGGCCAGCTGGAGGGACGCGGCGAACGGATAGTTGTTGATGGTGGTCACCGAACCACCGATGATCCTATCATACTGCCGTGGGAGCGCTGAAATAACAATATTATATTGAAAAAAAAAGCAACTTCAAAAAATCTCCAGAACTTTCGAAAATCTTCGGACCGCTGAAATAGTAATGAACAATTACTAGGTACTATATTGATAAAAAAAAACCGACTTCAAAAATCTCCCCGATGCAACTACAATAAGCTTCAATTACTGTATAAGAATTTTGATCCTACCATGCCGTGGGACCGCTGAAATAGTATTGAACACTACTATATTGAAAAAAAAAGCCGACTACAAAAAATCTCCGCGATCCATCTGTAATTTTTATTTATTGTAGGTATCAGAATCGTGTTCCTACCATGCTACCGTGGGAGGACTGAATTATTAGGGACCTTTCAGACAGACCGGCGCGGAGAGCGTCGGAGAGCATTTTTTTTTTCACACAGACCGGCCGTTCAAATTTGCTCTGCTCTCCGCGCCGGTCTGTGTGAACGGACACGCGGATGCGCTCGGAGCCGAGCGTACGCTCTTGGGCCGGACGGCAGAGCATATTCGGCCTACGGTCGGCTGTGCGAGCATGAAAGAGCACGCGAACGGAGCCGGTCGGATGCTCGAGCGCGAAAGGGCACGGGCATGGAGCAGCCGACCGGCTCGACGAGTAGCCGACCGGCTGCTCTCATATATTTCACACAGAGCGTATTGGGAGCATGCTCGAGCATCCTCTTATCATAAAAGAGTTAACATGTAAAAATAAAGCCTATTTCAATGTCTTAAGATTCTATTTTAAATGCGATTAAAATTTGCTCTGCTCTCCGCGCCGGTCTGTCTGAAAGGTCCCTGAATGGATAAGATGTAAAAAAACGTCTTCAAATAATCTCCTCGATGCAACTAAAATAAGTTTCATTTGGTTGTATCAGAATTCAGAATTGTTCGCAGTCAATAAATACCTATATTAAAATGTATTTTCAAACGACTTCAAAAGAAGTGGTTCTCAATTCGACTGTATTTTTTTTTATTATGAGCACATCTTCGCTAATTTTGAATGGATTCTAATGATTCTTTGTTGAATATAGTTATTTCGTGACTGGTCTCATTTAAATGCGAAGAAAATATTTTCTAAAGGTGGAAAATTATGGAAAGAATCCCATTTATTGAATTTCAGACGTTCGGTGCTTAGTCGGTTTTAAAAATATTTTTTATATTAATCATCCTAACACTAGCCATGACCCACAAATTCGTCCACATTTATTTTTTGCATTTTTAAAAACTTAACAGACAAACTGACAGAGTTAGTATCGCATTTATAATATTAGTTTGGTTATAATTTTGTATGTTATTATTAAGTTTGTAACTTACAGGCAACCACAGTAAGGCCTATGGCCAATAAAAAAACAATTGTCTTCATCGTCCCACGTTTGTATAAACACAAATTAACTAATTTGTTTAAATACATTGGCCATTATCACCAAAGATTAGATAAGTTTATTATTGACTATCATCGTCAGATTAATTAAAAAATCCTAGGATTATTACCGTAGAGTCCACAAATACTATACTTATCTATCTATAGGTACTTATAAAAAGATATGTCCCGACTGACTGACGGACTGACTGACGGACTGACTGACGGACTGACTGACGGACTGACTGACTGACTTAGCTCTTAAGTAAGAATATTTTTTGATAGTAGGTTCCTTGTTATTTTATACGGTGTAAGGCGACCACTATTGGAAACGAAGACAGGCAATAGTAGTGATGATTCCTGACAAGATACCACAACAACAAGTGTAAATTGAAAATTTAAAAAACCCTCGACATTCGCCATTTAGTGGCGGCGGCCATCTTGAATTTGCAATAGTGTTATTCTACTAGTCAAGCCCTTTCATTTGATACCCATATCAAGGGAGTTGTGAAAAAATATATCATCCGCCATTTTGTAGCGGCGGCCATCTTGGACCGATTTTCATCAAACATAGCTAAGAACACTCTCGACTAATTCACCTTTCAAACAAAAAAAACCGCATTCAAATCGGTCCACCCGTTTGAGCGCCACAGGGGAACAGACAGACAGACACACACACACACACACACACACACACACACACACACACACACACAGACACGTCAAACTTATAACACCCCGTCGTTTTTGCGTCGGGGGTTAAAAATACTAAATACTAAACCACTAGTCCTACCTAGTAAGACAAATGGTTATTGGTATTGTATTTTGTTTAAGTAGTATAATAATAGCGCTAAGTTTTCGATAGCGGTCCCGGTCTAACTTATACCCTGTATAAGTACGAGTGATGATCAGAGAACAAGAATGAAGCTTAGGGCAAACTTTCTGCCGGACGTAGGTATACCGCTGGTTTTTCCGGGATACAAAGTAGCCTATGTTCTTCCACTATGTCCAATCTATCTCTAAACCAAAATTCATCAGAATTGGTTAAGCGGTTTAGGCGTGAAAGCGTAACAGACGGACAGAGTTACTTTCGCATTTATAATATTACGTATGGATTGTAAATAGTTTAAAATACTAATGGCCTGTTTCACCACCTTCTGATAAGTGATAGATAGCCTAAACGTAAGTTTTGTCACTTTCTTACTTATGTCAAGTGACACAGACAAAACATGTGATTAAGCTATCTAACACTTATTAGAAGGTTGTGAAAAAGGCACTAAAGGGCCTGTTTCAACTCCTTCTGATAAGTGTTGGATTAACACACAACACTTATCAATCTTTTTATCTTTATTCTGTTAGTAGTAGTTATATTATGATCCTGTCTCAAATGTAAATTTTTAAATTTCTATTAAGTAGTAAGATCTAATGTATTTCTATTATTTTTTGTTTCGTATCCTCTAACCTATGCAATGCTGTGTACACCTATTATAGACCTAGTGTTGTTGGTGTATCTTAAAATAAATAAATAAATCAACTTATCAAAACTTACGTTTAGGCAGCCTAAACGTAAGTTTTGTCAGTTTCTTACTTTATGTCAAGTATAAAAGACAAAAGTTATAAATATGCTATCTGACACTTATCAGAAGGTGGTGAAACAGTCACTTATCCTCATATTTTCTACGAAAGATAATAATAAAATTATAATGTCGGATTAATAGTCAGATAATTATATTCTGACTTTTTCATTAATAAGTGGCTATGAAATAATATTTCAATTTTATCATTTCAACCTTTATACACTTAATCCCCTTGTCAAAAAACGGAAAAACACGTCGTAAATTTTACGGAATTGTTCATATCGAGTGTAAAGCTTAAAAATACAATCTACACTCGAAATAATCTTTAATTAACATAGTTATTTCTATTATCATTACTTAAGGCGCTACCACGGAAAATTGTCGTATTTATGAAATTAACTTTTCAGACATGTTTTTTCTGTACCTACTATAAGCAGTCTGATTTTCAATTTGGTGGAATACTGGCAGTTGTCATTTTATAAATAGAATGAGTTATTTGTATGAAAAACAGGGTTACCACTTGAAGTTAGATTTACCCCAAACTAAAGTATCTGTCAGGTATTTGTCATATCTACACGAGGCAATTAATTGATTTTTATTTATATAAGTCTTGAGTTTATTATCTTTTTTGTGAGAACTGTTTTATCTCTGGTAACACGGTTAAGAAACGTCAGTAGGTATTCCTCGGAATTAAAAATCTGACTATACTATAGCCTACCCGGATTGGTAGACTAAGATAAGAGACTAAAGGCTATCTAATCATTGATATTTATAGGTTATTTTAGGATTAATATATAATAGCGGGAACCATACATTCGTCACTTAAATAGTTTCAATAGTTTGAGCGGTTGACAATGTGGAAACTTCACGTTTTACTGGCTTTTTGCCTAGCGACCGCTGAGGGTAAGTTTTAAAAGTAAATTAAATAAACAAACTGTCGCATTTATAATAGTAGGTAATAGGGATAACTTTTACACCTTGAAACGTTAAAAATAATAAAGTCATAAACTTACAACAAATTGAAGAATCGTAGTGTTGGTGGGAATAATAATAATAAAGTAATATTAAGTTTAGGACTACTGACAAAGTCGAGCACACTTAAGTTTTCCCCTCGCTGAACGCTCTCAAAATGACGGCCCGTACTGTAGCGTTCCCGCGGAAGGACAGGATATTCGGCGATATGATCAATATAAGCCAACAGTTAAAGTACTATAATTGTGATAGTGTTAAGGGCTATCTACTGACAAGTCGAGTAGAGCAATCTTGTTTTCCGCTCACTGATTGCTCTAAAAATAACGACCCGTAATGTAGCATTCCCACGAAAGGACAGGATAGTCGGTGGATCGGTAGTCAATTTATAATAAGCCAACTAAAATAAGCCAACCGTTTAAGTACTATTAAAAATTCTGTAATAGTGTTAAGTTAAGGGTTATCTACTGGCAAGTCGAGCAGATCAGCCTTAAGTTTTACCCTTAATGAACACTCTTAAAATAACTGCCCCGTATTGTAGCGTTCCCGCGGCAGGACAGGATAGTCGGCGGATCGGTGGTCAATATAAGCCAGTACCCGTATGCGGCGGTGCTCTTGGTGTCGTGGAACAACGCGGCCTTCCGCCAGGACTGCGGTGGTACCATCATAAATAACAGATCCATATTGTCAGCTGCTCACTGTTGGATGTAAGTGTTTAATATTATGATTGAAAGCTGACTGATGACCGCGTTCACTAACGTGGTTTATTTATTAAACCTCAAAGCATTTCCTACCCGACGGTCTTCAGTTCTTAAAACCTTTTTTCTGGGATAAAAAGTAACCTGTGTCCATTTTCAGGATGCCTTGTGACCTTTGTGCTGAATTTTCTCTTCTTTTCTTTTCTCTACTTTTCGTTACTTTTCTTTCCTTTCTTTATTCATACAGGGGAAAGAACCCCCGGTTCGCGGTCCGCGTCGGCTCGACTAACGCTAACAGTGGTGGTGCGTTCCACTACGTGGCGAGACACATCACTCACCCGAGCTACGATGTCGGCGCGTTCATGAACAACGACATCGGCATAGTGCGCCTGTCGACTGCCATCGTGTTCGGAAACAACGTGCGAATTGGATCGATCGCCGGATCCAACTTCCATATCCCGGATAACACCAATGTTTGGTCGATCGGATGGGGACTCATGTCTGTAAGATTTTTAAGTTTTTTTAAACACACCTACACCTGAGTACGGTACAACAATAGGTTGTAACAATACAAATAACATCTAAGTGCATAAATAATTAAAATTGTAATGTCTGTATGTAATTAAACTCTTAAACTAACTTAAAGTCCTCAACTGAGGACGAATCCACTACGCACAAGATATTATAGTGCACAATTGTATGAGCATACACAGTTGCACTCTCTATTCTTTCGTTCTCCTAGTCCATCGGGACGTCAATGCGATACGACCGGATAGAGATCTGACCGACGGCGATACAAGTTTTATTTAAACACAGTAACTAAATTTTCCAGTCGGGAGGACAATTGTCCGAACAACTTCGCCACGTGCAACTCAGGATAAGAAACCAGGCTGAATGCCAGAGGGCGTACACTATGAACAGCATCACCGCGAACATGCTGTGCGCGGGCTGGCACACGAGCGGCATAGGCATGTGCACGGGGGATTCAGGCGCGCCCCTGATCCACAATAATGTAGCCATCGGCGTTACTTCCTTCGGAGGAACGGTATGCGGGGATTCGCGCTGGCCCGGTGTGTATGCCAGGGTCTCCAGATACACAAACTGGATCCTTGCTAATGCTTAAGCTGATAATAATAATTACTAATAAAAATTACAAACATGAACTCTTCTTTTCTTTTCTTTTCTTTTCTTTCCTTTTTGTTAAACAATTTATGTCGGTTGCGACGTATATATGCGTTGTGCCACTTTTATAGTTCTGGGATTTTAACCCTTCACGCGCGATCTGGGTCTCCGGATGAAAAAAACTCAAGTGCTGGTCATGGTACGGCGCCCTTGAAATGCGACACGCGCCACTTGACACTCGACTCGATCTTATCGTATTTTACGACTTACACTTAAACAAAGCTCTACAATGCTTATATTTTCAGAAAGCTAATGAAATAAACTAACTGACTAACACAAAATAAACACGTTTTGTTTATATTTCAAGCGGAAATATGAGCTTGTTCTTAGAAGAATTGAAAAATTAACTACTTTTGTAGAAAAGATGGAATATATTAGCTACCGAATGTCATTTTCACTGAAAAACATTTTTTTATTAGATTATGCATATAATTCCCTAAACAAATTGGTAATCTTTATAAATATTGTAAATATAAAACTACAACTATTTGAAATCGCAAAAAATTCGCGACGGAAACAATTCGCGCGGGCTGACTAACGGTTTTTTCGAAATGGTCCTGTGTCATAATTATAAGATATATCTTAGCAAATTTTCATTTGAAATATCAGTAATTTACATATATTGAATATCACGACAAAACTGTATCGTATTATCGCAATAAAAAAATCACAAAAAAAAAAACATGGAAAATGGAAAGTCGGATAAATTATAGGTTTTTCTTTTTTTTGTATTCGAATTATTCAAAAACTAAAGCATGGATTCTTGTACGGTTTCTTTTAAATATAAGAAAGATGTATAAAGAATTGATAACGTACCCATTGTTTAACTACTTCGAAGGATTACACAAACAAAAGACACTCGAAAGTCAACATGTGGTCGAGACCGCCGACAGCGCACGAAACCCGAAACTCGAATGGTGTTTACAGAATGAGTATTGTTTTATTATGTTGGCAATTTTGTTGAGTGAAATGGCTATTTCGTTCTCATTCTTTTGGTATACGATACAAACCATTCTGATATTAATAATTTTAACTATAAGGTCTAAACTAGGATAACATAGTCTTGTCGAGCCGGGGCGACAGCCGCACGAGACGGAGACATGTTTTTGTCGAGCCGGCGCGACAGCAGCTTTTCAAGGGTTAAGAGCCAGAATAGTGAGTGATTGCCAGAAGAAAATTATAAAATCCCAAATTGCCACTGCTAGGAATTGAACCCGGACCCTCTCGCAGTGCTTGCCACTGCGTCAAGGAGGTCGTCAAGGCTTATGGTAGAACACGAACGATAAATGATTTCATGAGCTCGATCACTGTGGTGACCATGCTCTGCGCGGGGTGGAACACAAACGGCAGGGGTTTCTGCACGGGAGATTTTGGCACGCCTCTGATCCACAAAAACATAGCCAGTGGCGTTACCTCCTTCAGAACGGGGTACATGGAGACGCGTTAGCCTGGCGTCTATGCCAGGGTCTCCAGATACACGGACCGGATCCGAACTAATGCCGAAACAGATAGTTAAATGAATAAAAATTACAAACGCTAATTTTTCTTTTTTGTACAATGTTGTACAATGAGAAAGTTTCCTGATATTAAAATATCATATTTAAAACAATCAAATTAAAATATAGACTAAAACTAATAAAACAGTGAAAAAAAATTGATATCCACCAATCAATGACGGAGAAATTAATTATTTAATTTTACGCAAAATAATTGGCGCCTCTCACTCGAGTATCGACGTCATCGGGTCTATTCGGTATTTTTTTCATGTAAATTTACTTGTTTTACCAATTTCTCTGAAATTACTGAACTGATTTGCTTGACACTCTTTTTAATAGACAGCTGAGGATGTTTGCAAAATGGTCCAATTGGTTTTTTTCGAAAAAAAAAGATAAAAAAAAATTATTGGGCGCAACTTTAAAGTTCAATAACTTTTTCAGTTTTTGAGATAATTTAAATTTTTTTTAATTTAAATTAAGATTCCTACAGATTTTTGTTTAATTTTACTTAAATTTTTATAATTAGGTACTTAATTATAAAAAATTGGAAACTTGTCCATTGTGATGTTATGAAATAATATTGTTATTTGTAAGGGGACACAGGAGTTCATACATTGAACTAAATTAATGGTGTGTAAATGACTGAAAGACTGCAATGGAAAAAAAAAATGTAAATTAGTTAAAATACTAAGGACCTGTTTCACCACCTTCTGATAAGTGTCGGATAGCCTAAACGTAGGTTGTGCTTTATGTCAAGTGACAAAGACAAAATATGTGGATAAGCTATCCGAAACTTATCAGAAGGTGGTGAGAAACAGGCCCTTATCCTTATATTTTCTATGAAAAATAATAGTAATGTAATGCTGGATTAATTATTATATTCAGATACAATGTAGTAAAACTGCATCAAACTATTTTGCTCAATGCGTTATTTGCATCTATTTTTGGTACAAAAAAGTGTAATTAATACTTGCAGTATTTAAATATATTTTTCTCATATTGTTTTTCAATTTATTTCGGGGCTAGTCCCTTAAATTACCTAATATTATTACTACTTAATCGCGATAAGATTTTTTATTTACGTACCTAAGTAATGTTATGTTTTCCTAGTTGAATAATATTTGGGAAATGCGCATTCAATGTGTATGAAAAACTTTTTAAAACTTATTAATCAATAAAATATAATTCATTTTTAAGGAATTATTTCCAAATTTTTTTCAAAAAAATATTACTAAGACTTGCAAATTCATTTGGATTACCTGATAAGAGACTAAAGTCTATTTAATCTAATCTAAATTTATAGGCTATTTTAGGATTAATATATATAGAGGGAACTTGTACGTTTGTCACTCAAATAGTTTCAATATTTTGAGCGGTTGACAATGTGGAAACTTCACGTTTTACTGGCTATTTGCCTAGCGACCGCTGAGGGTAAGTTTTGAAAGTAAATTAAGTAATATTGATATGGTAGAGTTTTTTATTTTCTTATTTTTTCTTCTACAAGTTAGTTATGCTTCGTCATGACGCATGCTTACCACCAGTAGTGGTGGTAAGTGACAATGCAGTCTTAAAAGATAGTTGTTCGCGACGGTGAAGAAAATTTTAGCAGTTTGTTTAGAGACAAGTCATTGATTATTTTAGTCTGGCAAATCGTTAGTCAGAACGTGAGCGAAACCATCATACGTACAACGAAAAACAATCAGCGGCAAAATAAGCCACGCCCAACCCCCTGCGCGGGCGCTTGGTCGCTAGGCAACCGAGCGACAGGGATAGGATGATTTCGCTCTCCCGTTCTCTCTAAACATAATTACGTAATTTCGTAGCACATAAGTTTTTTATTATTGTTTAATAAGTAAGTACATAAGTAATGTGAAATTAATTATGTAAATAAGATAGAGCATTTCAATAGCTACATAATGATATAAGTTTTGTCTTTGTAAGTTTTATAGGCTAGGAGCTATAGCCCGATAAAAATGTAACAAGTTAAAAAATCATAGTCAATAAGTTCTTTCATGCAAATTTGTAAATATTTGTTTGATCGTTTATATAAGTGTTATACATATTTAGAAAGTTCGTAAAAAGACCTATATAATAAGATAAGTTGTTATTGTATAAACAGAATAGGTAAAAAGATATTTTGTAAAATACATAAGAGTCGAAGTGAAAATAAAGTTCCGACAGTACTGCGGTGGCTAGCGGCTCTCCTTAAGGTATTGCTCCGCACAAAGGACCCCCGGGCACTTGGTTCGTGGTTCTGTGGTTCTGTGGTTCCGGTGGTTCCAGTGGTTCGTGACAAGAAACTAAGAAGAAAATATGAAGAAATAAGAAGAAAAAGAAGAAAAGAAGAAATAATAAGTTGAAGAGACAGATGTGATTCTGTCAGTTGAGCCACCAGCCACCAGCGGTCGCGGATCGTCGGAGTTCCCTATCAACGGCGTTTTATTTCACCCCCGGTATCCACCACCCTCCGGTACAGGGCATCAAGCGCCTCGACCGGGCGAATACCTACGAGTGAGCCTTTTTCGAGGCTTCGACTCGTATTTCCTATCTTTGTAGGCGAAGCCTTTTTCGAGGCTCCGTTTTCGTCCCGGCGAGCAGCGCCTGTCCGGTACATCCGCTGGTCCTTCGAGCCGGATCCGGGGGCACCGCCGTCCACTTTCTCCTCCGAGATCGTGGTCAGGCGTCCGTCCGCGCCGCGAACCTCCGTGTCGGGAGTCCCGGCTGCGATTCCGTTCCCGCAGCTCGGGTAGCGCACCGAGTGTAGCGCGCCCCGTCCCGCGAACCGCTACCGTCCCGCGTCGCCTCCGATCAGTTCGTGCGCTGCGTGCATCACGCCGCACATTCGCGTCGCGGGCGCCGTTCCGTATATCGGCGTCGCATTTTCCGTCTCTTTCGGTACCACCGTCTCGCGCCGCGTTCCGTCTCGCTCCGTTCCGTGCGCTGCGTGCATCACGCCGCACATTCGCGTCGCGGGCGCCGTGTTGTGGCGCCACTCCATTCCACTTAGCGCCGCCGATCCGTTCCGTTTAGCGCCGTCGTACCTGGCGCCTTCGTGTCTCGCGTTTCCGTTTATAGTACGCGTCGCGTACCTCCGTCCGTATCCTCGTTTCATATAAGTGGTGTCGGTGTTCACAATGCCGATCACACGATCACGTGGTCAGGCGGCCGATATTGCCGAGGCGGGTGCTTTTCCGATTCGTACCACCCGCCGCTCCGTAACGCCGCGGTCCCCGTACCCGCGGTCTCCGTCTGCTACAGTGGAAACCGAGTATCCTCCTGAACCGTCGAGGGGAAATACATCGGACCGACAGCCGGCCTCGCCTAGAAGAGAGACGTCGCCGCACCAAGTAAGCCTACCAGGTAGCAGAATTTCGCCGCATCAAGTAAGGAGCACCGCACCAACCGTCTACGAGGATAATCGCAAGACATGCCGGTCCGAAAAGGAAATCGATGAACAAATGAAGAAGTTGAAGATAAAAATAAGAGAGCTAGCCCGAAAGAAGAGGCGGCTCGCCCACCGAGAATCTGATGATGATGAAGATGAATACGAAGAAGAAGGAGAATCACGCTCCGACTACGTGCGTTCCTGGTTAGAAGAGTCCGCCAGGCCCGCGCCTTCGCGAACCATCACCACCGTCCGCCGGGATACAGAAGAACGCGACGTCTCTAGGAGAAGCCCTAGGCCGTCGTTCCCACCGCCGCCGATCCCGGACCCTTGCGCCGCAAGTTTAAAAATCGCATCAGATTCGCCCCTCAAATCCGTGCACCAATACAAGAGGTGTGAACGGGACCAAGAAGATAAATCCGTGCACCAATACAAGAGGTGTGAACGGGACCAAGAAGATAAATCCGTGCACCAATACAAGAGGTGTGAACGGGACCAAGAAGATAAATCCGTGCACCAATACAAGAGGTGTGAACGGGACCAAGAAGATAAATCCGTGCACCAATACAAGAGGTGTGAACGGGACCAAGAAGATAAATCCGTGCACCAATACAAGAGGTGTGAACGGGACCCAGAAGATTTACCCCACAAATCCGTGCACCAAGACAAGCGGTGTGAACGGGACCAAGATAGAAGATACGATCTACTACATGAAATGGAGGAAGAGCTCCGCAACTTTAAGAAGAAATATTTCGAAAAGGAAGTAGGGTGTCCATCACGTCAAGAAAAACCGGAGACATTCTGCTCACCATCCGTCGAGCCCCAAAAGGGGGACATTCGCATAGATCAATACGCTATCACATCGTACGTCATGAAGCTGCCGGAGTTTAGCGGAGACGTTAACGACTGGATATCGTACAAGTCAATATATGAAAATTCGAAGAACTCGTTCAGCAGATTCGAGAATATTGTAAGACTACGCAAATCGTTAAAAGGTGAAGCACTGGAATGTGTTAATGTATTGATAGCTACGAACGCTGATCCCGATCAGATAGTTGAAGAGTTGCATCGGACTTACGGCCGCTCCGACCAGATGGCATTCCGGGAATTCAACATCTTGAAGAACCTGCCGAACGTAAGCGACAAGCCAAAGGATATCGTCCAGTTCGCCCGAAAAGTTAGACAAGGAGTTCTGCTATTCCGTACTCTTGGGGAAGAAAGGTATATAGACTCGCCCGAGCTTATGCAGTACCTACAGGCAAAGCTGCCAAATTTCATGAAGAATAAGTGGAGAAGAATACAAGTAACCAACAAGAACAGAGCCACGCTGATTCAACTCAGGGATTTCCTTGATGAGGAAGCGGACAGCTGCATTGCCGACCTACCGCTGGAAGAAAAGAACACTACGAACAAGCGAGTAATGCAACGGACGCATACCGTCATCGAAGAAGATAAGGAACCCACAGTTATCGAAGCGAAGAGACCTGCTGCAGAACCCAGCTGCAAGATCTGCAACAGGGCCGGACACTGGAGCACTGAATGCTATAAATTTAAGAACGGGAACCCGGACACAAGATGGGAACTCGCCAAGAAGAATCAGTTGTGCTTCCGGTGTCTACGACCACGCTCAACGGGACATACGTGCCGGAAACTGAGATGTGGAATCGAGGGTTGTGCTGGCACGCATCATAAGCTACTCCACTGCCCCAAGAACGAAAAATCAAAAAAGGAATCCGTGGCGAACGCGTGGACAAAGATTACCTCTCAAGCCTACTTAAAAATAATTCCAGTTACTGTATTCGGACCGGCGGGAGAATCAAAAGAATTCGCTCTTCTCGACGATGGATCAACCGTTTCTCTCATGGACGAAGAGGTTGCCGAAAAAGTTGGAGCGCAAGGAATACCGGAACCCTTGAAAGTGCAGACGATGGGGAAGAACATAAAAGCTTCGAACTCACGTCGAATCACACTCGCACTCTCTGGCCGCCAGGGTGAGAGAGCCGCCTTCAAGGTCCGGACAGTGCCATCGCTTAAGTTGTCGCCGCAGTCTGTCAATGAGAAAGACATAAAAGCCTGCAAACATCTTGACGCAATCCGAAAACAGCTAATATACAAAGCTGCCGTTCCAAGAATATTAATTGGTCAAGATAACTGGAACTTACTGCTTGCCGAAAAAGTTGTCACAGGGCCGGAGTCGCAACCAATAGCGTCACATACACAGCTGGGATGGGTGTTGCATGGTGCTTTCACCCAACCTTCACCGACATCAGATGCAAAACTGGAATTGCAAGCCGTCACCGTTACGCAAAAGAAGCCGGATAAAAATCGATGTATAAAAAAGAAATATAAGAAGCAAACGGACGTATTAGTTAAAAAAGAATACGCCGAGCAAGTTCCGAAAGTAATAACCGGGAAAGAACGTGTGCACGCCTGTACAGAAGTAACAAACGTGCCCAAAACTCAAGAAGCAATTCCAGACCCGAACCGTTTTTCCAAGTGGGAAAGACTCGTCCGTTCAACAGCAAGGGTACTGCAATTTATATCACTATGTCGACAATCGAAAGAGAAGACATTTTACAAGAGAACACTACGCAACAAAGAAGCAGATCCTGACTGGCGTAAAAGGAAACAGAAGCAGCTCAAGAAGTCTCCTTCTGAACAAACACCGAAAAAAGATCCGAAACGCTTCATCACTCTTGACGCGGAGTTCGTGAGGCGAGCAGAAGTTGTATTAATCCGCGCCAGCCAGGAGGAATCGTTTAAAGAAGATGTCCCACTTCTCCGCGAAAAGCAACCAGTAAACAACAATAGTCGTCTGCGAGCACTCCAGGTGGAATATCGGGACGGACTCATCGTTCTTCGAAGCCGTATCGCCGCCGTCACCGGAATAAGCAAGAAGATAAAATCACCGGCAGTCATAGATGGAGATCATCGCATCACTCAGCTATACATCGAATGGACGCATCGCAGCCTACATCATAGTGGGACAGAACCCACGATCAACGAGGTGCGCCAACACTACTGGGTCATCAGACTCCGACCCACCGCTAAGAAAATCGTCAATCGATGTCTCCAGTGCCGCATCCGCAAGGCACAACCTCCGATCCCACCTACTGGTGATCACTCACCAACGAGGCTCGCGCATCATCACAAGCCGTTCACGTTCACTGGATTGGACTACTTCGGACCACTCTCTGTCACCGTGGGTCGTCATCATCAAAAGCGATACGTGGCCCTCTTCACGTGTCTCACAACGAGAGCAGTTCATCTCGAACTCGTCGCCAGTCTCAACGCAGACTCCGCAATCCTGGCGCTCCGCAGATTCGGGGCCCGCCGGGGTTGGCCGTCCGAAGTACACAGTGATAATGGGACGAACATGCACGCAGCTGACAGAGAACTCCGTGAAGCACTTCAAGAAGAAGCAAGTCGTCGTGGGATAGTGTGGCGCTTCATCACACCTTCCGCTCCGTTCATGGGAGGCGTATGGGAACGCCTCGTACGTTGTGTGAAGACCGCACTATACACAGTCCTGAAAGAAAGGCATCCGACAGAAGAAGTCATGGCCACCCTACTCTGCGAAGTGGAGTACACCGTCAACAGCAGGCCATTGACGCACGTTTCCGTGGATCCCGACGACGACGAAGCTCTCACTCCCAACCATTTCCTGCTTGGGGGATCAGCAAGACTACCGACTCCGGGAACCTTCGACGAGAACGACCTACACAACAAGAAACAGTGGCGGCGCGCACAAATCTTAGCAGACATGTTTTGGCGCCGCTGGGTTCGCGAATACCTCCCCGAGCTACAATACCGGCGGGAGCCTCATGGACGCGGTCCGTCTTACGAAGTTGGCGACCCAGTCCTGATCGCCGACTCTCAGCTCCCTCGCAACACTTGGCCACGGGGAAGGATAGAGGTCGTCCACCCGGGAAAGGACGGCCAAATACGCATCGCCGAGGTTCGCACATCCGGAGGAATTTTGAAGAGGCCAACGAAGAAGCTCGTCCCTCTACCGAAGTGAAGACATCGTCGCGTCGCTCACCGATTTGGATGCAGCATCTCGACGAGGCCTGATGCTGCACGGCGGGAGAAATGTTCGCGACGGTGAAGAAAATTTTAGCAGTTTGTTTAGAGACAAGTCATTGATTATTTTAGTCTGGCAAATCGTTAGTCAGAACGTGAGCGAAACCATCATACGTACAACGAAAAACAATCAGCGGCAAAATAAGCCACGCCCAACCCCCTGCGCGGGCGCTCGGTCGCTAGGCAACCGAGCGACAGGGATAGGATGATTTCGCTCTCCCGTTCTCTCTAAACATAATTACGTAATTTCGTAGCACATAAGTTTTTTATTATTGTTTAATAAGTAAGTACATAAGTAATGTGAAATTAATTATGTAAATAAGATAGAGCATTTCAATAGCTACATAATGATATAAGTTTTGTCTTTGTAAGTTTTATAGGCTAGGAGCTATAGCCCGATAAAAATGTAACAAGTTAAAAAATCATAGTCAATAAGTTCTTTCATGCAAATTTGTAAATATTTGTTTGATCGTTTATATAAGTGTTATACATATTTAGAAAGTTCGTAAAAAGACCTATATAATAAGATAAGTTGTTATTGTATAAACAGAATAGGTAAAAAGATATTTTGTAAAATACATAAGAGTCGAAGTGAAAATAAAGTTCCGACAGTACTGCGGTGGCTAGCGGCTCTCCTTAAGGTATTGCTCCGCACAAAGGACCCCCGGGCACTTGGTTCGTGGTTCTGTGGTTCTGTGGTTCCGGTGGTTCCAGTGGTTCGTGACAAGAAACTAAGAAGAAAATATGAAGAAATAAGAAGAAAAAGAAGAAAAGAAGAAATAATAAGTTGAAGAGACAGATGTGATTCTGTCAGTTGAGCCACCAGCCACCAGCGGTCGCGGATCGTCGGAGTTCCCTATCAACGGCGTTTTATTTCACCCCCGGTATCCACCACCCTCCGGTACAGGGCATCAAGCGCCTCGACCGGGCGAATACCTACGAGTGAGCCTTTTTCGAGGCTTCGACTCGTATTTCCTATCTTTGTAGGCGAAGCCTTTTTCGAGGCTCCGTTTTCGTCCCGGCGAGCAGCGCCTGTCCGGTACAATAGTAATACAGAAATAAGCGTCTTACATTATTTACTAAAGCAATAAAATTTTATATGTAGGTATACCTACTTACTTTTAACTGGCTGGTCTTTTACTTTAAAAGTCAGAAATCATAGTGTTAGTGCGAATAATTTGGTAGTGTTAAGTTTAGTGCTTCTGACGAGTCGAGCACCCTTAAGTTTTTCGCTCACTGAACGCTCTCAAAATAACAGCGCTTATTGTAGCGTTCCCGCGGAAGGACAGGATATTCGGCGGATCGGTGGTCAATATAAGGCAAAAGTTAAAGTACTATTAAAAATTCTGTGATTGTGTTATGTTAAGAGCTACCTACTGACAAGTTGAGCAGAGCACACTTAAGTTTATCCCTCACCGGACGCTCTCACAAGTGATAATCTAAAAGATTGAAAATATAAAACCGACTTCACCATGCACTTAATAGTCCAACATGTCTCAAAAACTAACGAACCGATTTTGATGAAACTTGTACTGTTCCTGTTTGTTGTTGTTAAGTTGAATTAAATGTGAGCCAATTGTCACAACCCGAATAATATAGTTTCGGACTAATAATTAGTTTTAGTTTTACACCTATGACATTTTGTATACCTAATTTGTTTGGAATCCTTATAGATTTTATTATTATTCTTATGTGAATATTCTGCAGTTCCAATAATATTACACACATACTGTCGAATTCATAACCTCCTTTTTTTGAAGTCGGTTAAAAATTACGGCCCGTGTTGTAGCGTTCCCGCGGCAGGACAGGATAGTCGGCGGATCGGTGGTCAATATAAGCCAGTACCCGTATGCGGCGGTGCTCTTGGTGTCGTGGAACAACGCGGCCTTCCGCCAGGACTGCGGTGGTACCATCATAAACAACAGATCCATATTGTCAGCTGCTCACTGTTGGGTGTAAGTGTCTCTTATAATTAACTAGCAACCCGCTCCGGCTTTGCACATTTCATCGTCAAATGTATTTCAACTAATTTACACTAAACCTTAATAAATTATACACTTAAACTTTTCTCATAAATCACTCTGTATAATAGAGAAGACCGCGTGAAAATCAGTTTAGTGGTTTTGAGTATATGACAAACAGATGCGGTGGGAGACTTTGTCTTCTATCTTCTATCTTCTTCTATAATATAATAAAACTGTAACAGATCCAATTCTGTACATTGAAGATATTTTGAAAATTTTTATTGGAGGGCACTGTATAATCGATACTGAAGCCAAAACTGCAATTTTTCATTTTTGTCTGTCTGTCTGTCTGTCTGTATCTTGGCCGCGCATCACACCGAAACTACTGAATGGATTCGAATGAAACTTGGTACGATTTGAGTTTATACTCCGAGGTAGGACATAGGATACTTTTTATACCGAAATTCAGCACGGTTCCCTTGGGAGAGGGGATGAAAATTAAAACGTGTATTTAGCTGTAATTCATTAATGCGTTGTTCGAATGAAAATTAAAACGTGTATTTAGCTGTAATTCATTAATGCGTTGTTCGATTTCACTCATTCTTTCTTTGTTACTAGTACTTTATATATTGTCCCGTAAATATTTCAAGGTCATAGGTTTTTTAGTTCAGAAATGACAGACATTAAAACCCTCAGTATTGGGTTCAAATAACTTGGGACCCGGATCTTTGAACATACGGCTTATTTTAAACTGGTGTGCATTTAAATTTATGTTTGTTGGTCTGTTTATTTGTTCCAGCTAATTTCCGAAACGGCTGGATTGATTTTAATGGAACTTTCAATGTTATAAGGAGTAACTTAGGTTACATTTAATTTAGGTACATAAAAGAATTATGGGATCCGATCCGATCCTACATAAAAACCTATATCTACGCGAACGAAGTTGCGGGGGTCAGCTAGTTTTATAATATATAGTGATTACCTAACCCACGAGTTCGTTCACGTGGTTCTTGTCCTAACAGCGCCTCAAACCGTTTCCTCTCAGACTGCTTTAGTTAAAAATTCCGGGATAAAAAGTTACCTGTATCCTTCAGGATTGGCATAGAGGCCTTGACGACATTGATGCGAACACGACAACAAATTTGGTCAAGGTCCGTTCACCGATATATTATGTAAAAATCTCGTGGGGATTCTTTGATATACCGGGGTAATATGTAGCCCGTATTCGTTTTAGAAGGTTCTTTTGACTGATGGACAAACAAAGTTACTTTCGCATTTACTTTACACGTTTGAGACACAACTCGTGTTCCAAAAAATATTTCCGTGAAAATATTCGCTCTACAAGTCGCATACCGTACCCATATGTTTCTTACAGTACGATAGGGTGTTCAAATACTACTCTCTACAAGGGAAAGAATCCCTGATATGCGGTCGACCAACGCTAACAGCAGTGGCGCTTTTTATTACGTAGCGAGATCGTCACCCATTCCAGTTACGATGTCGGCGCATTCATGAACAACGACATCAGGATAGTGCGCCTGTTGACCGCCATCGTGTTCATTCCTCCTTCCTTCCTTTCTTTGTTTTTCTTTTTTTTCTTTCTTTCTTCGTATAGGGGAAAGAATCTACCCATCTGAGCTATTATATCGGCGCGTTAATGAACGACATCGACATTCTTTTCTTTTCTTTTCTTTTCTTTTCTTTTCTTTTCTTTTCTTTTCTTTTCTTTTCTTTTCTTTTCTTTTCTTTTCTTTTCTTTTCTTTTCTTTTCTTTTCTTTTCTTTTCTTTTCTTTCATCGTACAGGGGAAAGAACGTCCGGTTCGCGGTCCGCGTCGGCTCAACCAATGCTAACAGTGGCGGCGCGTTCCATTACGTGGCGAGACACATCACCCATCCGAGCTACGATGTCGGCACGTTCATGAACAACGACATCGGCATAGTGCGCCTGTCTACGGCCATCGTGTTCGGGAACAACGTGCGAGTGGGATCGATCGCCGGATCCAACTTCCATATCCCGGACAACACCAACGTTTGGTCCATCGGATGGGGACTGATGTCTGTAAGATTTTTAAGTTTTTTTAAACACTCGTACATCTGAGTACGCTACAACAATAGGTTGTGACAACAGAAATAACATCTAAGCGCTCAAGTAATTAAACTTGTAATGTCTGTTTGTGATTAATAATGTCCTCAATTGAGGCGCACACTAGCCAACTCCGCAGGTCAGTTTATAGTGCACAAATGCACCCACACACTTGTGCACTATAAACACACCGCACTCTCTATTCCTTCACTATCCTAGTCCGATAGGACGCCCATGCGACACGATCGGAAAGAGATCAGGCGCAGGACTGAAGGCTTTACAAGTTTTATTTAAACACAATAACTTTCCAGTGGGGAGGACAATTGTCTGAACAACTACGCCACGTACAACTGAGGATAACAAGCCAGGCTGAATGCCAGAGGGCGTACGGTGCGAACGCCATCAACGCAAACATGCTCTGCGCGGGCTGGAACACTAACGGCAGAGGTTCCTGCACTGGAGACTCCGGCGCGCCTCTGATCCACAATAATGTGGCCATCGGCGTTACCTCCTTCGGAACGGGATGCGCGGAGGCGCGCTGGCCCGGCGTCTACGCCAGGGTGTCCAGATACACGGACTGGGTCCGAGCTAATGCTTAAGCAGATAGATAACGAATAAAATCTACAAACGTTAAATAGTCTTTTCTTTTCTTTTCTTTTTGCTAAGCGATTTATATCGGATGTGACGTATATTACATATATGCCACTTTTGTAGTTCTGAGTTATTACAAGTATAAATTAGAAATTAAAAAAACCCCCAACATACGCCATTTTGTGGTACATCTTGGATTTACATAGTGCTATTCTACTAGTCAAGCCCTTTCATTTGATACCCATATTGACAGTGTTGTGATAAAATATGTATGTAATCCGCCATTTTGTAGCGGCGGCCATCTTGGACCGATTTTCATCAAACATAGCTAAGAACACTTTCGACTAATTCACCTTTCAAACTAAAAACCGCATTCAAATCGGTTCACCCGTTTATGCGCTACGGTGGATCAGACAAACACACACAGACTCGTCAAACTTATAACACCCTGTCGTTTTTGCGTCGAGGGTTAAATATACTACCAATGTGATAAGTGACGTAGTCACTTATCTACCGGTACCGATATTTCCGATAATACCTTACATTAATACAATGTGACTCTATGTAGAGACAAATCATTTTATTTCGAGTTAAAGAGAGATAGACGACCTTTGTATTGGGTATCGTTTTCATCTAAATATGGTAATTTTGTAGTAGGCACTGGTATGGAGCTACAAAATCACCATATCCGAAGTCAATTCGAGACTAAAATCACACCGACCCTGTATAGTTTCATGTGATATTCATATATCATCTGAATCTTAATTAAATTGTACCTAACTGGTTTAATATCAAAGGTGGTCATAGTTATGTAGTTTACTGGTCTGTGTAGTTATGCTTAATAATTAAAATCAACTGGATTGGGTAGTCATGCTACATATTAAAACTTAACCACAAAATCAGGAGTTATTGTAATTTCAAGCAAAGCCATTTTTGTAGTTTCCCCAACACAAAGTTATTTTTACACGCTTTATATTAGCTTCACCTGTATGTATGTTTGTAACCGACTTCTTTGAACGCGATTTTGACCCACTTTAAACGGTCAGATTTCATTCAAACTTTGTAGATTTATCGAGGACCGAAGACAATACACTAATTTGATAAGATTATTTCATTATTCAATTTGGAAAATAAGATTTTGTGTTCATTTATCAAAAGTCGTCGGTAAGAAAAAACAATAAACATTCAAAATGGCACGGTAACTAACTGTAACTAGGGTAAACAGAATAGATGTCACACACAACTAAAATCTAAGCACAAAACGCACGAATGCGAAGATAAAATAATACTAAAACAAAATAATAATATTATTAATTAGTACTTATTTATATTGTACGATTTACAATAAAAAAACAAATAAAATAATTTATTAATAATTAATATCTGTTGTATTTTAAGTGACATGATTTTTTTAGTGTTTTATAAATAAACCAAACTAAAAAGTAGAAAATAAATAATAGTTTAAAAAAACTAAAAAACACGCTTTTTATAGAAAACCAAACTAAAAAATAGAAAATAAATTTTAATAAATATAAATTAATAATAGTGTGCATATGAAAAAAATGTATTTTATTTAAAAAAAGCGTGGGGTGCATGGGTGTATAGAGGATTATCATTTCGATAATATCTTAAAAGCACCCCACGCTTTTTTTTAATAAAATACATTTTTTTCATATGCACACTATTATTAATTTATATTTATTAAAATTTATTTTCTATTTTTTAGTTTGGTTTTCTATAAAAAGCGTGTATTTTAGTTTTTTTAAACTATTATTTATTGTAGTTGACTTTTATGATCTTTATAAATAGTTTGTTCTGAGTAGTCACTGCAGCTACACAATACTTTTTGTGCACACATACCCACAAAAACGCACACCAAATTGAAATGCCTGTCCCTGGGAGGGGAAGTGGGGTACGCCCTATTAATTAGTATTTTTAGAGTGGTAATGAGTTTTAGAATACGCCTCTAAAATATCGCTAGTGCGATACCGGACACACTGTATATTTTTTTGCTACAATAATAATTTAAACCACCTTAATCAAAGGAGGAATCAAACTGCTGCTATACGGAGCTTCGCATAAATGTTATTAGTTTCTTAATAACTTTTTAATTAGAACGCCGCCATCCGGAAAATGGCCGGTATGACGGCGTCTTTAGCGTAATGAAAATTTTCCATCATAATCATCTCTTAAACCCTGACAGGAAATGATGGGATTAGAGGCGGTTTCCTGTGAATTAATAAAAAAACCTCTTATTAGGGCGTCATACCTAAATAGCAAAACAGAGCCCTATCTGTCTGTACGTCTGTATATGATGGATCACTAGCTTGTAGACCAAATGTGTTGCAGATCTGGAATTTGGAGTTGAACCTGTACCCGACTATTGAATTAGAAATTCAATCAAATTCTTTTTCGATGGCGGTCATATAATGAAAAAGGAGTACAAAATAAATGTTTCTTACCGTGGCAGAAACGGGGTGCCGTCAAAGTTTAGAACCATTTTTGCAACTGGTCTATCTCAAAAATCTCAAAAAATTCTGCAAGCGTTTTTCCGCTTGCAAAATGGCATTAGATTTTTCATTGAACTTATTTGAAATTTATTTTCTCCTGAGTGTACGGTGTACCCCAGTGTAATTGCAATTTCGTTGCACAGACCATTTGTATTTCCAGCCTGAAACCACGCATTAGCATTGCATAAAGTGCTCGGTTTTAATTACCACCAAAATAGTTTTAGTTAAGTTTTAGTGCATCGCGGCGAGCCGTGCGGCAATAGGCCACACAATGTTGCGAATTTCAAGGAAATCTGGTACCTAACTAACTAAGTACTAAAATTAAAGGAATTTCAGTTAGATTTATTTTATTGTAACATAAAACATTTCAGCATACCTTTAAGTATATAAACTTAAAGTAATAACGTGAAAAAACTTTATGAAGAATGTAATCTTGTGTAATTTTGCCTCGCTAGCTGTGGGAAGGTAGGTACCTACTATGAATCGATCAGGTTTTTAAAATTTAGATTTACCTATTTTGTTGTAATGTCGATTTTCGGCTATTTTGTTTTTATTAGTATGTCGAATCAAATACTTACTAAGCAATTTAAGTTATAAATGTTTACAAAAAAAGTTACATACATGTAGGTACATACATACATTAGTACATTGCTGAGAATCGTCGCCAATTTCATTTAATGACGTAACTAATGGTTTCTTCACACATTTTCTAAACTTTTTATATTAATGCCATGCAGCTCTTCTGATATGCTCCTAATAATTATATGCTCCTAATAATTATATTCTCTTAAAAAAATGTTGTAATTTTCTTGTTTAAAGTAGGTATATACAACGTTTACACTGAAATAGAAAAATGCATAAAGAAAACAGAAGAAAGTAATATACCACAACAAGAATCAAAAAGCAATGAATTCTCTACAAAACTAAAAAATATGATTGAACAAAGAGCTACTTTAGGCATGAAGACAAACAAAACACAAGAAGAGAAACTACAACTGAAAGAAATAAACAAAAAGGTTAAAAGGCTCATCAGGAAAGAAAAAAGACAGGCATCAACAAGGATTATAACAGATATACTACAAGGATCAGGATCAACTAAATCAATAAAACAGAATCTGGAAAGACAAAAGAAATGGATTACTGGACTAGAAAAAACAACAGGAGAAGGAGAAAAATCTAGAGACAAAATATTAGAAATAGCCACAAACTTCTATAGGAATTTATACACAAGCACGTTTAAGGAAACAGAGATGCAACATAACGAAATAAAAAACTACCACGATGAGACCGAAGATGAAATTCCAAAAATTATAACGAAAGAAGTAATAGTAGCTTTGAATGAACTTAACATACACAAGGCACCAGGGCCAGACAATATTAGCGCGAGTAGCCTAAAAATGGGAAAAAACATGCTTGCAAAGGCTCTGACAGATCTTTTTAACAAAATTTTAGATGAGGAAGAATTGCCCACTCAGTGGAACAAATCTGAAATATCGTTAATCCATAAAAAAGGAAGTTACAGCAATATAAATAACTACAGACCAATAAGCATGATTTCTAATCTGTACAAGATATTCTCAAAGATAATAACAAAAAGAATAAATTATTATCTAGACATACAACAACCTCCGGAGCAGGCGGGATTTCGTAGTAACTATTCGGTGTGTGACCATTTACAGAGTGTCCAGCAAATCATAGAGAAGGCTAACGAATATAATATGTCTATTTATATAGCATTTATTGATTTTAACAAAGCGTTTGATTCTATTGAACACAAATCGGTATGGAATGCTTTAAGAAAAGACGGAGTACCAAATAAATTCATAAGAATAATAAAAAAAATCTATGACAACAGTACAGCATTGATAAAACTAGAAACTAAAGGAATGGAATTTAAAATAGGAAGAGGTGTCAAACAAGGTGACCCTATGTCTCCTAAACTATTCAATTCGGTTTTACAAAATATTTTTCAAGAACTTAAAGACAAATGGAAAAATTTAGGAATCAGTATAAATGGACAATACATAACAAATTTAAGGTTTGTGGATGACATAGTCCTCTTTTCAAAAAACCCGGAACAATTAAAGATAATGATACAAGATCTACAAAACGAAAGCAAAAAAGTAGGGCTATCAATGAATATGACTAAAACCAAATTAATGAAAAACAGTATAGAAACTCTTGAAATTGATATAGAAAACCATAAATTAGAAGTAGTAGATAAATATACTTACCTTGGTCAAACAGTTGCATTTAAAGATTGGCAAGAAGAGGAGATAGAAAAAAGAATTCAACAAAGTTGGAATAAATACTGGGCTCACAAAGATATATTTAAAAACAAAGACATACCCAACACATTAAAAGCTAGAACATTTAACAGTTGCATAATCCCAACACTAACATATGGTTGCCAAACTTGGGCACTCAACAAAAACCAGGTAAAGAAACTAAAAGTAACCCAGAGGAATATGGAAAGAAATTTACTAAAAATAAGATTAATTGATAAGATTTCCAAAAAAGAAATAAGACAAAGGAGCAAGCTTAAAGATGTTATAAGGACAGCTAAAATCGGAAAATGGAATTGGGCGGGACATGTAGCAAGGGCAGGGAATGAACGATGGAGCAAAAACACTACAACTTGGCTACCAAGACATTTAAAAAGAAAACAAGGAAGACCTTCAACCCGGTGGAGAGATGAAATAGAATCATATGAAGGAAAGCTATGGTCCCGTTCAGCCCTAAACAAAAAAGAATGGAAGAAGAAGGGGGAGGCCTTTGCCCAGCAGTGGGATGAAATATAAAATAATTGTAAAATAGAACACACTCTTAAATTTAGAAATATTAGATAGGCTTTATAAATAAATAAATAAATATACAACGTTAGTTTTACTTTGCACAAAAACCGAAACACGTTTCAAATATTTTTACATTTGGAATAATTATACAAAATTTCGAGTACATATTATAATGTAAACTTGTAAGTTATAAGCTTCTTGTGTTGCGTCATTGTCCTCAAAAAAATGGTCACCCCAACTCGCAAGCCATCGTCACCTTGACTCGCGAGTTGAATGACCGCTTGCTGTATGCCAATCGTCAGCTGATGCGCGTTTCAACCACTGTGCCTAAGCTTGCAGGATTTTAAAATATTTTTGGACAAAATTATAAACACAATATAAAAATATTTGGATTCGATTCTGTTACTGATTTTGAGCAAACTACATTCAGGTTTTGCTTCAAGTAAAACTATTGTTGTATATTTAACATAATATTGTAGCCGAGATTCTCGATATATCGTTTGTATATAAAAAGCTGTGATAGCCTAGTGGTTAGTACGACCGACTTCTATTCGGAGGTCGTGGGTTCGATCCCGGGCACGCACCTCTAACTTTTCGGAGTTATGTGCGTTTTAAGTATTTAAATATCACTTGCTTTAACGGTGAAGGAAAACATCGTGAGGAAACCTGCATGCCTGAGAGTTCTCCATAACGTTCTCAAAGGTGTGTGAAGTCTGCCAATCCGCTTGGCCAGCGTGGTGGACTATGGCCAAAACCCTTCTCACTCTGAGAGGAGACCCGCGCTCTGTAGTGAGCCGGTAATGGGTTGATCATGATGATGATGATATAAAAAACATGATATTAAAAAAACTATTATATTATATCAAATGACCACTGAGATACGCAATAGGTTTAGCAGAACAGATATTACGTCAATGTTTAATTTTATAATAACGCCACGGCCTGTGAGGCTGTGAATGAGCCAGCCTAGTGGAAGGTTTCCGCTCCGCTGCACTTTCTCGCCCCGCACGCTTTGAGCTCATTTTCCGCTTTAGAGGTTTGTTTTCTTTCACTTGTTTACTCAAAGCTTCTATCGGACGCGTTACATGCGCTTTTGTATTAAATGTTATTACGTGAACCGTGTTTATTGTCATTCGACTGCAAGTTAGCCCTTTTAAGCAATCTCACCTGGATTTGGAATCTACCACCTAATATTAGTAAAGGTTAAGGTAAATAAAGCAACATCCATATCGAACAAAAAACTAATTTTTTTTTTTTCTAATACTTTACATAAGTATTAGAGAAAAAAATTAGTTTTTTGTGACTCAATTTCGCTAGAACAGAAGCAAACATTAGACCTGGAGTTTAAATATGAGTTACTTGCTTTTGCAAGCGACTTCGCCCGCGTGAATTTCGGTTTTTTACAAATCCCGAGGGAATCGTGGATTTCCGGTTCCCTTTCCCGGTAGCTGCAGCTGTAGATTGCTATAGCAAATTTCGATTTTTTCAAAATCCCCGGGAACTGTGGATTTTTCAGGATAAAAAGTAGCCTATGTGTTAAGTCAGGGCATTAATCTATCTCTATTCAAAATTTTAGCCAAATCGGTTCTGTAGTTGCGGCATTAAAGAGTAACAAACATAATACAGACATACACACATACATACATACACACAAACTTTCGCCAAGTTATAATATTAGTGTGAATGAAACTAAGTAGGTACCAGGTACAATTTATTAACGAGGCCCAATTTTTTATAATCATATAAAAATAGTTGCTGGCTCTCCTCGATAGAGTTGGAAGAATTCACCCCAAATTGCCCCAACTTCTAAGATAATAATTATTTACTCTTGCAATTATCGCGCATCACTGCTGATGTGTTATAATAAATTCTCCGAGTTTATTACGAGACCGAGTGAGTTATCCAAACTCGTATCTAATTCATATTAGTTAGGAAGTTCTGTATAAATAAAAGTTCCGACATCACACAACTTTACGGATTTCAATATACCTATAACAAAGTTGTAGCGAATAAGCGAGATACTATTTGATTAACAAATATTTCACTGTTTTCGCGTTATGGTAGATGTGTTTTTGATAATATTATACTCGTAATAATGCGATGAGCTTCTATAATTTCTGCGTACAACTCGACCGAATTATTCGTCGCACATATCATTAAAGGTTAATTTACACATAGTAAGTTGTCAAGTAGTTAAAATTTTAACTTAATTTTAAGCGATTTAATTTTAAGTAAGCTTTTTCACGAAACCAGACAAGTAATTTAGTAAAGCTCTCAAGTTCATACCGAGATGCACAGCGAAGTGCATGAAATAATAAACTCTGTAATTTTATAAGTGTTCAGTGAAGAAATTAACAATGAAATTTTCAATGAAAAAACACTTTCCCGCGTGAAATAGCATCTCTAGTCACCGGCGGGGGTTGCGCGGGGTGCGGAGGGCGCGGCTACTTAACCGAAAAATAAACAAAATTCTATTCCACTTGTTTACTTGCATACTAAATTTTAACTTTCAACTTATTACTAAATTCACTGTTTCATGCATTATTTCACTTAAAATTAAGTTATTTAGGTAAGTAACTAGTTGACAACTTAATGTGTGTAAACCGTAAGAGATCGCTTCAAGCGGTAAGGCCGCCTTTGCGCAAGTTTTTATGAACAATTCTATGATTTTGTTTCTTTCTACTTGTAATGAATACTTATCCTATCTACTAAAAATAAAATTTGTATGATTGGGTTTCCGGTTAAAAATGAAGGAATACTTTGGTATTTCAGGATTTTCGGAAATTCGACACTAAAAAGATGGGGCGGTGTACGAAGCGTTGGCAAACTGTGTAAGAACAAACTTTTTTTTAAACAAATCGACACGAACGAAATCGTGGGCATCAGCTAGTTAAATGTAAATATCCAAAAATATCATCCTCTCATATAATATAATATACACATAACCTCTAACTTTTCTCATTTAAATCCGAAGGGCAATGGGCAATTTGAATTAATTTTAAAAGAGCGCAAACGTGGCCCTTTTCAAAATGTAAAACAGAAATTAATTTACATGTCCCATTGAAATAAATGACCCCGATATTAAATATTTTCAAGGGTCGGAACTCGGATGGGTATCCGTTCATTAGGATTATTAGGTTGGTTAAATTTCCTTGCGCATGAATCCTATTAGGTCAATCGATCATATTATGTGGGGTTTATTATGTGGGGTTATGCCGACTTTGCACATTCTGGCAACGTTGATCGAAATTCAAGTCTATCACCACCATTACAGCCTTTTAACGTCCCACTGCTGAGCATAGACCTCTGAGGAGCGAGGGACTTAGAGCTTAGACCCGCCACGCTGCTCCAATGCAGGTTGGTGAGCTTTAACAACTACTGTCACATGAGAGTGATAATAACCGGGACCGACTGCTTAACGTACTCTCCGAGGCACGGGGGTGAAACACCGCCAACTACCAACTCCGGAACACACTCAGAGCCTCTGAGAACGTTATGGAGAACTCTCAGGCGTGCAGGTTTCCTCACGATAATTTCCTTCACCGCTAAGCGAGTGATATTTAATTGTTTAAAACGCACAAGTCCGAAAACTTACAGGTGCGTGCCGGGGATCAAACTAGGTCCTCTTGAAAGTGAGGCCAAAGTTAACCACTAGGCTATCACTGCAATACTTGATACTGAATTTGAACGATAGCATAACCCAAACACAAACTTTTCTAAAATTTTGAATCTGTATTTACTCGAGCTAATCTCCGAAACGGCTACACCGATTTCTTTCACAGCCAGGTAGTGAGGTAGAGGATTATACAAGGCGTGATCTCAGCTTGTACTTGTACACCGGAAAACGAAGAGATCCCACGGTACTTTTTAACCCTCGACGCAAAAACGACGGGGTGTTATAAGTTTGACGTGTCTGTGTGTATGTGTGTGTGTCTGTCTGCGGCACCGTAGCGCTCCAACGGGTGAACCGATTAGAATGTGGTTTTTTTTTTGTTTGAAAGGTGAAGTACTCGGGAGTGTTTTATGAAAATCGTTCCAAGGTGGCCGCCGCCACGAAATGGCGGATTACATATTTTTTCACAACTCCCTCAATATGGGTATCAAATGGCTTCACTAGTAACTAGAATACTATATACCTACTATGATAAATTTTAAATACAAGATGGTCACCACCACAAAATGACGGATGTCGGGAGTTTTTTAAATTTTTAATTTATATTGCAACCCTTTATCTGACGATAGACGAAGGCGCCGGCATCAGCTAGTTAACTAATATTTTAACGGGAGACAAAGCACTCCCTCGCGGCACATTTGTCCAACGAAGTGGTAACCTAACTTTCCCGGTCGTCCGAAATACGTCCGTTATCGTTATCTATTTAGGGTTCGGTAATGAAAAATCTTGGCGTTCAATTTATTTCATCTTTCGTATTGATATTTATTGCGTGTTGGAGGTAGATCGAATTTTTTTTAGAAAAGGGCTAATGTTATGAGTTCAAGAGTAACTAACCTCTGTTTTTTGACTGTCTCTTCTCTCCACGGTTCAACCGCTCGACGGATTTTGATGAAATTTAGCACAGAGATAGCTTGCATCCTGGGGACGGTCACAAGCTACTTTTGAATGCAGAAAATCAAAGAGTGTGTTTCCACGGATTTATTAAAAACCTACCGCATAACGGACCTTGACTAAACGCACAGAGATAAATAGCATCCTGGATAGGGCCGTAGAATAATTTGTACCCCGGAAAATCCAAGAGTCCCCACAGGATTTCTGAAAACCTAAATCCAACGCAGATGAAGTCGCAGGTCTGAAATGTACCTATTTTATTTCGCACGTATTATATACTGTTAGAAATACTAGAATGTACTAAATACTGTAGTCTGAAAAATATGTATTTGATATTAGCTGATAGCTAGAATCAAATACTTTTCAGACTCTCCAACTAGTTCACTTCGAAATATAGCTAGATAAATAAAAGAAAGACAAAAGTCGGAAGTTACTTCTTTAAGACAGAATTCTTAAACGCTTTCGTTAATCCAATACCCGTAGAGCTTTTCCTTGAGATAAAATGGAAAAACTAACTCAAACAATGAACTACTTAAATGTTATAGAGAATTTTTTCTCATCTATTATAGGTATAATATAAATTTGTCCTTTTTAACCGACTTTCAAAAAAGCCCGCCTGCTTTTTTGAAAGTGCTTAAAAGGAATGAAACGTGATTTTTACGTGATATCAAGAACGATTCGCGTGTTATTTTTTATATCAATTTTGCGAGGTTGTTTCTTTCTTTCTCGAGGTGGTTCCTCAAACCTAACTGCAGAGGTATAACTGTGAGTATAACCAAGTATAAATTAAAAATTTAAAAAGCTTAGTTAATTATGATTTTTTATAACTATTGAAAATAATAATAATCATGTAAATCATAATATGATTTATATTAGTTATAAAAAATTCATCATCATCATCATCATGTACAACCCATTACCGGCTCACTGCAGAGCACGGGTCTCCTCTCAGAGTGAGAAGGGTTTTGGCCATAGTCTACCACGCTGGCCAAGCGGATTGGCAGACTTCACACACCTTTGAGAACGTTATGGAGAACTCTCAGGCATGCAGGTTTCCTCACGATGTTTTCCTTCACCGTTAAAGCTAGTGATATTTAAATACTTAAAACGCACATAACTCAGAAAAGTTAGAGGTGCGTGCCCGGGATCGAACCCACGACCTCCGATTAGAAGTCGGTCGTCCTAACCACTAGGCTATCACAGCTTATAAAAAATTATAAATAAGAAATTAATAAACTTTTACGAAAATTATTTTTTCAAATTTTTAAAATCACATTTTATCTTATAAAAAAATTGTTTATTGCTGAACTCTCGCGCGCGAAAGGATTCAGCCAGGATTTACTTCAGGGGATGAAGGCTAAAGAAAGTCAACGAAAGCAAATTAATAACAGCGGAAAAATGAGAATCCAACAATTATTATAGGCATAGTCATTTCACGCTGTTGATTTTACAAACATTCAAAGGGGAGGGGGGGATGGAATGGGGTCTATTAACTGTTGTGTGCGGGAGCAAAAACAAAACTACATAATTCGCGCGTCATAATGGGTTTACGAGGATATATGAGTTCCCCTTGGTGGTGGTTTACCACTGGTGGGAGAAGTCAGTGGGTTCACGGGTTCACGGGTCATCCACCGTTATTGTTTTCGATTATGGCGCGGTAATTTTGAAAGTGTTCGGTCACTCATTATTGCACCAACCTTCTAGGTACAAAGATTAAAGTTACGAAATGAATTTACGAAACTTAGTAGATAATAACTTCTCAAGTTAAGCTATGTCTTTAAGATCTTAAAACTTTGTTCCGCGTGCTCCTCAAAGGTCGTATACCTACTTAAAGCGAGTTTGTAAGCGCATAATAGGTACTAACGACGACACGAATTGTTTGGCCAGGTATTTAAGTTACTGTGGTATCATATTAAATAAATAAGTGCATAGTTTCATAAAGTTAAAATTGTATATAGAAAAAAATTAAAAAATAAATACTCACACATATGTACACACACGGTCGTCTGTTTCTAAAATAGGCAACTTAATGTCTGTATTATATATAGGTAACAGCTGACTGATAGACATATTTACATATAAATCTATCTTCTATCTATCTATCTTCTATCTTCTATAATATAATAAAACTGTAACAGATCCAATTCTGTACATTGAAGATATTTTGAAAATTTTTATTGGAGGGCACTCCATAATCGATACTAAAGCCAAAACTGCAATTTTTTTCATTTTTGTCTGTCTGTCTGTCTGTCTGTCTGTCTGTATCTTGGCCGCGCATCACGCCGAAACTACTGAATGGATTCAAATGAAACTTGGTACGATTTGAGTTTATACTTCGAGGTAGGACATAGGATACTTTTTATCCCGAAACTCAGCACGGTTTCCTTGGGAGAGGGGAAGAAAGTTAAAACAAGTATTTAGCTGTAATTCATTAATGCGTAGTTCAATTTCACTCATTCTTTTTTTGTTAGAAAGGTAATACTTCAAGTATTGTCCCGTAAATATTTCAAGGTCATAGGTTTTTTAGTTCAGAAATGACAGACATTTATTGGGTTCAAATAACTTGGGCCCCGGATCTTTGTACGTACGGCTTATTTTAAACTGGCGCGCGTTTAAATTTATGTTTGTCAGCCTGTCTATTTGTTCCAGCTAATCTCCGAAACGACTGAATCGATTTTGATGGAACTTTCAATGGCAGATAGGTGATGTTATAATGAGTAACTTAGGCTACATTTAGTTTAGGTACAAAAAAGGATTATGGGATCCAATCCGATCCTATATAAAACCTATAAACACGCGAACGAAGTCGCGGGGGTCAGCTAGTACATATATATTTTAATAAAGGTATCACCGCTAACCGCGTCAACGGGCCAGTCAGTTTCCTATAAAGGCAAAGAGTTCAAAGGCATATAAAGGTTTGTTTTCCTTTATTTCCCAAAGCTTAACATGATTCATCATGATCAACCCATTACCGGCTCACTACAGAGCACGGGTCTCCTCTCAGAGTGAGAAGGGTTTTGGCCATAGTCTACCACGCTGGCCAAGCGGATATGATTATTTAGGAACATTCCCCCACGTCGCGTCTGTGTGTCTGTTCGCGGTAAACTCGAAAATTACTGAACGGGATTTTCATGCGGTTTTCACCAATAGGAAAAGTGATTCATGGGGAAGCTTTAAGTGTATAATTTGTTCGAGTTTTGTCTAAATTGGTTGAAATATGACGATAATTGTTGAAAATGTCGGAAAAAGTCACGCCGCCTGTGAGCTTTCATCGAAAACACTGCCTAATTAATCCCTTTGAGATATTAACAAAACAATATAATATAATGGTGGAATAGTAGCGGCATATACCTACCGATGCGAAGCTGGCAATCAGCGTTCTGTAATAAATAAACTCCTGAACGTAGATCTGACTTGGCTAGAGTTCATTCTAAGTGCACTGCGGAGAAACGACACGAGTTTATTATGATTTATTATATTAGTTTTTTCAATTGTACCTTTAAAATATAATGTGGCAAATTCTGTTGTACACAATCTCTAAACCTAAACTAAAATGACAGGCCTAAATATATTCTTATCTCTTTCACAATGATACCTGCGGAGAAGGATAGCACTATTTTTAAACCTGTCAGTTTTAGTTTAGTTTAGAGATTGTGTACAACAGAATTAGCCACAATGCGTACGTATAGTAAGGAAGGCTTAGAGTCACTCAATATGAGACTATGGAATTTCTCAGCGTGATCAAAAATCAGAAATGAACTGATCAGTAGAAGAACCAGAGTCATCCACATAGCTCATAGGTCGCGGAGATGTTGTGGCAACGCGTGGGGCATATTAGTTCGAAAAACCGATGGACTGTGGGGTTCCAAAGTGCTGTAATGGCGATCTCGCATGGGAAAGCGCAGTATTGGCAGACCCGCTACTAAGTGGAACGACGACGTCAGATGACTCGCAGGGAGCCGCTGGATACAAGAGTGTTCAGCAGACGTACGCAGCGGGCCGCGTTAGTTTCGAGGAAAGAAAACGAAAAACTTCTAGTGGTCGAGCCAAATGATATTTAATTATTATGAATCACATTATATATACATTATTATAATTTAAGTTACGAGGAATAAAATGGGAACGCGTCACATTACGGCGGCCAGCGACAAGAGAGAGGTCAAAAAGTAAAATGTCATATTAAGCTTGTCTATGGCAAGAATGCGTTCAGAATAACAATGGATACATTCATTTTTCAACACTGCTCCTCATTCTTGTCAAGAAAAGCATAGCTAACTAATATTATATAACAACACAAGTTTTACATTAGTCATACACATTACAAGTAAAATACAACTCATGTCATAATTAAAATAACATTATTCTACCAATTTAGTCGCAACATTTCAATTTCAAACATTTTACAAAACTATGATGTTTTTGCGAACACAATGGCTTAGTAAAGACATCAGCAATCATTTGATCAGTTGACATGTATTTTACATTTATTTTACCTTCCTGTATTAAATCCTTGACAAAATGGTATCGCAAGTCAATGTGCTTAGTTCTTTTATGGCTATATTCTTTATGTAGCAACAATTTTTGTGCACTTTGATTATCATTATATACAGTGACATCAAAGTGTTTGTCAGTAATTTCAGATAAGAAACTCTTAACAAAACTGATGTCCTTGCATACATCACTAATTGCAAGATATTCAGCTTCAGTGCTGGACAAGGCAGTGCATCGTTGCTTTCTAGCCTCCCAATTGATGACATCTTCACCAAGTTTTATGACAAAGCCAGTATATGACTTGCGGTCAGATAAGTCTTTCGCCCAATCGGCGTCTGCGAAGGCACTAATAATGTTCCAATTATTGGTTTTTTTCAAAGAAAAGACCATAACTAATTGTTCCCGCTAAGTACCTTAATACTCGCTTAGCAGCGCGCCAATGACTGGCATCAAAACATGTACTATACTGACTCAGCTGACTGCAGGCATACGATATATCCGGACGAGTACATACAGACAAGTACATAAGTGAACCCAACAGTTCTCTATACTTATATTTATCATTTTCTAAAGTACATTTTTCCGACTTATATCTAGCTTACAGCCAACAGGCAATGGTGTGGCTACATGCTTACATTCGCTCATGTTGAACTTACATAGTAAACGCTTTATATAATCAGACTGATCAAGGATAGTTACCGCACCTTTTTTAGTGATATTCATGCCTAAACAATTTTTTAATTTTCCTAGATGTCTGACTTCAAAATTTTGAGTCAACATTGATAACACACTATCAATACATCCATTATGAAAGACATAGAAATCATCTACATATAAGGCAAGAATTACAAACTCCCCTTTAGTTCTCTTTACATATACACAAGGTTCACATTTGCTTTGCTTATAGCCATTTGCAGATAATACATTGTTAACTTTAATATTCCACATGCGACTCGCTTGTTTTAAGCCATATAAGCTTTTCTTTAACAAACATACATACCTTATTATTATTACTTTCAGATTTAAAACCAGTTGGCTGCTCCATATATATAATTTCATCTAATTCACTATTTAAAAAGGCTGTTGTGATATCTATGTGATCCATACACAAGTCCAACTGATTTGAAATGCTGATCAAAATACGCAAAGTTGAATGCCTAACAACAGGTGCAAAAGTGTCAGCATAGTCAATGCCTTCTTTTTGGCTATAACCACAGGCAACTAGTCTAGCTTTGTATTTTATAAATTTACCCGTTGCATCAAACTTTTTCTTAAAAACCCATTTGTTTTTAACTATATTAGCATTCATAGGACGATCTACTAAGTCCCAGACTTTGTTTTTTATCATAGAGTCATACTCACCTCTCATCGCACTATACCATTCATCCTTCTCAGGAGAATTCATGGCCTCTTGGTAAGTGGATGGCTCATCAGATGTGCTTACACCAGCCAGTAATGAAGACAAGTGATAATCCTTAAAACGCTCGGGTACAATACCTCGGGTACTCCGTACAGGGCGAGAGATAGACGCGCCGGACTCTTCCGACGTAATCTGCTCTGCTCCTCGAGATAAAGAGGGCGACAGCGTGGTCCCAGTGCCAGAGAGCACCTCAGCCTCATCATCGTCATCCTCGGTAGAATCTTCGCTTGCAGTACGGTACACATCCGACAGTGGAGACAGCACAGGAACGCTTGCACTCACATCTGTATCCGAAACATTCTTATTAGACTGGTCATTATTATTAAAACTATTATCACAGCTAATATCACAGGTATCACTTATACAATTATCCTCATTTGTAACATTATCAGTGTTCATAAAATTGTCATCATTCATAAAATTGCCAAAAATATTAAAATTGGCTCTCCCACTATCAGCTCTCAGCGTATTGGCATCCTTTCCATAAAATTTATCCTCAAGAAAAACAACATTTCTAGAATAAATAACCTTTTTAGGATCAAGTGGGTCAACCAGACGGTAGCCCTTGCACGTTTCACCATATCCTACAAATACATACTCCTTCGCCTTAGCATCAAGCTTGCGCCGTTTCTCGTCAGGAACATGGGAATAAGCTATACAGCCAAAAACACGGAGGTGACTAAGATCAATATCAGATCCGGTCCACTCACATTCAGGTATTCTATCTGATAGTGCACTAGTTGGAGACCTATTCTTTAAATAAATAGCTGTCATAACAGCTTCGCCCCAATAACGTTCACACAGACACGAATCCTGCAACATGGCTCTAGCCTTCTCAAAAACTGTACGATTAACACGCTCAGCAGACCCATTTTGTTGAGGGCAATAAGGCACGGAGGTCTGGTGAATAATGCCTTCCTTCTTAAGGTAATTGGATAAATTATTATTACAGTATTCCATACCGTTATCAGAACGTAACACTTTAATTCGCAAACCAGTCTGTTTTTCAACTAAATTTTTAAAATTAATAAAATGGGCACTTACTTCCGATTTATTCTTCATAAGGTAGCCAAAGGTTTTCTTGGTACAGTCATCGGTAAAAGTCAGCAAGTAGCGGGCTCCTCCCCAACTGCTCACTTGAATCGGGCCGCATACATCACTGTGGATCAGGTCTAGTGGATTAGCAGCACATCCAGCACTTGACCGAGGAAAAGATGACTTATGCATCTTCCCGGTAAGGCATGAGATGCAGCTGCCAGGGACGTTATCTTCACGCTGAAAAACAACACCTTTACACTGATTCCCACCACCAAGTATGCACATACCTTTAGAATTTAGGTGACCCAAACGCTTGTGCCATCGACTCATCGACACACATGCAACAGCATTGGCACTCGTGGTTCCCTGCCTAGACTGAAGGGACATAGAATGACCTACTCGGGGGTCAGGCCGATCTTGCAACTTAAATTTATATAACCCATTAATTTTATTTGCAGTTAAAACCTGGTTGCCTGTGATTTTACAATCACTATATACGTTACAGTAATTCTTATGGAAAGTTACAACATAACCCTTACTAGTAATCTCACTGACGGATATTAAATTATTTGAAAGATCAGGCACAAATAAAACATTACTAAGAGAAACATTTCTTGAAAGAGTAGTCTTACCAACCATTTCACTGTGTAATTGTTGTCCATTGGCCACTGAAATGGTACACTTCTTGTTCACTGCATCCTCGACCAGTGTTGAGTCAGCACATTCGTTTAGATGAGAAGTGGAGTACGCAGCTGCATACAATGTATGTTTATCTTCTTCCTTCTTCTTCTCATTATCACGTTTCTTCTTGAAACAGCGATTAACCTTGTGGTTACTCTTGTGGCAGTAAGTGCAGACAAGCTTGTTGGTACTCTTTCTATTCTTGTTAACAGCATAAGCTAAGTTCTCAGATGTAATACTACCATTATTTCGCCTATGATCTTCTTGGAGCAGGCGAGTCCGAACAACTTCACTTGAGAGTGATTTCGTCAAACTCGCAGTCTCAAGACTTGAAACTAGAACATTGAAGTCCTCAGGCAAACCCGACAATAATATTTCCGCTATCTCTCCATCATCAATAACTTTTCCGATATCGGACAACTGCGCTACAAGCTTCATGACGCCTTCAATGTAGTCAGACATAATTGAAATAATTGGTTGTATTCTACACGATGTAATTGTCGTAGTAAAAGTACTCTTCTGTACAAACCTTTATCTTCGAAGGTATCTGACAATCTTTTCCAGGCATCTTTCGCGGTCGTCACATCTCGAACGAGTTGATAAAGATTAGGTTGAATTGTTAAACAGATGCGGGCAAGCGCGCGACCATCACGTGCTGGGTCGGGATCGGTGCCTTCGACGCAGTTCCACAATCCGTCAAGATTGAGTAACATTTTGATGGCAAACTTCCAGTTCACTCAATTGGAAATACCTCCTAGTTTTTCGATGGAAATTATGTTGTTAGAGTTGGACGCCATTTTGTCTTCCAAGATTACAACGCTGGGGCCTCTAACCTGTTCAGCAGACGTACGCAGCGGGCCGCGTTAGTTTCGAGGAAAGAAAACGAAAAACTTCTAGTGGTCGAGCCAAATGATATTTAATTATTATGAATCACATTATATATACATTATTATAATTTAAGTTACGAGGAATAAAATGGGAACGCGTCACATTACGGCGGCCAGCGACAAGAGAGAGGTCAAAAAGTAAAATGTCATATTAAGCTTGTCTATGGCAAGAATGCGTTCAGAATAACAATGGATACATTCATTTTTCAACAAAGAGACACAAGACTGAGACGTGTGGAAGTCCTTAAAAGAGACCTATGTCCAGCAGTAGTCGTCCATTAGTTGATGATGACGATATGATGACAACACGAGATATTAAACGTGAATAATTTATTAATTGCTGGAATTCATATACGGCCGTAAAACGTAAAGATAAAATTATGTATGCAGGAGGCGCAAGGCAGTTTCATAAGTGTGTACTCTACTCATATCTTAAACAAGGGGTTGTTATATAATTATATGGATTATAGTATAAGTAGTAGAGTTAATAGACTTGAAGACCGCGGTAGTAAACTGTTCTCAATGTAATGTTTTAACAATTAGTTAGTAGTAACCTATACTTGAAACTTCATAAAAGCGTATCTACTACTGACAAGGACAATCCTACGTAATAATATATTGGCGTACTTCTACCAAAAATACTATATCTATGACTGCGGGGTCATCATTCGATCACCTCGAGATCCCAATATATATCGGCTCTTCGAGCTAAATGACCCGCCCATTGCCACTTCGCAACCATTTGTGTATCAGTTACTTGGCTGTAATAATAGGGGTTCCGCAGGGATCCATTCCAGGACCCTTTCTATTCCTTATTTATATTAATGACCCGCCTTACCTCGCTAAGGATAATCATGGGATAGCTATGTGCTCAGTTCGTTGTCACTCTTGAGAATTTAACCAGTTATCGACCAGTGTAATAAGAAAATAAATTGATATGAATTAAGAAAATAATGCAATAAATACTCGTTACATACAAAAGAAATGTCTAGTTTGTGAATGCTGCAAAATATATCGGATTAATGAAAATGAATGGCCCTAGTTAAGGTTGTGGAGAACAGTTCATCGAAAGATTCATCGTCCCAAGGGGGTGATTTGTTTTCAAACGGAGCAGTAACAAAATACTCACCCGTTCAATACTCTCAAATAGTTTATCGTTACTCAAAGTACGGCTATCGACCGATAACAAATATAAATTAAAAATGTATAAAATTCCCGACATTCGCCATTTTGTGGTGGCAGCCATCTTGGATCTGCTTGCTTGGATAGTGCTATTCTTCTAGTCAAGTTCTTTAATTTGATACCCATATTGAGGGCGTTGTGAAAAAATATGTAATCCGCCATTTTGTGGCGGCGGTCATCTTGGACCGATTTTCATCAAACATAGCTAATTCACCTCGCACATTCCCGACTAATTCACCTTTCAAACAAAAAAAAACGGAATTAAAATCGGTTCACCCGTTTGAGCGCTACAGACACGCCAAACTTATAACACCCCGTCGTTTTTGCGTCGGGGGTTAAAAATGAGCCCGATCAACAGGTATCACTAGACTATAAGAGCTCGCAAGTTCTCATCGCTTTCTTCGATTAGCTCTGTAGTTCGCGGTAACCGAAGTATGAAAAGAAGCGGTAGCGATATGAGCGAAGCTTCGCTCCAATGTGGCTTGCGTTTAAGTCACATTGAAAATATTCATTAGCGAAGAAATGAGACGAATCTAACACCAACTAAAAATGATTCGCAATTTAAAACAACAAGGCTTGGTGTTTAGACTTTTCGTTTATGGACGCTAACGAATTTTGTCGATGAACATAATATTATTATAACTTTATACTGAGTGGTCGTACTAAAATTTGTTCTAGAAATAATTCTCAACGAAAAATAAATGATTATTATGAATTGCAATGAAGCGGAGAACTTTTGACTTTCACGAACTGTAGAGCTTCGATGTAAATTCGATAACGAATATTAATGACTTGCGAAAAAAGTTGAGGCGAAAAGGTCTCCCGGTCAGGTGCTCTCCGGCGCACCGGGGTGTATCTAACTCCGGGCCGGCACTGAGAATCTCTTGACAGAAAAACCCAACACCTCATAATTTTTTTGGGTTGACCCTTGAATCGAACCGAGGACCTTGTCATCCTCAGTCGACCACTATCTCCAGACCACTGAGGCAATTAAAGCGGTTTCTTTAAGCATTCTACTCACGACACTGCGGCAGGGCCGATTTAAGCCCAAATTAGACGGTGCCCCGTTCATCGTATATTTTTGCGATGAACGATGCACGATACGATATTTGCTACAATGTCCTCCTGACCGAATTTCGGCCACGGTGGCCAATCTCAACCGAGGCAGAGACTAGCCATCTACGCAGGAGATATTATAGTGCACAAGTGTGCGCGCATACACAGTTGCACTCTCTATTCCCTCACTCTCATAGTCCGATGGGACGCCAATGCGACACGACCAGAGAGAGATCAGGCGCAGGACCGACGGCTTTACGTGCTCTCCGAGGCACGGGGGTGTATCTAACACCGCCAACTTCCAACTCCGGGCTGGCACTGAGAATTTCTTGACAGAAAACCCCAATACCTCGAACTTCAATTTGCTATAGTACAGTGCCTGTGAACGATGAACGGTCGGTGTTTAGACGGTTCATTTTCGATGACTCATCGATGAGGCCTCGAAAATGAAAACAAAAATCCCGCAAAACGAACCGTCTAATTTGGGCTTTAGGAGGTAGCTAGACTGGAGCAATCTAGACTAGTCCCTATACATTGGTCTGCCTCTCAGTACGTGCGCGGCTGGTCTAGGAGGTAATCTAAGATCCGATCTAGAATGACCCTTTTTTTTTTTTGACGTGGTGGAAACCTTTTATAGGTACCCCCGTTCTGCGGCCGAATGCGGCAGAACGAAGGTTATGTGGGACTCCAACCGGGTATACCTACTAAAACCACCACGGCATGACCCTCATGCTGTCTGTGCTGGACGCCTGGGGAACCCAAAGTATGCATCCCAGGTGTCCGGCAGCCGCCCCAGCTGGGGCTCCCGCTCGCCTCTGGGCTGTCCCTCCAGAGGCTCGCGCCCTCCCGTAATTTTTTAACGAGGTTTTCTTCCTCCCGCGATGGGCATCGCTGCCCCCCGCCCCGGGGTGTCTCACCCTCAGTTTCATCCGCAGTGCCCTCTGCTAATCAGAGGGACACGCGGAGAAACCTCCCTCCGCCAGGTCATTGGCCATGGCTAACAATATCCCCGTAGGAAAATTATTAATCATGTTACCGGGGCGCACCGGCCCGAATACTGCTCTTCCCCTCGGACGTATCCAAGAGGACCAGCAACACCCAGGCACACTTGGAGGTTACCTGGCTAGCACCCCGATCTAGAATGACCCTACACACGTGATGTAGGAAGCCATCTAGGATCCTCCCCACTATGTCACCTATCGGCCTTGCCTCAGTGTCGTGACTAGAATGCTTTACTCAGAATTCACTAAGCGGTTCTCATAAAAGGCATAATTAATCTTTAGAAGCCAAAAATTTGTCTTATTAAATAAAATAGAATAAATAAGTAAATAAATCCTTAGTTTTCAACATAATATTTTTGGTTGTGTTGCCCTTTAAATAACTGATGTTTTCAACAAATTACATAATCAATAGAATAGAATAGAAAAGTTTTTTATTCAAATAAACTTTTACAAGTACTTTTGAATCGTCAATTAAATCTACCACTGGTTCGGAATGTTATTTCGAACCATGTGGTAGACAAGTATAAATTGAAAATTTAAAAAACCCTCGACATTCTCCATTTTGTGGTCGCACCTCTAACTTTTCGGAGTTATGTGCGTTTTAAGTATTTAAATATCACTTGCTTTAACGGTGAAGGAAAACATCGTGAGGAAACCTGCATGCTTGAGAGTTCTCCATAATGTTCTCAAAGGTGTGTGAAGTCTGCCAATCCGCTTAGCCAGCGTGGTAGACTATGGCCAAAACCCTTCTCACTCTGAGAAGGAGACCCGTGCTCTGTAGTGAGCCGGTAATTATGGGTTGATCATGATCATGATGATAGCTCACAACACTCTCGACAAATTCACCTTTCAAACAAAAAAAAAACCGCATTCAAATCGGTTCACCCGTTTGAGCGCTACAGGGGAACAGACAGACACACACACACACACACACACACACACACACACACACACACACACACACAGACACATCTTATAACACACCGTCGTTTTTGCGTCGGGGGTTAATTAAATAACAATTATATTAATATAACAATTTTATGTTAAACACATGATTGAATTGCCGTCTCGCGCATTGCTGGAACGAGTCAAATCCAAGCTTTTTTATCATTTGGGGCAATTTCAACAAAGCCGTTTTTTCTTGAATTTCGGTGGACTTTTTTATTATTAAGTTTTTTCAACTTTGAACTATGGTTTATTGTTCTTCTTGTTATTGTTTATGCTCTTATTGAATGCAATCAAAATATGTCTTATAAACTCGTGAGAATACGTGTTTAAAATTTTGATGCCACCGAAATGATAAAACTAGCCACCGAAATGATATAAGTAGCCACCGAAATGATAGAAACTGTCCACCGAAATTAAAATTCACTGAAAATATATTAAATATACTACTGAGCAGCCTCAACCATACACTTTAACTAAATAGATGCACTCTTAGCAAGTGTGAAAGGTTGTATACTATCATGAGTGACAATTTGTTAACCTAGTTACGTATGTTCTACTTAATTTTAGATATTCCTCTGGATTTCACACAAAAAAATGCACCTACCTACAATAAAAGGAATATAATAAAATTAAATGAAAAGACATATATTTTAACTAACGATTTTAATCTTAGCTTAGCAATAATCAGTCTTTTAATTAGATTAGATTAGAATTTTTGAAATAGGTCCAGTATTTCCTGAGATTAGCGCGTTCAAACAAACAAACTCTTCCGCTTTATTATATTAGTATAGATTATGCTTTCGAACTGGCTGCGTTTTTTTTGCTTAGATTTCGGAACTTGTGAGAATTTAATGCACTCCTCGAAAAAATTAATCCTGTAGCTTTTTTTCTTGCATATCTCTCTCTATTTTTTCTAAGAAACTCTTCTCGATCGCTTTTAATTCGTTGTTTTCTTTTCTGTTCGTATAATCTTCTTTTTTCCTTTCTCTCATCTTTGGTCAATGTTCGTCTCGGCATTCTAAAAAAAATACGTCAATGATAGTTAGTAGATTAGTAGATTACATTTCAACTTTGAATTCACCTGACATTTTAAAATAAATAAATTAGATTATATATAATCATATCTCGTTATAGTTTGTTTCAATTCACAACATATTGCATAAAAGTACAGGTATTGGAAACACATTAGTTAAATAATGCATGCAAAGATTTGCATGAAACTTTAAAAAAGTTAACCGTGGTCAAAACATTGAAATGGAGTAAATTTTGTTTAACCATTTTACAAGATAAGCTGTGATAGCCTTAGTGGTTAGGACGAAGACTTCTAATCGGAGGTCGTGGGTTCAATCCCAGGCACGCATTCGTAACGTTCTCAAAGGTGTGTGAAGCCTGCCAATCCGCTTGGCCAGCGTGGTAGACTATGGCCAAAACCCTTCTCACTCTGAGAGGAGATCCGTGCTCTGTAGTGAGCCGGTAATGGGTTGATCATGATGATTTTACAAAAAACTGATGAACAAAAAAATCATAATTTATATTTTAATATAGATAGGTGCTAAGCTCGTTATTTACTAGAATTTTTCCTTTTTGGTTTGGTTTTTGTTTATTTTTCAGTGTTTTTGACCACTTACCTTCTACCTACCAACAGTTCATGTATTCTTTTTGCAACCATTTCATAAACTTTCTCTATTGAGTAAAAAAAAAAATTTGTGTAGAACCAAATATGGGGAAAATTGGTGTACAGGTTCAATATTTTGATGACATAAGTAAGTGTACACTTGTGTTAATTTGTACATATGAATTATATAAACGTAGGTATAATATAGTTACTAAAAACTCCCTGAAAGTATGTTAATTACGATAGCGAAAAAATTATCAAAATCGGTTCATTAGTCTTTGAGATAATTGCGGCCATATATACATACATGCATACATACATACATACATATATACATACATACATACATACATACATACATACATACATACATACATACATACATACATACATACATACATACATACATACATACATACATACATACATACATACATACATACATACATACATACATACATACATACATACATACATACATACGGGTCAAATACATAAACTTTTTTTTGAAGTGGTTTAGTTAAAAAATTACCTGCTGGCCTGCTAAATTTTCATCGAAACAAATAATAATCTACCAAAATAATAAAACAATCCACCGAAGTGAGACAATTAAACACCGAAATGATAAAGCAATCCACCGAAATGAGATAATTAAGATTAAAAAAAACCGAAATGAGAATTTCTATCATTTCGGTGAGTTTTTTGTCATTTTGGTTGACAATTTAGCCCACCGAATCCACCGAAATGATAGCACCGAAATTAGAAATATGGACAAAAATTTGCATTACAAGAAGACTATTTATTATAAGATGATATGAATATTACACAAATAAACGTATTGCCATTACGCACTGTTGAATAGTATTTTATATGTATTAACTAATTGCAAGACAAGTTATACCTGTACACGGAAATGATAAGAAGTTTGTCACATGCCACCGAATTGAACTACTTACTTTTTTTACGGGAACACGCAGGCAAGCGGCGCATTTCCTCCCACGATAAGCACATAGACCACACTGTTACGTACATTTTAAGCGCACGACGGGAGAGCTAGAGTTGTCCTATGCAAAACTACAATCGATTAAAAAAAAACACCGAGATGAGAGGACTTTCTGGGACACAAACATTTTTATACTACACCTGCTCTGAAAGTACCTTCTGGTTTTTCTCATATCGAAAGTCAAAGTACGTCATTACTGTCAAACAAATAGGCGGGACGAAAAAATATATGGAATTTCATTGTTAACGCGCTAGAGCGGAAGTTCCATTTATGAAATTCCATTACTAACGTGCTTTTTTCTTTTTAACTTTTGATCAAATCCGATCAGTACATGAAAAAAAACCTATGTCGACAAACACGACGTAAAAAGCACCCAATAAATAACAACCGTCACGGTAGGCGGCGCTGATGTCGCTATGTCACCGGGCAGGACCGGGCTGTGGGACCGGGGTCTGCTAGTTTAAATATATTTAATTTTAATTATTATAATTACATATGAACATAAAATAAAAGTAAAAAATACAAAATAGATTTTTTTTCGCGCAATTTTCTTTTTATTTTGCGAGTCGCTTTCTTTTGTTTTACCTATCCAAATTTTCAATTTATAAAATTACAAGTAGCTATTATGGAAGTCAAAGTGTCTAGTAGTGATAGTGAAGATTTGATGACGCCGCCCAACGCCGCCAGAATTAAAAATATGTGGCTAAGTAGTTATTTTTATATTGAAAATCTTTTACCCAAGATATCTAAAGATAGATAGAAATAGTTACAACAAAGCATATGAAGAAGAAGACAATGGAAACCCAACCTCTTCTTCTGATTGATTTACGGTAATAATTTTAATATTTTTGATTATTTTATTATTTTCCTCGCAGGTGTAGTATAAAGCACTGTAGGGCTGTGGGCTTTGAAATTAGAGTCCAGCGTTGAGTAAAGTTGTTTAATGGGTCACTTTGTCACAAAAATACGAGAGTGCGGGAACGCGGGGCGCTGCGTAAGCGACGTGTGTTCGCTAAGCAGACGAGAAATCGACTGACTCCCTCGCTGGCGCGGCGTTTATATTACGCCAGCGTATGAGTGAGAGGTCCGAAAACCGTTAAAACACCCATGCTCTCTCGCATGGGTGAGTGAAGAACAGTTGCAACTACGAATATACTTCTCGAGCCTGGACCTCAAGTATTGTAAGGCTTAGTACATGCATGCGGCTTAAAGGCAGTTACTCATCACGCTATACACTCCCCCTCGAGTTCGTGAGAACGCCCTCGTTCATGAACTCGCTTAAAACTAGTTAACAAACAGGACAAGCATGTTTCCGAGGACGTCCCCTTTTACGCTTAGGAACTACAGGACGAGGAGGCGAAGAATCCCGGCTAAAGAATCGTGTAAGCTCTGAAGAGTGAAATTTACCTAAAACCTCGGTAGGCGAATCCAAATTTGAAATAATATAAGCAGTAGGGCTGACTCGTTCTTTGACCACATAAGGGCCGTCCCTTTTTGGAATGAACTTAGATGTAACATTTTTCGCAGCGTTGCTAAGGACATGTGACTTTAAGAGCACCTTGTCACCAACCTCGAAAACATCGCCAGGCCTACGGGAACAATCTGCGAACTCCTTTCGCTGATCCTGTTGAGTAGAAACTCGTTCCCTAACTGCAAAAATTGAAGCAGACGAAAGACGTTGCTTTAGCTCGTCGAACGCACGAGCTTTGTCTGAGCTCCAACTCCAATGTTGATTTTTCTTCAACAAACGTGTTAAAGGTTTTGCGACAGCTGAAAAATTCGGAATAACTCTGCGGAACCAGGAACAACGCCGAATAAATTTGCGAAGCTGTGTCCGAGACGATGGTGTCTTCATCTCTAGGACTGCACGAACCTTGTCATTGTCAAACGACTTGGGAACCAATAAAGCCGGAGACATCCAAGCTGAGTCGCATTCTTCCATGCTGCCATCAGCTAACGTTTTGTCGAGCTCGATCCGCATTGCGTCCTTCTTGGCCGGAGTTACCCTGTAAGGCGGGACAGCAACAGGCGGATGATCGCCGGTATCAACAACGTGTTCGGCGAAAGGAGTCTGCACTCCCCCTGGCTCGAAGATGTCTCCTTTCTCCACGAGGAGACTGGCAAGAAACTCCCGCTGTTCATTGGTAAGCGAAGTCGCCTCATCGTCCCGCAGGACATTAACCGAAGAACACGAAGCGAGAGGTGACACTTGTTCGAACGTCATGTCGAACTTTTGCGAACTATCCGCAAAGTGCCATTTACGGTTGCCAAAGTCAAAGACTAAATTAAATATAGACAAAAAGTTAATACCTAACAAACTTTCATTATTGTTAAAGTCAGGAAAAATTAAAAATGGAACAACCTTAGTTCTGTTATGCAGTGTCACCTCTAGTTCCGTTGTCAATACATTCATTTCCCTAGCAACACCATCCGCCAACTTAACAATCTGTGTTGACGGCACTAACGGGTGCTTCATGTTACGAAGGAGAGCGTACAGCGTGTGACCCGCGATGCAGTTTTTAGCTGCCGAATCTACGAGTGCAGTGCCCCGCTTTCCTAACAAGGAAATATTAAGTATAGGACGACGATTAAGTATATCACTAGAACTAGGATTAGGTAATACACAAGCATTAATATCCGAAACAGAACAAGTATCGTTAACATTATTATCCACAAAAGTGTTAGAAAAGTTATTACAAAAACCCCCTGTCGCAATCGCAGGGTTACCTTTTTCCGCTAGAGTCGTAGGTACATACGCAACGGACGTGAAATTTGCGCCGGACGGGTCTGGCGACGACGTCTTACGCGCGGCGGACGCTTTCGGCGTCACCGTGCAGAACGGTTTGCGCGCGCTGTAGACGCAATTTTTCGTAGGTATATGGTTTATGGAGTAAAATGTCTCTACGCTAGACACATTGCACTTTTTACACTGAGATTTAATTACCCCCGGTGATCCGCAAGTGTAACACTTCACTTCACTTTGTGGTTTGTTTTTATTAGCTAACTTATCGCAATTAATTTTAATGTGCGAACGCGATTTACAGTACGCACAGAACAGTCTATCCTGTTTATTAATTTCCTTGGGATGGATTTCGTTCCGGACGGGAACGGACGGCGTAGACGAACTCGAGGAGTTACTCTGCAGGGCTGTCGGAGGCTTCCTCTTTGGTGCCTCTTCAGCCACCTTCGAACCCGGGTTTTTGCCCTCGGTTAAAGAGTCCTCAATGGCCCTAGCTCTCCGGAGTAAATCGTCGAAGCTTTGAACACTTTCGCGATCCAAACGCTTTCTGATCCGTCGATCCAATAAGGCATAAGTGATATCCAACTCAACTTTCTCGTTGAGGTCGCCTTCCGGCAACTTAGCTAAGAGAGCACGCGCCTTGGAAATGAATATGTCCGTGTTTTCATCACCTTGGGACATTTGAAATAATTCTCTGTAGACAACGAAGGGGGGCCGCCTTGCACCAAACGCTGAACGTAGACGTAGCAACGCGTCTTCCCATTGCGTTGTGGATCTTCGTAATCCTTGCCACCAGCGAGCTGCATCATGAGTAAGTAGGAGCGAAAAACCTTTGAGAGCATTGTCATCCGTGATCTGCAGGCAGTTCTTGTAGACCTGAACAGCGTCGATGAATGCCTCCACGTCATCACTGCTGGAACCACTGAAGCGAGCTGAACACTTGGAGAAGTTGGAGCTGGTCGAAGACAGGACCGGACGATCCGTTGAGAGAATAGGTGTAGAAGAACGAACTTCCCTCAGAAGCCTCTCGCACGTGTCCGCATTTGTTTGCTGGATTGTACTTAAAAGCGAGTGAAGTTGGGCTGACGTCATAGTTAAGTTTTCTGACGAGTCGAGCCTCTGTTCTTCTGAGCCAATGCTCCGCCTTGTTCTTGGCATCTTGTATAGACGAAGAAAAACCGTTAGGCAGTATATACCTATAAAACGATTTACGATTTACCCGAAACAACACATTTACCCGAAACGTATAGGAACACGTAAGTAGGTATGGCTTTATAACTAACTCCGCCGCGATCGCGATGTTATTTACGCGCGCGAGAAACCGGTTTTCACTGGTAATGTTCTCTTCGCGAACGGCACAAATAGGTATAAAGTTTTACGTAAGTTATAAGTTCACTAAAACCCCGAAAAACACTTTGGGCGTCCAGTGTAGGACTGGACTTGTTTTAGACCCAAAGAGACACGTTGGGCCAGTGTAGGGCTGTGCCTCTTTTTAGATCCTAAAACACACGTTGGGCAGCCAGTGTAGGGCTGTGGGCTTTGAAATTAGAGTCCAGCGTTGAGTAAAGTTGTTTAATGGGTCACTTTGTCACAAAAATACGAGAGTGCGGGAACGCGGGGCGCTGCGTAAGCGACGTGTGTTCGCTAAGCAGACGAGAAATCGACTGACTCCCTCGCTGGCGCGGCGTTTATATTACGCCAGCGTATGAGTGAGAGGTCCGAAAACCGTTAAAACACCCATGCTCTCTCGCATGGGTGAGTGAAGAACAGTTGCAACTACGAATATACTTCTCGAGCCTGGACCTCAAGTATTGTAAGGCTTAGTACATGCATGCGGCTTAAAGGCAGTTACTCATCACGCTATAGCACTATGTATCCCTTCGGGAGAAAGTGCGATTCCTCTCGGGCGTATTGCGGCCCTACGGCCTACGGCCTCGGGCCTCAAACTACACCCTCGTAGTAATCGGTCACTTTCACCCGTCGAGGAACAATGTACTATTACTTACCAGTTATTAAACTAAGTAGATATTATCATAAAATTATTTTATAACTATACTGTCACTATTCACAATTTAAATAAAAGTAACCATATACCTAAATAAGCAATACTTTTTGATTTATGAGGGAAATTACATTGAAAAAGGTTGTGAGGACAGCTACCGAAATGATAAATTCGGGGCTTTAAAATTTTTTTATTTCCTAAACTGCAGTCCTAATCAATAAATATTTATTGTCTCGCATAGGTATCTACCTATTCTACCTAGAAAAAAATATTAGATCTTTATACTAACGTTGGACAGTACCGATTTCACCCATGCCGTGCGAATTTTGCTGTTGGGAAATCCACCCATTTATATAATCTTCAATAATTGTATAATATGCTTTTTTTATGAGCATACTTTTTATAGAGTACTTAAACTTGTGTAAAGGTAAGTATAAGATTGCTTGTGGAATTTTATTAATGGCATATTAGAGCTTGATGATACTAATGGCTTGAGAAATCCTGTTTAGTAAAATCCCAAATCAAGCGGCTCGCTCGAGATCGCCCGGCCACCGAAAAGACGAAGGCATAGATTTATTATTCCAAAATTCAATGAACCAAATAAGCGAAACAGAGTTCTAATAATATTATCTAATCTAAAAGCAATTACTTACAATAACGCAACAAGGGGCTGTTGGTATTTTTACAAGCGAGTGCCCTTCAAATTGGTCCGATAACGAATATTAATGACAAGCGAAAAAAGTTGACCTTCATCAGGCAAATTTCTCGCCCTTACGGAGTAATTTGTCTGGAAAGTAAGAAAACTTACGTAAAGTAATAATTAAAATATTCCAGTCCCTAGGGTGTTTTGTGTGTAGTTCAGTTAAGGTTTCGTTCTAATTGAATATGAACTTTTCTTTGCAACCTCTTCGCCAAGTCGACGATAAACCTCTGAACGATACATATTCTGATAAATGTATAAGGCCGTGTCCCCATTACTCCTATTATTAACTTCGTACATAACTAGGATAACTAGGTGTTTTATATACTAGAACCTTCCTGAAAGTATGTAAGTAGATCACGATAATGAAGAAATCCTCAAAATCGGTTCATTAGTTTCTGTAATAATCACGAACATACATAGGTACATACATGAATACATACGGGTCGAATACAGAACCTCCTTTTTTGAAGTTGGTTACAAAACTGTATGTACATAGTAGGTACTTTTTTTAGCTTAAAACAGTCTGCTAATCTATACTAATAAATAAAATTGAAGTGTCTGTCTGTAATATCGAAATAATTACCTCATATTAAGCTCATATGGTTATTTGAACGATACTATAACCGAATCACACGTTTTTAAATTTTTTGTCTGTCTGTCTGTCTGTCTGTCTGTCTGTCTGTCTGTCTGTCTGTCTGTCTGTTTGAACGGGCTAATCTTTGGAACGGCTGAACCGATTTTGACGGGACTTTCACATGCAAGTAGAGAATTAACCAGGGAGTAACATAGGCTACTTTTTTAACCGACTTTCAAAAAAGGAGGAGTTGTGTTTTTCTACTTATGTACACCGATATCTCCGAGATTTCTGAACCGATTTGCGTAATTTTTTTTTAAATCGATAGAGAAACATTGCGACACTGTCCTACAAAAAATTTGCATTCCAACTCCTCAATCCTGATGCTGTAGAGGATCTGATCCCCAACACTAATGGGATTTAGGCACTGTCGGTTATTTAAATTGATACTGGGGATACCAATTAAAGACTTTATTGTTGAATGACCTCGAGTAGGTACATGTCCAACTCCTCAACCCTGATGCTGTAAGGAATTGCAATCCGAAATCGTAAGGATCCCACGAAATTTTTCCGTTTTGTGGACGGGTTACTACTTACTACAGTAGTAAAAGTAGCCTACTTTTTGTTCTGAAAAATCAAAGTTCCCACGAGATTTTTACAAATCACACGGGCGAAGCCGTGGGCATCATCTAGTATTGCAATAATAATGATAAAATATTCATTCTAAATACGGCCGATAAATTTATATGGCAGTAAATTAGATACTGCTTAGATAGTAATAAAAAGGTACATACAGTTTCCCGCTTACAATAACAATTTCTATATTTAGTTTTAAGACTCTCAGCGGCAAGAAAATAAGAGTGGAAATGCTTTGAAGTTATATTTCAACGAATCGCTCGCAATACAGTATTAATCAGTTCAATTAAATACATTCGCATTGATGGTGATACAAACGGATTGTTCGATGAAAATGTGCCATTTACTGGCTCTTAAATCAACGTTTAACGAATAATAAAGCTTTTTGAGCACTGCGTCAAATTCTAATTGCTTGGGCGAGATTAATTCCGTTTATTATGGTGTAAATTCATGTTTACTGCTTGCATGCTAGAGCGGCAAAATCCCGCAGACAATTTATTTTCTGTGCTGAACAGATAATAATAATATGCATGTGACGTAAGAATAGCTCGGTCACACCCTCGACACTTCGTACAAACGAACCTACCACTGGCAAGGACACCGCTATATGTAAATTGAGCGGGAAAAGGAAAACGCTATAATATAATATACAAAACACTGGCGTTTCTATATTGCGGGCGACGATTAGCGGGGGGATGTGAGTGTTACTTCTTGACTCAGTAATTAACACTTGTATTAAATACCAGCTGATGCTCGCGACTTCACCCGCGTGGGTGATACATTCATATCAATTAGGATAGGATTCATACAAATCTCATCCCCTAATTAACCCACTTGGGGGAGGAATTTCCAAAATTCCTGAAATACGTAATTCTTTATTTTTAACCGAAAAATACAAATGCCGATTTTCATTGATATAACTTTAAAAATAACGGACTTTCATACAAACTTTCATCTTCTATATTACCCACTTGGGGGAAGAATTTCCGAAAATCCTGAAATATGATATTCTTTATTTTTAACTAAAAGTTAAAATAGCGATTTTCATAGATATAACTGAAAAAATTATGAACTTTCATACAAACTTCCATCCCCTATTTAACCTTCTTAGGGGAGAAATTTGTGATGATCCTTTCTTAGTGTATAACGCAGGTGCACTACGTCACAAAAGGAAGTTATTGTGAAAATTTCAAGTTTCTAGCTTCAGTATAGTTTAGGTTGTGCGTTGATGATCAGTCAGGACAAGCTTCTTTATCACTACATAGTATAAAACAAAGTTGCTTTTTCTGTCCCTATATCCCTATGTCCCTATGTATGCTTAAATCTTTAAAACTACGCAACAGATTTTGATGCGGTTTTTTTTAATAGATAGAGTGATTCAAGAGGAAGGTTTATAAGTAGAAAAATTGGACCCGGTAGGTGGCGCTAATAGCGGGCAGGACGACGTCTGCCGGGTCCGCTAGTATTAAAGAAAGAGAAGAGTAAATAGAATAGATTTCTGAGTAAAGAATACACAAGCGGCACAAGAATATGACGTATAGAAGTCTCTATGAGCCTCTGGACACATGTCAAGCAGTGGACATCAATTAAACCCATCCTACCTAACTCTTACCTATTAGTTCACAGCAATGCTAAAGCCACTGCCTCGTTGGTCTAATGGTTAGCATATTCACTGCAGACCACGAGGTCCCGGGTTCGATTCCCTGGTGGGGCAAAAATTGTAAGGTATTGGGTTTTTCAAGAAATTCTCAATGCCAGCCCGGAGTTGGTAGTTGGCGGTGTTTCACCCCCGTGCCTCGGAGAGCAAACACTTTAAACGTTAAACAGCCGGTCCCGGTTATTATCACTATCATGTGACAATAGTCGTTAAAGCCCGCCAACCCGCATTGGAGCAGCGTGGCGGATCTAAGCTCTTAATTCCTTTCTCCTATGAGAGAGGCGGCCTGTACCCAGCTGTGGGACGTTAAAAAGGCTGTAAGTGGTAATGCTAAACCCTACGCGTCTCTTGGAGTTTGGGTGATGATTACATCTTCCACTTATAAACCAAAAAAAAAAAAAAAATCCGGCTCGAAAAAAAAAAAAAAAACACTTACTTATTAGCGCGTCTTTCCCCAAAGATATTAAACTAATATTAAACATTGAAACATCATAGTGGCGTTAATGACTCGAACTTTATCGATTCAACCCTCCTTACTAAACTAGATCGAAACTTTGCGACAGAATTGAAACTATTATATATTATAAGTAATTTTGTCTGTACTAGCCCTGTAAAATCCCTCGCACCCTTGTCAAAGGAAGATCGGCAGATATTGTTGGAAACTTTGTCGTGATATTAGTTTAGAAACACTCTACAGAAGCGTGTCTACAAAGTTTCAATGTCTCTGATTGGTTAATTATCCAATAAGAATCAAACTTAGAATAGAATGAGTATTGTTCGTTTGTATAGTGCACGCTTGTGACAAACAGCCTTTTTAGGGTTGGAGTTTAATTGGTCGGAATTCTCTCAATTAGGTTCGCATGCTCGTACACCCATTCTTAATTAAATGGTGAAACATTATTTACCCAGTTTACCAGAGTAATTTTTACCAGTTCGGGGTAAGTACTTTTCAGATATTATATAGGGTACGTAATCATTTTGTATGGTTAGTTAAATAATTAGTAATCTATATAGACAAAGAGTTGATGGCGGAAATATTGCCATCAATTTCCTTCTTCACACTGGGCAGGTATCCGCACATAAACCAAGAAGGTCTGTTGTGCGTCACCTGCAACTTCCTATTAGCTAATCGGTTATTCAATTAACTCATTTGTTGCGCGCGATGCCTTTTGTGCGTGGACTGTGCAGTATGAAAATTCAAAATAATACAAAATTAATTATTTTATATAGGCCAACTTGGGACTCTAAGAGCGAGGCCGCACTGCGAAAATTATTCGCGCGAATTTTATTCGCGCGGTTTATATTCCGCATTTTAATATATTTTTCTCGCGAATTTTAAATCGCATGTGCGTGCAGCTTCATACATTCCCATATGTCACAGAATTTTGCGACGAAATTCGCGCGAATAAATTTCGAAATGCGGCCTAGGCCTTAGGATAATGGTGATTTATTTTGTTCATTTGACCATACCTATTGACCCGCATAAAGTCATTGGGCTAGTGAAAAGTTCAGTAGCATACTATAATGTCGCAGGCACAAATGAGTTGATCTATCGCTTAGAACGAGGCCGCACTGCGAAATTTATTCGCGCGAATTTTATTCGTGCGGTAAATATTCCGCATTTTATTATATTTTTCTCGCGAAATTTAAATCGCATGTGCGTGTAGCTTCATACATTTCCACATGTCACAGAATTTTGCGAAAAAAATCGCGCGAATAAATTTCGCAGTGCGGGCCTGGCCTTATTGTGATTTGGGAGTGTATCAGATCAATGGATCAACAAATCTATAAGAGTTGTAATCTATTACAATCAATCTTTTCGCAAACATTTATAGACACTCATCGAAGAGATTGCCTAATAAATTAACAGTCTATCATATCTACGTAAGGCACCGCATGTGACTCTACCTTAATTGAATGAACCATTTCTTATTCATAACTAATTTTGAACCACTCCAGACTGGTAGTGGATCATACTTCGCAGATAAGACGTCAAGATTGCGTCCATAATTATTTTTCTTTATTTTAATAGCTTAGTCTATGCTAAAGCTGACTATGCCGCTCTGTAATTTTTGCATGCCTCCATAATAAAACAGCTTGGTTGTTAATTGAACCACTTCTTATCTATGCATAAACATAATTGATTTGGAACCACTCTAGACTGGCAGTGGATCAGACTTCACAGATAAGTCATCAAGATTGCCTCCATAATTATTTTTCTTTATTTTAATAGCTTAGTCTATGCTAAAGCTGACTATGCCGCTCTGTAATTTTTGCATGCATCTATAATAAAACTCAGCTTGGTTCTTAATTGAACCACTTCTTATCTATCCATAAACATAACTGAGTTGGAACCACTTCAGACTGGCGGTGGATCAGACTTCGCAGATAAGTCATCAAGATTGCCTCCATAATTATTTTTCTTTATTTTAATAGCTTAGTCTATGCTAAAGCTGACTATGCCGCTCTGTAATTTTTGCATGCATCTATAATAAAACTCAGCTTGGTTCTTAATTGAACCACTTCTTATCTATCCATAAATATAACTGAGTTGGAACCACTTCAAACTGGCAGTGGACCAGACTTCGCAGATAAGTCGCCAAGATTGCCTCCATAATAAGCCTCAGTTTGGTCTTGACCTACATCGGGGCCGATAAAAGATGACGACGCCGACCGTGAAGATCGTTGAAGTGGCAATTCAGTTGCACGTTGAAGAATGTTGGAAATATTGACAACAAGTTCCGAATAAGTATTGTTATACGTAGGGCGTTCAATAAAAAGTGAGAATGAGTATGTTGCCGGTAACTTTTAAATGTAATTTTATTTTTCGATACACCTTGTCTCTTTTTAGTTTATAATATTATGTTTATTTCATATAAGTACACTTGGAATAAACCTTTTTTCTAAAATTAAAATTCCTTTTTTAAAAACTCTTCATCCTGCGAGCCATCGAACTATTACGCTTAGAATGGAAGTTTCTAACAAATTTCCGCTCGAAACGTAAGCTATAAACCAACCCATGTGTGCCCTGTAATTACATTTGCCGACACGCACACAAGCGCATGAGTACCTTGAGCACTGACGCGACGATAGCCTCCGAGGCTTGCTAAAAACGGCTTATCGCCGCGTCGACGACTGCCTTTCTTTACCTATTTATTCTAAGCTGCGAGCCTAAAAATTCCTGTACTGCGGGGAGTACGGCTTCATCATCTTCGAGTGTCTGTCTGAGACTGCATCGTCTTTCCATCGAGAGCTAACTTGTAGATAAATAAATAAAAAATAGGGCCTGTTTCACCACCTACTGATAAGTATCGGATAGTTATTTACAACTCTTGTCTTTGTCACTTGATATAAAATAAGAAAGTGACAAAATTCACGTTTAGGCTATCCGACACTTATCAGAAGGTGGTGAAAGGCCCTTAGAGATTTTTTTGTGCAAGATAACTGCACAAAAAAATTTGTGCTTGCGCATTGACATACAATGAATATAAAATTACTTTGCTATAATCCGCTAACAGTGACAAATTTGTAGGTACAACACCACACAAATTCACCACAAAATGAACTCGACGATCGTTTCGCTCCGACACCGGAGCTCTCTCCTGAAGATGCTCCGGTGTCGGAGCGAAACGATCGTCGAGTTCATTTTGTGGTGAATTTGTGTGGTGTTGTGCCTACAAACTTGTCACTGTTAGCGGATTATAGCAAAGTAATTTTATATTCATTGTATATCATGGAATTCCGCAAAGTAACGCCTGCTTCTATTCAACATTGCGCATTGACGACAATCATGCCTGGTGGAAGCCAATAATGATGAGGTCGTATTCTGGGTCTGGTGACGGCACCAATATAACCGCTTTGAGCAACAAAAAACCGGTCAAGTGAGAGTCGGACTCGCGCACGAAGGGTTCCGTACCATTATCTATAAAAACGGCCAAAAAAATCACGTTTGTTGTATGGGAGCCCCCTTTAAATATTAGTTTTATTTTAATTTATTTTTAAAGTGAATATAATTATAACTAAGTATTCTGTGAATATTTCAACGAGCAAAAAAGTCACATTTGTTGTATGGTAGCCCCCTTAAATATTTATTTTATTCTGTTTTTAACCCCCGACGCAAAAACGACGGGGTGTTATAAGTTTGACGTGTCTGTGTGTGTGTGTGTGTGTGTGTGTGTGTCTGTCTGTTCCCCTGTGGCGCTCAAACGGGTGGACCGATTTGAATGCGGTTTTTTTTGTTTGAAAGGTGATTTAGTCGAGAGTGTTGTTAGCTATGTTTGATGAAAATCGGTCCAAGATGGCCGCCGCTACAAAATGGCGGATTACATATTTTTTCACAACTCCCTTAATATGGGTATCAAATGAAAGGGCTTGACTAGTAGAATAGCACTATTGCAAATTCAAGATGGCCGCCCATACAAAGTGGCGAATGTCGGGGGTTTTTTAAATTTTAAATTTACACTTGTTTAGTATTTGTTGTTACAGCGGGAACAGTAATACGTCATCTGTGAAATTTTCAACTGGCTAACTATCACGGTTCATGAGATACAGCCTGATGACAGACGGACAGTCTTAGTAATAGGGTCCCATTTTACCCTTTTGGTACGAAACCCTAAAAAACATTGTATATACTCGGTCATTTATGCCTCTTGTAAAGGGAAAGTTATTGCTATTTTTGTTTGGCACGCGATTTCCCTCCACAATCCTAAATTCATAACGCACAAAGCGAAAGGGCCTTGGGCGTGTTTATTGGGAAGCATTTTGGTGATCCCTCAAAAGGGCGGATTGAAATCGGAAATGTTTGAACTTCGCCCTTTGCTTTGGTGTATTTGTGGTACGCTTCATTGAAACAAGATTCACACTATTCAAAAGAAAACAAAATAACTAACTATATTCCTTCTATATACTCCAATATTTTATGTATGTAAGTGTGTAACTTATATGTGTAAGTTATGTGTAAGTTACACACTTACACATATTATAAATATCACAATTTCGGGTAAAAAGAAACCCAGTCCCTCATTTTTATTTCGAAACTTAACTTTTTGAATCGTTATATCTCAAAAACGGTGGCTCTTAGGAAAAAAGTATTTTAACATTTTTTATAGATAATTATCTGATCTACAATTTTTGTCTGAGCAAATTTTATGATAAAACTCACCATTTTGCTGAAAACTCCCCGTGAAAACTTTGACCCCGAGTATTTTTTTTCCAGGTGTCGGATCGACTTTTCACATTTTATTTATAATAGTGTTTTGAACAATCCTACCAATTTTCAGCCAAGTGTGAATTATTGTAACTTTGAATGTCTAAATTGACCGGTCTATCTTTTCAATAAACCGATTTCAAACGCCACTATGAAGTATAAAAAAATATTTTTGTTTGAACACGTAGGTACCTACTCGTAAGTCGGGTGAGTGTTGCGATTTGGTTTTTATATCCGAGTTTGCTTTTTAACTCCCGACGCAAAAACGACGGGGTGTTATAAGTTTGACGTGTCTGTGTGTGTGTGTGTGTGTGTGTCTGTCTGTTCCCGTGTGGCGCTCAAACGGGTGGACCGATTTGAATGCGGTTTTTTTTTGTTTGAAAGGTAAATTAGCCGAGAGTGTTGTTAGCTATGTTTGATGAAAATCGGTTCAAGATGGCCGCCGCTACAAAATGGCGGTTTACATATTTTTTCACAACTTCCTTAATATGGGTATCAAATGAAAGGGCTTGACTAGTAGAATAGCACTATTGCAAATTCAAGATGGCGGCCGCCACAAAATAGCGAATGTCGGGGGTTTTTAAATTTTCAATTTATTCTTGTTGAACCTAGATTCTCAAACTCTAATTCTGTAATTCTGCATCTATAGTTTTCTATTAGTTTAGATTCTGCATATCCGAGTTTACTTTTTATATCCGAACGTACTGTTTTAATCTCAGCACAAAAGCCAATATTATAATATTCACTCGGCTAATAATATATGCAGAACCCTGCAGCATCAGAATTGAAAAGTTGGAACTAGAATTTTTTATGGGACACGCTCGCAAGCTTCCTCTATTGATTAAAACAAAATCACGCAAGTCTCTTATAAATCGGTGTACATAATTTAGTACAGTATACATAATATTATTCTTCTATTCTTCTATACATATATTCTTCTTTATCTTCTTCTTCTACATATATATATAAAACAAAGTCGTGTTAGTTCGAACACTTATAACTCGAGAACGGCTGGAGCGATTTTCATGGTTATTGATTTGTTGTATTTGTCTCCATCCCGAATAGCAGAATAATTATTAAACACATTGAAAAATTGACGAAAAAATTAAATTAAAGAAAAAACGTTTTCCCATACAAAATGTTCACGGGTTTCGTAACTGTCAAACATCCCGTCGCGTCGATACGGTAAACTCTCTCACTCGTACCTATATAATTCTTCCGTACGTGTGTAATTTGTCACCTAACTCCTCCTAAACAGCTGCACCGATTTGGATGAAATGTGTGTATATTTCCATCCTGGATGGTTTGAAAACACAATTACCGGGTAGGTACAGGTAACCTATCGGGTCTCGGTAGGTGGCGCTGATGTCGGTATGCCACCGGGCAAGACAACGTCTGCCAGATCCACTAGTAGTAAATAAAACATATATTGAATTGAGAACCTCCTCCTTTTTGGGAAATCAGTTTATAGAATATTCTTTGAGAAAAAGTTTCCGAGATGTTCGCGGTTCCAATATTTGCTTCAATACCTACCTAATTTCTTTGCAAATATTTGTCACACGAGTGCAGGTTTTCCGGCGTTTGAGGGAAAACGGGACAGTGTCACAGTGTAAGCTTTACAGTATATCTACGACAAAAAATTACTGATATAAATTGAATTGACTTGATTTTTAATTTTTCGTTATATGACATGATTTTCGAATACTTTAGTTCTATATCCTTTTTCTCCTGTATACTTAGTCTCACTTTGTACAGCTTGAAAACTTTACTACATACTGTACTGTACTGTACTGATCGAAACACTATGACTTCAGAGTTAAATGGACTTAACTAGCTTATTTTAAGGTTTGAGTTCGCCAATATATTCAGCATTCGTAATTCAGCAATCGCAGAAGTAGAATACTACACATTAATGATAAATTTCAAATCCAAGATAGCCACCACTGCAAATGACGAATGTCGGGGGTTTTTTAAATTTTTAATTTATATTTGATGAACCTAGATTCTGAAACTCTTAATTCTGTAATTCTGCATCTCTCTAAAAATATGACACTAATGTAAGTTAGCCGCGACGTTAGCAAATAATTAAGTGCTAATTTTGTGCGCAAAGTAATGCAGTCTATGTGCATTGATACACTCGGCAGTTGGCACCATCCCACGTTGACATGAACTGTACAGTAACTAGATTAGATTATGATTTGTGTAGGTATGTTTTATACCTACTCGATGGACGGATTTGATAAAAGCTGTGACCCAGAAAACTGTGGTGTGGGGAGTGCTCCCGCAACGCCATAAACAGACACAAGTGGAGAAGCATCGCGCGGGTGGCGGTGCTACACAAAACCAAGAAGGCTGATGATGACTGATATGCCCACCATCCTAACAGCCACGACCAGAGTGGTCGGTCGTGGTGAAGAGTGCACGATTGACAAGAAGAAGAAGAATGTTTTATTGTAACATTTAAAAAAAACATCTATTGTTCTTTTTCAAATTTGTAGTTTCACTGCAATTGTGTACACTGTGTCAACCCTGAAGATCCCGTACCCAAGTTTATTCACGTATTCTCGGAGCAAATTGCTCGCACACTTCAATATATCCGCGTAAAAACCTATGCAAATCCAATCGGGATAGACGACGCCGTGTAAAAACATTGCAAAACGCCACTAAATTATGTTAGCTACCGTAGTTTCTTGTAGGGTTCTTACCTTTAGAGGAAGAAAACGAAATTAGCCGTGGAAAATGATTGTTTCGTTCATTTTATATTAAGACGTATTTAAGTTAGATGTAAGCTATAAAAGTATATCTCATTGGCTTAGTTATAAAAATATGTCATAAAACATAGCAGGTAAAACGTTTTTTTTTTTATAGGAATAGCGGGCAACCGAGCAAGCGGGTCACCTGATGTTAAGTGATTACCGCCGCCCCATGAACATTAGCAGCACCTGAGGAACCACTAATGCGTTGCCGGCTTTTGAGGAAGGGACTGACTCTTCAGCTCGCTGCCGGAACACATCGGATGCTTTTCGGCAGATTACGGCTGAAGTGTGGTCGCTAGCCAGGTGGATTCGGGGTAGAATCCTACCACAAAGCGGTGATACCATCTAGATTAAGTTGTGTGGTATCAAGCAAAACGTGCTTTTATTTCTAGTACCTACTTCTGCAAAGTTTGTAAAGCTACGGCGTAGCACGCCGTAGCACGCCCCCTGCGGCGTATTTGTACTTGTAGCCTGTAGTACATAAATGAAAGGTATTTTAATGTAAGTAAGTACCATATTGCAGTTGTACATAATATTCTGTTCGATGCGATATTAATGTATAAAAAAGATTAAAAAAATTAAGTAATGTATAAAAATAATAAACTTGAGAATAAAGTAAGTAATCATTGGTTTTTTGAAATAATCGCAAACATACATTGCAATGCGGATCGAATACAGAACCTCCTTTTTTTGAAGTCGGTTAAAAACATCTTCAGTATGCGGGCATCGTACTTTGCATTCCGTTGCCCTGCTCTCATACATCACATCTGCATGTCGTATACTACTCGGACACCCACCCAGCTTCCCACAAACAAAGACAAATTATCCTTGCGTTGAAAGCTTAGACTTGTTGCACGCTGAGAAACAAATGGTTCGAAAATATTTCTCATTTATATTTGCACTCGCGGTTCGTTGAACTTACTAAAACAAAATGGTAGGTACCCACTGAAGTTATTACTTACGCTTGTTTTACGCCAAAAAACATTAAAGATAAATAATGGTTGTGTTAAAAAACGTGGATTTGGCTCGCTCCGGCTATGCGCGAGACGGCAATTAATGATGTACTAGGTACACAAGTTAATATTGTTATTTGATTTTTTTAACCCCCGACGCAAAAACTACGGGGTGTTATAAGTTTAACGTGTGTGTGTGTGTGTGTCTGATCCACCGTAGCGCTCAAACGGGTGAACCGATTTGAATGCGTTTTTTTTGTTTGACATTTGTTTGATATTAAGTGAATTAGTCAGGAGTGTTAATGGCTATGTTTGATGAAAATTGATTCAAGATGGCCGCCGCCACAAAATGGCGGATTACATATTTTTTCACAAGTCGCACAATATGGGTATCAAAATATGAAAGGGCTTGACTAGTGGAATAGCACTATGTAAATCCAAGATGGCCGCCACCACAAAATGGCGAATGTCGGGGGTTTTTTAAATTTTTAATTTATAAGTACTTGTTTAAAAGAGCAACTACCGAGTTTTTTGCATTTTGCATAAAAATTAAATATGTAATTGTTTAAAATTTGAAATATTTTAAATCTTAGTGTAAGTATAAAAATACATTTTTTCACTAATTTGTTGATTTCACTTTTTAATTTATTTCTTACATTATTAATTGGGTACACTACCCTATCGTTTTGTTACATATTACAATTATTAATTTTATTGTTAAATTCTTTAATATTGTATATAAATTCATGTGTCCAATTTTTTATAAATTTTTATCTATATAATTCAAATGACATGAAATGTAACTAACTATTATTGTGATGAGAAATAAAAGGCTATTTTATTTATTTTATTATTATTATTACACTACCCTATCACACGTTGTTCAAAGAAGTCAACCATAAGATATACTTATTTTATTGAAACTTGTTAGGAAGCCACTGAGCCCCAAATTACCCGACAATTTTCCTCACATAATAAAATAGAACCACGCGAGTGCGCCCAGAAAAATTGAAAGAGAAAAGTCGCATAGTTTTTTCTCGTGTACCTAGCAGACATGAGATAAACTATGTGATTTTTCTCCTGATCCGTTTTTGAAGTCGATTAAAAATATATGTTTTTTATTTTTTTATTATAAATACTTACACATACACACACAGTCGTCTATACCTAAAGTAGGCAACTTAATGCCTGTGTTATAGGTATGTATAATATATACATAATCATGATCAACCCATTACCGGCTCACTACAGAGCACGGGTCTCCTCTCAGAGTGAGAAGGGTTTTGGCCATAGTCTACCACGCTGGCCAAGCGGATTGGCAGACTTCACACACCTTTTGAGAACGTTATGGAGAACTCTCAGGCATGCAGGTTTCCTCACGATGTTTTCCTTCACCGTTAAAGCAAGTGATATTTAAATACTTAAAACGCACATAACTCCGAAAAGTTAGAGGTGCGTGCCCCGGGATCGAACCCACGACCTCCGATTAGAAGTCGGTCATCCTAACCACTAGGCTATCACAGCTTTTTTATATATATACATATTTACATATATAATATATACATATTTACATATATTACCTAATTATATTTATTAAATAAATGTATATGTAGACTCAATCGACGATTCAAAAGCACTTGTAAAAGTTTATTTGAATAAAAAACTTTTCTATTCTATTCTATTCTATACAAAATACATATTTAATATACTTACATAAATACACCCAGACTCGGGCGGGAATCGAACCCGCGACCCCGGAGAGGCAGGCAGGGTGACTGCCAACCGCGCCAACGGGCCAGTCAATATATGTAATACTAATGATGAAATTTTTATTTGTTACAGCGATGTAATGGTTCAAGATGGGGCATCCACACATAGCCTGGTTGCGCAACCAACTGCAGAGCTTCCTATTGAAGATGGACACCAAGATCTGAACGAAGCATGGTGTTAGGAGAAGATTAAAATGGATTCCAATTTATCGCCCACTAATGTCAGTTCTGTAAGTAATTTTATAATCACACTAATATTATAAAGGCGAAAGTTTGTGTGTGTGTGTGCATGTTTGCTACTCTTTAACGCCGCAACTACCTACTGAACCGATTTGGCTAAAATTATAGAATGGATATAGACTAAGTCCTGACTTAACACAGGCTTTACTTTTTATCTTTAGGCTTTACTTTTCATCCTGGAAAAATCCCACGGGATTTAAAAAAAACCGAAATTTATATCTACAGCTATAGGTAGATTACTATAGCAAACTTCCTTGAAAGTTGGTATAAAGGTTGGAAAAGGGAGCGGGAACGGGAACCGGAAATCCACAATTCCCTCGGGATATGTGAAAAACCGAAATTCATGCGGGCGAAGCCGCGGACAGAAGCCAGTATAATATAGTTTTAAATAATATCTAAATAAATAGGTATCTTGTAAAATGGACCTTCTCTACATCGCTGTCAAAACTGAAAAGTTGACTTCTAACCGCACCCGTGCGGTATTCTGAAAGGTTAGTATATTTGCGATACACTCAAAAACTACTGAATGGATTTTCATGCGGTTATCACCAACAGACAGAGTGATTCATGAGGAAGGTTCGAATGTATAATTTGCTAAGGTTTTGGGCAAATTGGTTGAAATATGCTGATAACTGTTGAAAATGTCGGAAGCTAGTTGGAAGCTTTCATCGAAAACGCTACCTAATCCCTTTGAGAAACAAAACAATGTATGGTGGGATAGTAGCGGGTAATTACTACCCGTGCGAAGCCAGGGCGGGTCGCTAGTAATATTTAAAATATAAACACAATTATTGTTTTTCCAATGATCATCATCATCATCATGATCAACCCATTACCGGCTCACCACAGAGCACGGGTCTCCTCTCAGAGTGAGAAGGGTTTTGGCCATAGTCTACCACGCTGGCCATGCGGATTGGTAGACTTCACACACCTTTGAGAACGTTTTTCCAATGATATTCCACACATAATAGTTACGAATCGAATTGCTAACTTCCTTTTTTTGAAGTCGGTTAAAATGCAACACGCTTCGTTTTATCGTTGCTTATTCGTGAAAATGTAAAACGTTGCAACACGCTTGCACTGCACATTGCGCAATTAAACCGCCCCAGTTATTTTGTAGAACGAACTTTCTCCGTGAAATAAAATAAAACCTTACAGGTGGAAAAAAAGATGTACCGGTACAATCCCGTCTTCAGGAAAATGGTTTTGATGTTACCAAAACTGATCGCCATCACCACTACATTCTTTTGACGTCCCACTGCTGGGCACAGGTCTCTTCTCTCACAGGATAGAGCTGCTCCAATGCGGATTGCTGGGCTTTAACGACTATAGTCACATGATAGTGATAGTAACCGGGACCGATAGCTTAACGTGCTCTCCGAGGCACGGGCTGGCATTGAGAATTTTTTGACAGAAAACCCAATACCTAACAATTATTTACCCGACCCAGGAATCAAACCCGGGACCTCGGGAGCTTGATCTGCTGTCGAATATGCTAACCACTAGACCAACGAGGCAGTAGCAGAAACTCTTGTATTCGAAGACCATCCTTGCAAAATCCTTAGTATACCTCACTATATGAACTTTTCAAGTTACTGAGCATAAATCTGTCATTTATTGTGAAGATCATGAGGAAACCTGCATGCCTCAGAGTTCTCCATAGTGTTTGTTTTCAAATACGTATGAAATCTATCAATCCGCACTTAACCAGCGTGGTGGCGCAGCCTAAGCCCTTCTCATTCTGAGAGGAGACCCATGCCCTGTAGTGGGCCGATAATGAGATGATATTAATATAACGGTAGGTGTATTTGTGAGTAGCTGAATACCAATAACACTGTCCGGGTATTAAAGAATAGTACATTATACAAGTATAAATTTAAAATTTAAAAAACCCCCGACATTCGCCATTTTGTGACGGCGGCCATCTTGGATTTGCAATAGTGCTATTCTACTAGTCGAGCCCTTTCATATTTTGATACCCATATTAAGGGAGTTGTGAAAAAATATGTAATCCGCCATTTTGTAGCGTCATCTTGGACCAATTTTCTTCAAACATAGCTAACAACACTCTCGACTAATTCACCTTTCAAACAAAAAAAAACCGCATTCAAATCGGTCCACCCGTTTGAGCGCCACAGGGGAACAGACAGACACACACACACACAGACACGTCAAACTTATAACCCCCCGTCGTTTTTGCGTCGTGGGTTAAAAATAATTTCTATCACTTTACCCTATTTAGAATTCTATGGTATTTATGGTATTTTGTTTGCACATAAATTTACTCAGACTTCGAAGAATGTTCAGAAATAGCTGTGAACAAAAATGGTGTTTGCCATCCAAGTGTCTAATAAAATATTTGTAACTTTTATTAAAATTCCAAGAAGCCACTTTGTATGAGCCAAGTTCGTCTTGAGTCGGTTAGAAAAATAGCTCTTGGAATTTTTATATTCCGCACATTTCTAAGCTATTTGAAAACTTTATTGAAATAAGTAGTTACGTGTGGTATATTTATTTTCTTGCAAAGTGTTTACTTTTGTCACAAAATGAATACATTTTATGCTTTGGAGATAGCGTACCTAAACAAAAATAAAAATAATAATAATCTTAATTGAAAAGTTTACTGCTGCGAAAAAAATATTAGCGATTCGTAAGGTAGAGTATACCTACCTTACGAATTGCTAAATTTTTATTCGCTAAATAGCAAAGTTTTGAAAAAGCACAATTTATTTGTTATGACTAAAGCATTTATAAGCATAATAAATAAAAGATTTATTAAAGTGACGACCACGACCAGTCTCACGTAGCGCCTAAGAAGAAGACGAAGAAGAATACAATTATTAAAATTTAGAAGAGAGATTTGTTACTTACGTAAGTCAAGTCATGGACACACGTCCATGGTACTAAACTGCAAGTAACCTAAGTGCCGCCCATTGGACCAAAAGCGTTAGCCACAGCGAAACCGATGGATTCCAGCCACTAGCGGCTGCGATTGGTTGCCACATCCAGTCACCACCACCAATGACCACATCCAGTCACCGGTGGCCACACCAGTCACCAGTGGCCACATCCAGTCATCAGTGGCCACATTCATTATTATATTAGTGGCTAACCACCAGTGGTCGTTTTACGCTTTTTGTAAAAAGAACGGGTTTTGTACACTTGTCATTAAAAACTCATTTGGTATCAAGTCATCGTAAAATAATAATAAGCTGTTGCCGCTTAGTAATATTGTATGTACCAAAGTATTCTTAGAGAAAAACTTCTCAAGTTCTCACAAACTTCGACATTATTCAGCACCGAAGCGAACTGTAAGTTGCGTCGATTATTATTATTTAAGTAGGTATGAAGTTTCAAGCTGAGTCTATCTTTTTCTCAACAAACTATTTAACTGGGGAAAATGGATTTTTAACTCAGTTTGTTTCCAATCGGGTTCAAAAGTTTGTATATTAACGCTGCTGTTATTTTTTTTTTTATATTAATTGCGGGCAAACGAGCAAGCGGGTCACCTGAGTGCTTAGTCTAAGATCGGAGCACTCGAAAACGAACTCGAAAACTATTGATCGATTTCAGAGTAAAATAGACCTAAAATGGCTTGTATTAAGATTTGAGTTCGCCAATACATTCAGCATTCGAACACAACGAACGTCCCAAGCAGAAATGTTGTAAAATGCATATTCGAACTATGGAATTACGACTTTAAAATACGAGTATTTGAGTTCATTTTGCTCTGAATTCACTTGTGATTCGATCAATAGTTTTCGAGTTTGTTTTCGAGTGCTCCGATCTTAGACTAAGCACTCTGATGTTAATTGATTACCGCCGCCCATGAACATTTGCTGCACCAGAGGAACCACTAATGCGTTGCCGGCTTTTAAGGAGTTTGTTGATCCGTCCCTTGGGCGGATCAACAAACTCCTTAAAAGCCGGTTATTCAAGAACGAGCGGATACCCGCGACTTCGTTCGCGTGGATATTGATTTTAATAATCCCGTGGGAATCATTTTGTTTTTCCTAAGCTCTTGAGTTTATACCTTGCTAAAAATTGCAAAAAGTTCACTGGCGGATGTTTAGGTACATCAAAATGTAAACATCCGCCAGTGAAAGTCCCATCAAAATCGGTCCAGCCTTTCAGAGATTAGCCAGTAGTCTTTAAAGTATCTACTTTCTAACAAAAAAAGAATGAATGAAATCGGACTACCCGTTAACGAATTACAGCTAAGTACACATTTTGCCTTTCATCCCCTCTCCCAAGGGAACCGTGCTGAATTTCGGGATAAAAGGTATCCTATATGTTACTCCATAGTATAAACTTAAATCATACCGAGTTTCATTTCAATCCATTCAGTAGTTTTTACGTGATGCGCGCACAAACATACAGACAAACAGACAAACAGATAAACAGACAAACAGATAAACAGACAAACAGACAAACAGACAAACAGACAAACAGACAAAAATTTCAAAAATAACTTTTTTACGTTCTATTACTTATCCATAACATCCCCCAGTTATTATTTTGCAAAAATCTTCGACGTACAGATACGGCAATTCTACGATTTTATTATATGTATAGATAGATAACCCTTTGTCAAAGTTATGTGGAAACACCTCCTAAGGGAGTTGGTGCCACAGTTTTTGAGTGCGCGGAAGGAACGACCTCGCGCAACGCTTGGTTGATGTATGCCAGTGATCGAGGTGGTGAGGATGATAGCTTTTTCGATGGCGTGCGGTGCGGTGCTGGAAATGAGTAGGTGGTATTTATAGGTCGAACAACTCCTCAGAACATTCCCCGTTATAGAGACGATAGAAAACGCAGAGGGAGCTAACGTCCCTTATATGGATTATATTTTATACTATTCACTGCCTCTTTGCCCTTTGGTCTAGCGGTGAGCTTGTTGTGTTTGGATCGTGAGATCCTCGGTTAGTTTCGAGCCGGGTCAAAAAAGGTTATTGGATTTTTCTGTAAATAGATTTTCAATAGCTGCCCGGGGTAGCTTTGTTGCAAATTAGCATTGTTACATCTCCATGTCTCGAGAGCAGGTAAAGCCTGCGCTTGATCTCTCTTGGGACGTGTCGGATTACCGTTCCATCTACCTAACTATGAGAGTGAGGGAATAGAGGATGCATCTGTATTTGCGCAGAAGGAGGAGGTTCTCAATTCGAAGCGTATACGGATTTTTTTCTAAGTAGGTACCAAGAATTCGGAAATCAGTGTAGGTAGGTACACAGATTTTCGAATTCTCTAAATTCTTCCGAATCCATTCAAAAACCAAGAAATGGGGTGCCGTCAGACTGTTTTTAGACCATTTTTGTTAGGGGCTCTGTCGCAAAAGTAACCTATAGTATAGGAACTTGAATTTTCTACATATTCACAGTATTTAAACAACAAACACTGAAAACACCGATTCATAATGTAGTTTGTAAGCTGTGACCGAAACAAATTAAAAACTTTTACCTATTTGGTCACACGGACGGAAGCTTGAGTGGGGCCCGATTTTCACATGGCCGATTTTAATCAAAATAATATGTTGTTCTTAATTTCCTTTATTGTGCAGCTTTAGTTTGATGTCCTGCCATTATCAGCAAACTATTTCATTTACCTACTAGCGACCAGCCCCGTAAAAAAAAGTAAAAAGCTGTAATAGCCTAGTGGTTAGGACGACCGACTTCTAATCGGAGGTCGTGGGTTCGATCCCGGGCACGCACCTCTAACTTTTTGGAGTTATGTGCGTTTTAAGTATTTAAATATCACTTGCTTTAACGGTGAAGGAAAACATCGTGAGGAAACCTGCATGCCTGAGAGTTCTCCATAACGTTCTCAAAGGTGTGTGAAGTCTGCCAATCCGCTTGGCCAGCGTGGTAGACTATGGCCAAAACCCTTCTCACTCTGAGAGGAGACCCGTGCTCTGTAGTGAGCCGGTAATGGGTTGATCATGATGATGATGACCAGCCCCGGCTTCACCACCACCACCACCACCACTACAGCCTTTTAACGTCCCACTACTGGACACCAGGTCTCCTCTCTCACAGGAGAGAGGGATTTAGACCTTAGACCCGCCACGCTGCTCCAATGCAGATTAGCGGGCTATAACGACTATTGTCACATGATAGTGATAATAATCGGGACCGACTGCGTAACATGCTCTCCGAGGCACGGGGTGAGCCACCGCCAACTACCAACTCCGGGCTGGCACTGAGAATTTCTTGATATACTTAACAATTAGGTATTTGCTCAACCCGGGAATCGAACCCGGGACCTCGTGATTTGCAATCGAATATGCTAACCACTAGACCAACGAAGCAGTATTTCTTAGCGCTGTTATTCTACCATACATTGTTTTGTTATATCTCAAAGGGATTATGCAGCCTTTTCCATGAAAGGTCCCTCCTCCTTGAAAGGCTTGATTTTTTCCGATCTTTTCAACAATTACTATCGTTATATTTCAACCAATTTACTTACACATAACCTTAACAAATTATACACAGATTGATTCATGAGAAAGGTTTAAACTTTAAACCTTTCTCATGAATAACTCTCTCGGGAAGGTAGAACTTCCTCATGAATCACTCTGTCTATTAGTGAAAACCGCTTGAAAATCCGTTCAGTAGTTTTTGAGTTTATCGCGAACAGACAGACAGACCGACGCGGCGGGGGAGTTTGTTTCATTTACCTATATAATATTTCCTTGTACGCAGGCGACGCTAGAACTGAACGAGACGACAGTTCAGTATGAAGAATCGGAAGATCCCGACGCCGTCACGCTGCTGTCTATTTTGCTTGTCGGTAAGTAATTTTAACATTTTTAGGGTTCCGTACCCAAAGGGTAAAAAGGCACCCTATTACTAAGACTCCGCTGTCCGTCTGTCCATCTGTTTGTCTGTCCGTCCGTCCGTCTGTTACCAAGCTGTATCTCATGAACCGTGATAGTCACACAGTTGAGATTTTCACAGATGATGTATTTCTGTTGCCGCTATAACAACAAATACTAAACAAATATACATTAAAAATTAAAAAAACCCCTGACATTCGTCATTTTGTGGTGGCGGCCATCTTGGATTTGCATAGTGCTATTCTCTTCACTAGTCAAGCCCTTTCATTTGATACCCATATTAAGAGAGTTGTGAAAAAATATTATAATGTAATTCGCCATTTTGTAGCGGCGGCCATCTTCAATCGATTTTCACACAAACATATGTAGCTATGGCATTCGAATATCAAGACTTTATGGCAATATTGTCATTTTGCGATATGGATATTCTGATAGGCACCCCTAACAACATAATATTGATAACGGCAACAGCCGCGGCTAAAGCCTCCCACCAGATCAGAGACAATTTAGAAATTGTAAATTCCCAAATTTTCCCTGTCGGGAATCGAACCCGGGACCTCCTACTATCAAAATGAGTGAAGTCTAAGCGAAGTGCTGTCATCATAATGTGAAAACTTCATGCGGAGACATTAGATCTTACGAGTATCATGTCTAGACACGGGGTTACGTGTGTCCCTAGTAAATATTACTTGGTTTTCGACACTAATATTATCTGTCTATGTACGCTGTAAACGTTTACATACACTAGATGAAGTTGCTCCATATAATTTAATCAACGAGTGTATACAAACAACAACAAAGAGTGTTTACTTTAATTTAATAGAGTCTCGGAGTCTCCTTTAGGCGCTAGACGTACTGAGATGGGTGAAAAGACATAAAATTAAATATTTAATATGAAATAATATTTCACTGTGCAGAAAGCGCGGGACAAGCAGCTAGTGGCGCCAGCTGTTATGTCTGTCTGAAACCAATTTAATAATCTAGAAAGCCGCGCGAAGGTCACTTCTCGATTTTTTTCGTAAATAAAATGTAGCCTATAACAACGAATCAATTGACAACTCATTCATCAAAATCGGTCCAGTAGTTTAGACGCTACAGTGGTACACACAGAATCTCATACAAAAATCGGACACAAACATACATACATACATAAATAAATAGACTGCTAAAATCATAAAACTTCCATTTAGCTTTGTCGTAGTCGGGTAAAAACCCACAACAATTTGTGTCGAGCCTAGTGGTCTATTATAACCGTCATCTATCAGAGAAAAGACCAATTTTTATAAGAGCAATAAAAATACACCTTTTTACTCTGTATCTTGTTATATAAATAGAATGAATCGTTTTTCTTTTGTACAATAAATGTATAACCTGTCTACCTACCAATATATTATTGTATACTCATTCTTATCAGTGTTCCTTTGTATTTTCAGGGGTTTGATCGAAATAAAAGAAATTATTTTCCTTGTCATATAAGTTCTAAACATAATTTTATCATAAAAATCAGCCAAGTGCGAGTCGGGCCTCGCTCTTTCAGGGTTCCGTACATAATTATGAACAATATAATATTTTGGGTCTAAGAAATATTTAATTTCCGAGTTAGACATCGCAAGAAACCGTGAAAGAAAAACGCAAAATAAGTTCGTTTGTTTTGGTCACAGCTTATAAACTATTTTATGAATCGTTGTTTTCAGTATTTGTTGTACAAATAGAGCATATAGTAATAGTACATAATATACCGAAATATCATATTCCTAACTAGTTTAGTTTTTTAGATAGCCCCCGTCACAAAAATGGTCTAAAATTGACAATTTTGATGACCCCCCTTTCCTTACTTTTTAAGCAAAAAATTAAAAAAATATATATTCGTACTCTACTCAATGAGCTCTAAACAAGCTAGGGTAAGAAAAAAAATTTTTTTTCCGGCTCCTTTCTCATGTATGAGATCCCCCCCTGAAAAATAATTTAATTCAATTTTTAATTCAATATTTGATTTTGGGAGAGTTTCTCACTATGAGAGTGAGAGAATAGAAAGTGCGCCTATTATTATGTAGGTATATAAATGTTTTAAATCGTTGATGCCGAAAATCAGTCAAGAAGACGTTATTATTATCTACGATTCATAAAATCCACTAATTATATTATTTTAGCGTCACTTTATCAAACAAGAAACTGATTTTGTTACTTATGTCTAAATGCAATGGCTTGTTACTGTTTCACGGTGGCACCGGCGCGGCGCGGGATTAAACAAAATATGATTAACTTTTTGACTAATGCTATCTCAATAAATCCGGACTACCCTCAACACTTGAACCAGACGAGCCACAGTTCGCGCGAAACCAAACTAAAATCAATATAATTATATGTTACCGGAAATGTATGTAATCTAGGAATTGTATACAAATCCTAGGAAATTTATACAATTCCGAAGCTATTTAGGAAATTTATAAAATATTGTTTCAAAAACTATTTAATATACAAAATATGTCCTAGGAAATGTGTACAATTCCTAGGAATTATATATAATGCCTATATCGTATTAGGAAATGTATAAAAATAATGCTTTTTTTTGTACCACATGCCACCTAGGACCCAATAGAACCAAAGTGCCCATAAGTGGGCACATAAATATTTATGTTCTAACCTAACTTTTGAAAAAAAAATTTTTTTGTTGAAAAAATGTTTCAAATGTCTCAAATGTTTTACATTTCCGATTGCTATTTAGGAAATGTATAGATTTCCTAGGAAATGTGTCTAATATAATTTATTTTACACTTTTCCGTGCGATTTTAGGAATTACATACATTTCCTAGGAATTGTATACAATGACATTGTATGTAACATTTCCAGTAACATATATATATCCCTTTCTTCCAACAACTATAAGGATAGATGAGTTTTAATCGATGTGTTTGTTACAGGTATATTCCTCTCCCTCTTGATATTCGTGAGCACGGCCGGCAACATCCTGGTCTGCATAGCGATATACACGGACAGGGGGCTGAGACGGATTGGCAATCTGTTCCTGGCATCGCTGGCAATCGCTGACATGCTCGTCGCGGCTGCTGTCATGACATTCGCCGGTGTCAACGATCTATTGGGGTATGTTTATGTTTGGGGTATGTTTGTTACTTGTGCCTTTGATTACGGATTTACATGTCGCGCCTTTGAATCCCTCACTACGTTCAGGATACTGATAGAGATTCACTTGTAGAATCCTTCGCTTGCTCAGGATTTTTCAGTGCTTGAAACAAAAGTAAACTTTGCTCTCATTAATCAATATTTTGATCCAAACATTTTTATAGAGACGCTAGTTTTTGAATTTCGGTTTTTGACAAATCCCAACGGAATCATGGATTTCCGGTTCCCATTCCCGCTTCATTTTCCAATCTTTATACTTACTTTCAACGATGTTTGCATTAATCGTAATCTACCTATAGCTGTAGACGTATAGATTGAGCAAATTTCGGTTTTTTCAAAATCCCGCAGGAACTGTGGGATGGGATGGGGTGTGTATCGTGAGAGCATGGTTTACAACCAAATCGAATAACCAGATTCTGAATTCGAATTTGTAATTTACAGTAAATATTCCGACATGGCATGTTTATTCCGATAGCTATTGTTTCAAACAATACATGTCCGGTTTGTGGTCGGGTCATATGTATATACGTAGTTTGGAAAGCTTTTGGCAAGTGTTTCGGAAGGTCTAAGGGTAATGCCACAAGGCCTGTTGCGGTGTCGTTTACTTTGTTTCTACGCCACCAATCCGGCCTCTTACCACACCTCCGACACTTCACACGAGCGAACCCTCTACTCGATCTAGACGACTCGATAAAATTTAATCACGCCACCACCACCACTACGACTACAGCCCTTTTAAGGTCCCACTGCTGGGCACAGACCTCCTCTCTCTTACGAGAGAGGGATTTAGAGCTTAGACCCGCCACGCTGCTCCAATGCCGGTTGACGGGCTTTATCGACTATTGTCACAAAATAGTGATAATAACGTGTTCTCCGAGGCACGGGGGTGAAACACCGCCAGCTTCCAACTCCGGGCTGGCACTGAGAATTTCTTGATAGAAAACCCGGGAATCGAACACGGGACCTCGTGATCTGCAGTTGAATATGCTAACCACTAGACCAACGAGGCAGTTTATCATGCCATTTCTTGACAATGTGATTGGTCTAAGTCAAGGGTTTAGCCTATAATCAAGGGTTTGTTTACATAAATCATAGTTATTTATGGATTTTGCACAATGTAGGTACTTACTATTTATGTCGAGAATTTCAATGTACTTAGTTGTACCAAAATACATGGGTGCCTGTTTATTTCTTTTTACTTAGATAAGAAAGAGACGAAACATGTAACATCTAACAGTTAAGCACATTTCAACTTGTACTAAACGAAAATCACAATTTCTGGATAGCGAATATATTTGTACAAGACCATACCATAAAGAGACAATATTTGCATAAGACCAGTGAATAGAAAGAAAAGAGATCTTATTTTTTAACCCCCGACGCAAAAACGACGGGGTGTTATAAGTTTGACGTGTCTGTGTGTGTGTGTGTGTGTGTGTGTGTGTGTGTGTGTGTGTGTGTGTGTGTGTGTGTGTGTGTGTCTGTCTGTTCCCCTGTGGCGCTCAAACGGGTGGACCGATTTGAATGCGGTTTTTTTTGTTCGAAAGGTGATTTAGTCGAGAGTGTTGTTAGCTATGTTTGATGAAAATCGATCCAAGATGGCCGCCGCTACAATATGGCGTATGTCGGGGGTTTTTTAAATTTTCAATTTACACTTGTGTATAAGACAAGTTATTATTTGGAGTCATAAAAATGTTTCAAGCACAATAAAATATACTCACGTAAAAAAAAGTAAGTAAATCAACTGAAGTAAAAATTATGGAGTAAAAACAAAACACATAACGTAATGTTCTCCCGAACGTATTTTGGCCACTCTCTATTCCCTCACTCTCTAGTCCGATGGGACGGCAATCCGACGCGACCGGAGCAAGATCATAATTATTACGCAGGTCAACAGTTTTATATATGTACGACGGCTCAACAGTTTAACCGATTTGGATGAAATTTAGTACAGGGTGTGTTAGCTAACCCCGGGAACGGACATACGCTACTTTTTATCCCGGAAAAGCAAAGAGTTCCTGTGGGATTTTAAAAAACCTAAATTCATGTGAACGAATTCGTGGGCATCATCTAGTAAGATTATACACGCTGTAGAATAAGCTAGCTCGAATAACAAGTCTAGAATTCGATCACACATTAAATGTAGATTAACAATAGGTATAAACAAAACGTCCCAAACAATTGACTACCTTTTATAATTAGAGTCACATATCTACTAAGGCTTTTTATTTTCAACGTAATATATAATCAAAACAGCTCGAAATGTTTCGTGTAAATAAAAAACTGCATTTAACAAGGCCGGAACTTGGCCTGACGCACTGCGTGCGTCTCGATGTGTAATTCTGTTGGCAGTTCAAAATATGATAAAATAATAATAATAAATGAGACATTTGAAATATAAGTCAATTCAGACAAACATTTGCTTGTATTTTACGAGTGATTGGTCATGTTGTTACTGTGATCGAGGAGTCTAGAGTCTAGACTCTAGACCAACGAACCAACTTAATACGCGTATGAGCCAATATTAGATCTATATTTTATGCTCCAAACAATATGATGTTGTTTCGAGTATCGGAAAACACTCAAGTGGTACCCAATTTGTTGGTTTGCTCACGCCAGATGGTGCAAAAATTACTTTGCAAAGGAATAATTTATAATGAAAATACTTATTGAGACAATGAAACTTTCAACACATTTTTCCACTGTGAGAACAAAATAGACTTTTGCTCACTGGTTTCAACCAGAAAAAGGCGCTCTTTTAGAGCTAGTGAGGCGAAAATTATATTTGTATTATGATCGCATTTTAAAAGTGAACTAGCTAATACATAAAACAGGCATAAAAGGAAATTGCCTAGACCACTATCGTTATGGGCGCAACTTTCTTTTTACTGTTATTACTGAAATTCTCGTCTGTATATTTTGATATTATGTTTAGCTTCTAACGCCTGATTATTTTTTAAATTTTGTGTCTAAAAGAAGTTTTTAGGGTTCTGTACCGAAAGGACAAAACGGAGCTCAATCACACTCTGGTGTCTGTTTATCCGACTATATACTTATCACGGACCTATTATAGTTCGTAGATGGAATGAGTTAGACCTAAAAGGATATTTGGTGTAAAATTTTGACTCAAACCGAAAATTGAATTAGAAATTCAATTAAATATTTTTTTCAGAGTAAAAATAGTCAAAAATAACTTTTTTTACTCTGTCATATGGGGTGCATTGTTTAAGACACTCAAAGGGATTAGGCAGCGTTTTGGATAAAAGCGCCCTCGTGGCTTGACTTTTTCCGACGTTTTCTACAATTACCGTCATATTTCAAAATGAAGCTAATATAAAGCGTGTAAAAATTACAAAAAATCTCAACAAATTATACACCAAAACTTTTCTCATGAATCACTCTATGTATTGGTGGAAACCGCATGAAAATCTGTTTAATAGTTTTTGGGTTTATCGTGAACAGACAGACACACAAAAGATAGACGCGGCGCAGGATTTTGTTTTATAATAATACGTACCTAGTGATGATAGTGATAGCTGTCCTAAATTTAAAGTGGGTGGTATTATAAGTGGTCTCTTGTGTGCAGGTACTGGGTGTTCGGCGAGCAGTTCTGCGACACGTGGGTGGCGTGTGACGTCATGTGCTCCACCGCCTCCATCTTGAACCTGTGCGCCATCTCGCTCGACCGCTACATCCATATCAAGGATCCGTTGAGGTATGTCATCCATACTAATATTATTAATGCGGAAGTGTCTGTCTGTTTGCTAGCCTTTCACGACCCAACAGTGATACCGATTTTGATGAAATTCGGTACAGAGGTAGCTTACATCCCGGGCAAGGACATAGGCTACTTTTTATCCTGGAAAAATAACATGTTCCCACGGGAAGTCTGATTTTTTTTCCGCTTAACCGATTTTGATGAAATTCGGTACAGAGGTAGCTTACATCCCGAGGAAGGACATAAGCTACTTTTTATCCCCGAAAAATAAAATGTTCCCACGGAAAGACGGAAAATTAAAATACATAATTCGTTTAACACGTGGAAAACGTGAACGTGTGAACAATTTTATCGTACAATACGAAGCTAGCTCGGAGTATGTTAATTTAGAGCAACTGCTGCCGCGATCTATCTTCCTAATTGGCTTGTATGCGATATCACAGTACCGTAGCTGCGATAGGGTGATAACTAACTGCCTGCTATCAAGACTAACGACCAAAACTAACCACAGCCAATTTAGATAAATATATATTTTTTGCTATTTTTGATAGGGATGTTTTTCCATTCTTTGATAGGTACTCGTATTTTGACATCCCCCTTTTTTTCTGATACCTAAATGTGATTGAAATATATCCTAGCACAATAAACTACATATATTATGTAGATACTTGTATTAAAATTGGCATTAGCGTCGTGGTGTATCATCGTCATCATCATGATCAACCCATTACCGGCTCACTACAGAGCACGGGTCTCCTCTCAGAGTGAGAAGGGTTTGGCCATAGTCTACCACGCTGGCCAAGCGGATTGGCAGACTTCACACACCTTTGAGAACGTTATGGAGAACTCTCAGGCATGCAGGTTTCCTCACGATGTTTTTCCTTCACCGTTAAAGCAAGTGATATTTAAATACTTAAAACGCACATAACTCCGAAAAGTTAGAGGTGCGTGCCCCGGGATCGAACCCACGACCTCAGATTAGAAGTCGGTCGTCCTAACCACTAGGCTATCACAGCTTGTGGTGTATATAGCAATAATAATAATTATATCAAATATTACAACTTTTTTTAATCATTAGATCATTTAAGTAGGTATATTCGAAGAATAGAATAAGAAACGGTATCATCACGGCCCTTTTTGAAATAGCATATTCAATTATTTTTCGACTATTTTCGTGATTTTTAGTGGTTTTAAGGATTCCTAATAATACTCTCCCCCCTATATCATCAAGTAGGTACAGTTAGGCACAGCAAGCTGCGATCTTCTCATAGGCGACCTGGGGGGTTATTCTGTAACTTAGTTAGCAACTGAAAATAGTTGCCAACGAATTAGTTCGATATACATTGCTGCTTTACTGTGTAAAATTATGAAAACACTTTATATTTCCCACAGTAAAGCAGCAATGTATATCAAACTAATTCGTTGGCAACTATTTTCAGTTGCTAACTAAGTTACAGAACAACCCAGCTGTTGCCATACCTGCACCTTAAGCACAAAGCACCAGTGCCTAGTCACAAAGCAATTTCGTGCCTTTGATTTGATTTGTCGGGGCCAACAATTCTGAGACATGCATATAGCAAGCGTGCAGGGGAATGCTTTAAAGATGAATGTATAGTTCGCTATGGACCACTGACTTCTATGAATACAAATACGTTGGAATGGCCGACGGCCATACCAATGTATTGTGCCGATTCAAAGCGCCCCACCGAGCGTACCGAGAACTAAAGAAATTCAAAAATACAATGTTTCACGGTTCGCATTAGTTCGGAGTAACTTCACTGTAACCACTACCACCAAATAACCTTTTAACGTCCCACTGCTGGGCATAGGCCTCCTTTCTCATTGGAGACAGGGATTTAGAGCTTAGACCCGCCACGCTGCTCCAATGCGGGTCGGCGGGCTTTAACGACTATTGTCACATGATAGTGATAATAACCGGGACCGACTGCTTAACTTGCTCTCCGAGGCACGGGGGTGAAACAGCGTCAACTGCCAACTCCGGGCTGGTACTGAGAATTTATTGACAGAAAAACCCAATAAGTACCTAACAATTATTTGCCCGACCCGGGAATCGAACCCGGGACCTCGTGATCTACAGTCGAATATGCTAACCAGTAACTTCACTGTTATCAGCGCCGAAATGACAATGGTCACCCATAGTACATAATAATTTAATGTAGTCACCTAAACTTCATTATCAAGGCAAATTGGCGCAAAGCCGAAAGGAAGCGACGCATCTTTTTCAAAATATTACGAGTACAACGAAGATTTCATCACTAAGAGACATTCAAATTATTGTGGAGAAAAATAAAAATACCCGGGTATTTTTCATTCGCGAGAAAATTGTTCCACTAAAATGTAAATGACCATAACTGAGTTAAAGTTTAGTTCACTTCAAAACAAAAGACTCGTCGCGTCACTTCATTTTGGTCACAATGGCCCCTGATGAAGAGTATAATAATATCATCGTCCGACGTCGCGTAAAGTAGCCCGCAACGTAGAAATACGCTTAGAAGTATTACAATAGCGTTTTCTTATTCCCGCTCGATTAAAATATAGCGTTGATCGTGTCTACGCGCGCGTCACGTCTCTGAAGTCTGAATCCTAATATATCTTTGCAGATACGGACGCTGGGTGACACGACGCGTAGCCATCGTGACCATCGCTCTGATTTGGCTGCTGGCGGTGCTGGTCAGCTTCCTGCCCATCTCCTTGGGTCTGCATCGGCCCCCTGATGAAGAGATAGCGACCCAGAGGCCGCCTCGCTACCCGACGTGCGCGCTGGTCCTGACACCGACGTACGCCATCGTGTCCAGCTGCATATCCTTCATACTGCCCTGCATTGTCATGATCAGCATATACTGCAGGTGAGTTCTGTTAAACTTGTCTACCGTTCTGTTGCTGAGCTTCCTGCCCATCTCCTTGGGCCTGCACCGGCCCTCGGATGAAGAGATAGTGATACAGAGGCCGCCTCGGTATTAGACATGCGTGCTGATACTAACGCCGACATACGCCATTGTTTCCAGCTGCATATCCTTCATACTGCCCTGCATTGTCATGATCAGCATATACTGCAGGTGAGTTCTGTTAAACTTGTCTGCCGTTCTGTTGCTGAGCTTCCTGCCCATCTCCTTGGGCCTGCACCGGCCCTCGGATGAAGAGATAGTGATACAGAGGCCGCCTCGGTATTAGACATGCGTGCTGATACTAACGCCGACATACGCCATTGTTTCCAGCTGCATATCCTTCATACTGCCCTGCATTGTCATGATCAGCATATACTGCAGGTGAGTTCTGTTAAACTTGTCTGCCGTTCTGTTGCTGAGCTTCCTGCCCATCTCCTTGGGCCTGCACCGGCCCTCGAATGAAGAGATAGTGATACAGAGGCCGCCTCGGTATTAGACATGCGTGCTGATACTAACGCCGACATACGCCATCGTGTCCAGCTGCATAACCTTCATACTGCCCTGCATTGTCATGATCAGCATATACTGCAGGTGAGTTCTGTTAAACTTGTCTGCCGTTCTGTTGCTGAGCTTCCTGCCCATCTCCTTGGGCCTGCACCGGCCCTCGGATGAAGAGATAGTGATACAGAGGCCGCCTCGGTATTAGACATGCGTGCTGATACTAACGCCGACATATGCCATCGTGTCCAGCTGCATATTCTTCATACTGCCCTGCATTGTCATGATCAGCATATACTGCAGGTGAGTTCTGTTAAACTTGTCTGCCGTTCTGTTGCTGAGCTTCCTGCCCATCTCCTTGGGCCTGCACCGGCCCTCGGATGAAGAGATAGTGATACAGAGTCCGCCTCGGTATTAGACATGCGTGCTGATACTAACGCCGACATACGCCATCGTGTCCAGCTGCATATCCTTCATACTGCCCTGCATTGTCATGATCAGCATATACTGCAGGTGAGTTCTGTTAAACTTGTCTGTCGGTCTGTTGCTGAGCTTCTGCCAATCTCTTTTGCCCTGCACCATCCTCCTGACCTGTGATTGTCATCATGATGTCATGATGTCATGATGTCATGATGATTGTATATGCTGCAGACGAGTTCCGTATGAGTGAACTGTGAAAGTAACGGGGATAGATTCGCGTACGTACACTCGCTCATACGTCCTGCAAAGGATAGTTGTGTGTGCGGCAGATTGTACGAAGATGGCGGTAACCAATGAGGGAGGCAGATTATGACGTGTATTTCAAAATGTGTATTTTGACTTTCATCCTCTCTCCCAAGGGAACTCTGCTGAATTTCGGGATAAAAGGTATCCTATATGCTATTATGTAGTATGAACTTAAATCATGCCAAGTTTCATTTCAATCCATTCAGTAGTTTTTGCGTAATACATGCACAAACATACAGACAAACAGACAAAATTTTCAAAAACAGCTTTTTTACGTTTTATTACTTATCCCTTACGTCACTCACTTATTTTTTTGTAAATATCTTTAATGGACAGGCACAGAAAGTCTATGGTTTTAATCTATGTATAGACTAAGCACCTGCCGAGTGCACGCCTGCCTCACTGCATCTTTGTCTGTCAAATGAAATTGCGCGCGCAACACTTTTCTGTCACTTTCAACACTCGCACCGAACATTTTATATCTTAAAATCCAGGCAACCATGATTTAGCACCACTTTTGACCAGGCAACCAAATACGGTTCGATTAAGAATAAAATAATCTTTCATTTGACATATAATTCGTTTAAATAACAGATGAGGGTAGAAATTTCTAAGGTGGGATCTCCTACTAATACAAAAAACTAGAAAGTCGAAGTAATAAAAGAAAGTATAAGATTGAAAAAATAAATATAATAAGAACCGTTTTATAGGGCAGAATGGCGACAAAGTCAAAGTCATAAAACGAGCAATAGGCGCTTCATTATATTATGGGTCAGCATAAATAGGGCACATAAACTAAAGCACTAAACTAAACGTATCCGGCGAACACTTAATTTCAGATAGAGTACCCAAGACCTAAGGCCATAGAGACCGTAAAACATTCGAAAAAGTGCTTGTGAAGGGGCTACAACAGTATCCTCAATTTTAGCAGATTGATATTTAAATCTTTTTCACTGGATTTTGTGATTTTCACATGTACCTATTTAGGATATCTTTTGGATATACCTTTGTCCTTTTTCCTTACCTTACGCCAGGATATTAGTTATCTATGTTATAATACTATTGATATTAGTATGGTGGATTATAATAAATAGTCTGTTCATTTACTTACGGTCACCTTTGATCGCGCCGCCTCGGCACGCGCGGCGTCTTGCCAAAGGGACCGCCTGCGACTTCAAAAGATGCCGCGCGGGGTGTACAGGTACAAGGGGTTTTGGCGTTTTATACTTACTCATATTTTTATATTAAAAATATCTTTCCTTTTTATATTTTTTTATATTCGTATTTTATTACAATATAACCATAAACATAAAATATAATATTCTCATGAACACGGGTCTTTTCTCAAAATGAGAAGGATTTTAACCATAGTCTACCACGCTGGTCAAGTGCGGATTGGCAGACTATTCGGAGATTCTGTTAGAATAGAAAAAAAATTACAAACAGAAAAAAAGTAATAAAAATAAAAGCAGAATACTAAGAGCACCTGCGCCTGTACCGACACTAAGTTACCGAACGAACTATAATCCGGTCAATTTAGACTTCCAAGGTTACAATAATTCACACCTGGCTGAAAATTGGTAGGATTGTTCAAAACACTATTATAAATGAAATGTGAAAAGTCCTCATCGATCCGACACCTGGAAAAAAATTTACTCCTGGACACGCACAGTTTATTCACACTTGGCTGAAAATTGGTAGGATTGTTCGAAACACTATTATAAATGAAATGTAAAAAGTCTTCATCGATCCCACACCGAAAAGAAATTACTCGGGGTCAAGGTTTTCATGGGAAGTTTTCAGCAAAACGGTAAGTCTTATCATAAAATTATTTTAGACAAAATTGTAGATCTGATAGTTTGAACAATCCTACCAATTTTCAGCCAGGTGTGAATTATTGTAACCTCACCCCTATTTTTTAGTCTAATTTGACTGGACTATAATAAAAGTATGGATAATTAATACAACTATGAAAAGGATTTAGTTATTAGGAGTTTATAAATTAGTTCAGGTAAACGTAAATTCGAAATTGCTGAAATACGCGTACCTACAAATTTCTAAACTATTGTAATAATTCAGTTACTGAGAGCATTAGATAACTTTCCGACCAAACTAACTCATTCAGAAGCGTGAATATTCTAATTAATTTTGAATATATAATTTTAAGCTCTTCATCCACTACACGGCTACAATAAAAATTATCATGATCAATGAACCAATTTTGAGAAGGCATTTAATTGCGGAAACTAAAGCGCGGGCCACATTGGGAGCGATGCGAAACGAAACTAAGTTTGTTTCGCTTCGCTCATATCGATACTGTGACTTTCCTTACTTCGGTTCAAACCACAAACTACAGAGCTAAACTAAGCCAGCGATGTGAACTTGAGCGTTACCATAGTTAAGTGATGACATACCGCTCCGAGACATGATCCCTAACTTTGACCTCATTAGCTCAGATTAACTCAGCGGGCGATTTGGTGCTTCTCTAAGCGACCAAATCGGAAAACAACTTAAAACAAATAACTTGAAACTCAAAATCAAAAAGCAAAGAGAATAAAGGACTACTAGCACAAGTATAAATTAAAAATTTAAAAACCCCCGACATTCGCCATTTTGTGGCGGCGGCCATCTTGGATTTGCATAGTGCTATTCTACTAGTCAAGCCCTTTCATTTGATACCCATATTAAGGAAGTTGTGACAAAATATGTAATCCGCCATTTTGTAGCGGCGGCCATCTTGGACCGATTTTCATCAAACATAGCTAACAAAACTCTCTCACACACACACACACACACATACACAGACACACACACAGACACGTAAAACTTATAACACCCCGTCGTTTTTGCGTCGGGGGTTAAAAACTTAAAATAGATGGATAACAAAATAGACCCCAAGAAAGTGGGCGGTTAACTGTTAGTGACTGCGTAATTCACCCATTTCTAATTCAGCCCACGGAATAAATGGTGCATATTAGAAGCGGGAACCATCTGTTCTTATAAATATTAATGAATAGTCTCGCTTCTCGCGAACTAGCAAACTGCTCAGCTGTTCTCTTAGCGTACATGATCGTTTTCAAGGCTGACGCAGCGACAAACTATTCGTAAACTAGAGTATGTACTCAATTTAGTACAAAGTACCATTACTTCGCAAAACAAGTTGCGATTCGCGATTCGAAAAGTTTTGCTTGAGTTTTTTTAGGATAAAGGGTAGATACTAAAAGAAAAGTATACCTACTGTAAGTTGTAACGTACTTGGCTTGAGAAAGCCTACAAAATACAGAGCAAAATTTCTTCATGCATTCGGCCGCATCGGGCGCATCGAAGAAATGCTGGACAAAGTCAACAGATTTCGATGTTTATGTAACCTCTACTCTTATAGCGCACACGATGTTTAATGATGTCATTCGCATTTTATGTACTAAAAAATGCAGCACTCGAGCGAGTCTTGCAACCGTGTGATATATTTTTTTATATCATACTTGCTCAGTAACTAGGGATTACTATGGTGGAAAGTCTCCTTGTAAGTTGGTGTTTGCAATTCAAGGCAACATTACGTCGCACTATGCTTGAATTGTAATGTTCACATTACAGTTCAAGCTATGCAAAACTCCTTGGTAAACAATCTCTTTTCTTATAAAATGGTAAGAAAACTTTTTACTGAAAAAAAAACACTGAACATGGCGGCATTTAATTTTCATACATTTCAAACTATGCAAAACTCCTTGGAACTCAGAGCCGTAAAAAAAAAATGGAAAACTATTTACGAAAAAAAAATGGAAATGGCGGCATTTCATTTGATCTGAAAGTTTGTGAAGTTTGTTCGTAAAGGGATTTTTACAACTATGTCAAGCACTTCATCAGATGATGAAAAAGGAGGAGAGCCTGATTTTTGTTTGCTTGAAGCAGAACAAATGATGCAAAACCTTTTGCCGGATAAGTCCAAAGAGCGCTACGTGAAAACTTACGAAGAATTCAACAAATGGCGTGCAATTTCTATTTTTTTCTCTTTTGCTAATTATTCTAATTAAAATTTCATTTTGCATTACCAATGTTTTATTTACCTCGCAAGAATGATATAAAGTAGAATGCTTACCTCGGTTGCAAGTAGCTATTACACCCTCGAACTATATTCACCCTCGCTCGCTGCGCTCGCTCGTGTGACTAAATATCTCGGGTGCACGCGATCCATTAGCGCCCTATGCGAGCTGCGCTCGCACTGGCGCCAAATTGGATCTTGTTCTGTAATAGCTTACTTACGTCCCTTGTGTAACAATCTACTATTAGTTATACAAAGCCAAGGAAATCGACGGCGAACTCGATGACGAACGCAACACTGTAGAGAATAACATTGCTGGGCTCTGCGTAAACATAACCTTTTCAAACGCACCCACGAAAACAAATCTTGCTCAGGCCTTCCACCCTTTAAAGGATAAAGGGTATAAAAAGGAAAATATTACTGAAACATACTTGAGAAAGCCTTTAGAAACACAAAGCAAATGTCGTGGTGGGTTCCATTCTTGTCAGGAATTTGTACAAGGAAAAACAAACTTATTTCAATATAATCCGCCAAAACAGACAAATCTTTTCCTGAGTATCTGGAGCGTGCAGAACTTTGTAACTATACGTCTGTTCTGGCAGAGTAACTATAGCAAAGTAATTGGCTTTAACTTGCGCATCATGGATTTCTGCAAAGTAATGCCTGCTTCTATTAAACCAGAAATTTGTGTGTAGCATGAACATTATTGTGAGTTTTTGTGGTATGAACCGAGGAAGTCAACTCACAGAAACGTCTAATCAATGCCTAAGCGTTCAGTGGATGGTCAGTTTTACCACAATCACTGTTGTTGTAGTATGAACCAAGGAAGTCAACTCACAGAAACGTCAAATTGACACCTAAGCGTCCAAGACGATCAGTTTAGCTGTCAGTTTTACCACAATCACTGGTGAGACTGACAGATAATTTACCGTATCGTTAGACGAAGATATTATAGCAAACCTCACATTGCGTTCAATATTCTGTTATACTGTATAACACCTGGATAATTCATTTCTTTAAGTCATTCACTGCACCATGATTAACAGAATTTACTGCAGAACCTTATTCAGAAGAGGGTCCTCCAATCGACACTTTTTTCCCACACACTCTACGCACCTTTCGCTCTGACACTGGAGAATCTTCGGAAGATGGTATTATCATCATCATTATCAACCCATATACTACCCACTACAGGGCACAGGTCTCTCAAAATGGTCAAAGTGGAATGGGAAGGCTATGGTCCACCACGTTAGTGAAGTGCAGATTGATAAACTTCACACGCCTTTGAGAACTTTATGCAAAACTGAACTGAACATTGTGCAGGTTTCCTCACGATGTTTTCCTTTACCGTTAAAGCAAGTGATATTTAATTGCTTAAAACGCACATGACACTTAAGATGCGTGTTGAGTTTCAAACTTGATCCCTCCGCAAGGGAGGCTGAAGTCCTAACCACTAGGCTTTTACAGCGTGATATACCTACTTAATATTGTTTTCTTTCTAACAGATTATATTGCTACGCCCAAAAGCATGTCAAGTCAATCCGAGCAGTCACCAGGACGGTACAGCTGCCTGACAACCGGACCAAGTCAGTCCGTACCAGAGTCCACACCCACGTCCACTCGTCCCCGTACCACGTCTCGGACCACAAGGCTGCCATCACCGTGGGCATCATCATGGGGGTGTTCCTGCTATGCTGGGTGCCTTTCTTCTGCGTCAACATCGTGGCTGCATTCTGCAAAACTTGCATACCAGGTAAGATGACGTCAGTACCTACCCTTAAAACGGTTGCTGCACCTCTCAACAGTTAGATGATAGGTTTTTGTATTAAAAACAAAATAAATTGAAATGGAATTTAAAAAAAGAACGACAGTATAATACTAAGGTAGTATCACGCATACACACACACTGGATACAAGCGGCCCAAGACCGTGGCATGTGCAAGTCCCTTCAAGAGACCTATGTCCAGCAGTGGACGTCGATCGGTTGATAACGAGCCTCACGCAGCGGTCGTCTGGCGCGCATCAAAAACCGCAAGGTCGATGGTTCAAACCCCATCCGCTACACTATCGTCGTACCCACTCCTAGCACAAGTTTTCACCTAATTTTCACCTAAAGGAAAGGGGAATATTTAGTCATGTTCATCATGGATAATACTCTTTTTAAAAAAATGCTAAGGTAGTAATTTTTATTCACAGTATATACAAAAGATGGCCAAATGTACAGATAATGTAATGTGATGTAACACAAATGGCTACTCAAAATCAATCAATAGGCCGGAGTACGTGATGAGAAAATTACCAAGGAAAATAATAAATTAATAATACATTGAGCCAAGATACTTTTATAAATATTGGATCAGTATTTGGGTCAAATACTTAATGAAAGCTTGGCAAAGATTTAATAATCATTAGAAGGAATCAGCTACATGTTTTGAAATTTGTGATCAGCTCTTCAGTAGTTGATACAATAGGGTATTGGGATAAAGGCATCAGGGGTATGGCCGCAGTGGCGTGCACTTCATAAAGGCAGAAAAGCACTGCATACCCTGAAAAAAGCTATGCTTAGGTAAAACGATAAGAAAAGGAGCAGTAGAAATTTTAATACTACCGATTGCATACCCTGGCTTCAAACTCTGTGCACGCCGGTTTGTCCGCTTCCACCATAGACTGGTTTCTATAGTCGCTTGGTAGTTTACCATCTGGTGAGATCGCAGTCAAGAACTTACTTGTAGATAAATTAAAAAAAGAGAAATATTGGTACTAATTTGCCCTACTAGGGTGTAGTATGAAAAAAAAAAACGAGCATCGCTACCAGAGCTATAAATGAATACCAGCTATAAATTAACACTATTATTTATTGAATAACTGAGTTACGAATGTAACACTGTGTAAATACGAGATCAAACGATGGAATAAGCTTGAATTTGTATAATTTCTTGTATAAACTTTGCTCAAATAACAAGTATAAATTAAAAATTTAAAAAACCCCCGACTATCGGCATTTTGTGGCGGTAGCCATCTTGGATTTGCATAATGCCATTCTACTAGTTAAGCGCTTTCATTTGATACCCATATTAAGGGAGTTGTGAAAAAATATAATGTAATCCGCCATTTTGTAGCGGCGGCCATCTTGGATCGATTTTCATCAAACATAGCTAACAACACTCTTGACTAATTCACCTTTCAAACAAAAAATACCGCATTCAAATCGGTCCACCCGTTTGAGCGCTACAGGGGAACAGACAGACACACACACACACACACACACACAGACACGTCAATCTTATAACACCCCGTCGTTTTTGCGTGGGGGTTAAAAAATGGCACAGGTTAAGCATGTTATGTTCAGTGTAGCTACAAGTGTAAATTGAAAATTTAAAAAACCCCTGACATTCGCCATTTAGTGGCGGCGGCCATCTTGAATTTGCAATAGTGCTATTCTACTAGTCAAGCCCTTTCATTTGATACCCATATCAAGGGAGTTGTGAAAAAATATTATATCATCCGCCATTTTGTAGCGGCGGCCATCTTGGACCGATTTTCATCAAACATAGCTAAGAACACTCTCGACTAATTCACCTTTCAAACAAAAAAAAAACCGCATTCAAATCGGTCCACCCGTTTGAGCGCCACAGGGGAACAGACAGACACACACACACACACACACACACACACACACACACACACACACACACACACAGACACGTCAAACTTATAACACCCCGTCGTTTTTGCGTCGGGGGTTAAAAAGGAGGAATTTTAAAGATTTCATCATTGCTAAATTGAAAGAAAGATCATAAAAATGCTGTATAGATAAAAAATTAGACAATACATTTTAGGATTTCAATCGCAGGAACATTTGACACTTCATTGAAAATAAATGGGGTCGGTGCAACGTACTAAAGATTTTGTCGTCCTAAAGTAAGTTTTTAGGGTTCCGTACCCGAAGGGTAAAAAACGGAGCCCTATTAATGTCACTCGGCTGTCTGTCTGTCCGTCTGTCCGCCGGTCACAGGTCTCTAGCTCGCAGACGAAATGAGTTACAAACCTGAAATTTTGGTATTTAGTGTAAAACGTTAACCCAAAATCAAATATTGAATTAGAAATTGAATTAAATTATTTTTCAGGGGGGCTCCCATACATAAAAAAGGAGCCGGAAAAAAAAAAATTTTCTTTACCCTAGCTTGTGGGGTATCATTGTTTAGAACTCATTAAGTAGAGTACAAATATATATTTTTTTAATTTTTATCTCAAAAAATAAGGGAATGGGAGGCCATCAAAGTTGTCAGTTTTAGACCATTTTTGTGACGGAGGCTATCTCAAAAACTAAACTAGTTGGGAATATGATATTTCAGTATATTATGTACTATATGCTCTATTTAAACAACAAATACTGAAAACAACGATTTATTAAATAGTTTATAAGCTGTGACCAAAATAAACGAACATTTTTTTGGGTTTTTCTTTCACGGTTTGTTGCGATGTCTAGCTCGGAAATTAAATATTTCTTAGACCTAAAATATTATATTGTTCATAATTATGTACGGAACCCTGAAAGAGCGAGGCCCGACTCGCACTTGGCTGATTTTTGATGTTGTAACTATTCTGTACCCAGACGTTATTTCCTTTTGAAGTCGGAAAATTCCAAACAAAGTAAGTAATTCCCTCGATGCCTGAAATCCATCCATTGCCGAATTTGAACAACAATTCTATTTGCGTTGCTTTTTTCTAAAACCCTTTATCTACCAGAAAACAAAACCTTTAGCCGTGGGCATTGGCAAAACACTTTTCACATAGCTTTTATAGCACTTTAACTTCACTCGGAAATTAAAAGAATATTAGAAAATGGTAACAAAATAATACTTAACGCGTTAGCAACTATGTAGTTGCATTATTTAATTTTGTATTGTCTAACCTAAAGACAGACAATTTTTTTTAAACGTATGCTTATCGTTCAAAATAATAATATTATGAGCTTACTTAATAAGAAGCAATCATTTCGAAATCACGGATGGACACTATTGTTTATTATTTATTCTATAGATTTTGTTAAAGCAATTTTCTAACATTCCTCCAATTAATTCCTTTTATGAAAAATTTAAGTCAAACCATCTCACACACGAACGCGTTCAAAATCCTCACGTGTCATTACGATTTTGTTAAGACTATTTTTAATGCAATTTGTTAACGTACACGTACAGTACATCTGTATCATTTATTCACATCATATCTAAAATATCGATAACATTATTTTTAAAGCAATTTTGCAACGTATCTCCATTGTACAAGCCATCTCACACGCGTACTTCATTACAGATCTCGCGTTCAAAATCCTCACGTGGCTCGGCTATTCGAATTCCGCCTTCAATCCGATCATCTACTCCATATTCAACACGGAGTTCCGGGAGGCGTTCAAAAAAATACTCACGTCCAAGTACCCACCATGCTGCGGCTACCAGACGGTGCGAGCCCACACGCCGACTAGAAACGACAATTTCGTCACCGACTATGGTACGAAGACTTTAGTCGTGAGGAGGAGTGGGTCTTTAGGACTGTCAGGGGTCGACCCCACTCCCAGGTCGTCGGCCGAATCCGTCAAGCCTTTGAGGGATTACCGCATCTGACAAGAAGACGGGGGTAGCAACAACGGGCTACTCGATAAAAGTGATGTTGTGTAGACTATATGTATTGTGTCACGTCCAAGTACCCGCCCTGCTACGGCTACCAGATGGTGCGAGCGTATAAGACCGTGCGAGCCAACACGCTGACTAGAAACGACAAGTTAGTCACCGACTACGGAACTAAGACTCTCGTCGTGAGGAGAAACGGGTCGCTGGGGCTATCAAGGGTTGACCTCACTCCAAGGTCGTCGGCCAAATCGGTCAAGCCGTTGAGAGATTACCGCATTTCACAAGAAGACGAGGGTAACTACCGACTAATCGATAAAAGTGATGTTGTGTAGATTGTGATGTTTTGACTGTCGTTATGAGTCATTGTGAGTTGAAGACGCTTGGAACACGCTACCTTACGCCCAATCGAAGAAAGTTTTACCTAAGGCATAAGGCGTTATTATTATTCTGTTATTCTGTAAAATAATGATATTCCATACATAGATAAATAAATGTCTTTTTGATATTATTTCATTTCTTAAAACACGTGATCTATATCATAATGCCATCGTCATTTATCGTAAAATTGTTGTCATAGAAAATTCTAAAGCCTTCCTCAAACTGAGGCGGTCTGCGGTCGCGATCCCGGTCGCGTACAGAATATATGGTTATAACTATCGGTAACCACACGTGTTTGGAATTCTCCTTATCACGACCGCAGAGGTCTTGGTCAGATGTAGTAGGAGGAGAGAGAGAGAGAGAGAGGAGGAGAGGAGGAGAGGAGGAGAGGAGGACTGGAAGAGGAGATGTAGTAAGAAGGAGAAACCGTCACTATTTGAAGAAGGCTTTACTTTGTGGATTCATCAATATCATGCATCGTGGCGTGGCTTAAGAAGATCAGATCGCGTGTTAAGCCTGGTATACAGATACATCAAAACAACACAGTGTGAGATTGTTATGACATATGCATCACATGATTGTGACGTGCATCTTGTAAATTACCTTCTGATATCTATTAAAACAAGTACATTGGACAGGCTGATTCTGAATACGAAATGACGAGATTTTTTTGTGAAAATTTAAAGTTCGCACCGAATGTACCGGGAACTAAAGACATTTCGCAATACAATTCACATTAGTTCCGAGTACTTTCACTCTCACTTTTCTTAGCGATCAACGCCAAAATGGCGATAGTCAAATTGCTTCAGTCAATTAGAAGGATTGGAATATCTTTGCACTGTGTTGATTTGGCGTAAACAGTGAGAAGTGTGTTTCGGCCCTTTTTGTAGCAATAAGATGCCTAGTTATACATATCAATTATCAGGTAGTGTTTAGAAAAATCAAACCAGTATTATACCTTGTATAAAATAATATTATGTATTAATTTATTGATTAGTTCTATTTGATAACTAAATAAGTATCATAACATACTTTGTGATGCATTAAGATACTTACGATATGTAAATTAGTGAATATTTTGATGAAAAATAAAAGAAATACTACCTACCTAATGGAAAAGTTTTCCTTCAAATAAACTTTTACGAGTGCTTTTGGAGCATTCAATGAACATGCAATTAAAAAAAAATTTAATTGTAAAATTAGATAAATTTTAGATAAGTTTAAAATTGATGTTAATTAAGTAGAAAAGGCTTTAAAAGTCTAAATATTTCTACAAGTATATTAAAGTTTCAAACTATTTAAACATTTTTTGGTCTTGCTATTTTGCTTGAAATTTTGTTTAATACTTACTTATCTATATTTTTGTTATTTTACTTTTATATAATTTATGTTCTTGTTATCAATAATTGAAATAAATTATTCCTGTGATACTTTTGTAAATAAGTTATAGCTTTAGAAAGTACAGACTATGTTATAAAATAATATGTACATAATAAAAATATTATGAAACAATTGTCAAAATAAATAAATTATAATTTTATTATAAACGTAATATTGCAATTATTAATATAAGAAATCTTTCAATATGTTAAACTTAAAGGTGTATTTCAGATTGTTGTTATCACTGTATCTGGGTATCTGGATATCCATAATTTTAAGAAGCTTTTCAGTTAGAGCTGTTTCGCAAAAAAATATTAAATGATTTTTATCAAAAACAAATACAAGACACTTAAAACCTTCTTTATTAATTTACAGGATCTCAGAGCAAGGAAATTATATTCTTGCCATCGCTATGTTTAGATGCTAATTTTACAAATTGTGTTTACAATTTTATGATGTTTCTTAAGACATTGTAAAATTTGCAAATTGCAATTTCCAATTTGTTATGTAAACTTTTGAATTATATGTTTAAGAATATTCTGAACATTTATAATGATTTATAATATGTTTAATTATTATATTTTGTATATTTTGTGTTATAAGTATCAATTTATAATTTTTTTTAAATTTTAAAGCTTTAATTTTTCTAGTCAAATTTTAATCGCGAACACACCGATGTTTTAGTATCTCGTGATTTGCATCTCGAAATAAAATTTTAATTATACCATAATATGAATGTACATATAAGTTACAATAATAATTAATTGTATTAGCAGAAAAATAATTCTTAACGATTTTGTAAAATATTGTATCAGCTGTCCATGCTAATATTTTATTTATACTTTTATACTAGGTAATAATATTAAATGTAAACAGTCTCCCTGTCTGTTTGTCTGTTTGTTACTATTTCCGAACCTGAAGCGCTCAACCGTTCTTGAAGAATTTGGGCACCGTGATAGCTTGCATAGCGGAGATGAGAGATGATGAGAGTTCCTACGGGATTTAAAATAAGTCAAATTAACCGGATGGACGGACGGAGGTGCGAGCTTCATCTAGTTTATAATAATAATGTCTATATGTATGTATTGTTCCCTTCTCATTTGTGAAACACAAGAATATTTATTATCCTCTATGTTTCAATGGTTTTATAATACATCATTAAATTATGTTTATATTAAGTAATATAAATAAGTTTCTTAACATATAATTGTCAAAGCTTTATTAATTATACCAAAGAATGTAACAGGTATGTATGTATATATATATATATATATATATATATAAAAATGTACTAACTAGAAATAAATGAAAGTTAACAAATCTGAATTTATTAATGTTCAAATCACAAATATCGATAAAATATTTAATTTATTCATAACGTGTTTAATTTAAAAATTATTTACTAATCTGGTCCATAAAATTATTTATTTATTTTCTCTATTCTAGGCCTTATTTTTCTCTATTCTATTGTTAATAAATCTAGGCCTCTATCAACTGAAAATAATAACTATCAAGTTTTACATATTTCTCTAATATAAAGAAAATCAATGAATGTGGACTCTTCGAACAGGTATACAAGCTAAAATTCTATTTTCTATTAGTAGTAAATAATCACATGATGAATTTATGTATAAAAGATAATAACTCATACCTACAACCTATATCAAAAAAAATATATCCAAATATACCCCTGCAAATAAAATGTTCTAGTCAAATTAGATTAAGTAACACACCAAAATGTCACCGAAAAGGCCACCGTACACGCGATACGTTAAGCAGCGATTGACAGCGACTTGATCATTTTCTGAATCAATGCGCTCTTAACCCCACATTATATTACATCGTACATTGATCGTAAAGAAGCTATGCGGCAACAACAAGTTTAACTCTGCACACACGTCTTTGAATTTTTATTTCACAGCATAACAAATGAGTATCGTTCACTCTTCTAAGCTAAAAAATACAATTATTCCATACGATTTAAATATTTTTACAAACTTGAATCGCCTCTACATACAATTTAAAAATCCAGAAAGAATATTTTAATTTTAAGCGTCTATTCACTGTGAATTATACGTGTATAACTGTCATTTTGATATCACTATCAAACGCGGCAGAAGCAAAATGGTTGCTCAGCAGCTTAAAAGTATCGCGTGTATTTTAGCTTTAAGACCTACTTTCCTATAAAAAAATACAGTGTTTAGAAAGTATTCGTTATTAATTACATAATGGGGAAAAGCGCTAATGATCATTATTAATAGTAATTAAAATTATTGTAAAAATCAATGTAATTATTTCTATTGGCGATATGAAAATAAATATTAAGCATAATTATTAATCCATGTTAGGACTTAAAAAATTATCTGTAAATAATTTCAAATATGATAATAATAATTATTGTATTTCTTAAAATTCTATTTGCTGTTATAATTTAAGAGATTAAATGCATTAAGATGTCATGATTTATTTACAATAAATATTACAAAATGTCTTACAAAAATGCTTTTTCTATTTCTATTATTCACTTTCAATAGCTCTATACCTTCGGTCAAGATGCGAACTGAAATCCGACAAATCACCCACCACCACCACTACAGTCCATTCACATCCCACTGCTGGCTACAAACCTCAAATAGGAGAGAGGGATTTAGAGTTTAGATCCGCCATGCTGCTCCGATGCGGGTAGGCGGGCTTTAACGACTATTGTCGCATGATAGTGATAATAACCGCGACTGACGGCTTAAGAGCCCTCTCCATGGCAGCGACAAATCGTTGGTGAGTGGAGTCTAAAATAGTGATTTCTGCATTTAGAGAGCGAGACGTCTTCAGTAAAGAAGAGTACTAAAAATATTATATACCTACATAAACAAATAATAAATAAATTAAATAAATAAATTTTGCTTGAGATATATCATGATTTTTAGTGAAAAACGGCAAAGTAAAAAGATGCAAATCTAGGTTTGGTATTTCGCCTATTTTAGCAAATATTTGACAATTTTTTACATGAACTAAAGACATTTGTAATTATTATGAAGTAACTATGATAAGACTTCGGTCGTTTTTCAATTTTCTAGTTTCTTATGTAGTTTATTTACGCACGAATTTGCCCCAAAATTTGCCCAAAAATAGTGATTTTTCAAGCGTCATAACTTTCCAAATAAATATAATTTTACTAATATTTTTATTTTATGGCATAGATAATGGAGATATAAATTGATATCTGGCTTAACTTTAGACCTATTGCGACAAATATTAGAATAATTATAGGCGTAATACGTTTGTATGGGGAAGCGCGTGAAGAGAGCGGCCTTAATGTGTTCTCTGAGGCATAGAAGTGAAATACCGTCAACTACGGGCTGACACTGAGAATTTCTTAATAGAAAACCCAATACGTAACAATTTTTTGGGTCGACTCGGGAATCGCACCCAGGACCTCGTAGTCGAACATGGTAGCCGCTGGGCCAACAAGGTAGATAAAAGAAAATCATCACTTTTTTATTTATTTAAAGACTAGTGGTTGTCTGCAATCGCAGCTGATGGTAGCAGCAGAAAGTGCAGTGCAGCTAAAGATGGAAAACTCTTGCTGAAAATGTCTCTTAAATGCCTACCTATTCACAATATTAACAGTTATACAGGGTATCAGGAGAACGATCTCGGAAACGAAGGTACGTGATAGTAATGATGATTACTGATAAAATATACCTAATAAAAAAAGAGAAAAAAAATCGTTTTTACAAAAAGAAAATGCATTGCATTTTTTGGGCAATAGGTACCTACTTTGGGGGGATAAACGACGACAATAGTTCGAATATTTATTTACAACATTTCTGCTTGGAGCGCTGGCTGTTTTCGAATGCTGAATGTATTGGTGAACTCAAACCTTAATCTAAGCCATTTTAGGTCCATTTTACTCTGAAGTCATTGTCATTCGAGCAATAGTATACTATAAAGTTTTGAGGCGCTCCAAACTGAAACTAAGCACACTGTATACACGAGAATCAATCAACTACTATCAATCAAAGCCTGGTCACAAAAGGTCCATTAAGCTAGATCAATCTAGAATCGTATGTAGCTTATCTATTGACGAATACAAATGGAGGCGGGAAAACGGTGGCTTGATAACTATGGTAAATGTAATTGTGTACCGACTACAACCCGCAGCACGTAAATCGAGCGGTGACCTTCAATGCGCAGAAGTCGAAAATGAGGTATCTCGGGGTGTGAGGGGGTCGCGGGGAGGGCGTGGAAATCGTTCGTAAGTACTGATTAGCTCTCGCAGATACCTCGTAAGCGCTGATTCTCTCCAATTGTATTGTGTCCCGCTCACTCGTATGACGCTGCGCGCCCTGGAAGATCACCGCTCGACTTACGTGCTGCGGGTTATACTACCTCATTTTCCTAGTGGCTAGTTTCTTCGACTGCAGATCGTAAGGTCCTGGGTTCGACTCGCGCGTGGTGCCAAAAAATAAGATTCATTGAATTTTCCTGCCGAGAATTCGTGAGACTTCGCCGTGTGGAAGTCCTTACAAGGAACTAATGGTTGACGACGACGACGACTTTTTTTACCCGACTGCGTGACGCAAAGGAGTGGTAGGTAATGTGTTTATATTATCAGTCTATGTACCTATATATGGATAACCCAAAAACCTCCTTTGTGGCACTCTAGAGAACAAACGCGTGGACCAATTTTAATAAGTGGTATGCAATGATGTTATTGATGTTAAGTATGGTACGTCATTAAATTCGTCATTCCAACGCGAGTGTCAACGAGAACACAAAAATTTGAAAAATTCAAAATGGCGGATTGTGGATACCACGTGGACACCATCAATGTGGGGTTCAAAAATGTTTCTTCTTCAAATTCTATCGAGTGGGGTATCAAGGTGATTAAGAAAATATATTTACTTATTTTTACGCAGTCGGATTTTGATTTTACTTTTCAATATTACGCTTGATGACAATCTTTCGTTCTATTTATTAGAATTAAATATATTCGAATATGTCATAAAAAGAAAATTGACGAATATATCATATATTCATATTTATCGATGAATAAACGGTCAAATAAACTCGAGCGCTTTCAAAGCCGCACGTCAATAGAAAAAACATCAAAGAGTTTAGAAATTGAATTCCATATTCGGTGGAATATAGTTATTTGTAAAGTGAAATTTTACAAATTCCCACCGGAGACCGAGGCCTTTGACTACCTCCCTGGTGCTGGTGGCCAAGTGGGAGGTTCCAGGTTCGATTTTTGTAAGAGGAATTTTGGGAATTTATTTTTTTACTAGTTGTCACCCTACCTGCAATGATGTGCCGCCTAGCGATTAAGCAGTATAATTCCTAAGTTGCATTAGGTATAATACCTCAATTGACGCTCATTATATATTTGGCTACTCTGGTCTGCCTCGTTGGTCTAGTGCTTAGCATATTCGACTGCAGATCACGAGGTCCCGGGTTCGATTCTCGGGTCGGGCAAATAATTGTTAGGTATAGGAAATTCTCAGTGCCAGCCCGGTGTTGGTAGTTGGCGGTGTCTCATTCACGTGCCTCGGAGAGCACGTTCAGTATAGTCGGTCCCGGTTATTATCACTATCATATGACAATAGTCGTTAAAGCCCACCAATCTGCATTAGAGCAGCGTGGAAAGTCGAAGCTCTAAATCCCTCTCTTCTACGAGAGAGGAGGCCTATGCCCAGCAGTGGGACGTTAAAAGGCTGTAGTGGTGGTGGTAGATTAAACAGTTGAAATTTTCACAGATGATGTATTGCTGTTGCCGCTATAACAACAAACACTAAAAAAAAAACAGAATAAAATAAATATTTAAGGGGGCTCCCATACAACATACATGATTTTTTTGTCATTTTTAGGGTTCTGTAGTAAACAAGGAACCCTTATAGTTTCGCCATGTCCGTCCGTCTGTCCGTCCGTCCTCGGTTAATCTCAGAGACTATTAGTGCTAGTAATCCGTAATTTGGCATGAGTATAAATATTAATCACGCCGACAAAGTGGTGAAATAAAATTTTGATAAATATTTTTTTAGGGCACTTTACATGTAGCTCCCCTACATGTAAAGTGGGGATGAATATTTTTTTTCTCGTCTACCCCTATCTATCGTTGAATAGGTCTTTTAAAAATACTGTGGGTGTGGGAACATCATTTTTCGATTTCTAGATCCGTTTGTAAAATAAGATGTTTTAAAGTGCAAATTTTTATTAGAGTCAAGTGTCCCCCCCCCTCTATCAGCCAAATGGCAGTATATAGGAACTTGAAAAAATTCACAGCAGTAGGGTATATAATCAATTTTAAAGGAAAACTATCACGGCTAAGTAGGGTTCACAGGTTAAGGAGTTATATCTGTTTTTCGAGGATTGTGACTACGGAACCCTACACTGCGCGTGGCCCGCCACGCACTTGGCCGGTTTTTTTATAGATAATGGTACGGAACCCGTCATGCGTGAGTCCGACTCGCACTTGGCCAGTTTTTTTGATTGGACTTAAATTACGCGGTATCACAACTAATTCACATATCTACATTCCAATCAGTCACACTTCCCCGTGTGCGAACAGACTAAATGTGAACATTTCGACGGAGTTATGCGGTGGAGAAACTTCCAGATATTGCTGAAATTCCAGCGATATCTGGAAGTATCTGGAATGCATCGAGTACGCAAGTATTTGCGGTTCGCCCTCAGGGGACGGGAGTTATTCGGCGGGGTATAACTGGTTGGAGATATTCGTTCGATAAAACGAATTATTCTTGTGTGCATGCGGCACAAAATATGTAACTCGGGTTTTATTTAAACGTCTCAGATAATATCTAGGTGTCATTGCGCCAACTCTATTCTTTTTTCGTATAACTATACAGGATATAAAGAATATCTAGGTATATAATATATAAGCTATCGAAAAGTTAGCGCTATCATTATACTATCTAAACACAATCCAATACCAAATTATCTTAGGTACCTAAGTAGGTACTTGTAGTATAGTGGTTTAATGTTTAATCCTACTAATATTATAAATGTAAAAGTGTGGATGTTTGGATGTTTCTTACTCTATAACGTCGCAACTACTGAACCGATTTGGCTGAAATTTTGAATGAAGATAGATTATGCCCTGAATTAAAACTACTTTTCATCCTGGAAAAATTCACAGTTCCCGCGGGATTTTGAAAAACCCGAAATCTATATCTACAGCTATAGGTAGATTACTATTGCAAACTTCTTTTAAAGAAGGTATAAAGGTTGAAAAAGAGAGCGGAAACGGAAACCAGATATCCACGATTCCCTCAGGATTTGTAAAAAATCGAAATTCACGCGGGCGAAGCCGCGGGCGAAAGCTAGTACAATATGTTTTTCAAACGAGCAATGTGCAGCAGCGTGCACAACTCGGCGCGGCGGGCGGCCGGCAACAACTTTAGGTAATGTATTTGGGCGTTAGCTGATTGCATTATATTGCAAACTTTGAAAAAACACAGGAAATATTTCATTTTTTTTCGCTTTTCTTTTATGGTATCTTGTCAGTAAGCATCACTACTATTACCTGTCTTCATTTCCCTAAAATCACGCTAAAATTTCCTTTCTTCTCTATACTTCAACAAGAATGCGTTGTGGTGCGAATATTAGGATCTAGACAGAAATAATGCATTAGAACTGCAAGCCAAATGCAAAATTGCCGGTGCAATCATTCTCTCAGTCCGAAGAGACCCAGCGACGGGTAGACTAACGAGCCAGTTTGCAGTTGAACAAGTAGGTAAGTAGTTAACCAATCTAAGGCGTGTTCATCTGATTCACTCCTAGTTTCTACTGCAGCATACAATAGGTACTTACAGCTCGCTTATTGTGTTCACACGGATGTCGCTAACAGACGAATTGTCTTATAAACGCGTATGAACGTCCGAAGATGTCGTAGGGTAGGGTGCTGCAAGTATATTATTTCTAACCTGATTCTATTCTTGTCTCTACAATCTCAAAAGCGGTCAAAAAACATTATAGCCCTTTTAACGCCCTCCTTCCAGATACGGGAGCGAGGGAATTAGAGCTTAGGTAGGTATAGCCCCCGGCACGTAAGTCGAGCGCTGACCTTCAAGTGCGCGCAGAGTACGAGTGAGCGGGACACTATACGATGGGAGAGCCAATCAGCGCGTACGAGGGATCCGCGAGAGCTAATCAGTGCTTACGAACGATCCCCGCGCCCTCCCCGCGACCCCCTCATCACCCGAGATACCTTATTTTCAACTTCTGCGCATTGAAGGTCAGCGCTCGACTTATTTTCCGTGTATAATACCTAACAATGTTTAACGAGACTCGAGAATCGAACCCAGGATCTCGTGAACTATATTAGTTGATACATTTTATATTAAACATTACATACACATAATGATAAATAAACGACAACAAAATGTCAATCTTATTTAATTAACTCAATCTGTCAAGTGTCAATCCACAGCACAGAACGATAACGATCCACAGACTGCCAACATTTTACGAGACACAGAAGCAAGGTTACCTACTAGTTGCACTTAGAGATCAATCGGGCAGTCCTGGTAGGTCCAGGACGTGGAGTTTATTAAGGGGTCACCTGAAAATCAGCGCTGGGATAATGCAGCTGTATTATCTCAGCATTAAGCTGAGGCGATACCCTTTTCGGGTTTGTACTGCGCCACAGACGTGTAAAGTAGTTAAGATAGAATAATATAGTACCTATAGTTTACATTCTTGTAACATAGTTTATAAGACAATCCTTGTAATTTTTCTGTTCTTTAATCTGCGGCGCTGTAATCCGAAATAAATTATTATTATTATTATTATTATTATACACATCGTTGATTGAAAAGGTAGAGCAGATAATAAGAAGAGCATTTTTTATTTTAATGATGCATCATTAAAATAAAAAATTGGTCTTTCGAAAACGAAATTTCAATAGGTACGTACCTATCCGACAAAATAAATCTATTTATAGACAATTTAGGTCACCTGTAGAACTTGAACGGTGAACCGACGTTCCGGTACGTTGGCACGTAGAAGCCAATTAGGTGCGCCTGCCGGTAGTGCAGTCAATCATATATCACGGCGGAGGCGCCCGGACGCTGCACTGTTATTGAATAACCACGCGAGCAACGCATTAAGGTAATTAATAGTGATTTTGCACCATACTTTATAATAGGTTAACATGGTATGATAACTGCCTCGTTGGTCTAGTGGTTAGCATAATTCGACTACAGATCACGAGGTCCGAGGCGTTTGATTCCCGGGTCGCGCAAATAATTGTTAGGTATTGGGTTTTTCTGTCAAGAAATTCTCAGTGCTAGCCCGGAGTTGGTAGTTGGCGATGTCTCATTCACGTGCCTCGGAGAGCAGGTTAAGCAGTCGGTCCCGGTTATTATCACTATCATATGACAATAGTCGTTAAAGCTCGCTAACCCGCATTGGAGCAGCGTGGTGGGTCTAAGCTCTAAATCCGTCTCTTCTATGAGAGAGGAGGCCTACGCCCAGTAGTAGGACGTTAAAAGGCTGTAGTGGCTCTCATTTTTAAACTATCGACTGCCTGGGTGTAATCCCTACTAATTTTATATACATATTTGAAATTAACTCTGTCTGCCTATCTGTAATGATTTCACGACTAAACCGTTGGACCAATTTCAATGAAATTTGGTACAGAGATAAATTAGACTTTGGATAGGGACACACCTTCTGTTGCGAAAAAGAAGGCTTAAAGGGGTCGAAAGAGGGTATAAAAATTTGTAAGTTTGTATGGGAGGACCTGGAAAATGATAGGATATTTTTTATGCAGGGAACACATACTCCACGCAGACGATGTCGCGGGAAAAAGCTGGTAATAGATAATCGGGGAGACTGGTCTGTTTTACGGGCGATGGGCACGACGCGCACAATGTGAAGGCAGCATAACCTAGATCCAGTGGCGTAGCTAGGCTTGGGCTATGTGGGCCCTTGCCCAGGGCCTCGCACTCGCGAGGGCCTCGTCACCTGTGTCACCTGTGGGCCACAGGTAACTAATTAATTTGATCACCTTTACGCTCGAAAAAGAATGCCACTATCAAAAAGCGTGCTTGTTTGGGGTCTCGCAAGAAGACCCTCTTAGTGCGACAGCGAAGCCGTTGTAACTACCTTCAAAGACCACGACCATTAGATTGACGGAATACGAGACTTGTCAGGAATTAAAAAGCATTTTTGGTAGGCTAGATCTGTTGGGATTATCTTGGGAACGAAAGAGAAGGGGCCTCGCTGATGTGAATTCGTCCAGGCTACGCCTCTGCCTAGATCCCTAACTTTTACGATCCTAACAGATGGGCAAGGCCTTTAAAGTTAGGGCGATGTCGCTGGCCTTTACGTTGTCTTACGCAATTAAGGAAGGGTTATCACAAATTCGGGATGAATTAAAATTTTAATACTCAAAAGGAAGTTTAAGCAAAAGGAAGAAATAAGAAATTAACAAGAGATAAATAATATGACAAGAAAAATCACTAGGCCTAAATTAAACTCTACATGGACGAAGACAGGGGCAAAACCTAGTTATTAGTACATTACGAACAATTTACAAGTATTGGCCACTGCCAATGTAATTGCGTCTCAAGATACCGCAAAATGCTTTTAAAAGTTGTAAAAATACAAACACAAATCTCTTAGATTTAAATACTTATAGTACTTACTTAAAATATATTTTCACTTATTGTTCATATCTAAAAAAAAATATTTTTCACAGACAGTTTTTCGATTAGATTTTGCATGGGACTTGCATATCCAGTATACATTTATCAATGGTAAAAAAAGACAAAAACCTCGAAAGGCGAATCGGAATAATGTAATAAAATATCCAATTTCGAGGTCTAATTTACAAAGGGCTGGAACACTCAAATCGACAATCATCCACATTAATTCCACTCCGAAAGTTGCTTCCACTCGAAAAGTTAGGGGAGACATTTTTTACATTTATGAGGCTTTTTCTTGCTTTCATCTCTGGCTGTTGGGAGACAAGTTAATAAAGCTACTTATCTACTTAGACTCAGCTTGTTGTCTTTTCTTAAGCTGGATCTCCACCAAAGAAAAATTGACAACACAAAAATTGGCAATTTTTCTTTGGTGGAGACGCAGCTTTACAGAAACTATTGTCACCAACATGTCGTATTGACAACACAAAAATTGGCAACTTTTCTTTGGTGGAGACCCAGCTTTACAGAAACTTTTGTCAACCAACACGTCGTGTTGACAACACAAAAGTTGGCAATTTTTCTTCAGTGTAGATCCAGCTTTACAGACACTTTTGTCACCAACACGTGTTGACAATACAAAAGTTGGCAATTTTATTTCAGTGGAGATCCAGCTTTACAGACACTTTTGTCACCAACACGTGTTGACAACACAAAAGTTGGCAATTTTATTTCAGTGGAGATCCAGCTTTACAGACACTTTTGTCACCAACACGTGTTGAGAACACAAAAGTTGGCAATTTTATTTCAGTGGAGATCCAGCTATACAGACACTTTTGTCACCAACACGTGTTGACAACACAAAAGTTGGCAATTTTTCTTCAGTGGAGATCCAGCTTTACAGACACTTTTGTCACCAACACGTGTTGACAACACAAAAGTTGGCAATTTTTCTTTGGTGGAGACCCACCTTTGTAAACAGTAGGTAAACAGTACGTAAATGATATTACTGTAGGAATGTTATGAAGAAATAGAAAAGTTTTTATTCATACGAAATTTTAACCAAGTGCTTTCGAATCGTCAAGTGGATCTAGTTTATGGTTAGGAATGTCTTTGCCAACGAAAAAAAACCCAAAAGAAACTCGGCGGTTGGTCTTTCTGTATATTAATTAGTTAAACAAAAGTAAATTCTACTAGGTACTTACCAATTTTGGGGTAAAATTTGTAGACGCATAAAAAGAAAGCAATTCTAAATAAATATTCTAGACTCATTTGAAAGAGAGCTGAAGCATGACTTTTGGTTTTAAAAAAACACTAGGGGTGGGAGAGGCAAGACTACGTGGAGTGGGGGTGATTCAAATTTCACGATGAGCTGCAAGCTAAGCAGCTTATGCTAGCGACTTCATCCGCGTGAATATAGATTAAAAAAAAATCTTCACACAAACTTTACTACCGCTTTTCATTACTTTAGAGATGGAATTAAAAAAAATACCTTAGTGCATCTCACGGGTACTTAATAGTCCGTTCCATCCAGTGCTTTGATTATAATATCTTCCTAAAACACCAAACACCAATTAAAACAAAATCACAAATAAAACAAAAATATTAATTCAATTTAGACTTTCAAGGCTACAATAATTCCCACCTGGCTGAAAATTGGTAGGATTGTTCAAAACACTATTATAAATGAAATGTGAAAAGTCCTCATCGATCCGACACCTGGAAAAAAAATTACTCCTGGACACGCACAGTTTATTCACACTTGGCTGAAAATTTGTAGGATTGTTCGGGACACTATTATAAATGAAATGTACAAAGTCCTGATCGATCCGACACCTGTAAAAAAAATTACTCGGGGTCAAAGTTTTCACGGGAAGTTTTCAGCAAAACGGTAAGTCTTGTCATAAAATCATTTTAGACAAAATTGTAGATCAGGTAATTATCTATAAAAAATGTCTGAATACTTTTTTCCTAAGAGCCACCGTTTTTGAGCCACATAAAATATTGGAAATATCAGAATTTCAGGTAAAAAGAAATCCAGTCCCTCATTTTTATTTCGACACTTAACTTTTTGAATCGTTATATCTCAAAAACGGTGGCTCTTAAGAAAAAAAGTATCTGATCTACAATTTTGTCTTAGCTAATTTTATGATAAAACTTACCGTTTTGCTGAAAATCATGAAAAACCCGTTTTTGTGACCTATGACCCCGAGTAATTTTTTTTCCAGGTATCGGATCGATGAGGACTTTTCACATTTCATTTATAATAATGTTTCGAACAATCCTACCAATTTTCAGGCAAGTGTGAGTCAACTGTGAGTGTCCAGGAGTAAATTTTTTTCCAGGTGTCGGATCGATGAGGACTTTTCGCATTTCATTTATAATAGTGTTTTGAACAATCCTACCAATTTTCAGCCAGGTGGGAATTATTGTAACCTCACCCCTATTTTTTAGTCTAATTTGACTGGGCTAGAGGCATCGTACCTATTCTATTAATTAAGGTATGTCTCAACTCTATAAAACATGGATCAGCATGTGCCCAAGGCTGTATGAAATCTTAGACGTGCCTCCTCAGAGGCCTAAAATCTTATTCACACACGTTTTGTTGCCGTGAATAATTACGGTTAATTTGCCGTGTGTAGACACGGTCGTCAGTTTTTATGGAGCTCAATGGAAGCTTGTTAACAAGCACGGCAGTTATACCGCCCTGCGTGTTAACACGCTTCCATTGCGCTCCATACAACACTGACAATCGTGTCTACACACGGCGAATTAACCGTAATTTTTCACGGCAGTAAAACGTGTGTGTACAAGAGCCAAGAGGCCTTAGAATTTATTTTCTCCATCAACTTTAGCAGAACATACGCTCTAGTAAAAACCAGGCCACACCGATCTCAACAAAGAGTCTTTGACAATAATAAGAATTGAGACGTCCATAATGTTACATTACCTGTCCCTCGGGATAACGCCGAAGCTCGTTTGCGGCCATTGTGAACCTCTACAATCTCTTAGCCTTTAATAGAGAATTATGAAAGTTCCTCGCACACTGCAGTTATGTGGCTTTACGCTTCAATCTCACAGATTGTTCTCTAGATTTTTATTTGACGCAAACTGGATTTAAAAGAGATTTTAACCGAGTTCAAAAAGTAACCCTAATCTAATTTTCTAATTATACTTTTTTTAGCTCGTAATTATTAACCTTAATCTGACGTGCTTTAGTATTTCTGACCATCGGTTTTTTTTTGTACGCACGGTCCTATATAAAAGGCTTATATATGGTAGAGGTTACTCAGATGCAAGATATCCTATACCTTATGTTAATCTATCGCGCTCGATTAAATCCCCTCTTGGGCTCCCCTACTACGACCTCGCGGTCGTATCTCTCCTCTGTGTAAATAAGATTGAACACAAACTATATTGAGTTTGAAGGAAGCTGGCATAACTTCCGAAGATTATGAAAATAGGTCAAACCCTTCAACGCGTTTCAACCCCAAACTCGCTCGGATGCCAGCGTTTTAACCAAATTCCATTAGTGTCGTGCTTCCCCTTCCGCTCGGGAGTGACTTGGACTTTTAAGTTTAATGATGCTCCCAAGAACATGCACATCATTTCTTGAATTTTTAATATAGATTCCGTTGGTGGCTTTTAGGCTGAGATCTAAAGGGTATCAGAGGAGAACTCTCTCACAAAAACAGGTGATAGTTAGTAATGATTATTACTGTTAAGATGGAGTAGATAGATGTGGTCAAGTGTGCGCACTTAAGCTTTGAAACCTCTCTGAAATGAAAATTATCAAGAAAACAGTAGTATATTTTATTAGTTAGACTATTTATTAATCAACTATTTAAGTATAAAAATAATCATCTATAATGGCCCAAAATCTTTTTGTGCAAGTTTTCTCGTCCGTGATATGCATTGAACTCCCAGATTCTTTTGCGACTCAACTAAGTTTAAGAGATTTCGATTGTTGTTGGTTTAACGATTATTATTATCACAAATGTTAATGACAATAACCACGGCTTAGCGTGCTCTACGAGGCACGGGGGAAACTCAAAAGACCTAATTCAGACCTCCAAAGTCAGTCACTACATACCGACTTGTTTCAAATCAGCTAAGACACATTCCGACTTGTTTGCCTTTTTATATCAGCTTAAGAAAAGATAGACTGCAGGTTACGAAACTAATTTTATTAGATACCTTAATCAATCTGTCAATGTAACTTTTTAACTAACTTACTGGCTGTAACAACGAGAAGCTATTATTGAAGCCAACGGAGCCACAACTTTTCTAACAAACTTCGGTGGTCTAACGTCCACCGCAGACGGCGCATAGCGGTAAATCCAACTGTATTTTGCAAGCAAAATATTTTGCAGTTTATGAAAAAATCAGAGAAATATTCTTCTCTCGCCCACTCGACCCGATCTTTGAATCAAAGTAGAACAGTACATAAATAGATAATTCAATAATATTTTGCAGTCTGTGAAAAAAAATCGGAGAAGTATTCTACTCTCACTGACTCAATCTTATCTTTGAAATAAAGGACAGTGTAATTCTATAAATCTCGGAGAAACGCGTAACCGATGCTTGCTTTGCCTGGCACTTTAGACTTTCTGAAGTTTTACTTTTATGTCATTTACTAAGTATATTGTTTTCTTAATTAGTTCGCCGTGAAAACGTCATATTATAAGTAGACGACAGTATGAGTTGAGTCGGTGGAACATCGAAAACACATTGAAAAATGGAGAAAAGCAAGAAAGAGACAAAAATACACTCTTTGAGCTACTGTGTTAAGTTGGCACTTGGGAAAGGTTTTTGAAATTCCGCCCTTAAAGGGGTAAAAATGGCTTGTAAGAAACATTTTTTTTTTAACCTAAATCAATGCGGAGAAAATCGTGTGCAAATTATTATCTAGTCACAGTTAAAAGGGTGACGGAAAATGGGATCTCAAAAAGCGGTTGTCTGCGCTTGATTCGGCGGCCCTTACGGCTGAAGTTACTTTCTTTCTGAATGATTGTTGCAAATTGTTTAACACCGGGCCAGTTTTGAATTAACAATCGAGCGTTTAGAAGTCTTCGGAGAAGTTTTAATTGAATTATTAAAATATGCTTAGATATTTGAGCAGAGTTGATTTGAATAATTGAAAATACATTTTGACCTTTGACTACGTAGGTGTTTTTCTTGTCTTGAATTGAGAACACCAAATTATAATATTATGTTGTATAATAAAAATTAGAGCTTAGGTCACATTATTACATTAAAGGTAGCTAATATTACACTAGTTCTTATTTCACTTCCGATTTGTCCCATAAAATCGGACTTGGTCCGTAACATATTATTTATACCTATTTTGACGACTTCCCTGGCGCTGTGATCTTATAAATGGGAGGTCTAAGGTTCGATTCCCAGCAGGGGCAATTTGGGAATTTATAATTTCTTAATTGTACCTGGTGATTCTGGTCTGGTGGTCTGGTATTTTATGAACTACTTAACGATGCTTATAAAAGATATTCTATCTGCTCATCCACACGTTCGCCAACATGCTGGCCCATCTTATGGCCCAATATGTTGGCCCAACGTGTAGAGCGGGAGTTGGAAGGTATTGGAACGATGGCCCGCAAGTTGGCGCGAGATCCATTTCGTGTCGGTACATCAAAGGGTTTGGGACAGAGTTTGGCCGCACCATCCACACGTTGGAGGCAAGTTCAGTTTGCTACGAGCTCTCAGAGTGATCGCACGCATGCACGTCTTTTAAATTTTATATTCACGCGTCGTAACTAGTATAATGTCCACAAATGGCAGTGCCAATGACCAATGAAGAAACGTTTTGCTTTATAGAGCCCTACTAAGCCGAAAATTGTTTGTGGAACCCAAGAAATAAAATCACAAAAATAAAAAAATACAATTTTCGTATACACTTTCACGTAGTTGCGGTTTGCTGTGAATAATTAAACCGCAGCAGCTGTTAACGTCTCAATATTCAATTTAGTAAATACCTCCGCACATTGGCCCTAACCGGAGCATACTGAACGACCTTCCAACGTGTGGACGCGAACACAAACTCCTCGCCCAACACCTTCCAACATATCCGCCATCATGTTGGCCAACGTGTAGAGGCGCCTTATGACATAAATCTTAATTACTATTGTATGGCTTACGCTTGACGACAAATGGCAATCATGCCAGATGGAAAGCAATGATGAGGGTCTAATTTGTAACGCGCTTGCCTAGAAAATGCCTAAATGCCTGATCACATAACCAAGTATTAAAATCCTAGAAACTAGTACCTATCTCTATAGATACTACTTTCTAGTTAAAATCCAACTAACCCCGACTCTTAAAAAGAGATTCCATTTTTAAAACAAAATCCGATCCGGCCAATATAATCCGAAACACTTTACCCGAGTGGCCCGGCGAACCCGCAGAATTGAATCCAGAATATTCGTTAACCCATTTCGAAACATTCGTACACAAATATAACACCTACAGCTAACATTTTAAAGCCTATTATTGCTTGATAAAAGTGACATGTATTGTATCGAAAATCGAGGCATATAAATATTTTTTTGTTAAAATCTGAATACGACTCTAACGTTTCAGAATAAGGTTGAAATTGAAACATTGGTGAGAGATAAATGTGTAATATGTCAGTATTTTAAAGGGAAAATGAATTGGCTATGTACCGAAAATGATGTTAATCGGCGGCATTATTTATATTAGTTTGATTCCGTAAATCAGGGTTTTCATACATTCTAAAGCCTGAAACACACTCGACATTGATAGCAGCGCGGCGCGACGGCAACGTGTCTACGCGGCTCCTAGAAGTAATATTAAGTAAACGAGAACTCAGAACCAAATAAAAACTTTGTAAAATCTATGCCAGCAAGACTTACTTTAGTATCATCTAGCAAATTAAGGCGTACTGAAATATCTTTGCAGTCGATAAGGTCTGTAAATACTGATTTATTCAAATAAATAAAGATCCCTTAATTTAAGATAATTAATAATAATTAATTTAAAATAAATTAATCTGCATACAAGTGCTTGTTTAATAACAACCAGCTTACAGAGTTATTCGTTAAGGGCCTGCACAGACGAGGGACATTCCTCGGCGTACTTTTGTATGTCCCTCGAAATGGATCACTTGAAACTGTATCGCCGCAAACCCACACGATGGACTGTTTGGTACGACTTCGTAGCAGTAATGGGACGATGGGACAACAGTCCCTCGTCTGTGCAGGCCCTAATCCATACAAGCCGTGATCAATCAACATGTGTAAACAAATGTCTGGGTTCGGTAGATAGGTGTACCTACCTACAGTACATTCACTAACGAAGACGTATTAGTGCGTGTAGACTCTGGGATATTAGGTACCACTTAATTTACGCAGTCGGGTAAAAAAAAGAGAAAAATCGTAGGTAGGTACACCTACGATTTTTCTCTTTTTTTTACCCGACTGCGCGACGCAAAGGAGTGGTAATGTGTTTATCAGTCGCGTAGTGTGTATGCCAGCGCAAGTGTCAAAAAGAACATAAACATTATAAAAATTCAAAATGGCGTATTTTGGACGCACGACATAATGTGGGGTTCAAAATTTTTTTTCTTCAAATCCTATCGAGTATCAAATTAAAGGGTTTCATCAGTTGATTACGAAAATATATTTATTTTGACTAAAAAATATAGTAATCATACGTGGAATTTTTATATTAATCGCGAGCAAACGAGCATGCGGGTCACCTGATGTTAAGTGATTACCGCCGCCCATGAACATTTGCAGCACCAGAGGAACCACTAATGCGTTGCCGGCTTTTAAGGATTTTGTTGATTCGCCCCTTGAATAACGCTATGTCAAAGTTATTATATTATCAACCTCGCTACGCCAAGCGCAGTGTTGACAGAACGCCCAACAGGTGGACCGACGACATCAGTCGAGTTGCAGGGACCCGCTGGATACAAGCGGTGCAAGTCCGCGTCGTGTGGCAATCCCTAAATGGGACCTACATAAATGTCCAGCAGTGGACGTCTATCGATTGATGACGACGACGAATATAAAAACTGAAATATTTGCTATATACTTGTACTAGCTTTTGCCCGCGGCTTCGACCGCATGAATTTCGGTTTTTCACAAATCCCGAGGGAATCGTGGATTTCCGGTTCCCTTTCCCGCCCCCTTTTCCAATCTTTATACCTACTTTCAAGGAAGTTTGCTATAGTAATCTACTTATAGCTGTAGCTATAGAGGTTTTTTCAAAATTCCGTGAGATATGTGGATTTCTTTAGGATAAAAATAATAGGTAGCCTATATAGTAAGTTAGGGCATAATCTATCTCCATTCAAAATTTCAGCCAAATCGGTTAAGTAGTTGAGGCACAGAGTACCTACAGAGGGGAAGCTTCTAGTAAGCGGCCCGCTTTAAGTACACTCACACATATGCGCATGTTTGTCACCAACTGTACCGGTTAGTGGAACAAGCGCGCGTCCGTGAACCGTTGGTGAGTGTGTTTGTGTGAGTATACCTACAGCGGGCCGCTTGTGGAAGCTTCCCCTCTGTAGATTTACTAAGGTGCGTTGGGGTAATTCCGGACGATTTTTCGACTAGTTGGAAGAGTGTCGCAAAAAATTTTTTTCTCGACATCCATATATCTTAAATTAATGAAATATATCTTAAACGGTTAATGGTTAAACGTAGTTTAGCTCTAAAAATAGTATGTTTGTATAAACTCAACAGTTTTTGTTTTTTACGTACGCAAAGACAAGACAAACTTTTTTATGAGCATGATTAAGAATTGGCCACCAAGGGGTATGATCGGACATAAATTTAAAGTCACTTCCAGTGCTTGGAGAACAAGGTCTTAAAAAGGAATACATTCGGTGTTTCCTATTCTAAAACACATTTGAATATTAATTACAAATTACTAGAAACAAAAATGTTCCAATGGGTTCTTTCATTTTTGGTTTTTTGGCATCCGAACTTACCCCTGATGTAAAAATTTTGTGATTTTGTGGTTCTCAAACTTTGGCATACCACAAAGGCAGTAAAATGGTAAAGATCGGATGCATTTGATTTTTTAGTAAGAAAGACTATTCAAATAAATTAATGAGGTGCAGAAGATAGAAGAGCACGGTGTAGTGAGTACTCAATTGTTAAATTGAATTGTGTATACAAATTTGTGTATTTACACTTGTAAATAGCAGGCACATGTCTTATAATAAATAGGAAGGGAATAGGCATAAAAGAGTCGATTGTAATCGGAATAAAGGTATAGAATTGGATGAAGTGGAGCAAATGTGACTGAGTGGACCAGGATATCTGACATTGGAAAAGGAAACTGACTTACCACTTAATACGTAAGATCCGTGGTTTACCTTTGGATAAAACTACAGATAACTATCAAAACCAAGAAATGATAAGCAATGTAAAATTCAATTTTTTTATTTATTAATGGTACCTTTTAGCCTAGTTGATGCTTGTAAAACTAACTTTTTAAAAATGATCACTTAATGTATCATTTTATTAACGAACTATGAAAAGTATTTGGTACCAGATTGAGCTTATAGTTAAGACACAAAATTTGTGTTTTAACTGTAAAAGCTTTAGAATCGTACTATTACTCCGATTACTTAATCTTACTCTTAATCCGTTTTGGAATCTTAATAATACTCAGTAAAAGCAATAGTGAAAGAAACCACGTGCAGCAGAAACATTACTTACTTAAGTAATGATACAAAAGTTTGACAATCAGTGCCTTATTTGAAACTTGCAAAGATCGGAAAATTTTCATCCGATCTTCACTTGCGAGGGGGTACACCGGATCTCGGCCTACATCAATGTTAGCTCTATTTGGATCAGATTAATCTCTTTATCGCATCATAAAACTAACTATTCAGGCAAAATAATTACAAAAAAAGCTATATCCTCGCTAAAAAATACAGATAAAAATGAAAGTTGAAGACCGGATAGACGAAAAAAATACGAAAATTACCTTGTTTTGTTTAATGGCGCATAGCACACGTCTGACTTGACGGAGCGACTTGCGGGGACCGCGAGCCGGGGCGCAATTAAATTGCCTAATGCACAATATTACCAGCATTTCAAAATGTGCCGTAATTCGTCCAAAATTTGAGTCATACGGTCTTATCCCACCTCCGATCTTACCCTAACGCACCTTACTCGTGTGGTTGAGGCGTTAAAGAGTAACAAGCAAACACACACACACACACACACACAGACACAGACACACACACAGACACAAACACAGACACACACACACACAGAGAGACACACACACGCACACGCACACGCACACACACATACACACACACACACACACACAAACTTTCGCCTTTGTAATATTACTGTGATTTACATACACAACTTGTTGTATACCTACCGGGAGCCACAATATTATGTATTATGTATCACAGACGTAGTAGGTATGCTGTTACAAGATTACCGACATTAAAACGGACGGGTCAAATTTGCAAGCGAAAATTAGACTCCTACGTTTACACAATCAGTCTACTTGTTTTGTGCTCGAGATTAGTAAATTAATTAAGACGAAGGCCCTGCGCAAATCCGAGGGTTTTTGACGAAATGTAATTTTGTATAAATCTCATCGGAATAACGGCCTTTCAAACACAAAGTAACGGAAGCACGAATACCCGGCATTGTCATGAGTCAAATTCAGACACGGAATTACGTACGTGCAAAATCCACGTCGGGACGGGAATGTTTTGATAAATCTTCTAAAGAATAAAATTGATATTTTGACAGTTTTTCGTATGAGAAATCTGTCAAATTATTTCTCTATACGACAAAGATAATATATATTATTTAACCTTCCATAACAATATATGAGATAATATACAGTGTGTGTGTTCTTGTCGAAGTGTCTAACAATATGTTCTCAGTCTCACCTCAGAAATAAGTAAAAATACATAGATATTATTCCTTCAACCTTTTTAAGTCTCATACAGCACTGTCTTTATATTTTTAACCGACTTCAAAAAAGGAGGTTCTGTATTCGACCCCTATGTATGTATGTAAGTATATATGGATGTATGTTCGCGATTATCTCCGCAACTAATGAACCGATTTTGATGATTTTTTCACTATCGTAATCTACATACTTTCAGGAAAGTTTAGTGTATAGCACATTGAGTTATCATTCTTATGTACGAAGCTATAAGCATAAATGTACTTATAAGTTTGTCACTAATATGTTCTCTGAGATTGCCATACCTGTTGCTGAAGTTGAACTTTTTATTTTGAATAGATTGAAGTCGGTTCTTTTTTCTTTGAAAAAAATTATCACAACTTTCAAAACTTTCAGTCTGACCCACTGAAAACATGAAAACACTGAAAACAGCCATGTTTCGCTATCATGGCGTGAGAACTAATTTTAACGAACACCTTTTTTCGAACAAATGACCAATCTAAACGTAATTCCGCTTCAAAGGTCCATCTGTTAGTTCGTTTGTTTATTACTCTTTAACATCTCAACTACTCGATAGATTTCAACGAATTTTGACATATAGCTTGCATGCTACAGATGGACATAGGATACTTATAATCCCGAGAAAATAAAGGGATTTTACGAGATTTTTCAAAACCTAAATTCACACGGATGAATACGCGAGAAAAAGCTAGTTAGTTAACAAGGTCTAAATATAGCTTTATAATTTTAAATCAATATTCCAATTTCAAGCAAAATAATTACAATCGTAAATTGAGTTCTCTAACAATTTGGAACGCAATTAACTTTGATTAAGACTTGACGCAATAATATTTATTTACATCTAGGGTAAGTAGGTACAAAATACGTATAATTATGTTCTTTGATTGTCTTCTATAATATAATAAAACTGTAACAGATCCAATTCTGTACATTGAAGATATTTTGAAAATTCCTTTTGGAGGGCACTCTATAGTCGATACTGAAGCCAAAACTGTAATTTTTTTCATTTTTGTCTGTCTGTCTGTCTGTCTGTCTGTCTGTCTGTCTGTCTGTCTGTCTGTCTGTATCTTGGCCGCGCATCACGCCGAAACTACTGAATGGATTTGAATGAAACTTAGTACGATTTGAGTTTATACTCCGAGGTAGGTTATAGGATACTTTTTATCCCGAAATTCAGCACGGTTCCCTTGGGAGAGGGGATGAAAGTTAAAACGTGTATTTAGCTGTAATTCATCGACGCGTTATTCGATTTCACTCATTCTTTTTTTGTTAGAAAGGTAGTACTTTAAGTATTGTCCCGTAAATATTTCAAGGTCATAGGTTTTTTAGTTTAGAAATGACAGGCATTTATTGGGTTCCAATAACTTGGGACCCGGATCTTTGTACGTACGGCTTATTTTAAACTGGCGTGCGTTTAAATTTAGGTTTGTCGTTCTGTCTATTTGTTCCAGCTAATTTCCGAAACGGCTGGATCGATTTTAATTGAACTTTCAATGTTATAAGGAGTAACAGGCTACATTTAGTTTAGGTACAAAAAAGGATTATGGGATCCAATCCGATCCTATATAAAACCTATATCCAGGCGGACGAAGTCGCGGGGGTCGGCTAGTGTATAATAAGTAAGCTTTATTACGTTTTTCTACTCAAAAGAGTATTATAATATTAGTAGTATAAATAAAATAAAATGAAAATATGTAGACCTATATAAGTACAAAAAATAAAAATTAAGTGTTGGTCTGTGATTTGAAAGAATTGCTTCTAACTCAAGAAGGTTTATGACAGACACACGTAAAATTTTTGCCTGTATGTTTGTTCGTGCAGGCTAATATTCGGCACAGCTGAAGATGAACCTATATTGACGGGACTTTCATAAATCTGTCTCGTTTTAAGTCTGTCTTGAGTGAGTAAGGCTGTATAGATCTCACCCATAGTGTGGCAACAATACTCGTCAACCGAAAGCTAAACTCGAGGTTATGCTTCTTCCTTCCTTACCTCGCTTTCCCATCTGATCATCATCATCATCTCATGATCATCATCATCATCTCGAGTTCCCATGCTTCTCGACGAGTGTGTGGCAGGGCTATTTACGAGTATGTTATAATCATAATCAAAATCCAAGTCAAAGTCAACGTCAAAGTCAAAGTCGAAGCCAAAGTCAACGTCAACGCCAAAGTCAAAGTCAAAGTCAAAGTCAACGTCAACGTCAAAATCAAAATCAATTTATTTGTTGAAATAATTTAGTACAATTATGGCTCACATGGATGGATATAATAATGACGTGTCTTTGTTCGGGTATCTTTCGCAAGCAGGCTCGTGTTTATGCGCCACTGGTGTTCCAACTTGTTGATATACTGTTTAATCTGCAACGATATTCTTAACATGTGTATTTTAACGTCTTCAGCTATAGTGGTCATAATATACTTACCTACTCGTGAATATATTATTATGGCCAAGGATGAATTTAGTCAATTTGAGAAGTCATTTGTGATTCGATCAATATAAAGTTTTGGAGCGCTCCAAACTGAGACTAAGCACTCAGGTCGTAAGCGACAATACAGTCTAAGATGGAAGCGGGCTAACCTGGACGAGGTCATGGCAAGTTTTATTAAACCCACACCACACCTGACCGGTTTCTACGCGGCATCGTACAAACACATACAAAATGAAGGGCTCTATTGATGTTAAAATTAACCCATTGAGGGTACGCGCGTGTAAATATAGCCCGCAACGCTCCACCGGGCAACCGGGTCGCTGGCGAGTTGGTCACTGGCAAGTTTTACACCTACCATACCTGGCTACTGAAATAATTAATTAATTATGACAATAATAAAAACAAGTATAAAGTACGTAAACTAAAACCCGACTACGCAAGCAAAACCCGAATCGCGGCGCAAGTAGCTAGTGGCACCATCTGTTATGTCTATCCGAAACTAATAATTGATAATCTAGAAAGCCGCGCGAAGGTCACTTCTCGATTTTTTCGTAAATAAAATGTAGCCTATGTCACCCGAACTATTACAACGAATCAATAGACACCTCATTTAGCAAAATCGGTCCAGTAGTTTAGGCGCAACGGTGGTACACACAGAAACTCATACAAAAATACATACATATATACATACATACATACATAAATAATAAAATAAAATAAATACTCACACATACACACACGGTCGTCTGTTTCTAAAGTAGGCAAATTAATGCCTGTGTTATACATAGGTAACAACCGACTGATATACGCACCTCTAACTTGGAGTTATGTGCGTTTTAAGTATTTAAATATCACTTGCTTTAACGGTGAAGGAAAACATCGTGAGGAAACCTGCATGCCTGAGAGTTCTCAATAACGTTCTCAAAGGTGTGTGAAGTCTGCCAATCCGCTTGGCCAGCGTGGTAAAACCCTTCTCACTCTGAGAGGAGACCCGTGCTCTGTAGTGAGCCGGTAATGGGTTGATCATGATGATGATGATGATAATACATACATACATACATAGAGTACTAAAATCATAACCCTTCCTTTTGGCTTTGCCGTAGTCGGGTAAAAAATAACGAATCCGGGACGCAAGCTACCTCTATACCAAACGTATAAATCGGTTAAACGAATGGACCTTTAAGAATCCCGAGGGAACTCTTTAATTTTCCGCGATAAAAAGTAACTTATGTCCGTCCCCGGGATGTAAGCTACCTCTGTACTAAATTTCATCACAATCGGTTAAACTTTTGGGCCGTGAAAAGCTAGCAGACAGACAGACACACTTTCGCATTTATAATATTAGTAGGTATGAATGGTTCCATAATTCACTACGAAACTAAAAAGATGAGAGAGGATCTGTCATATAAAGCACTTCTAGAGTCAAGTACACAAATGCCGGGTGCAGATGTCGTCTGCTCAGAACAAAAGAGCGCCATTATCAGCAGCCCTACAATACTCGATTGTTACCGAGATTCAAAGCTTTAGGTAGGTATATTTTTATGATTTAAAACTCCGATCTATACCCGTATCTTTGTTTTTATCCAAAATTGTAAAAAAAATATCAAATTTGAAGTCAGTAGGGTTATGCCGTGCTTAGACACCTCGATAACGATACTAGATTCCGAATATCGAAAACTATAATATCAGAGTAAAATAAACCCAAAGTAACTTATTTCAGAGTCGTAATTCAGTACTTTGAATATTTATTTTGGAAAATGTCAGCTTCGGCCACAGCCGTCGCGGCTGTAGACGTATGGCTGTATGTATCTAGACGAACTCAAACCTTAAAATAAGCCCCTTTAGGTCCATTTCACTCTGAAGCCATTATGTTTCGATACTCAAACAATCAACGTCGGCACAATGCGCATGGGCATAACCCTACAGGCCTCGCTTAGGTAGGATTTCGTATATACGTATAGTAAGTTTGACGAGTCTGTGTGTGTGTGTGTGTGTATGTGTGTGTGTGTATGTGTTTGTGTGTATGTCTGTCTGTTCCCCTGTAGCGTTCAAATGGGTGGACCGATTTGAATGCGGTTTTTTTTTGTTTAAAAGGTGAATTAGTCGAGAGTGTTGTTAGCTATGTTTGTCGGTGGGTTTTTAACCGACTTCAAAAAAAGGAGGTTCTGTATTCGACCCGTATGTATGTATGTATGTATGTATGTATGTAAGTATGTTCGCGATTATCTCCGCAACTAATGAACCGATTTTGATGATTGTTTCACTATCGTTATCTACATACTTTCAAGAAGGTTTTAGTATGTAACACATCGAGTTATCATTCTTACGTACGAAGTTATAAGCACAAATGTACACATATGTCACTAATATGTTCTCTGAGAGTGCCAGACCTATTGCTGAAGTCTGATATAGCTATTCTGTCCAAAGACTTTACTCTGCTACGCCTACGTAACATTGACCTTTTGCAAAAAGTTTCGGGCCGAAGTCAGTACAGCTGCATATAGAGTGATTCCTTGTAGTTTGTGCACGGTTACGTGTATTTCCATTGTATACAAAGCCAAACCGCAAGGGTGTGAAAGTAGTCGCGCATAGATTGTAAATTACGGTCTATTCAAATTATACAAGAGTAGTACGCATACAAACTAATCTTGTATAGATCGGAAGGTAGGTTAGGTTGGGTTAGAACATTATAAAACCTCTCACCTATATTATGACACATAAAATGTATATGTCACATGATATTTAATAATAATTACTAATAAATTATTATTATTATTACCTAATATAAAGAAAACAAATCACGAAAATGCATAAAATAATTTTTTTCAAAGAAAAATGAACCGACTTCAAACGAATCGAACTAAAAGTTTAAAATAATTTTTTATTCACTTAGATTGACGATTAAACTACCTAACTCAAATGATATATAATTTTTTGGAGTCGGCGCCAAACCACATTCAATTCGTGTAAGTAAAATCAGAATATCCACTTTTGAATGCGAGCGCGGTGAACCATAATAGTCACGGAAAGTGAGACTATATGGGACGCGGGGGGCACATTTTCAACTTGAAGTGAACTTGATGTCATTTGGCGCCGACTTCAAAAAATTATATATCATTTGAGTTAGGTAGTTTAATCGTCAATCTAAATGAATAAAAAATTATTTTAAACTTTTTAGTTCGATTCGTTTGAAGTCGGTTCATTTTTCTTTGAAAAAAATTATTAAATTTTTAATTTACACTTGTCACAAATCCCGAAAAAATCGTTGATTTATGGTTCCCGTTCCCGGTCCCTTTTCCAACTTTTAGGCTACTTCTAATAACTTTGGTATAGTAATGTACCTATAGCTGTAAATTGCTATAGACAATTTCGGTTTTCTCAAAATCCCGCGGGAACTGTGGATTTTTCCGGGATAAAAAGTAGCATATGTGTTAATCCAGGGTATAATCTATCTCTGTACCAAATTTCGGCCAAATCCATTCAGTATTTTTTGCGTGAAATAGTAACAAACATACATCCATACATCCATATTTACAAACTTTCGCGTTTATAATATTAGTTAGGTAAGGATGAGCAACTCAAAAAAATTTTTTTGGAAATGAACCAAAAAAATTGGATAACTAAATGGTGTTCTTGCTGCAACAATGTGTTATAACTTGGTTATAACCAATAACCACACATTTATAGATGATCAACACCTAGCTGACGATTCGAAAGAACTTTGTAAAATTTGAATAAAACAATTCTATTTCTAGTAGGTATTTCTATAGGTGTTATTATTACAAGCAAGTTGCTGAACTAAACGTGCTTTATGTACTAATGAATCCCTTTGTACTATCAGACGGTTACATTCAATATTGCTAACAAAGACGTCGTCTTTGTTAGACAAGCATTCTATTCAAAACGTCTTGGTCCGTATTGCACCAACGTTTGATATCACAGATTGATTACGACTTGTTATTGTTAGTTAATTGTTAGACAATTCTGCTTGTTCTCCCGAAGCAGAAGTGAGGTGTTTGAAGTTTATGGAGAGACTCAAATCTCGTTGATGGACTGACTTGATCATTGCTGTAACTAAATGGATTTGAGCTACTTTTTAACCCCCGACGCAAAAACGACGGGGTGTTATAAGTTTGACGTGTCTGCGTGTGTGTGTGTATGTGTGTGTGTGTCTGTCTGTTCCCCTGTGGCGCTCAAACGGGTGGACCGATTTGAAAGCGGTTTTTTTTGTTTGAAAGGTGAATTAGTCGAGAGTGTTGTTAGCTATGTTTGAAGAAAATCGGTCCAAGATGGCCTCCGCCACAAAATGGCGGATTACATATTTTTACACAACTCCCTTAAATATGGGTATCAAATGAAAGGGCTTGACTAGTAGAATAGCACTATTGCAAATCCAAGATGACTGCCACCACAAAATGGCGAATGTCGGGGGTTTTTTAATTTTTAATTTATACTTGTAATGTATTGGAATTTGGATGTCGCGAAAAAAAGCGCACAGCGAAATAAAAATTACTTACACACGGTGGGTCGTGAAAAATGCGCAGCTTGTTATATTTTAGATTAGGTTAGGTTATATTAGACTAAACTTGCACGTCATTGTTATCTATTCTGTGTTAGTATCATCCTTTACTTAGTTTGATAATGTAATGTTAGGTTAGGTTACGTAGGGGTGCCAGCCACCGTATACATAATCCAATCCAATCTTTAATAATGCCAAATCATATATGTACCTACCTAGATCACACCTAGATAGTTTTTTTTTTTCAATTTATCCTGTCAATATAGTGTCCTGAAAGCGTAGATAGATAATTATTATTAATGTACATGATTGAAATGCCGTCTCGCGCATTGCTGGAAGTGGAACGAGTTAAATCCAAGCTTTTTTATCGTTTATATAATCTTCAATTGTATAATAAGGTTTTTTTTTAGTATAGAGGTACCTACCTATAGACTTGTGGGCATTTTTCGCTGTGCGCTTTTTTCGCGACACCCCCGCTTCGCGCTCCTACCTAAGAAACCGTCTCAGTTAAACGCAATAGTAGCATCAAATTGGATTCCGCGGATCAATTTCCGTAGAACACGATCTCTGCAATTTTCACATTTCCCGTTCACACCGGCACGAGCAACGCTCCGCGGACGGGGAAAGGGTTATAAAAGTAATTACAGCGCGTTTAGGATTATGTTTGACGATTAGCTACGAGTCTTACTTTTAAAGTATCTACTTTCTAACACAAGTATAAATTAAAAATTTAAAAAACCCCCGACATTCGCCATTTTGTGGTGGCGGCCATCTTGGATTTGCAAAGTGCTGTTCTACTAGTCAAGCTCTTTCATTTGATACCCATATTGAGGGTGTTGTGATAAAATATGTAATCCACCATTTTGTAGCGGCGGCCATCTTGGACCAATTTTCATCAAACATAGCTAACAACACTCTCGACTAATTCAACTTTCAAACAAAAAAAACCACATTTAAATCGGTTCACCCGTTTGAGCGCTACAGGGGAACAGACAGACACACACACACACACACACACAGACACGTCAAACTTATAACACCCCGTCGTTTTTGCGTCGGGGGTTAAAAAAAAGAATGAATGAAATCGGGCTACGTGTTAATGAATACAGTTAAAAACAAACTTTTACTTTCATCCCCTCTCCCAAGTAGGTACACCGTGCTGAATTTCGGGATAAAAATATCTTACATGTTACTCCGTAGTATGAACTTAAATCATGCCAAGTTTCATTTTAATCCATTCAGTAGTTTTTGCATGATGCGCACACAAACATACAGACAAACAGACAAATATTTCAAAAATATTTATTTATTTAAAAAAAAAAAAGAATCTTTAGGGACCGTTCAGATAGAACGGTCCCTAAAGATTCTTTTTTTTTCGCGCGGAGAGCGTCGGAGAGCATTTTTTTTTTCACACAGACCGGCCGTTCAAATTTGCTCTGCTCTCCGCGCCGGTCTGTGTGAACGGACACGCGGATGCGTTCGGAGCCGAGCGTACGCTCTTGGGCCGGATTGTACTCAGAGGTCGGCCTACGGTCGGCTGCGCGAGCATGAAAGAGCACGCGAACGGAGCCGGTCGGATGCTCGAGCGCGAAAGAGCACGAGCATGGAGCAGCTGACCGGCTCGACGAGCAGCCGAGCGGCTGCTCTTAAGGGACCTTTCAGACAGACCGGCGCGGAGAGCGTCGGAGAGCATTTTTTTTTTCACACAGACCGGCCGTTCAAATTTGCCCTGCTCTCCGCGCCGGTCTGTGTGAACGGACACGCGGATGCGCTCGGAGCCGAGCGTACGCTCTTGGGCCGGACGGCAGAGCATATTCGGCCTACGGTCGGCTGTGCGAGCATGAAAGAGCACGCGAACGGAGCCGGTCGGATGCTCGAGCGCGAAAGGGCACGGGCATGGAGCAGCCGACCGGCTCGACGAGTAGCCGACCGGCTGCTCTCATATATTTCACACAGAGCGTATTGGGAGCATGCTCGAGCATCCTCTTATCATAAAAGAGTTAACATGTAAAAATAAAGCCTATTTCAATGTCTTAAGATTCTATTTTAAATGCGATTAAAATTTGCTCTGCTCTCCGCGCCGGTCTGTCTGAAAGGTCCCTAATATTTCACACCGAGCGTATTGGAAGCATCCTCGAGCATCCTCTTATCATAAAAGAGATAAAATGTAAAAATAAAGCTTATTTCAATGTCTTAAGATTATATTTTAAATGCGATTAAAATTTGCTCTGCTCTCCGCGCCGGTCTATCTAAATGTACAGACACAGAAAGTCTACGATTTTATTATATGTAGGTATAGATTAGGATACATCCTGAAAGCTGCCCAATGGAATCGGATTCAATGGATTACCTCGTTCATTATTACAGGTGCTCCTATAAATTTTTGATTTCAATCAATTTTATGCAGATTACATCGCTCCGGAGGAAATTAAATGAGATCGAAAATTGATTCCAAGAACATTGGAAGACTGCTCCCTATTTTCAAATTGGCACAAATTTCATTTCAATTTCGCACGCGTAACCTTTTGCTCCGATTCTTTATACTGTCAGTCAAGGAATATTACTTTATCGAATAGAATCTTAATTTCAGACTCTTTTAAAAGCCCCGCAAATTGGTATTGCGCCTGGCCGCCATTTTCATGACGTCAGCACTAGGCAGAGGTCGGTACCGTTGACAAAAGCTGTTGGCAGAGTACGCGTATCGAGTTTTGAATAATTAATTATTGTAAATTCACACATTTTCTTGTTATTGTTGTTTGATACTGGCGCAAAGACAGATTAATTGACGAGTTATCTAGACGCGCGGCAGCGCGACCGGCAAGTTCCTCCGGCCGTAAAGCATGCCAGTGTGTCTATTTACACGAACCATTTCAAGCTGTTTTGACTCCCCTCATAACTCTGGTTTGCGTGATAGTAATCTTACGAAATTTGAAATATAAGTTAAGCTCGTGGATGTGATGATAAATTGAAAGTTTCAAATTTTTAAGTTGAACCGTTTCTGAGATACAGAGGTTTGAAAATCGCATAAAACAAGACCTACTCACTGACTCATCAAAATTATGACGCACTTCCCGTGTATGTGGAATGTTGAAATTTGGTAATTTATTATTAACACAGAAAATGATAGGGATTCAGACACAACAGACTCTGAAAAAAAATCCGAATCCGAATTACAAGAATGTGATTACATCAGTGGAGTTGATGAATTAGGATAATTTCTTCATTTAAAATCAATAAAAGTTTAAAATTATTTGTTCATTCGGTTTAATTTATTTATAAAAAAAATTGTTGCTGACAGTATATTTTCGTTTAGTCTGACGTCACGCTGAAGTTAATGTGACAAGGTTCCAGCGCAATAGCAACGTATCGTGATACAATAAGGAACCCTTACAGCTTACAGTTTCTCCCAGTCCGTGCGTCTGTGGTCACACAGTCATACCCGGTAAAGAATAGCCGGTTGGCTGATTTTGTTTCTGTTCTTATTAGATGGAGATGACACCTCCCTTGCGCAGTGGTAACCGCTGTGGTCTTTTAAGGTTCCAGGGGCGATTCCCGGCAGGGCAAAAGTAATTTATAATTTCTAAATGGTCACGAATGTCTATCTGTCGACTGTCGGTCTGGTGGCTGGCTTCAGTCTGCATCTGCATCGTCACTTACCATCAGGTGAGATTGCAGTCAAAGGTACGCTGGGGAGCAGCGAATTCAGCGGAGGCCACTTCAGTATCAAGCTCTGCTCAGAAATTAATGTTCACTTTGATTGGTTAATGTTAAAATAAGAAACTTCAAACTTCGTTTGTATGGGGCATGCTCGGATGCGCTCGAGGTTGACTTCTCTTAAATAAACCGAAGAAAAATAGAATAGGTTTAAATAACATATCGCTATAAGTAGGTTTACCGATTCCACAAACGGGGTTAAATAGGATGAATACAATTTATAATGAGAATTACAAAATTTCCATCCCTAGAATAGAAACCATCTTTGCTCTAAACCCTGTCAAATTATGTCAATCTGGATCATGCCTGGCGCAGTATTGAGTGTTGTGGTCTGATAAATGGAAGGAACCCTGACATTCGCCATTTTGTGGAGGCGGCCATGTTGGATTTGCTTAGTGCTATTTTACTAGTCATTTGATACCCGTATTGAGGGAGTCGTGAAAAAATATATGTGGATTATATATTTTTTCATTTATGGCGACGGTCATCTTGGACCGATTTTCATCATGGCCAAATTCCTGCGAACAGCTTCCTTCTCTTTCACCAGACCAGACCCAGGTCGCTGTCCAAGCGGCTGAACGGATTTTGATCAAATATAGCTAAAAAAACATCCAGACTAAACCCATCCCACATTTCCAAAGTTCGTTTAAAAAAAGATCCTTTTCATAATAAGTAAAAGCCTCCATCCTGAAAATAGAAATCATTTCTGCTCTCAGCCGTGTCAAATTATGATAATCCGGATGATCCATTTAGCTAAAGTATTTGTTTTACGTTTAGCAAAAGGCCTGGAATAACAGAATTGAAATATTTCCCCTCACCCCTTCATCCGAACTAGAGAGCTCTTATAACATTTCTGGCTAAAATGTTGGCAAATATTGAATTGCACACCTAAAATCAATCACAATACTTTTTTTAAATATTCTTTTACTTAACTTTTTTAAACGCGACTTCATTCGCGTGGATATTGGTTTTTGAATATCCCGTGGGAATCATTTTGTTTTTCCTAAGCTCCTTTGAGCTTAAACCTTGCTAAAAACTGTTAAAAGTTCGCTGGCGGATGTTTAGATAGATCAAAATGTAAACATCCGCCAGTGAAAGTCCCATCAAAAAAGGGTTCCGAACGCGCCCTGTTCTGAGAAGGGCCCATAACAAACACAGTCAGGTTAATTTTTTTTTTTATTATCACCATCTTACAATATCGCATAGCCTTAAAAATGATTTGAACTGTTGGCTTTTAGAGCAATCTATGTCCATGGATTTTTGTCATTAAAAATCTTTTAAGCTATAGTATAAGATTTTTCAATTAATTTTCGTTTTATAAAAACCTTGAGCGTATTGAGAGAGAACTAGTGGGGAATAGTCTGCGTTTGAACCCTGTCTATCGGTTCATCGGACTATGTGCCCACCAGTGGCGTGCACACTGCACAGGGTTTGAAGCCAGGGTATGCAATCGGTAGTATTAAAATTTTTTCTGCTTCTTTTCCTATAGTTTTACCTAAGCATTGCTTTTCTCAGGGTATGCAGTGCTTTTCTGCCTTTATAAAGTGCACGCCACTGGTGCCCACCCATTGCCTGCAAGCTATACCGCTCTGATTATTTTACTGGATCTCCTCATTTCTGCGTAAGAAACTCCTAGCATAGCTCCACTTACTCATCCATTCCCATTTCAGCTTCGCGAATCGCGAGCTACATACCTATGTCGGTACCCTGATAATTCTTCTGGATCTCCTCATTTCTGCGTAAGAAACTCCTATCATAGCTCTACTTACTGCTCATCCACACGTTCGCCAACATGCTGGCCCATCTTATGGCCCAATATGTTGGCCCAACGTGTAGAGCGGGAGTTGGAAGGTATTGGAACGATGGCCCGCAAGTTGGCGCGAGATCCATTTCGTGTCGGTACATCAAAGGGTTTGGGACACAAACTCCTCGCCCAACACCTTCCAACATATCCGCCATCATGTTGGCCAACGTGTAGAGGCGCCTTTAGGTGGCACCTAAAGGCGCCTCTACACGTCATCAAATCGTCGTCACACAACACGTAACGTCGTTACACGTCGTCATCACATCAAAGCTAAAATGGCAATGGATGAGCACCTAATAGGTGCTCATCCATTGCCATTTTAGCTTTGAGAACAGCGACCTGTTTAGCTGTATCGGTAACTCTGATTCTTCTACAGATCTCATCATGATTTTGGCCTCGTAGAAAACTCCGAGTATAGCTCTTTCCATCACCCGCTGAGTGACTGTGATCTTTCTTATGAAGTCCATAGGTAGCGACCATGTCTGAGAACCAAACATTGGGAACATGCATTGTTCGAAGTTTTTGATTTTTTTCTTCAGGCACAGGGGATATCGGACGAACAAATCCAGAACGCTGCGCAGCCGATACGTGTATTATTCCGATATTAATCTAAGGAAATTTCCATGAACTAATCTCGCATAGTAATCCCTGCATGGAAATTAATAGCGTGCCAATTTCAGCGCCGCACATTTCCAATAACCCGACACCGAAGCTATCGACGACGTATTAACTGCCTCTCACTTTAAACTTCAATATTTTATGAAATTCTGGTAACTTTAAAGAAATAGATGTGGTTTCCTAAAAGTGTCTTTGCATGGCGTATACATTATTTTGATGGTTATCCACTATTTGAAGTAAAATTCATCATGAATTAAAGATGGTAGGTTGTGTGTATGTTTAAAGTTCATGTAATGTTTTTAAACTAACTTTTGAGCCTCCCCTAACTTACATTCATGCTTACAGAAATCTTATAAAACAATAGACACAGATATTACTAGCCTGTTTCACCACCTTCTGATAAGTGTCAGATAGCTTATTTTGTCTTTGTCACTGACATAAAGTAGAAAGTGACAAAACTTACGTTTAGGCTGTCCGACACTTATCAGAAGCTGGTGAAACAGGCCTTTAGTATCTAGAGCGATTACTTTATTGACATTTGATTGGCTAATATTCAACTAAGAATCAAACTACATACCTACTTTTGTATATTGCACGTTTGGGAACTCTTTAATTTTCTGGGACAAAAAGTAGCCTATGTCCAATGTCCATCCAGGATGTAGCCTACTTCTGTACCAATATTGGTTAAACTGTTGGGCCGTAAAAAGCTAGGAGACAGACAGACAGACACGCTTTCGCATTTATAATATTAGTGTGGATTACAACGGGGCTTTTATATCTTCGATGGATTTAAATTCACTTTCTGACATTTGAGCTATTCAGTAGGTTCATATGTAACACAATATGTACCACATCACGCTTGAAGTGAACAGAGGTTTACGCAGGTGGAAGCGAATGTAAACACAGACATTCGACCGATCGGGACGATCCCGCGCCTTAACTGTATTATAAGCCTCTATCGGCTGCGAAATAACATATCGATAACAATTTCAAATTCAAGTAAACTTTATTTAAAACTAGCGGACCCGGCAGACGTCGTCCAGCCCGCTATTAGCGCCACCTACCGGGTCCAATTTTTCTACTTATAAACCTTCCTCTTGAATCACTCTATCTATTAAAAAAAACCGCATCAAAATCCGTTGCGTAATTTTAAATATTTAAGCATACATAGGGACATAGGGATATAGGGACAGAGAAAGCGACTTTGTTTTATACTATGTAGTGATTGGTACACTGTACACTTTTTGAACGTCAATTTAAGAAAATGGTGATAATTACTCACGGAAACTTAAAACTAAAACTACGAGGGTTCCAAACGCACCCTGGTCTGAGAAGAGCCCACAACAAACTCAGCCGGGTTTAATTTATATCGATATCGATACCCATAGCAAACACCTGCGTCTATTTATCTACATAATATATCTATCTATCAAACACTTGCTTTGTTTTTTACTTATGATAGAATATTTATACTCATGGTACAAGGATGTTACAGCGTTTGTTTGTTTACCGTCTTCCTTAAAATCTACTGGACCGATTTCAATCCTGTTTTTTGGAGTAAGTATTTATGTATAACTTCTAAGCAGGTTCTTAGATGTGATTTATAGCTAAATGCATGTAAGGTTCGCAGCAGTTCATAATGGGATTGTAAATTATTTTTTTTTAATTGATGTCTCGCAGTATTTTACCAAAATCTAAGCATTGTGCAAAACGAATGTCGATCGTATGCAGACTTTATTAAAAAATTATGTAGTCAGGTTTTGTACGTATTCACTATCCCGTTACATCGAAACAATGTACTTAGGTTACAGAAATATAACAGGAAAAATAGAAAAAGAAATAGACAGTTTTTTTTAATAAATCAGCAATAAGTTCCGCGGTCCTAAATAAAAGGAATTTAGTGTGAAGCGGATGAATAATAATTAAACCGAATAACTATTTATACATATCCTCCCAAAATGAGGTTCTGTTACGGCTGTACAAAAAAATATCTGCGAAAAACTTGGCTTAAGTTCGTAATGTACTGTAGCGCTACAAAGTGAGCTCTCGGTACACGAGTCACACTCCATTTTTTGCATCCAATCAAAAAGTTAATTTAATTTTTATTTCTAAATTTATTTTTCAAAACAAAAAAAGTCATGAATAAGTTCTCATTTCAGATTCAATCTAGTTGTATTTCCATGCAAAATGATTAAGTAGGTATGATTTAATTTTGTTTTATCGATATGATCGTTTTGTATGCATTCGTACATCACTACATTACTACGTGGCGCCCAGGTAACAATTTTCCCTAAGCCCCTCTATTAAACCCTCGAAAGACACCTTTATATTTTATTTTGTTTCGGCAATAAATTATTATATATACCTACTTAGTTACTTTAAAAATTTTCCCTTCTAAGGTTTATTAATTAGAAAATACTTTTTAATAAAAACAGAATACCTTCTACTTATTTAGAATTTTGTACGACAAAGCTAAGATTCACTTTAATCCGATTAACTTTACATATTTTAGATTAATTTAATAATTTATGAAAAATTTCTTTCGACTTTCATTCGCTTTAAAAGCGTTGCTGTTTGTACTTTAAGAAATAATTCACTGAACTTTGGTTTTACTTTCACGGAGTGTCTTTTGGGACTTCGCCTTATTTTGCGTTATCTTTGAAACTTTCTTGTGAAAGTTGTTCGACTTATACAGCAATGTTTCCATTATGCCCTGATAATTTACATAATTTTTGATCTTGATAAGTGAAATAAGACCTAGCTGATGCCCGCGTCTTCATCCGCTAAAAATTGATATTTTTTTAATCCTGCGGAAATTGTTTGATTTTTCGGGATAATAAATATCCTTTGACCATATCCATGAATCCAGAGTCCAAGCTACCTTTGAGTCAAATTTTGGTAAGATTTCAGCGGCGTTAAAATGTTACAGAACTTGTTAAAATACGAATAAAAAAAATAATTAAAAAAAATCAAAACAATAATTGAAACTGTAAGGTTCGTTGCAAATTCAGTATTGCAATAGGACCTCCTTTTGTTGATTTAAGGTATTTTTATGATTATTGATCTGACAATTCAAAAAAAGAGGTTTAGACTGGAGTGGAAATGGCAGACATGAGATGTAAGCGAAAAAGAGAATGTTTGGAAAGACTAATAAAATGTAAAATGGTATTAAGAGAATGGAATAATAATAATTAAAGGAAATTATATAATTAAAGAGGATTTTTATTATATCTCAGAAGTGGTAAGACAACGCCGACTTTATTATTTTGTTCGATCTCAAAATTCATCTTATTCGATTTGTCGAATTACTAATACAAATTTTATGTTTTCTGTTCGAGCTCTAAATTATGCCGGGTGATGGGAATAAGGAGTCTCGACGTTTACAAACGCCTGCAGCATGTAGACGGACGTCTCGCGGTGGATGATTCTAACACAGCAGTGAGACCGAGTCCTCCGCGAAGTGGTTACCGCAGCCGTAGTCGCAGCCGTAGCCGCGGTCATGTGACAAGTCGTTCTCGGGAGCGTACGAGTAGCTCTATAGGAGGAGTACAGGACTGCGAACAGGAGCAACAACGCGAGCGATTTTTGAGGATTGAAAAGGACTTAGGCGTAGCTCGTGGACAATATTCAGCAGAACGACGACGTTATTCTCGTGAAGAATCTCGGGAATGTAGAATTTCTGGTTCCAGTCATCAGAACCGAAGGCTTAGAATGGACAGACCTGAAGATAGGACTAAGTCTACAAGATCATGTACCTAGCTTAAATTATTATTTTTTTAAAATTTTGCTCAATCTTTGGAGGACATGCTGAGATGGAAAAGCAGATATAATGAACCCAGAATTACTTTTATGAAAACTATTTAGCACTTATAAATCAATGCGATATTACTGGTAAGCGTGCCGCAGATTATATTATACATGGCACTCATTAACGACAAAACGATTAGATCTAGTGCACTTGCACTACGTTGTGAACATCTAAATAAATTAATTAGAATTTTTGATTAGTAACAAAGAAGGATTTGGAGATAGAGTTGTTTTTAAAGATTTATTTTTATTTTTATGTATAACTGAACATTGACTAAAACAGAATGAATACAATCAAGTTCAATTTTGGTGATCTTTAGGTTGGTGGTTCGTTCATCAGAACCAATGCTATTCATGGGGGCTGATTAATATTGTTGGCCAAAAAAAATTAAATTAAAAAATCGAAATGACATTGTAAGTCTATCTGTTGTACGGACAATTTAGAACTAGCGGCAGTTGAATTAGAGCAATTCATTGTTGTGTCTCTTTACAACTACTGTTGTCCAATTTCGGACTTTTTGACTTTTATTTTTTTTGACAAAAACCATGAACATAATTTGCTCTAAAAGTCAACAGTTAAAATCATTTTAAAGCCATTTTGTAAGATGGTGATAATATAAAAAGAAAACCCAGCTGAGTTTGTTGTGGGCTCTTCTCAGACCAGGGCGCGTTGGAACCCTCGTAGTTTTAGTTTTAAGTTTTCGTAAATAATTATCACCATTAAAGTATACAGTGTACCAATTTTGAATTAAGTTTATTTGACTTGACTTAACATGGCTTAAATGTCGATGATACTAGCATGGATGAAGATGACAAGGATGAGAGTTGGACTAGTTAAAGTTTGTCTATTTTTTTTTTTCTCCTTGTTGAAGTTAAAATATTACGTAATGTTATCACTGGTTAAGTTCGGTTTAGTTGACTTCGAATTTTTACTTTAGAGTTTGAGTTTATTACGCCATTTTTTTTGTTGTTATTATTATAAGAGTGATGAGATGATAAAATGTATAGTTTGACAAAAAGGAATACTAGAGATTAGTAGCAAACGTTTTTACATTTAATTTGTTATATTATTGAGTGGTGGCTTCTCAATTTCTTTAATGGTTGATAATATTAATTGATGGTTCATAATATGAAATATTCCTAAGGTACGTTTTTAAGAATTGAAACGTAGGTATCTCGCATGTTCTCGATAATGATGTATGTAATATTGATTTTATTATATTGATTCTATTGATGTTCTATTGATATTCTATTGATTTTATGATGATTTAGTGAATTTAAATGGTGAGCATTAAATAAGATGGATTAGCTTCGTGACACGATTGCTGTGGAATGATAAGATTGATAAGCATATCTATATTACCATTGAAATACAGAGTAAGGTCATTCACATAGATTGATTTGAAAGGTTGTTACATATGATTGTTGCATTTGGCGTCAATAGAGGGGTTGATGTCAGTGCAATAGATATATATTATAGAGAGTTATTAAAGATAGATTGAACATCACTAGACGTGTTGATGTCAATGAAAGATTATGTTTGTTGCATTTGGTGTCAATAGATGGGTTGATATCAGTGCAATAAATATATAGAGAGATATAAAAGATAGATTGAACATCACTAGACGTGGTGATGTCAGTACAATAAATGTATATAGAGAGTTATAATAGATAGATTGAACATCACTAGACGTGTTGATGTCAATGAAAGATTATGTTTGTTGCATTTGGTGCCAATAGATGGGTTGATATCAGTGCAATAAATATATAGAGAGGTATAAAAGATAGATTGAACATCACTAGACGTGGTGATGTCAGTACAATAAATGTATATAGAGAGTTATAAAAGATAGATTGAACATCACTAGACGTGTTGATGTCAATGAAAGTAGATATGTTTATTGCATTTGGCGTCAATAGACGGGTTGATGTTAGTGCAATAAATATATAGAGAGTTATAAAAGATAGATCATCAATAGACGAGTTGATGTTATTGAAATAAATATTATATAAAGAGTTTTACAAGTCATCAATAGACGAGTTGATGTTAGTAAAATAAATAGATATATAGAGTTATAAAAGATAGATCATCAATAGACGAGTTGATGTTAGTAAAATAAATATATAAAGAGTTTTATAAGTCATCAATAGACGAGTTGATGTTAGTGAAGTAAATATATAGAGTTATAAAAGATAGATCATCAATAGACGAGTTGATGTTATTGAAATAAATATTATATAAAGAGTTTTACAAGTCATCAATAGACGAGTTGATGTTATTGAAATAAATATTATATAAAGAGTTTTACAAGTCATCAATAGACGAGTTGATGTTAGTAAAATAAATACATATATAAAGAGTTTTATAAGTCATCAATAGACGAGTTGATGTTAGTAAAATAAATAGATATATGTATAGAGTTATAAAAGATAGATCATCAATAGACGAGTTGATGTTAGTAAAATAAATATATAAAGAGTTTTATAAGTCATCAATAGACGAGTTGATGTTATTGAAATAAATATTATATAGAAAGTTTTACAAGATAGATCATCAATATACAGGTTGATTTCAGTGTAATAAATGTATAGAGAGTTTTAAAAGATAAAACATAAAATAAATGGTTGATGTGAGTGAAATAAATACATAGAGAGTTTTAAAAGATAAAACATCAATAAATGGTTGATGTCTGTGAAATAAATGTATAGAAAGTTTTAAAAGATAAAACATAAATAAATGGTTGATGTGAGTGAAATAAATACATAGAGAGTTTTAAAAGAATTTCTGTGAAATAAGTGTATAGAAACTTTTAAAAGATGAATCATCAATAAATGGTTGATGTTAGTAGAACAAATATACTATACAGAGTTTTACAAGATCGAGCATCAATACACGGGTTGATGTTAGTGGAATAAATATAGGTACTATACAGAGTTTTACAAAATCGAGCATCAATAGACGGGTCGATACTAGTGAAATAAATATATACAGAGTTTTTCAAGATCGATCATCCATAGATGGGTTGATGCCAATAGAATTTCATTTTATTTCAATGGTTTGACTGTTACAATAAAATATTTTAAAATTAAGTACCTACAGTAGAGACAGTCTACTTCTAACAAGCATACGATATTCAGGTTTATTTATAACTAGTGTTGCGCTCGGTGCGCGAGCTGCAAGCAGCTCGCGTGCCTTGTAGTCTCTTCAATATTCGTAAAATAAAGAAATGGGAGGCCATACCAAATACCAGAATATTCTGGAGAGTCTCTTGAAAGATAGAAAGAAATATTGGTATCACGTTTCGTATCTTTTCTGAAAGGACACTAATCAGTTCTATGCATGCGTTTAGTGGGAAAAAAAAGGATCTATACAAAAATGTTCTGGAGAGCCACTTGAAAATTAAAAAGAAATTTTGTATGGACACGAATTTTTTTGTTCCGTAGCTATCTTTTTTTTAATGACTCACCAAAGGGCCTAAGGTCTTGAACATTTTTAGTTACAGGACCATGCCTCTATGATTGATAGTTTTTGAGGGCCGTTAGGGTACTCTGGTAATTTTTCCACATTCACCACGTTTTGTGATTTTTGTGAAAAAAAATCTTTAAGTTCTATTTATAAGTGTAGTAGGGGGAAAATTTTTCATACAAAAATGTCTAAGAGAGCCTCTTGAAAAGAACCCAAAAAATTTGTATGGAGAGAATTTTTTTTTGTTCGGCGGCCATCTTTTTTTTACCGGTTCACCCAATGGCCCAAGGTTTTTAATAACATTTGTTTGGGACCATGTCTGTATGACTGGTAGTTTTGGAGGACCCATGAGGTACTCTGGTAAATTTTCCACATTCATGACGTTTCATAATTTTCCTGAAGGAAGACTCATAAGTTCTACGCACATAAATAGTGAAGGGAAAAAGTTCCATACAAAATTGTTCTGGAGAGCCTCATGAAAAGAACCCAAAAAATTTGTATGAAGAAAAATTTTTTTTGTTCGGCGGCCATCTTTTTTTTACCGGTTCACCCAATGGCCCAAGGTCTTTAATGACATTTGTTTGGGACCATGTCTGTATGATTGGTAGTTTTGGAGGACCCATGGGGTACTCTGGTAAATTTTCCACATTCATGACGTTTCATAATTTTCCTGAAAGAAGACCCATAAGTTCTACGCATATAAATAGTGAAAGGAAAAAAGTTCCATACAAAATTGTTCTGGAGAACCTCTTGAAAAGAACCCAAAAAATTTGTATGGAGAAAATTTTTTTTTGTTCGGCGGACATCTTTTTTTTGCCAGTTCACCCAATAGCCCAAGGTCTTTAATAACATTTGTTTGGGACCATGTCTGTATGACTGGTAGTTTTGGAGGACCCATGAGGTACTCTGGTAAATATTCCACATTCATAACGTTTCGTATTTTTCCTGGAAGGACACTCATGAGCTCTATGCATGCGCTTAGTGAGGTAAAAAAAGTTCTATACAAAAATGTTCTGGAGAGCCTGTTGAAAATTTAAAAAAAAATTTGTATGGACGCGAAAATTTTTTTTGTTCGGTGCCTATCTTTTTTTTATTGGCTCACCAAAGGGCCCAAGGTTTTGAACATTTTCAGTTTCAGGACCATGTCTCTATGACTGATAGTTTTTGAGAGCCTTTGGGGTACGCTGGTAAATTTTCCACATTCATGACGTTTCATATTTTTCCTGAAGGAAGACCCATAAGTTCTACGCATATAAATAGTGAAGAGAAAAAAGTTCCATACAAAATTGTTCTGGAGAGCCTCTTGAAAATTAGGAATTTTTTGTATGGAGATGAAATTTTTTTTTGTTTGGTAGCCATATTTTTTTCATCGGTTCACCCAATGGCCCAAGGTTTTGAACATTTTTTGTTTGGGGACGGTACCTCTCCGACTGATAGTTTTCGAAATCCCTTAGAGCACCCTAGTCAGTTTTCCACGTTCAGGTCTCTCTATAATTTTGTAGACCTTATATTTTTGAATTTTACACACACAAAAAGTATGGTGAAAAAGTCCCATACAAAATTGTTCAGGAGAGGTGATCAGTACCTGACTTCAAGTAGCTTTATATATATAACTAGTTGCTCGGTGCGCGAGCTGCTAAAGCAGCTCGCGGGGACTTTCGACATTATATATCATGGCTGCACCCTATAATTTTTTTAAAAATTTAAGAGCATTTAAAAATTTGATCACGTGAGCACATAGTCATCGCAAAAATAAGAAGTTTGAGTAATAATAACATGGGGTTGCACAATATAGTTTCGGAGATATAAGCTTTTAAAAATCTGATCACGTGAACATCTAGACATCGCGAAAGTAAGTTTGAGTACCAACAACATGGGGCTAGACCCTATAGTTCCGTAGATATAAGCTTTTAAAAATCTGACCACGTAAACACACAGACATCGTGAAAATAAGAATTTTGCGTACCAACAACACGGGGCTGCACCCTATAGTTTTGGAGATATAAGCTTTTAAAAATCTGACCATGTGAGCATATAGACATCGCGAAAATTTGAGTACCAACAACATGGGGCTGCACCCTATAGTTTCGGAGATATAAGCTTTTAAAAATCTGACCACGTAAGCACACAGACATCGCGAAAATAAGAAGTTTGAGTACTAACTACATGGGGCTGCACTCTACCCTTCTGTATCCTTCACTTGTCTCCAAAATCCTCAATCATCAGCTCTCGCCATATTTTTTCTCCGAATTAATTTTTGTCTTCTTTGTGAAACCATTTGTGAAAAAAAAAATTTCATATAAAATTTTACAGGAGGAAATTTTTGGGGAAATCTCGAAAAGTCCCCGGTCGGTCCTTAGTCGGTCCTTAGTCGGTCCCTAGTCGGTCACAAATCGGTCCCTAGTCGGTCCCTAGTCGGTCCCTAGTCGGTCCGTAGTCGGTCCCTAGTCGGTCCCTAGTCAGTCCCTAGTCGGTCCTTAGTCGGTCCCTAGTCGGTCCATAGTCGGTCCCTAGTCGGTACATAGTCGGTCCCTAGTCGTTCTCTAGTCGGTCTGTAGTCGGTCCGTAGTTGGTCCGGTTGGTCCGTAGTCGGTCCCTAGTTGGTCCGTAGTCGATCCATAGTCGGTCCGTAGTCGGTCCCTAATCGGTCTACCCTAGTCGGTCCGTAGTCGGTCCGTAGTCGGTCTCTAGTCGGTCCGTAGTCAGTCCCTAGTCGGTCCCTAGTCGGTCCCTAGTCGGTCCCTAGTCGGTCCCTAGTTGGTCCCTAGTCGGTTCCTAGTCGGTCCCTAGTCAGTCCCTAGTCGGTCCCTAGTCGGTCTCTAGTCGGTCCCTAGTCGGTCCCTAGTCGGTTCCTAGTCGGTCCCTAGTCGGTCCCTAGTCGGTCTCTAGTCGGTCCGTAGTCGGTCCCTAGTCGGTCCCTAGTCGGTCCCTAGTCGGTCCCTAGTCGGTCCCTAGTCGGTTCCTAGTCGGTCCCTAGTCGGTCCCTAGTCGGTCTCTAGTCGGTCCGTAGTCGGTCTCTAGTCGGTCTCTAGTCGGTCCGTAGTCGGTCCCTAGTCGGTCCCTAGTCGGTCCGTAGTTAGTCCCTAGTCGGTCCGTAGTTGGTCCCAAGTCGGTCTCTAGTCGGTCCGTAGTCAGTCCCTAGTCGGTCCCTAGTCGGTCCGTAGTCAGTCCGTTGTTGGTCCGTAGTCGGTACCTAGTTGGTCTACCCTAGTCGGTCCCTAGTCGGTCCGTAGTCGGTCCATAGTCGGTCCCTAGTCGGTCCGTAGTCTTTCCGTAGGCGGTCTCTAGTCGGTCCGCAGTCGGTCCCTAGTCGGTCCGTAGTCGGTCCGTTGTTGGTCCGTAGTCGGTCCGTAGTCGGTCCGTAGTCGGTCCCTAATCGGTCCGTGTCAGTCCGTAGTCGGTCAGTAGTTGGTCTCTAGTCGGTCCGCAGTCGGTCCCTAGTCGGTCCATAGTCGGTCCCTAGTCGGTCTCTAGTCGGTCCGTAGTCGGTCCCTAGTTGGTCCGTAGTCGATCCATAATCGGTCCGTAGTCGGTCCCTAGTCGGTCTCTAGTCGGTCCGTAGTCAGTCACTAGTCGGTCCGTAGTCAGTCCGTTGTTGGTCCATAGTCGGTCCGTAGTCGGTCCCTAGTCGGTCCGTAGTTAGTCCCTAGTCGGTCCCTAATCGGTCCGTAGTCGGTCTGTAGTCGGTCCCTAGTCAGTCTGTAGTCGGTCTGTAGTCGGTCTCTAGTCGGTCCGTAGTCGGTCCCTAGTCGGTCTACCCTAGTTGGTCCATAGTCGGTCCGTAGTCGGTCTCTAGTCGGTCCGTAGTCGGTCTCTAGTCGGTCCGTAGTCGGTCCCTAGTCGGTCCCTAGTCGGTCCCTAGTCGGTCCCTAGTCGGTCCCTAGTCGGTTCCTAGTCGGTCCCTAGTCGGTCCCTAGTCGGTCTCTAGTCGGTCCGTAGTCGGTCTCTAGTCGGTCTCTAGTCGGTCCGTAGTCGGTCCCTAGTCGGTCCCTAGTCGGTCCGTAGTTAGTCCCTAGTCGGTCCGTAGTTGGTCCCAAGTCGGTCTCTAGTCGGTCCGTAGTCAGTCCCTAGTCGGTCCCTAGTCGGTCCGTAGTCAGTCCGTTGTTGGTCCGTAGTCGGTACCTAGTTGGTCTACCCTAGTCGGTCCCTAGTCGGTCCGTAGTCGGTCCATAGTCGGTCCCTAGTCGGTCCGTAGTCTTTCCGTAGGCGGTCTCTAGTCGGTCCGCAGTCGGTCCCTAGTCGGTCCGTAGTCGGTCCGTTGTTGGTCCGTAGTCGGTCCGTAGTCGGTCCGTAGTCGGTCCCTAATCGGTCCGTGTCAGTCCGTAGTCGGTCAGTAGTTGGTCTCTAGTCGGTCCGCAGTCGGTCCCTAGTCGGTCCATAGTCGGTCCCTAGTCGGTCTCTAGTCGGTCCGTAGTCGGTCCCTAGTTGGTCCGTAGTCGATCCATAATCGGTCCGTAGTCGGTCCCTAGTCGGTCTCTAGTCGGTCCGTAGTCAGTCACTAGTCGGTCCGTAGTCAGTCCGTTGTTGGTCCATAGTCGGTCCGTAGTCGGTCCCTAGTCGGTCCGTAGTTAGTCCCTAGTCGGTCCCTAATCGGTCCGTAGTCGGTCTGTAGTCGGTCCCTAGTCAGTCTGTAGTCGGTCTGTAGTCGGTCTCTAGTCGGTCCGTAGTCGGTCCCTAGTCGGTCTACCCTAGTTGGTCCATAGTCGGTCCGTAGTCGGTCTCTAGTCGGTCCGTAGTCGGTCTCTAGTCGGTCCGAGTCGGTCCCTAGTCGGTAAGTAGTCGGTCCGTAATCGGCCCCTAGTCGGTAAGTAGTCGGTCCCTAGTCGGTCCGTTGTCGGTACGTAGTCGGTCCCTAGTCGGTCCATAGTCGGTCCCTAGTCAGTCTCTAGTCGGTCCGTAGTCGGTCCCTAGTCGGTCCCTAGTCGGTCCGTAGTCGGTCCGTAGTCAGTCCGTAGTCGGTCCCTAGTCGGTCCATAGTCGGTCCCTAGTCAGTCTCTAGTCGGTCCGTAGTCGGTCCCTAGTCGGTCCCTAGTCAGTCTCTAGTCGGTCCGTAGTCGGTCCCTAGTCGGTCCCTAGTCGGTCTACTCTAGTCGGTCCGTAGTCGGTCCGTAGTCGGTCTCTAGTCGGTCCGTAGTCTGTCCCTAGTCGGTCCGTAGTCGGTCCGTAGTCGGTCCCTAGTCTGTCCTAGTCGGTCCCTAGTCGGTCCCTAGTCGGTTCCTAGTCGGTTCCTAGTCGGTCCCTAGTCGGTCCCTCGTCGGTCCCTAGTCGGTCCGCAGTCGTTCCGTAGGCGGTCTCTAGTCGGTCCGCAGTCGGTCCCTAGTCGGTCCGAAATAAATTCCTCCATTTTGAATTTTTTTTTTTCTAGTGATCAGGATCCGAAGGTCCTGATCATCTTTTGATAAGAAACCACTCTTCCATCTTTTATACCCTTTGAGATGGACACTGATGAAATTTGTATGGCGGCCATCTTTTTTCCGCCATTTTGAATATTTTTCCAGCTCACTGCCAATTGGAAGCCGTTTCGAGTGACATTTGCTCGAGCACCTCCCACCTATCTTCAATACCTTAAGCGTGCCCTTCACCCGTCTCCGAGTTCCTCAGTCATCAGCTCTATCCGTATTTTTTTCTGAATACATTTTTGTCTTTTTTGTGAAACCATTTGTGAAAAAATAATTTTTCATACAAAATTTTACAGGAGAAAATTTTTGGGGAAAATCTCGTAAACTACCCCGAAGGTGGCAACACTGTTTACATTTATCGATACTGCTGGTTAAGTTACACAGTCGATTCATACATTTCAACTTTCCAAAATGTTGCCAACTGCCTCAAAAACATGGTTAAAATCAATTCCAAAACAAATAAAATACAAAATGGCCGTCAACTCATTTTACAGATTTATTTTAGAAAGTTGAATAATTTTTCCATTAAGTACAGGAGATACCGCTCCCGATGACGTTTCAAGTTTTCATCTCGCTCGCACACAGGCGAAATGATCACCCCTGAAAAAAGACCGTATCGCGAAAACAACTTTTTCTTTGATAAATTTCAGTGTTGCCTGTCCCTGGCGATAAAAATATCCAAATTTCGTTTGTACAGGTAAAAAATGTAGTTGCTCATACTCGGATTTTGCAGAAAGTTCGTATTTCGATTTTTTAATTTTTGGGGTAGATCTTGAAATTTCCCCAAAAATGGGGTATTTTTTTCACCAATCTATACTTCAAGTCTGTACATACAATAGCTTCATAGAAGTAGAAACGCTCCGATGTTGTGAACTGTGAGTAATTTTAATTTTAAAATGAGTAATTTTAATTTTAAAATTGCGTTTTTTCGTACCTCAAACTGAATGGCCGCCACGACAGCCGCCATCTTGAATATTTAAAAACCACTCCCGATTTGTCAAAATACAGGATAATTGTAGACGGAAACAGGAAAAAAATATTATCCTCAACTAACCCGTTTCGGTGCTGTGGCGCCGCGGTTCTGGGTCGAAAAATCGAAAATTTGAAAGACTACAGCTAAGCCGCCATCTTGTTTTTTAAAATTTTTCTACTTTTTCTATTAATCGTTTCCTAATTTCTTCTAGAATTGCGAGTTTTAACGAAATCGATAAGAAAACAAAAAAGTAACAAAATTCACGTCGGCCGCCATCTTGCTTTTGTTTGAGCAGCCCTTTTGTATCTACAATACCCTTCCCGGAATCCCCAACCATCTTACTAACCCTCAATCATCATGTCTTCCCATATTTTTCTGTGAGAATTCTCTGAAGAACCGCATCAAAGGCAATTCAATATTCGCCATACATTTTCTATGAAAAAATGAATTCCGCCATTTTGAATTTTTTTTCCATTCATCAAGTAGACCTTCGGATTTTGATCATCTTTTGCTAAGAAACCACTCTTCCATCTTTTATACCCTCCGAGATGGATACCGATGAAATTTGTATGGCGGCCATCTTTTTTTCGCCATTTTGATTTTTTTTTCAGTTCACTCCCAATTGGACGACGTTTCGAATGACATTTGCTCGAGCACCCCCCACCTATCTTCAATACTTTCAGCGTGCCCTTCACCCGTCTCCGAAACCCTCAATCATCAGCTCTCTCCATATTTTTTTCGGAATAATTTTTTGTCTTCTTTGTGAAACCATTAGTGAAAAAAAAAATTTTCATACAAAATTTTACAGGAGGAAATTTTTGGGGAAATCTCAAAAACTACCCTAAATGTGGCAACACTGTGTACATACTTCGATACTGCCGGTTGAGTTACACAATCGATTCATACATGTCAACTTTCTAAAATGTTGCCAACTGCCTCAAAAACATGATTAAAATTTTCAAAAACACCCAACAACAATACAAAATGGCCGCCAACTCGTTTGACAGATACATTATAGAAAGTTTTATAATTTTACCATTAACTACAAGATATACCGCTCCTGATGACGTTTAAATGTTCTATCTCGCTCGCACCCAGGCGAAATGATTGCCCCTGACAAAAGACCATGTCGCGAAAATCACTTTTTCTTTGATAAATTCCAGTGTTGCCAGTGCCCGACGACAAAAATACCCAAATGTCATTTGTACAAGTAAAATACGTGGTGCCTCATACTCGGATTTTGCAAAAAGTCCGTATTTCGATTTTTTCATTTTTGGGGTAGATCTTGAAATTTCCCCAAAAGTGGGGTATTTTTTTTGTCACCAATTTATACCTCAAGTCTAGGAAAACAATCGCTTCATAGAAGTCGAAACGCTCCGATGTTGCCAACTGTGAGAAATCTGAATTTTAAAATTGCGTTTTTTCGTACCTCAAACCGAATGGCCGCCACGACAGCCGCCATCTTGAATTTTTAAAAACCACTCTCGTTCTGTCAAAATTAAGGGTAATTGTAAGCGGAAACAAGAAAAAAAAATTATCCTCAATTACCCCGTTTCGGAGCTGTGGTGCCGCGGTTTGGGGTCGAAAAATCAAAAATTTTAAAAATCTAAATCTCGGCCGCCATCTTGTTTTTCCAGTTTTTTCCACTTTTTCTAATAATTATTTACTAATTTCTTAAAAACCTGCGAGTTTTAACGAAATCGGTTGAAAAACAAAAAAGTTACATAAATCACGTCAGCCGCCATCTTGTTTTTCTGAAATGTCATAATTTTTCCCTACTCGAATCCCCCATCCGAACACATCTCCCATACATGATTATATCGTTTTCTGTCTCTTTCTAGGAGAACAATTATGTCAATGAGTGAGTGAGTGAGTGAGTGGTAATTGAGCTATATATAGTATAATAAGTATAACACTGTTTGTTGTATTACTGTGATGACGTATGGAGCAGAAACGTGGACACTGACGGTTGGCCTTGTCCATAAATTAAAAGTCCCTAGCGCGCTATGGAGCGAGCTATGTTGGGCGTTTTTCTCAGGGATAAAATCCGAAACGAGGAGATTCATAGGAGAACCAAAGTGACCGACATAGCTCAGAGGATCAGTGGCGGTGGACGTCTACAGGCTGATGGATTGGATTAAAAGTATTACAGTTTAAAATCAGAAAGGTCAAAACTATGGCCATCAAAGCTCTAGTATCAAATGAAATTAATGAGTGGGCAGATAAAAAAACAGAGATAAACACAGTCAGTCGAAAATAATTGGAACCAACTTAAACTGGAAATAACTGACATTAACTTAATTTTAATTTTGCTGGTCTAAAATTTGTAGGTCAGAATAGAAGTTTCAGAGGTAATAGCGAGGATAGAGATCTCATCGTAGAAATGGTGAGTTCATTGAACGAATTGGATGAAGTGACAACAATGAACTGGTCGCTGGATAGTGGTTAGCAGTAGAAGTGTATATGTAAACGAATTAGACGTATCAGTGAAGGAAAAGGAGAGATTGGTCACGTTAAATTTCATAAGTTGAAGGAATTTAGAGTGATGAAAATAGTAAATAAAGTAAGAGATGCAAATGATTATGATAATGAAGAATTTTATGACAGTATTGAAGATAATAAAGAAGATGATCTGTGATAATGACGGTCTTGCAGAGAATGAACAAGGAGTTAGAAGTTCTCACTGCAATCAAATGTAGGAAGCTGCAATATCTTGGACATATCACGCGTCACGAGAAGTACCGATTATTGCAATTACTAATACAGGGCAAGATTCAGGGACACCGAAAACCTGGCAGACGACGTTCTTCCTGGCTCAAGAATCTCCGCGAGTGGTACGGGATGAGCACGCGATTATTGTTCCGAGCGGCGGCATTAAAAGATTAAAATAGCCTTCGTTCCTAGAGACGGCACTTGAAAAGAAGAAGAAAGAAGATGAGAGAATGAAACTTAGAGTTGAGGAGGTAAAGGAAACAAGTTGACTTAAGGGAGAAAAAAGATTGCTTTAAAAATTTAATGATCATGTTGTTTATGTGAATGTGTGCCGGAGAAAAAGCAATGAAAGTTCAGAAGCAAAAAAATGGAAAAATGCGATGAGACAAATAGTTTGAAACAAAATGAAACGTGGGAAATTGTTGAGGAACCAATGGATGAAAATGTGCGAAGCAAAATGGATTTTTAGGATAGGGTCAAATGGGAGATACAAAGCGGAAAGTGGCAAAAGGTTTTAAACAAATTTATGATGTGAAATGAAGAAATGTATTTGCTCGTGGAACAAGATAGTAATAGAAGAGGAGGAAGAGTGATAACTATGAAAGTTGTCAATGTCAATTGCATGTGTGGGAGGTTGGCATTTAGAAAGTATGGATGTAGAAACCGTTTTTTTTTTTAAATGGAACTATTAAATCTGAAGTTTCACCAGATGGTTATGAAATTGAGATAAGGTCTACAAGTTGAGAAGGGCTTTGTTTGGGTTGAGGAAGAGCCCGAGAGATTGGTACGAGTGTTATAGTGAGTTTATGTGGAGCATAAGGTCAAACTATGATTATTGTCTGTAAACAGGATGTATTAGTGGTAAAAAAGTTTACATGTGGATCATAATTTAATATGCTTAAAATGAATATATGATTTAAAATATAAAGCAAATAGGTACTCAGTAAGAAATTTCGTATGAAAGACTTAAGAAAAGTGAAACAGTAGTTGGGAATTGATATTGATTGTGGTCCAGAACTGAATAAAATTACTTTGGTTCATTGTAGGTGTATAGAAGGTTTAGCAGAATAAAGGATTCGGAGAGGTTTGAAACACCCATGGAACAAAATTTGTTAGTTGAACTTTTGAAGTTCTTTACAATGTTTATGTATTTTCCGTTGATATTATTACTTCTCAAAGCATTCCATATAGCTGAGTGTGTTATGCTATCGAAAGTTTTGGATATCGAATGTTATATAAAGTGGTTTGTTGAATTCTTTAGATTTTTCAATTATATGTTCTATGACATATATGTGGTCAATGATTGTGGAGTAATGTGGTCGGAAACCGGCCTGTTCTATTCGTTGGTTTTTGTCTATTTCTGGTGCTATTCTACACAGAATGATTGATGAAAAGAGTTTATAATTGTGGATAATTTCTGTTGACCTTTCTCTGTTCCTAGTTCTATTTTGTTTCTCTTGTGCTACCTATTTCTTGTTGTGGTTTTCTGTATAGATCTGAATAGAAGGCCGTTGCACATTTTACTCTCTTCTTATGTAAGAATAACTGAAACAGGTATTCAAAAAGAATAACAGAGCCATCAGATTATGATAGCTTTAGAAGAACAGTCATTGAATGAAATTTTTTAACACATCGAAGTTTAAAAGAGCTTATAAAGAGCTGACAACTCACAAAAATTGGATACAATGTTTAACTGATGGAAGCAAAGTGGCTAGAGACAGGGAATACAGTGTTATTTAGTTACTTGAACATAAATATTATGATACTGATACTGAACTGAAAGGAGATGTTTTAGAGTGAGGTTCGTTTGGTTTCGGTAAAGAGAATAAAATGGATGATGTTGTTGTCATATCAAGTATCGAACATGTCATTGTCTTTCTAATCATGTAAATGTGTTGCATTTAAGCATGGTTTACTATATAGTATAGTTGTCTCACATTGAATACTGAAGTATTAATGATAATAGCAAGTATCGCGGTGTATACTCCTACTTTAACATGACGAATGTAAGGTGTTTACCGGATGTGTATGAGGACATACACGTTGTCAGGATGGACGAATGTAAGGTTCGTTGCAAATTCAGTATTGCAATAGGACCTCCTTTTGTTGATTTAAGGTATTTTTATGATTATTGATCTGACAATTCAAAAAAAGAGGTTTAGACTGGAGTGGAAATGGCAGACATGAGATGTAAGCGAAAAAGAGAATGTTTGGAAAGACTAATAAAATGTAAAATGGTATTAAGAGAATGGAATAATAATAATTAAAGGAAATTATATAATTAAAGAGGATTTTTATTATAAAACCTTAGCTGAAACGTTGAGCTATCGAGGTTTTGATTTACCACTTGTTTAATACTTATATTTCACTACTAAACTAAGAAACTTCACAATTTGAAGTTAGGTAGTAGTTATACCTACTGGTAATCCGATTTTATCAATAATAAATTGAAGGCAAAATTGAGTCACAATAGAATAAATAGCACACAGAATTCTACCACTGATTCTATTAATATTAGATGCGTTCTATGTATGTATGTTATTTCATTTCATATGAAAAATTCAAAATTCCGAAACAAAACCAATTCCTGTACATTGTAATACAAATGGATTTCGCTACAATGTAGGCAGAGAAATGGGGAATAAAACGCCCGTATCCAATGCTCGTAAATTCATACCCCCTCCCTTCTCACTTTACTTACATGTATGGCTGTTTACATTGTAGAAGATAATAGAATGTTTTATTTATTTCATTCGTGTGAAAGACTTTCAATGCCGAAGCTAATTCGCATTGGTCGATTACTCGGTTGATATATTCTATGAGGCTCAAAAACCAAACCAGGTAAGAAAACATTTTTCATTTCTAAGACTCCTTTTTCATGTATGGGAAGACACTGCACGCCCGGGAAGACCGGGATACCTGCTGTTCGCGCAGCTGCAGCGGACAGCCGACGTGACTCCGGGCGGTCGACTTTTCTACATCAAAGAGCTCCTGTGCATGCCTGGGGCATATTCCCTCAAAAAAAATTTGGTAGGTACGTAAATGAACACGTGCTCGACTGGAACGCGAGCTAAATTAAATCATATTGTTTATCACATTGAGTACATATTTCTTTGAAAACCATTGCGAAGTAAGGCTTCTGTACCTTTAGGTACTAGTTATTATTCTGTGCCTGGGGTCACCATCGAACAGTGGCACGGCCGGAAAGGCCCTGCGCAGTGCCATCGCTGCCAGCAGTTTCGGCACTCTTCCCATAACTGCCACCAGCCGGCCACATATGAAAAAGGAGTCGAACTGCCAAATAATTGAATTGAATTTCATATTCAATAAGCTCAATAGGTTTCGAAACAAAAATTTCACGCCAAATACCCAAATGTCAGTCTGGCTATCCACACTTCAGCCGTAATTTGCCGCAAAGCATCCGATGTGTTCCGGCAGCGAGCTGAAGAGCTAGTCCCCTTCCTCAAAAGCCGGCAACGCATTAGTGGTTCCTCAGTGCTGCTAATGTTCATGGGCGGCGGTAATCAGTTAACATCAGGACACCCGCTAGCTCGGTTGCCCGCTATACCTATAAAAAAATATTATGGGTAAAACAATCCGTCTATTTGCTTGTAGGTACATGAATCGCAGAATCGTATAAGCTGTGATAGCCTAGTGGTTAGGACGACCGACTTCTAATCGGAGGTCGTGGGTTCGATCCCGGGCACGCACCTCTAACTTATGTGTTATGTGAGTTATGTGCGTTTTAAGTGTTTAAATATCACTTGCTTTAACGGTGAAGGAAAACATCGTGAGGAAACCTGCATGCCTGAGAGTTCTCCATAACGTTCTCAAAGGTGTGTGAAGTCTGCCAATCCGCTTGGCCAGCGTGGTAGACTATGGCCAAAACCCTTCTCACTCTGAGAGGAGACCCGTGCTCTGTAGTGAGCCGGTAATGGGTTGATCATGATGATGATGATGACATGAATCGCTGAATAATTCAGTGTAAATTGGAACTATCATTTATACTATTAGAGCGGAATGGATGAAAAAGAAAATTGCTCGGAAAATCCAATTTATTCGACTTGACTGCGATTACTTTTTACAGCAAACACGGAAGCCGTCCGACCATCTATTAAACATCGGAAGAGAAATCCCCGATAATATTTTAATGTGTTTGTGATGGTTTGCCCTTCACTCACTCCTAAGCTCAGTAGTAGCATCTTTACTATAGACATGCTTTTTTGCACGCGTATAGTTGGAACCTGGAGAGTGACATTAATTGGTACTTTTCATCCCGGGAAAAACAAACAATTTCCCCGGGATAGCGTGCTATTATTCACGATTGCTTCCTTCAATCACGTCGCAACTGAGCATGAGGGCGACGTAATTTTTACACGGGTATAGTTGGGGACCTGGAGGGTGACATAGGTTACATTTTATTCCGGGAAAAACAAATAGTTCTCACGGGAGGGCATGCTATTTTTCATCCATTTGTCGTTCAATCACTCTGCAACAGAACAACAGGTCAACGCAGTGTTACCAGGTGTTACCAGCACGGTTATGTCAAAAGTTACCTGAAATAAATGAAAAAGTAACCTTTCATTTTTTTCTAGTAGCATTGTATTAAAAGTTGATGAAATCCACCACCAATACAAGTATAAATTAAAAATTTAAAAATCCCCCGACATTCGCCATTTTGTGGCGGCAGCCATCTTGAATTTGCAATAGTGCTATTCTACTAGTCAAGCCCTTTCATTTGATACCCATATCAAGGGAGTTGTGAAAAAATATATCATCCGCCATTTTGTAGCGGCGGCCATCTTGGACCGATTTTCATCAAACATAGCTAAGAACACTCTCGACTAATTCACCTTTCAAACAAAAAAAACCGCATTCAAATCGGTCCACCCGTTTGAGCGCCACAGGGGAACAGACAGACACACACACACACACACACACACACACACACACACACACACACACAGACACGTCAAACTTATAACACCCCGTCGTTTTTGCGTCGGGGGTTAAAAAAAAGATGAGTAGAGTAAAATTAAGAATTAGTAATTCTACAAGATCCGAAAAATCACCAAAAAGGTTACAAAAGTAACCTTCTGCAGCAACACTGGGTCAACGTGATTTTTTCATGAGTATACCTTGTGGACCTGGAGAGTTACATATAAGTCACTTTTCATCCCGGCAAAACAAATAGTTCCTGGGAGATAGCAATCAATAGTTCACGTACGTCCACAGAGCTAGTGCGGATTAACGTGATTTTTAATTTTATGCTTTGTATTGTAGCTGTTGAGGAACTAGAAGAGAACGACATAGAATATTTTTTATTCCATGGTAACAAATGGTTTTTTAAAAACCTAACTCCACGCGGACAAAGTAGCACGCAAAAGCTAGCGATCAAATAATAAAAAGCAAAAAAAACCAATTTCGCTTCAACACAGCCCGCGTCAAAGCGGACGACTAGCGCCAGATTCGTTCTGTCTAGACCGTCGTCAAAGTGGACGCTTAGCAATATTCCGTTTTGCTTCTCCTCTGTAAAACAATTACCTATCCGGTTTCAAAAATCCGAATAACAAAAGAAACATACAGTATGCTTAGTCTCAGTTTGAACACCTCCAAAACTTTACCAATACTACGTATCGAAAAACTGTAACGTGTAATGCAAAATGACTCTTATTTTAAAGTCGTAATTCAATACTTGGAATATTTATTTTACAACATTTCTGCTTGGAGCGCTGGCTGTAAACGAATGCTGAATGTATTGGCGAACTCAAACTTTAAAATAAGCCAGTTTAAGTGCATTTTACTCTGAAGTCATTAAGCTTCGATCTAGTAAAGTAGTAGTATTTAGTTCTAGTAAAGTTTTCGATCTGTGCAAACTGAGACTAAACTCATTATGTATGGCCACAGCCTGTCCAACATTTTGTATGGCATTACAACGTAGCAACAGTGAGGCCGCTTGCCCCACCTTAGATGCAGTAATGAATAACCGAACACTTTCATTGCCGCGCCTAACTCAAAATCTTATTTAGAAACTCGCATTTAGAAATATCTTGAATGCGTGTTATTGCTTTTTTTCTGCTTCGTGATTGGTCAAATCTATGATCCCTCGCATTTCTCTTACAAACTTCTAATGATTCTGGCAATCTCTTCCCTTCTCCTTTATCTCCAAAGTTTGTAAAGCGATAGATAAATCTGAAATAAAGAGTTGTATACTTAACTCGCATTCACGCACTTACACGCTTAGTTTACAAGCTTCAATTTTAGTTCATCAACTGGTAAATCGCTTACCATTCACACCGTCTGAACAGACCGTTAAATTAAATTGAAGCAACAAAAATAGTTTGCTGTCTATATGATGAAAAGTCAAAATTATTTATTTCAGAGTCTATCTCCTGAGGATGTTCCGGTGTCAGAGCGAAACGATCGTCGAGTTTATTAACCCCCCGCAAAAACGACGGGGTGTTATAAGTTTGACGTGTCTGTGTGTGTGTGTGTGTGTGTGTGTGTGTGTGTGTGTGTGTGTGTGTATGTGTGTGTGTGTGTGTGTGTGTGTGTGTGTATGTTCCCCTGTGGCGCTCAAACGGGTGGACCGATTTGAATGCGGTTTTTTTGTTTGAAAGGTGAATTAGTCGAGAGTGTTGTTAGCTATGTTTGATGAAAATCGGTCCAAGATGGCCGCTGCTACAAAATGGCGGATTACATATTTTTTCACAACTCCCCTAATATGGGTATCAAATGAAAGGGCTTGACTAGTAGAATAGCATTATTGCAAATCCAAGATGGCTGCCGCCACAAAATGGCGAATGTCGGGGGATTTTTAAATTTTTAATTTATACTTGTAAGTATTGGTGGTGGATTTGTCTGATGTTACACAGTGTTGGATGCTTGGGGTCCGCTTGGTTGCTTGTTTTTCCTGCATATTTAACAGCAGGAGGGCTGACAGGGCATAGCACATGCTGCTTGTTTTATCATACAAATTTGACTGTTTTGCGGATTAAAGCAAAATAATTTTGACTTTTCATCATATATTATGGATTTCCGCAAAGTAACGCCTGCTTCTATTCAATATAAGTAGTTTGCTGTCTTACTTATCTTTGTTGAACAACGATAATTGTAGATCAACTAAAACCGTGTGAACATGCATTAGCGAAACAAATAATTAATTATCTTCCTTTTTCGGTGGAAATCCATTCCAAATGAAAAATAGCCGAAACATGCAGCGCGGTCATTCGGCGGGAGGAAATGAAAACGTAACGTGATTGCATTTTGCATGCCGGGTCGTTGGGTGTTTGCGTGCGACGAATTGCCTTCGCTTCTGGTGACAGATTGGTTCATAATGCAATCGCCGGAAGTGTGATAATGCAGTACATTTATAAACATTGCCTGTGGTAAATAATACCATCGAGTAATCGACACTATTATTAATTACAAGCGGACACCCGCGACTTCGTTCGCGTGGATATATATTGGTTTTTAAAAATCCCGTAGGAATCATTTTGTTCTTCCTAAGCTCCTTTGAGCTCATATCATACTAAAAACTGTTGAAAGTTCACTGGCGGATGTTTAGGTAGATCAAAATGCAAACATCCGCCAGTGAAAGTCCGATCAAAATCGATCCAGCCTTTTAGAGATTAGTCGGTAACCTTTAAAGTATCTACTTTCCAACAAAAAAAGAATAAATGGAATCGGACCACGCGTTATTGAATTACAGCTAAATACACGTTTTGACTTTCATCCCCTCTCCCTAGGGAACCGTGTTGAATTTTGGGATAAAAAGTATCCTATATGTTACTCCGTAGTATGAACTTAAATCGTACCAAGTTTCGTTTCAATCCATTTAGTAGTTTTTGCGTGATGCGCGCACAAACATACAGACAAACATACAAACAGATAAACAGACAAAAATTTCAAAAATAGCTTTTTTACCTTCTATTACTTATCCCTAACCTCCTCCAGTTATTATTTTGCAAAAATCTTCAATGTACAGATACGGCAAGTCTACGGTTTTATTATATGTATAGATGTATAGATTTAATGGGGCTTAAATATTGGCCCTTACATTTGATATCCATATTGAGGGAGTTCCGAAAAAATATATAATCCGACATTTTGTGGCGGCGGCCATCTTGGACCGATTTTCATCAAACATAGCTAAGAACACTCCCGACTAATTTTTAATTAATTGATGGGTTTTACTCTTTTAAGCATTCTACGGACAAACAGAAAAAAGTTTCGTCATCTATTTGTTTGCTAAGCTGCCCGATTTAAACCCCCCCATTCATGTGCGGATGAGAATTCTCAGAATATACGAGCACTCCCGGATTTAGGGATTTGTATCGTGGTGATAAAATAACCCTTACATAAAGTTTTATTTACTACTACAGAATAAATATAATACTCTTACTTACATACTTGGAACTTATTACTTATAGTAGGGGAGCCCAAGAGGGGATTTTTTCGGCAGATTTACATAAGGGGGATATCTTGCATGCTGCTGAGTAACCGCTACCATATACATATACGCCCTTTATATAGGGTCGCGCGTAAAATAACGATGGTCAGAAATACTAAAGCACGTCAGATTAAGGTATGATATGGGTTAATTACGAGTTAAAAAAAAAGCATATTTCGAAAATCAGACTATTTGAGCGTAACGTACGAGAGTGTGAGGGTTACAAAGCTGCAAAAACAACGTTATCTTGACATTCTCGACTCTCGAACATGGTTGATTTTTTTTATATTTCGAAGGAAATTATGCAAAAATAACAAAAAAAAAATATATAATCTGCCGATTCCCACAAGCCGAGTTATAAAAATCGTCTATGAAGATGAGAGCGTACAGCTAGACGCTTTCCCCACCACTAAAAGGGGAAACAATATATAACCTGTTATTCTTCCTATCAACTAATCTACAAAATCTAATACAGATAGGTCCCGACGACGCTCGGGTAAATCCACATTTAGCATCGTGAGCTCCCCTACCATTACTCGCTTTTATTTAGTTTTTCAGTATTCTGAGCACGGAATTGCCATTAGGTAGGTACATAATATTATTCTAATACATGGTCAGTTTTCTGGATGCTTTCTGGCATAGTTCCAAGAATAAAAAGTAAGTTGCGTAATAACAAGAATACAAAAGAAACGCTCGCGTATCTTTGCAAACGAGAATTTTGACTAAAATACGGCAATCCATAGCAAGGAAATTGAAGATTTGTATGAATCTTTGTATGGGTCTTTGTATGGATTTCGTACCTATTACGTACAAACAACGGCCTCGTTGGTCTAGCGGTTAGCGTGGTCAACTGCGGATCGCGAGCTCCTGTGTTCGATTCCCGGATCGACTCAAAAATTGTTAAGCACCTATTGAGTTTGTGCGTCACGAACTCAGGAAATATATTGAGTATATCAACATAAAAATATAACTTGTTCAATAATATTCATTTAAAAAAGCTAATAAGCTAATATTTTTCCATCGATATTAAATTGCAATAACAATATTGTTCTCAACGGAATTTAATTTCCTCAACGGTACTGTACCCGGGCTCTGAGCGGAGGCAGCTTATGATCTGTATGAGGAGATTACGTTGGCCACACTACTGCGCTCTGTTAAGCCATCCACGCTTCAAATGATCCGATTGGCGATTTATGCCAAGTCAACTGACGGCGATAGCAAACAATGTCACCGAAATTAGTCGGTACGAGTCATTAAAATTGAGCCACTTGTTTATATAACATTAATCTAGACAACTAGATGTCTGCGAGTTCATCCGCATGTATTTATTTTTATTTAGAATATTATCTACTAAGCCTATCTTATATATAAAATTCTCGTGTCACAATTTTCGTTCCCATACTCCTCCGAAACGGCTTCACCGATTCTCATGAAATTTTGTGAGCATATTGAGTAAGTCTGAGAATCGGCCAACATCTATTTTTCATCCCCCTAAATGTTAAGGGTAGTCCACCACTAAATTTTTTTTTATTTTTTAAACAAAATTTTTAGTTTTTATTTTTTTACGAGCGGATACCCGCGACTTCGTTCGCGTGGATATTGATTTTAATAATCCCGTGGGAATCATTTTCTTTTTCCTAAGCTCCTTTGAGCTTATACCTTGATAAAAACTGTAAAAAGTTCACTGGCGGATGTTTAGGTACATCAAAATGTAAACATCCGCCAGTGAAAGTCCCATCAAAATCGGTCCAGCCTTTCAGAGATTAGCCAGTAGTCTTTAAAGTATCTACTTTCTAACAAAAAAAGAATGAATGAAATCGGACCACCCGTTAACGAATTACAGCTAAGTACACATTTTGCCTTTCATCCCCTCTCCCAAGGGAACCGTGCTGAATTTCGGGATAAAAGATATCCTATATGTTACTCCATAGTATGAACTTAAATCATGCCGAGTTTCATTTCAATCCATTCAGTAGTTTTTACGTGATGCGCGCACAAACATACAGACAAACAGATAAACAGACAAACAGACAAACAGACAAACGGACAAACAGACAAAATTTTCAAAAATAGCTTTTTTACGTTCTATTACTTATCCCTAACATCCCCCAGTTATTATTTTGCAAAAATCTTCAATGTACAGACACGGCAATTCTACGATTTTATTATATGTATAGAAGATAGATGATACAACATACAAAAATACATACAATCCTAAATTTTCACCCTTCTACGATCAACCCTAATTCTTTAATAGTCATTTTAGTAATTTAATCATTTTTCATCTCCATGGCAAAACAACGTTTGCCGGGTCAGCTAGTAACTATATGATAAAGTGCGCACGCCAGCTTAAGAAGAGCCGTGCGACCGAAGGTTTCTATATATTCCGGGTTTCAAGTTATTTGGATGTAATACTGAGGGTCGTAATATTTGTCATTTCTGAACTACTGAATCGATGACCTTGAAATATTTACGAGACAACTTTTAAAGTACCTTCTTTCTAATAAAAAAAGAATGAATGATCCAACTACGCTTTAATGAATTATACAACTAAGATGCACATTTTGACTTTCACTCCCTCTCCCAAGAAAACTGTGGAGAGAACTGTCCAGAATAAGAATAGAATAGAATAGAATAGAAAAGTTTTTTATTCAAATAAACTTTTACAAGTACTTTTGAATCGTCAATTGAATCTACCACAGGTTCGGAATGCAGTTCCATAAAATGTATCCAGTATCCTAACTCGTAGTATGAACTCAAATCATGCCATGCAAGTTTGCGAAATGTGCAGCCAAGGTACAGACGAATAGCCAAATAAAAAAAAAACTAATTTTGGCTTCATACTTACTATGGTTAAAATAGTTAACGTTATAGTTAAAATTGTAAACGTTTAATGATACAGTCCGTACTGTAATGTTGGCCATGGTCATTCTAGTTTCTAGTAACAAAGTAAACACTGAGGATCCATCACTGAAATGCATAGATAACATCGTTGTGCTAACATACTGCAGACGTTTGAGTATATTTGGATTTAAACCTCTGTGCCTCTAGGCCTGTAGGATATAGATATAGGCACATTGAATTTTCTGGATTACGCATAGAAATAACATATCATCTTCCGGTCCTTATCCCATGATATGTGGGGTCGGGACAACATGTCATCTTCTTCCGCTCACTTCTGTAATAACTACGTCAACGCATCATTCATCTCTTCTACACGCATATCCTCTTTCACACACTCCATTCATCTTCTCTTTAATCTTCTTCCACTCTTTTTTTCCCTCCGCATGCATATCTAACATTCTTCTAATAGTAATATAAAATAGAATTCAGCTATGCGAAAATGCAAGAGTGGAGGCGAGAGACCATTTCACAACACGAGGGATTTGTATGTGAATGTAAAGTTTAGGCACTCATCGCCGTGCGGGATAAACTGCACTTTATTGCGTCGAATCAACAGTAGCTATGTCTGTGTGGACTGAGCCTTCTGTACCGCTTAAAGCTACTATTTTGTGGTATGATTAGCTACTTACCCATCTATACTAATATAATAAAGCAGAAGAGTTTGTTTGTTTGAACGCGCTAATCTCAGAAAATATTGGACCGATTTCAAAAATTCTTTCACCGTTGGATATGTACGTGATCCCTGAGTGCTATAGGCTATATATAATGTACCACGGGCGAAGCCGGGGCGGACCGCTAGTTATACATATAATGTCTATTTTTAAATAAATAGTAATAATACCCAAAAACATTACATTTTTACACTTTACACTCGTACCTGATACCTCATACCAACCATCAGTAACGTTATATGTAGAATGTAGATGGTATTAAGTATAACCTAATACCATTTAATAACTAACCTAGCTTTCAAACTAACAAGCAACTAACAGCTACGAAAAGCAATTTAGGATTTCAATTTGAGATAAATACGTATACACGTCGAAATTAGAAACACGGCTCCATTGCAGTTTGAATCCACGCAATGGCAAACTACCAATCCGTCGATACATCTACCCAACTGAGTAGATATATCGATAGTCTATCCTACTAATATTATAAATGTGAAAGTGTGGATGTTTGGATGTTTGGATGTTTAGATGTTTGGATGTTTGTTACTCAATCACGCCGCAACAACTGAACCGATTCGGCTGAAATTTTGAAAGACAAGTGTAAATTGAAAATTTAAAAAACCCCCGACAGTCGCCATTTAGTGGCGGCGGCCATCTTGAATTTGCAATAGTGCTATTCTACTAGTCAAGCCCTTTCATTTGATACCCATATCAAGGGAGTTGTGAAAAAATATATCATCCGCCATTTTGTAGCGGCGGCCACCTTGGACCGATTTTCATCAAACATAGCTAAGAACACTCTCGACTAATTCACCTTTCAAACAAAAAAAAACGCATTCAAATCGGTCCACCCGTTTGAGCGCCACAGGGGAACAGACAGACACACACACACACACACACACACACACAGACACGTCAAACTTATAACACCCCGTCGTTTTTGCGTCGGGGGTTAAAAATAGATTATAATCTGACTTAAAACATGGGTTACTTTTTATCCTGGAAAAATCCACAGTTCCCACGGGATTAAAAAAACCGAAATCTATAGCTACAGTAGGTAGATTACTATAGCAAACTTTCTTGAATGTAGGTATAAAAAAGGTTGGAAAAGGTTGGAAAAGGGAGCGGAAACAGAATCCGGAAATCCACGATTCCCTCGGGATTTGTGAAAAACCGAAACTCACGCGGGCGAAGCCGCGGGCATTCTCTAGTAGATAGATATATATCCTTGTTTATCTTATATCTTACGTAACAAAAATCCACATAAACAAGTACTCAAGTACTACTTTGCGAAAGTAAGCAAGTTCGCGATAGTTCCTTTGAGTATATTAGACGTACAATAATTCTTGAGCAACTATTAATTCCCTCTAATTGGGAATATTCCTATAAATGAACAGATAGAAGCAGAACTTGACCCCATAAGTAAAACAGCCAAATAACTTCGCTAACTAACACCCATTGAGGTGGGCGCGGACTAAGGACCGACCATGCAAATTAGTTACAACTTGGAACATCATACTAAATCAACTATGACCGACGGACTTCTGTTCGCTAAGCTATGGACCAACAAACCACTTGGCTTTAAGTTGGAGTTAGCACCAACACAGTAGGAACTTTGTATGGGAATGAATGATGAGCATACTCTGAGACTTGTAGACGAAAATATAGTATGGCAGTTGTTAATAGGTTTGTTGTAAATAATCTACTTACTTACTTACTCATCTAGAGTAAGTAAGTAGATTATTTAAAAATATTTTCAAAAAGTTGTCTGTCCCTTGAGTTCCACAGTGGAGTGGGAAAAAATGGCTGGAACAATTCTGATGAAAATCTAATCAGTTTCAAGTTACGTAAAGTGTTACGTTGTTATGCGTCGAATGAACTATGTCCCATGTCAATATCATGTTCCGTTCGGTTCGGGAGACGAAAGATAATTCCGGACGCACTTACGCACATTTACTACGTACATACACAAAAACAGACATCCACTTAAAACACCTTTTACTCTGGAAACTATAAAACATGGAAATATGTCAACATTTGGGATTTACAAAATCGGAAAGAAGGAAGCTTCGAGATATCTTCTTGTCGAAGGTCAAGGAAGAGGATTCGAAACTAAAAGTGTCGTCGTTAAGTTATAAACGTTCACTGCTGGACATAAGTCTATTGTAGTGACTATCCAGCGACCTCCTACAGCTCTCGTCTGAAGTGGTCGGTTAACTTAATGGGGGAAACACTGGTTGCCGGTGCGAGGTCGCTATTCCAGCAACTTGGGACCCCAACGTCTTTCGGTTCTTCGAACTAAGTGCTCCGTTCATTGCCACTTCAGTTTCGCAACCGGTTATTCTAGGTTATTTCCTCATTTCTGATTTGAACACGTAGAGAAACTCCGAGCATAGCTCTCCAGCTGATTGACCTAGCTGAGTGAGTTTACTCGGATTTTTAATTCCGTGGAATTCTGACGTTTCTTAATGTTACCAGAGATAAAACAGTTCCCATAAAAAAGATAATAAATTCAAAACATCAGATATGCCAAATGCCTGACAGATACTTAGGTACATTAGTTTGGGGTAAAATCAAACTTTAGGCAGTAACCCTGTTTTTCATACAAATAACTCATTCTATTTTTAAATGACAATAATTGTCAGAATTCCACCGAATTAAGAATCTAGGTAATCTAGGAATCTAGGTCCGAATATAGGTATGGATAACATAAAAGTGTTTGACAAGATAGGTAAAAATTCACAGATTCACATTTTAAAATGTTCCGAAAAATTCTAGTACTCTTCGCGCAACGAAATCATCCGTGCATTAACGTTTTCATATTCCAAATAAAGGTATATATTCGCCGGCAGCTGCTTCTCAAAGCAGAAAGTGGCCGCGCGTAAAAACAAGCCATGTGAGAAAAGTGTACCTATCTACCTATACGTTTCAGGGAATTTAAATCCGTTGGCTCACACGAATTTCTGAACGAACTCTCTTCACTTTTGTGTTCGAGTGTACGTCTACGCTTTAATAACTTGATTCCGAATTCCGGAACAATGTGCAAACATTTGCAAGTTTTCATATTAATTATTACAACAAATAACGGTGTGATGGATGAAAACAAGCGCTGATAGCCTAGTGGTTAAGAATACGGCCTTTATCTTTCGTGGGGACCGAGTTCGATCCCCGTAACGCAACTTATCCTTTCGGAGTTATGTGCGTTTTAAACATTTAAATATCACTTGCTTTAACGGTGAAAAAAAACATTGTGAGGATACCTGCATATCTGAGAGCTCCCCATAATGTACACAAAGGCGTGTGAAGTGTATACCCTTTGATTATCCACATGCCTGTATACCAATCCGCACTTCACTAGTGACCACGCTAGTCAACGTACATACCTCAATACTCCACCAGAACTACAGCCTAAACCCTTCTCATTCTGAGAGGAGACCCGTGCCCTGCAGTGAGCCGGTAATGGGTTGACGATGATGAGATGAAAACTTGCCCAGTGCATTCTTTAGGTTCACTATAACTATCACTAAATATTATAAAACAAAGTCCCCCGCCGCGTCTGTCTGTCTGTTCATGATAAACTCAAAAAGTACTGAACGGATTTTAATGGCGTTTTCACCAATAGATAGAGTGTTTCAATAGGAAAGTCTTATGTTTATAATTTGATAAGGTGTTGCGTAAGTTGGTTGAAATACGACCATAATTGTTGAAAATGCCAGAAAAAGCCAAGCCGCCTGGGAGCTTTCATCGAAAACGCAGCCTAATCCCTTTGAGATATAACAAAACATTGTATTGTGGGATAGTTCTATTATTGCGGCGCGCTTGAAGAACGAAGTAAGTCTTTTTTTTTTAATAAAGTTAAATCTCAGAATTATAACGCGGCATAATGTAGGTACATGTGCTGCCATCTACCTTTACACTTTGTAAACTTTTACATGTACCCAAAGCCAAACCTTTGGGAGTAATGGGCTGAAAATAAATGGGCTTTGCCCAACGTTGGGACGTTTAAGAGCTTTGTATAAATGGTGATGGATAGTGTGTCTGTCTGTTACATTTTTATAGCTCAACCGCTGAAAAGATAACTTAGAGTTCCAATCTGGAAACGGACATGGGATACTTTCATCCCGAAAAATCGAGGAATTCTCGCGGGAATTAGAAACCTAAATCCACGCGGACGATGTCGCGGGCATCAGCTAGTCTACTCAAATAAATAAAATTAAAAAAGTAGATCTTTCTGTGATTTCGAAATATCTATCTCTCATATTTTTAACCCCCGACGCAAAAACGACGGGGTGTTATAAGTTTGACGAGTCTGTGTGTGTGTATGTGTGTGTGTGTGTGTGTGTGTCTGTCTGTTCCCCTGTGGCGCTCAAACGGGTGGACCGATTTGAATGCGGTTTTTTTTTGTTTGAAAGGTGAATTAGTCGAGAGTGTTGTTAGCTATGTATGATGAAAATCGGTCCAAGATGGCCGCCGCTACAAAATGGCGGATTAAATATTTTTTCACAACTCCCTTAATATGGGTATCAAATGAAAGGGCTTGACTAGTAGAATAGCACTATTGCAAATCCAAGATAGCCGCCGCCACAAAATGGCGAATTTCGGGGGTTTTTTAAATTTTTAATTTATACTTGTATAATAATAATACGATATTAGGGACAATATTACCTATTTACATTTTCACGACCAAACCGCAGAACCATTCTTTATGGGGATAGGGATAGTTTGCATCCTGGGGACAGACAGGGGGAGATAATTTAGGATGTTACACGGGATTTTAAAACCCCGAACCTAAGTCCATCATCGGTAGTAAATAATTAAGCAGCAGTTATGACACCGTTATGTACGAGGAAGTTCGAAACAGGAAATTCCATTAGGAAAGTTTTAAGATATTCAATTATTTTACGCAAGTTCGGGCTGGGCCTGTTTGTCTCATCTTACGCACCGCATCTTACGTGACCTACCTACTATTTGATCATTGATAAAAGTATTGTTTATTTAGTCGCCTTATCATCATCATCATGATCAACCCATTACCGGCTCACTACAGAGCACGGGTCTCCTCTCAGAGTGAGAAGGGTTTTTGGCCATAGTCTACCACGCTGGCCAAGCGGATTGGCAGACTTCACACACCTTTGAGAGCGTTATGGAGAACTCTCAGGCATGCAGGTTTCCTCACGATGTTTTCCTTCACCGTTAAAGCAAGTGATATTTAAATACTTAAAACGCACATAACTCCGAAAAGTTAGAGGTGCGTGCCCGGGTCGAACCCACGACCTCCGATTAGAAGTCGGTCGTCCTAACCACTAGGCTATCACAGCTTTTTTTATATTGAGCGCCTTATAATATAAATAAATAAATACAAGTATAAAAAAATTTAAAAAACCCCCGACATTCGCCTTTTTGTGGCAGCGGCCATCTTAGATTTGCAATAGTGCTATTCTACTAGTCAAGCCATTTCATTTGATACCCATATTAAGGGAGCTGTGAAAAAATATGTAATCCACCACTTTGTAGCGGCGGCCATCTTGGACAGATTTTCTTCAAACGTAGCTAACAACACTCTCGACAAATTCACCTTTCAAACGAAAAAAAACCGCATTCAAAATCTGTCCCGTTTGAGCGTCATAGGGGAACAGATAGACACACACACACATACACACAGACACGTCAAACTTATAATACCCCGTCATTTTTGCGTCGGGGGTTAAAAATAGCCAGTCGTGCTATTAACATAAGTTAATTAAAGGATTACGAGTTACGACCATGCCTTTAGGCATTTTTTCGCTCGATGTAATTTTAGAAGATTGTATTCCGAAAATTCTATTTCCAGAGAATGACCATTAAAAGTTCCTTGCCGGATTAAAGTGAGATGAATGTTTTCAGAGGGAAATTATTCCCAGAGCTTGGGTTTTCCCGAGTGACCTGGAAGAATTTTATTCATTTTGTTGAGTAGGTTTAATTTTATTTTGATTTTCTTGAATATTTAATGTATCCATTAGACGATAGATTCTGTTCAGTTTGTCGTGAGTCATAGAATGAAAATAGAATAGTCATAAAATCGTGAGTGATAGGTCAGAAAATAATCTAGATGATATTATTCTAGAGGTACTTACTCTATAGTCAAACGGATTTTTCAGTCAGTTGGCAGTTGTGTCAATTGCATCCCAACTGCATTTTGCAGTCGGCCTGGACTTTATCTGCAGTCCGTCTAGAAACTTATTCCCTACCTTCACAAGGAGGAGGCACACTAAAAAGATTTTCTAATGAGGTTTCACAGCTCTAAAGTAGATCTAACAAAAACCGCTGATTTATTTCAGACAATAGAAGTCTTCGTCTCGTAGTATTCGTTTAAAAATAATTGCGATACATATTACCATAAAAACTTAGCGAAACAAAAATAAAAAGCAATCTCCGACTTTTAAGAATCCTTTCTCATGCTAAATTAAGAGCCCTCGTTCCCTTGGGAATCTGTTTTTGCCCATTACAAAAGTTTGCACCGCCCGATATTACTTTTACCCGAAGATTATGTGAATATGATAAAATATTAGGGGAAAACTTCGTTAAAGTCCCATCGTCATTATAAATTAGATTTTCGGAATTCGGGCCGCGAGCGTGTACGTGCCCTACGCCAGGGGCTGTGAAATCTTTATATTTTCTTTCTATTTTAGAATTGTAATGTCAGCTCTCATTTCTACACATAATATAAATACATGCAACTACAAAAAGCAATTAATAATATTAAATTAGGTGCAGCAAAGTATAGAAATGACATTTAGAGCTCCTTTAGTTTAGTGAAATCTAGTGAAATTGAGTAACAAGAAAAGCAGCACCATTGTGTATTTATTAAGTAGGTTTTAATATTTGCAGTTATCTATTATTATGCTTCTAGGTTTCAAGCTTAACAAGCTGAATTATTCTTTACTTTTTTTTTGAACGCCTCGTTCGCTTAGTGTTAGTTTATACGGCTGCGGGTTATTAGGTTTCAGATTCGAGTCCATAAAAATTATAGGGTTTTTGTCAATAAATTTTCAGTAGCAGCCCTCAGTTGGGAAGTTGGCGATGTTACACCACATGCCTCGTAGAACACGTGATGTAACATCGGTTGGTCCTGCGCCTGATATCTCTCTCGGACTAGGTTACATCCCGTGCTTCAGAGCACGTAAAGTGGTTGCTCCTTCACCTGACATCTCTCTCAGAGCAATAAATATTAATATTCACCTGCGGGCCGCATTTGAGAACCTCTGCCCCAAATGTTATCACGTTTCACGCATCAGTTAGGTATAAGAGGTTGATATCGACATACACTTTGTGAGTATTATTAGGCTTTTAGAATACATTTTTCCATATTTATACCATAAATCATACCGTCACTAACTGACAGAGATTTCGAATTCACAGGAAATATTCGCTTTTATAAGTCGCTTTTTTGCTGACTTCAAAAACAGGTTATCAATTCGACAGTATGTATGTAATATTATTGGAATTGCAAAATATTCACATAATTTTTGAAAGTACAAAATTTCGTAGATGTATGTTTGTCGGATTTCTCCGAAACTATTGATTAGATTGTGATTATTCTTATTTTATTGGCTAACATTTACTTTGACTTAGGGAACAGTGCAAGTTTCATCAAAATCGGTTCGGTAGTTTCTGAGATATGGACTATATTAAGTGCGTGGTGAAGTCGGTTTTACTTTCAATCTTTTAGATTAAGTATCACTTATTATTTAAGTATCTGTATGATCTATGAAGTGACCCTTCTTTTCATACCATTAGTAATAAAGTATTTTGCGTCGGTGTGCACTCACACAAATGCAAAATTGATAAGTTCAATTTTGCACGTGCCTCGCGGACTGCACGTGTATAAAATCCCTCTTCGATCCAAAATTGAGAGCAAAACCAAACCAAAACAAAGTTTGTTACCTGTCTACGTGATACATAGAACGTGTGATGGATTATTTCGATATTATCCACACTTTGCTCGCTCATCCGAGCAAACAAACGCAATACAAAGAAAACGTAGCCTATAATACCTGTATATACAGGGTGTTATCATACTAATATTCTAAACTGGCTGATGCCCGCGATTTCGTCCGCGTGGATTCATATAAATCTCTCACAAACTTTCTACCCCTATTTAACCCTCTTAGGAGATGAATTTTCAAAAATCCTTTTTTAGTGGAAGCTTAGGTTATAATAGCTATATGCATGTCAAATTTCAGCCCAATCCGTCCAGTGATTTGAGCTGTGCGTTGATACTCGTAGATCAGTCAGTCAGTCACCATTTCTTTTATACAGTGTGGCCGGGATCGAACTAGCGATATTTTAGGGGCATATTCTACAACTCATTACCATTCTGAAAATACCACTTAATACTTAGGATAGCCATTTCAATTTGATGTCCGTTTTTCTGCCGTCCTAAAGCTAAAGTGTCGTTAACTATCAAAACCAAGTTTCGAGATATGATCGAAAAAGCGGGAATTTATTAAGAAATGCGGGAATTTATTAATTTCTTAATAAATTACCGCTTTTCCGATCATATCTAATCGGAGGTCGTGGGTTCGATCCCGGGCACGCACGTCTAACTTTTCGAAGTTATGTGCCTTTTAAGTATTTAAATATCACTTGCTTTAACGGTGAAGGAAAACATCGTGAGGAAACCTGCACGCCTGAGAGTTCTCCATAACGTTCTTAAAGGTGTGTGTGAAGTCTGCCAATCCGCTTGGCCATCGTGGTAGACTATGGCCAAAACCCTTCTCACTCTGAGAGGAGACCCGTGCTCTGTAGTGAGCCGGTAATTGGTTGATCATGATGATGATGATGATGACACTTACTAGAATGTGGTAAAACAGGCCCGTAAACTAGTAAACCAGTGCAAAAAATATTGGCTTCTAAGAAGACTTAAATTGTGAACTAGCACTTGAGAAAAAGCTTGCAAGTAATATATCATCCTGATACTTGTAAGAAGACCTATCTAATTCTGGTAGCACGAGGATGAGTTGCAAAGGCGATAGAGTAACAAAGGTGCGGGTTTTGTTACTAAAAAGCTTTTGATAGAAAACGGGAAGGGAAAATAACTAATGGTCTATTGTTTTCTCAATATTCCTATTTTTAGCAAGGGTTCACAAACTTGACTAGATGATGCACTACAGATACTTTAACGGCCTGTTTCACAGGGTTAAACAGAACTGTAATTGCAAAAAACTTATTTGCTGTATGTTGTAAAATTTTGTTACGTAATTCTTGCGTGATTAAAATAAAATCAGCTGTTTATCTGTTTGTCTGTATGTTTGTGCGCGCATCACACAAAAACTACTGGATGGATTGAAATGAAATTTGGCATGATTTAAGTTCATACTACGGAGTAACATATAGGATACTTTTTATCCCGAAATTCAGCACGGTACCCTTATGAGAGGGGACGAAAGTCAAAATGTTTACTTAGCTGTAATTCAATAACGCGTGGTCCGATTCCATTCATTCTTTTTTGGTTAGAAAGTAGATACTTTAAAGATTACCGACTAATCTCTAAAAGGCTGGATCGATTTTGATCGGACTTTCACTGGCGGATGTTTGCATTTTGATCTACCTAAACATCCGCCAGTGAACTTTCAACAGTTTTTAGCAAGGTATGAGCTCAAAGGAGCTTGGGAAAATCAAAATGATTCTCACGGGGTTTTTAAAAACCAATATCCACGCGAACGAAATCGCGGGTATCCGCTTGTAAATGTAATAAGTATAAAGTGTAATATTTCGCCAACCCACATTGGAACAGCGTGGCGGGTCTAACATTAAGTTCTAAATCCGTCTTTCCTTTGAGCCCAGCAGTGGGACGTTAAAAAGGCTGTAGTGGTGGTGGTAGTGGTAATATTTCGGATGTGTTCTAATATTTTATTTCGTGTTGTAGTTTTTTCAAGCCATACTTTATTTATTTCTAAATAACAACACTTTGAGTAAACTTATATAGATACATCCTTTTTAATTACTGTAACACTTTGCTACAGCTAATTAACTATATAACTATAGCTAATTTTAGCAATATGTATTTCTTTTTTTTTTTGCTTAAATTATACACATAATCCACATGTACACATACTCGATACTTCATTTTAGTTTTCGTCAGTGAATAACTGAAAAGTACTTACTTTCTTCCCAAATTACGAAATGTTAAACACAGGTTTACAGCTGTTGAGATTAATTTCCTATAGAATAGGAATGTGACGTCACTCAGGTCGCAGCTGAAAATCAGCATCCTGCTTTGTATTCATACGTGTTCGTGATTGCGCATATAAGATGCATGGCATCATGTTGTACATATATCCATTCCGATTGATATCGCAGATTAATAACATTTTTACGTAAGTATAAGATTTGTTTTCGGTGACGTCATTACTGGATTTAGTTGTTTTCTTTCTTTCTTCTTTATTTATCTATACATATATAATAAAATCGTTGACTTACCGTATCTGTACATTGAACATTTTTGCAAAATAATAACTGGGGGATGTTAGGGATAAGTAATTTTGTAATACTTTCTTTCTTGTCTTTTATGCTGTGTTATCACTAACATCTGACATTTACTTAACAATCCTATTAAAGCTAAGGTCGAAATAGCGTACTCTATAATCAATGCGAACGTATCTGGATGTCTAATGCATTAATATTACAAGAAAAACCTACCACTATGTGATAAAAGTAGTTTTGAATGTAAGCAGTGAGAAAGAGAGATCATTTATAAAAGTAAATTTTTTGCAGTGAAATGCCGCATGCAGCAAGTCACAGAAATCCTAATAATATAAAAAACACTAGAAATGCAGTGTACAAGTGACCTTGTCACCGAGCTGAGGACTATGACGTCGCCAGTACAACAATGTGTGAAGTAAGCGAAGGATACGACGCATTTGCAACCTTAACGCGCTAATTCTACGGCTTAATTCTGTCTGCACAGCATTGAGCGTAAATGTGTTTTTGTGACTGCTGTTTGTGTATATGTTACAGCCAAAGTAATAAATGAGGATATTATGTATATTATCCAGCTATTATACATAATATCAACTCAATTTGGATAAAGTAATAATTCACACAGAATTAATCAAATTAACAGGCTATTTTACATAATATTCAGTTATTTTACATAATATCTTGGAAGACTTGGATAAAGTAATAAAACAAAGGCTTACATTTAACTGATCACCAGATATTGCAAAATATAACGTCAAATAAACAGTTTATACCACCAAGAAACAATTTCTGTCTGTTTGTCAGTCTGTCTGTCTATGTCTGTCTGTCACGTGTGTATGTATGTATGTATGTGTGAATGTGTGTGTGTGTGTGTGTGTGTATGAGTGTGAGTTTGTGTGTGTGTGTGTGTGTGTGTGTGTCTGTGTGTGTGTGTGTGTGTGAGAGAGTGAGTGTGTGTGTGTGTGTGTGTATGTGTGTGTATGTGTGTGTTTGAGAGTGTGTGAGTGTGTGTGTATGTGAGTGTGTGTGTGTGTATGTGTATGTGTGTGTATGTTTGTGTGTGTGTGCGTGTGTGTGTATGAGTGTGTGTGTGTGTGAGGTGTGTGTGTGAGTGTGTGTTTGAGTATGAGAGTGAGTGTGTGTGTTTGTTACTCTTTAACGCCGCAACTTCTAAACCGATTTGGCTAAAATTTTGAATGGAGAGAGATTATGCCCTGACTTAACACATGTGTTACTTTTTATCTTGGAAAAATCCAGTTTCCACGGGATTTTGAAAACCGAAATCTATAGCTACAGCTACAGGTAGATTACTATAGCAAATTTCCTTGAAAGTAGGTATAACGGTTGGAAAAGGGAGCGGGAACTGGAACCGGAAATCCACGATTTTCTCGGGATTTTAGAAATACCGAAATTAACGCGGGCGGAGCCGCAGGCAGTAGCTAGTTACTTCTAGTATACTTATTTAGGTTAGTTACTTATCTCCTGAGGTGTCTCCTGAAAAATTACAACAGCTTTAATGTTTCTATCATCGGCTTTGGCGTGGTCTACATCAGGAATTGTAGGTTAGGTTAGGTTAGGATACGGTAGGTTAGATTTTGAGAGCGCGGTGATCACGCCACACTACAAAGAAATGAGATGCGGGAGGGGAAGCAAGTCGGGCCGTATTTATCATTTTGACCAACGTTGACCTGCTATTATGAATAATGTCTGGTTTGACATGATATTATGAATAATATCTGAACATCTGAACAATTTAGATATTATTCATAATAGCCTGTCGTTATGTATAATAGCTAATTAATTACTTTGACTGTAACATATACATATAGTAAGGCAGCGACATGCGTTCTGTATGGTTTGAATGGTGCACAGCACTTCTAATGCCTTATATTATTAGACTAGCGGTCCGCCCCGGCTTCACCCGTGGTACATATAATATAGCCTATAGCACTCAGGGATCACGTACATATCCAACGGTGAAAGAATTTTTGGAATCGGTCCAGTAGTTCCTGAGATTAGCGCCTTCAAACAAACAAACTCTTCCCCTTTATTATATTAAGTATAGAAAAGTATAGATTTCCGTGCTGCAAGTTATATGCAATTTCTTGGTAAATAAACGTTGGCGCTCCAAAAATACTATTTATACTACACCTGCTCTGAAAGTACCTTCTGGTTTTTTCTCATATCGAAAGTCAAAGTACGTCATTACTGTCAAACAAATAGGCGGGACGAAAAAATATATGGAATTTCATTGTTAACGCGCTAGAGCGGAAGTTCCATTTATGAAATTCCATTACTAACGTGCTTTTTTCTTTTTAATTTTTGATCAAATCCGATCAGTACATGAAAAAAAACCTATGTCGACAAACACGACGTAAAAAGCACCCAATAAATAACAACCGTCACGGTAGGCGGCGCTGATGTCGCTATGTCACCGGGCAGGACCGGGGTCTGCTAGTTTAAGTATATTTAATTTTAATTATTATAATTACATATGAACATAAAATAAAAGTAAAAAATACAAAATAGATTTTTTTTCGCGCTATTTTCTTTTTATTTTGCGAGTCGCTTTCTTTTGTTTTACCTATCCAAATTTTCAATTTATAAAATTACAAGTAGCTAATATGGAAGTCAAAGTGTTTAGTAGTGATAGTGAAGATTTGATGACGCCGCCCAACGCCGCCAGAATTAAAAATATGTGGCTAAGTAGTTATTTTTATATTGAAAATCTTTTACCCAAGATATCTAAAGATAGATAGAAATAGTTACAACAAAGCATATGAAGAAGAAGACAATGGAAACCCAACCTCTTCTTCTGATTGATTACGGTAATAATTTTAATATTTTTGATTATTTTATTATTTTCCTCGCAGGTGTAGTATAAAGCACTATGTATCCCTTCGGGAGAAAGTGCGATTCCTCTCGGGCGTATTGCGGCCCTACGGCCTACGGCCTCGGGCCTCAAACTACACCCTCGTAGTAATCGGTCACTTTCTCCCGTCGAGGAACAATGTACTATTTATATATTTTGGTCAGTCTTTTAACGTTCGAATTATCGTTGAAAACATCTGCCCTGTTACTAAAAGGAAATGAAGCTTCTTCATTTGCATCCCAAAATAACGCTTATCTACTACTTAGTATTTAATTCACCATTCGTTCCGGCAAAGTATGCTTCGGAATGCTTCCTGAATATAAATGAAATGGCATGCCGCGCGCTTCGCTGGATCAAACGGACTTTAAATCTTACATTTTCAGTAGATATAAATATTTGCATATCGCCAATTAAATTTTCCGTTTATTGTAGGAGAGGTCTATATTTACTGAGAAATTTATATCTTATGAAACTCAAACAATTTGATTTGACTTCAGAATTGATTAGTTGATTATATATAGATACTCAATAAAGCTAAGTGAAATATTAATTTATTTCGTCCATTTATGTAGATGCCTACTGTTTGAGTTGTAAAAAAATGTGTAATCCGCCATTTTGTAGCGGTCATCTTGGACCAATTATCATCAAACATAGCTAAGAACACTCCCGACTAATTCACCTTTCAAACAAAAAAAAACCGCATTCAAATCGATTCACCCATTTCGCTGGAACACACACACACAAACTTTTACCTTTACAATATTAAGTAGTGTGGCTCAGGTCCAATTTCGGCCATTTTCTTTCGAATGATTAAATCTCTTTTTTCTCTATACAAACCATCAAAACTTACTATATAGATATATATATTACAATATCTTAGGTTAAACTAAGATAACCGTCTATTGCCTGTAAATGGAGGCAGTGACAGTTCTGATGCTCATCAGAATCTGTCAGATTCATCAATGAAGGGAAATTAATAAAGTTTGACAAGGCAAATTCAAGTCGCCCAAGTTATTTAATCAATGCTCCGAAAGGAAATTACCGGTACGTAATAGACTTGTTGTGTTGTTGTTACTTATAATGAACAACTAGCTGGTGTTTGCGACTTCGTGCGCACGGATTAGGTTTGTTAAAAATCCCAGCATAAACATATATTTTTTTTATTTAACTAGGTATTAGCTGCAGCCTGCAACCCGCAGTGAAGAAAGTGGGAACGAGGAGCGTTCGTTAATTTGCTAAATGAATTAAATAAAAGTACAAATTTCATAATAACTATCTCGAAAACATCTAATGTACCCAAAATCCCACTAATATTATAAAGGCGAAAGATTGTGTGTATGTATATGTGTATGTGTGTATGTGTACATCTGTACTAATATAATAAAACGGAAGAGTTTGTTTGTTTGAACGCGCTAATCTCAGGACCGATTTCAAAAATTATTTCACCGTTGGATAGGTAGTACGTGATCCCTGAGTGCTATAGGCTATATATTATGTACCACGGGCGAAGCCGGGGCGGACCGCTAGTAATAATATATGTTTGTTACTTTTTAACGCCGTAACTGTTGAACCGATTTGGCTGAAAAAAATATAGATAGATAATTATGCCCTGACGTAGGTACATATAGACTAACGCATAGGCTCCTTTTTATCCTGAAAAAAGTGTTCCTGTGGGACTTAGATAGGTAGATAGATATAGACTTCCAAAAACGCACCCGCATTCATTGACTTCATTGTGGCTTAAACACTTCAATGTTGTTCAAAGATCAGGCTTACAAATACTCGCTAAGACGACTCCAAACAATTATGTTCAAGTACACTCGAACGATTTACGATACTCGATGCAAATTGAATTGAAATTAAATGTTGGATTTATCGCTGAAAAGCGGCAATTGTGAGCAAATCCATACTTCTTGTCTGGATACTTCTGGTCTGATCTGGTTCCTGGGGATTTGAAAAAATCGAAATTTTCTATAGCAATCTACAGCTGCAGCTATAGGTAGATTACTATAGCAAACTTCCTTGAAAATAGGTATAAAGGATGGAAAAGAGAGCGGGAACGGGAAATCCACGATTCCCTCGGGATTTTTGAAAAATCGAAATTCACGCGAGCGAAGCCGCGGGCAAAAGCTAGTTTGAAATAAAATCTATTGATATAGCAGATGAAAGTTTCTATGAAATTCCGTCATTTTTAAAGTTGCATCCAAGAAATTTAGTATTTGAGGGTTTGGTAAAAATTGCAGAAATACGTGTTTCAAGACTTTCGAAAATTCGACTTCGGTTCGATTGTATGGTTCTACAAAATACAGAAATGTACATTGTGGCTAATTCTGTTGTACACAATCTCTAAACCTAAACTAAAATGACAGGGCTAAATATACTCTTATCTCTTTCACAGTGATACCTGTGGAAAAGGACAGCATTATTTTTAAACCTGTCAATTTAGTTTAGAGAATTGTGTACAACAGAATTGGCCACACCTAAATCTAGAATGTACGATACAGAATTACTGTTAAAACCACCAAGACACGTGTCTCATATAACTCGAAAGCAAGTTCCAACTACCAGAGTAGAATACGCTTTGTTCGCATCCTTTGCGAGCTCACCCGGAAGCGACTGGCCCATTGAGCTAGCGCTATGTTAGCTCGTAGCTACGTTGTTAGCATACCAGTTTTCATAAAGGAGGTTAAACCTATATATGTACATAACCTACGCAGAGATTGAAAGCTAGCAGTCTTCGTAGTCCATTGAAATGTTACATGAGCTTTGCATTTATTAGAGGACGCAATTTTATTTTTGGGACATATGTGTCAATAGAAGCTTAACCTCAAGTTTGTGGGGTCGCCACCCTTGTCCCCCGGCCGCCATCTTGGAAAACACTTTTTTCGCGATATCTCGGAAACTATGCGTCTTACAAAAAATTCGTAAAGACATAATTTGTAGCAAATTCTTTTGCCTACAAACATGTTTACATAACTTTTTGCCCTAAATTAAAAATTAAAGAAGTTATAAGCAAAAAAGTGAGAAAATTTTTATAAAATCTTTTTTGCTCTATAACTTTTTTTATACATTTTACAAAAAAAATACCTCGGACCAATAATTTTTTTTTATTTCATTCATTTAAAACGCTGTTACAGCGCTCCAAAGTTGACCGGGTTCGTCAATGCTCATGAGAATCCGGTCAAAACGAAATGTTTCAGCCACAGCCACAGCCTGGACCATTGAAGAAAAGTAGATTAGAGTAGCTAGCTAATAAGTGATTGAAAATATTATGTTGTTGAAGATTACCTTACAAGCAAGATGTCCGTATAGTAGGCCTACAAAATAGTACAAGATTGGTCTGAAGTTTTTTTTGTAAAATGTATAAAAAAAAGTTTCGGCCTTTCGGAGATTAGTCTGAACAAATAGACAAATAGACAAACACAAGAGATATAATCCATATACGTTGAAAATTCCTATACTATCCCGGTTCCAAGTTATAAGGTACTGAGGGTTGTGAATTGTGTAAGCTGTAATTCCTGAATTACAAAACCGAAGACTTTGAGATAATATGTACCGGATAATCTTTAGAGTCCTTCTAACAAAAAAAGAATGAATGAAATCGGACTACGCGATAATGAATTACAGCTATGTACATTTTGATTTTCATTACCTCTCCCAAGGGAATCGTGCTGAATTTGGGGTAAAAAGTATCCTATATGGCTCCGTAGTATGAACTTAAATCGTGCCAAGTTTCATTACAATAAATTCACTAGTTTTTGCGTGATGCGCGCACAAACATACAGACAAACAGATAAACAGACAAAAATTTCAAAATTTGCTTTTTTACGTTCTATTACTCATCCCTAACATCTCCCGGTTATTTTTTTTTTTTGCAAAAATATTTAGTGTATAGACACGGCAAGTCTACGATTATATTATATGTTGTAGGTATAGATAGAAGATGAAACTAATGTTACTACGAAGTGAAATTACTTAGTTATGGAAGCACCACCTACTCCCTACTACCTACTCGTAGGTATGTCTTAACTTGTCTTGTCTAATTGCAGAAAACGAAAATCTCAAAGCTAGATAGGTACATTAAAACACATACCGTATCTCAAAAGGAACAAAATGGGCTTGATTAGTAGACATGTCGGATAGCTTTATAAAGGTGTCTGGCATAGAATAATAAACAGAGGTAAAGTTCTAAATCTGGTGGGGATAGAATAAATAGATTTGCTGGATTGAAGAAATAAACTGTCTAGTCACATTTACCTGCTCCGTGTTAACAGTTAACACCACAGTTTAACAAACATACGGTAGATTGCAAGATAAGGTAGGTAGGTTCTGCGCAAATTATTTACATTATTTACTTACCTTATAACCGAATATCTATTCAACATCGGGACCATGATTAATGCATTTAACCACAGTTTAACAAACATACGGTAGATTGCAAGATAAGGTAGGTAGGTTCTGCGCAAATTATTTACATTATTTACTTACCTTATAACCGAATATCTATTCAACATCGGGACCATGATTAATGCATTTTCGAACAGTATTTTATTTCTAGTACCATCTCTTCCATTTACGAAAAACTATCATGGAAAGAAAAGAATATATTCCAATATTAACAACAAAGTAAAATTAAACAATATAATTCAAGCATTGTTTAATTATCTAACAAGTATAGACGGTGTTGACACTGTCTCGATAACGTTCGTTAGCGCCATGTTTAAAGGTGTCCGTCAAAATAATATTATATTGATGAACCGTTGTTCCTAAAGTGCCTTATAATTTTTATTACATTGGCGAACGTGATAAAATGTAAAATGGTTTCTTGTTTAATTTTATTTATTATATTTGTCTTCGCCACTGCCTTCGTAACACTGACAGAATAAGCTGGCATTTTGGCTCTAAGCGTTTTTAAGGACACTCCAGTCGAGGATGTGATTTTTTCGTTAATCTCGGAGTAGTGTCGAGCTAACGCGGCGGCGTGGCGCAGAAACGCGCGGCCTCTCTTTCAAGTACATTATTCACCCAACTGTATGATAGTTAAACTGCGATGAACACTACTGAATACGCACTCAAACATGTAGATTGTAGGTTGTATCGTAAATCAATTGGCCTCCCACTTGTACCTATACACCGATATTGAATTGCGGTTTCACTTCCATCAATGTACCTACATAATTGTGGTTGATGTCTTTGTCTGTGTGTCTATGCATAGCATAATTATCATGTAAATAATAACTGCCTCGTTGGTCGTGGCTAGCCTACTCGGCTGCGAATCGTGAGGTCCTGTATTCAGTCTCGGGTCAAACCAAAATTATTGGGTTATTCTGTCAAGTTATTCTGTCCTCAGTAGCGCCGAAGAATACTAATCTAGACGCACAGTGTGCGTCAGGCCAAGTTCCGGTTAGTATTACTGCGTAAAGAAACGATATTCATCCAGATTTTGGTATGGCTTTCGGAATTTTCCAATTCTGTAGGTAAAATAAACACTTTTTGGAGGAGAAAAGGAAGGAACGTCAGGAAATTTCTCCAGTGTGGGGAATCACGTGTACAATAATTTCTGAAAGCCATTATAATATACAATATACTTATACCTATCCATCTATTATTCGATCAGCAAGTCTGTTTATCTTTAATTGAATGCGGCACAAAAGCCTGTTAATAAGAGCCTTGTTAATGTTAACCTGACGCACAAAAGCCCGGGGTCCTTTGTACGAGCAACGGCGCCGGGAATTCGGCGCTAATCTGTAGTGAAAGCGACGGAAAAACAACATAAATACACTCTGCTAAGCTTAATGGCCTACATAGACACGAAACGCCATACCAGCGGCGCGCGTCAACGCAAAAGCGCGTCGCTGTCGCGTGTTGCAGTCGCGTGTCGCTGTCGCGTGTCGCTGTCGCGTATCGAGGTCGCGTGTCGCTGTCACGCAAGTCGATTCTTTTTTCTTTGAAAAAATTATATTATACCGTATTTCTACCAACTCCTTGTAATAATAGAGGTGACGCCTGCCGTCGCCAGAGGGGTGAGCAGTCCAATGTAAGGACCATTACAGTTCCCCGTGTTACTGTTACTTTATCCTGGCATGGTTACTGGTATCCTGGCATGCCAGTCAACCGCCTCAAAACTTCCCGTGGCTTTCGTAAACTTAACAATGTACCCTATAGAAAGGTTTGTAAGTCCTTAGCTATTATAGGGTAGGTATACCGAATGCTAGACTTAGGTCCTTGCAATCGGCTTAAGTTGCATTCGATCGAGGTCGGCAGCGCTAAGCAGATTACAGAAAATAACCGCTATTTATACAGAGAAATTCCATCCGAGAGCTTTAGAATTGTTTGTTTTAGTTCTTTTATAGGTACTTACTTTTAAATGTAGGGATAAAACATAATACCTACATACCTATTAGGTATGTACCTACATATAAATTGTAATGTAACTAAATGGCTAGTATAATTTAATCTATGGCCCGTCTAAACCATGGCCCATACTAAATGACAGATTTACCTCACATCACGTGAGCTGAACGTTAATTTGAAAAATTACTCAGAATTAAACCTCATTTCTCCCAAACCACTTGTTGGGCTCTCAAGCTATTAGACTGGATTTATTACAATCAAGACGAATGCTGCCAAATCTATTCTCATTCACTCTTCTCCAGGGGCAAAGGCACGTAATAATTCAACGATTTATTTTAACCGCCTACTATTAGTCTAAAACAGAGTTTCTTAACTTTTTTCTAGTTACGGACCCCTCACAAAATTTCCAAGAGCCTTTGAGCCCTTTCCGAAAAGATAAAAAACGAGGTTATAATTTAAAACCATAAAAAATTGTTTGCAATTTTTTTATATAAGTACTATGAATAATTAATATGCTGGACTGGAACGTCAAATTTTACACATTATTTACTCAAAATATATTGTACTAGCTTGTGCCCGCGGCTTCGCCCATGTGAATTTCGGTTTTTTACAAATCCTGAGGGAATCGTGAATTTCCGGTTCCCATTCCGCTTCCTTTTCTAATCTTTATGCATACTTTCAAGGAAGTTTGTTATAGTAATAATCTAAATATAGCTGTAGCTATAGATTTCGATTTCTTCAAAATCCCGTAGGAACTGGGCATTTTTTCAGGATAAAGTAGCCTATGTGCTAAGTCAGGGCATAATCTATCTCCATTCAAAATTTCAACCAAATCAGTTTAGTAGTTGTGACGTTAAAGAGTAACAAACACACACACGCACACACAAACTTTCGCCTTTATAATATTAGTGTGATAGTGTGATTACACCAATTTTTATATTAATGCATTATGTTGGATAGGCTCGCCATGGACCCACAGCGTTATTGCGTTAATTACACGGACCCCTCAGGGGTCCATGAATCACAGGTTGAGAAACCCTGGTCTAAGGGGAAAGGGATTGGAATATCTTAGTCACTAAATTACTCTGCAAATCCAATTTGTATTCATCTCTAAACATCGAGCTATAATTGAAATTCGAATCAATAATTCGAACCTCAATTATAGCTTAATAGGAATCCGATAATTCGATGACATTCATTAATACTCATTATCAGTAAAACTTGCCAAGCGTATTATACCTGAATAATTTTCTTTGTCGGAGGCGATGAATGTGGTTTCATACATTCACGGGTAATGGGTTCATGCTAATCTGGGTTCAACAGGGTTGAAACTTACTTTATTTAGTAGAGATGCCTATTTATTTGGTGTACAAAATTAATATTGATATTGGGCTTGGGGTTTGGTTTTTAACCCCCGACGCAAAAACGACGGGTTGTGTGTGTGTGTGTGTGTATCTGTCTGTCTATTCCACCGCAGCGCTTAAACGGGTGGACCGATTTGAATGCGGTTTTATTTTATTTAAAGGTGAATTAGTCATTCTACGAATCAAGTACTTAATCAAATACCTAAGTAAGTATGATAAGAGCATTAAAAAGATTTACCTAAACTGTATCTACTATAATATAAAATTAGGAGGGAGTGAAAAGAAAAGTGTTAGATTACCTACTTAATGTTACAGACGAAGGTAATATAATATAAAATATTACGATAAAACACACAGATAAAAAGATAGTTTATCTCAGAAAAGTCTCATAAAGTCAAAAGAGGTAAAATGTAATTATCCGTAGCAAAGTCGAGTCCCAACAATGAGCCCAGTCGGCGGTTGTTCTGCAAGTTTATTATCTCCACCGACTTTATAGTGGCAGTTAATAATACCCGAGTTTGTTCACGGGGAGACTTTCGTTATGAATTCGCTAAGTTGAGACGAGACTCCTTACCTTTATTATTTTTATCTACTCTCATATCTTAAAATCCCGATTAAGAAATCAAAATGTGTCATATATTGGACTACTTTATACACATACATCTATAATATTTAAAAAAAAAATTAAAAATAGTAGTTTATGAAACGGTTGCATAATAGAGGTTATTAAAACATGAGTGTGGGTTTAAAAAACCCACACTCTGTGGGTGGGTGGGTTTGAGTTTTTAATAGTACTTATCACATGAGTGTTTTAATACCTAATTATGTAGTGTTTCATACACTACTTTATCTAAACTCATATCTTAAAATCCAAACCATAAAATCTTGGTAATATTTGTCGCGAGTTTTCCTTGATTTTGCTGGCAAAAGATTGTTGGTTGGTGGTCAGGTGGAGTTAAATTCTCTTCAGTATCACTGCTAGACATTTTTCCACACAATAAAAACCACGTCTTGTAAAGTTTTGAGTAACAATAAACAACAAATAAAAAATTTAAATAATATAACTAGCGTATGGCGCCAAAATTTTGTTTTGTCTATGGTGGTTATTTTTTTTTATTATGGTAGCGCCACACTCTGGCCGCCGCGGCGTCACGTCTAAATAAAAATCCAGGAAGAAAATATGCTCTATATTAATTCGTATAATATCTAAAATTATATTAGGTAATACAATATCCATAGACAATACAAAAGTCTCACGTAAACGACCAAGGAGGTCGCGCGAATTTCCCGCCATGGCTCAAAAACCTAGAACCCAGAGTCGTGACTCGACCAGACCTGTACTATAATGGAGAAAAAATTATTTTATAACAATATTTTGCAAGAATTTCCTAACAAAGTAGTGTTATAATGAACTTTTTTATTTTTTTTTTAGATGTTTAAGAATAAAGTAGGCCAATATATGATACATTTTGATTTCTTAATTAGGATTTTAAGATATAAGAGTAGATAAAGTTCATTATAACACTACTTTGTTAAGAAATTATTGCAAAATAATGTTATAAAATAATTTTTTCCACATTATATTACAGGCACTGGGTTCTGGTATTTTTGAGCCATGGCGGGTGTTTAGTTTTGTTACTTACAATTATTATCCCGCTATCAAAGTTACCCTATTACTACTACTGCATTATACTTTATTTCATTATTGACAGGTCTGGTCGAGTCACGACTCTGCTGCTCTCTGAAATGCTTCTATGATAAAAAATATTACAGTGATGGTGGCAAGATGCGGCCAGAGGACAAAGTGTTACCATAATTGAGCATAGACTATGAAGTATGAACATTAGGTCTGCATGCACCGCACATGCGAAATTGACAATTGAATTTTGGCGCCTATTATTTAAATTTTTAATTTATTATTTATTGTTTTTGTAACCCAAACCTTTGCAAGTGATTTTTGTTGCGCGGAAAAATGTCTAGCAGTGATACTGAAGAGAATTTAACTCCACCTGACCACCGACTAACAATCTTTTGCCAGCAAAATCAAGAAAAACTCACGACAAATATTACCAAGGTTTTATGGTTTGGATTTTAAGATATGAGTTTAGATAAAGTAGTGTATGAAACTCTACATAATTAAATATTAAAACACTCGTGTAACACTATTAAAAAACTCACCTGCGGCTCGTTTTTTAAACTAACACTCGTGTTTTAATAACCTCTATTATGCAACCGTTTCATAAACTACTATTATTTTATTTTATTCAAACAAAATACATTTTACCAATTATTATAATTTGTGGCGAATTAGGGTACCTCGGAGCGGATATCCAATCAATCTATCTATCTATCTATCTATAATAATATAAAGAGGCTTGTCCTGACTGACTGACTGATCATCAACGCACAGCCTAAACCACTGAAGCTACAAACTTCAAATTTTCACAGTAGCTTCCTTTTACAATGTAGGTGCACACTAAGAAAGGATTATTGCTAATTCCACCCTTAAGGGGGTTAAATAGGTAATATAAATTAAAAATTTAAAAAACCCCCGACATTCGCCATTTTGTGGCGGCGGCCATCTTGGATTTGCAATACTGCTATTCTAATAGTCAAGCCCTTTCATTTGATACCCATATTAAGGGAGTTGTGAAAAAATATGTATACCGCCATTTTGTAGCGGCGGCCATCTTGGTCCGATTTTCATCAAACATAGTCTATGCTAACAAAACTCTCGACTAATTCACCTTTCAAACAAAAAAAAACCGCATTCAAATCGGTCCACCCGTTTGAGCGCTACATGGGAACAGACAGACAGACACACACACACACACACAGACACGTCAAACTTATAACACCCCGTCGTTTTTGCGTCGAGAGTTAAAAATGGTTGAATTCGATTTTGTTACTAATTCTGAACTTACTTTCAAGTTTTGCATAGTAAAACTAACGTTGTATAAATCGCTAACAGCGGTAAATATCATTGACACAGTACACACTGGGCTGGCCAATGAGTCAGTAATAAACGGGTCGTCTTAACCAGCGCTTGTGTTATTGCGTTTCATAAGTACACGTCATTTGTTAACGCGGAGTGATCGCTTACCCACAATTTAAAATTGTAAAAAAAGAATGGCGGTATTGGGAAAGTGGCAAATATTTGATCGTATATCACGCGATTGACAAATATTCAAAGGAAAAGTAGTACAGTTTCTTGAAGTAAACCAAGTGGAAGACGAGGAATGTTAAATTGGAGTTCTTCTCAACCACAGGTAAGGTAACCTAGGACGTAATTATGTTAACTAGGTAGGTCCAACTTCAATTCGTTGGATTTTGGAATATTTTTTTTATCTAGATATGTTCCCCGATTACTCAAAGACGCCTGGACCATGGTCATCAGATCAAGATCTGACGATGGGATCCTGGAAAAATGGAGGGAACTCTTAAAATTTCATGGTACATTGAAGTCGGTTTAATTTTCCCTAAAATACCTCTATAGCTTGTAAGCTGAAGTTGTTTTTTCGCAGACAAAGCAAAATATGGAGTGAGCAGGAGTCCAGGTGAATCGTTATGAGACTGAGCGGCGTGACTTCTGGCAACCTTGTGTGACTTCTGCCTTGGAAATGAACTCAGTGGAGCGTTTCGTACCTATGTACTTGGCCTGGGCTCAAGACCGGAACGCACTGAGCTGTTTGAGCAGATGCCGTCATCGCTTACGCTGACTCGAGCGAGCGAGCTGGCGGAAAGTGCGGTGATAAGCTGTTTGAGCAGATGCCGTCATCGCTTACGCTGACTCGAGCGAGCGAGCTGGCGGAAAGTGCGGTGATAAGCTGTTTGAGCAGATGCCGTCATCGCTTACGCTGACTCGAGCGAGCGAGCTGGCGGAAAGTGCGGTGATAAGCTGTTTGAGCAGATGCCGTCATCGCTTACGCTGACTCGAGCGAGCGAGCTGGCGGAAAGTGCGGTGATAAGCTGTTTGAGCAGATGCCGTCATCGCTTACGCTGACTCGAGCGAGCGAGCTGGCGGAAAGTGCGGTGATAAGCTGTTTGAGCAGATGCCGTCATCGCTTACGCTGACTCGAGCGAGCGAGCTGGCGGAACTTGTGAAGGCGAAGGCAGTATACCAGCGAAGTACAAGTATAGGAGAAGCGAAGCGAGCGAAGTTTCAAGGCCGCGGTGACCAGAAAGATCATGCTGATGGGAGCGCTAGCGCAAGCTACGATGGCTACGTGATACTTCGCAGTTCGCGCTGTCGTGTGCGGCGTGTGTGTGGATTAAAAAATCAAAGAGTGACCATTGCCTCATCGAGAGGTAGACAACTTATACAAGGTAGATATCTAAGCTTCGTAGGCTCCAAAAGGCGTGCTGGTAGGAACGCTAGCACAAGCTATGATTTCTATGTGATACTTTGCGCTGTCGTGTGCGGCGTGTGTGTGGATTAAAAAATCAAAGTGTCACCATCAGTACCTCTTTAAGAGTTTACAAGGTATTTAAGCCTCGCAGACAATGAACAAGTTTCCAATTTTTTTATTAATTATAAAAATTTAAGTAAAATGAATCAAAAATCTAAAAGAATCATTAAATTATCTCAAAAACTGAAAAGTTATGGAACCAACTTTAAGTTTGCGCTTTCACGAATAATTTCGTTTCACGCGGCGCGGCGCGGCGTTCCAGCATGTGACGACGACTGACGTCATCCAGACGATTCCAAAGTATTTTTTCAGTGTTTTACTTGTTTCACCAATTTCTCCGAGATTACTGAACCGATTTGCGTGATTTTTTTAAATCGAAAGCTTAGGATGTTTACAAAATGGTCCCATACTTACTTAGATTTTTTCGAATTTTTTTTCATCTTTTTTGAAAAAATCTATGCGAATTACCTTGGAACCGTCTGGATGACGTCACACTCGAGTGAGAGGCGGCAATCATTTTGCGTTAAAATACATAAACTTAAATAATTAATTTCTCCGTCATAGCCCAGTCAATTTAGACTTTCAAGGCTACAATAACTCTCACCTGGCTGAAAATTGGTAGGATTGTTCAAAACATTATTATAAATGAAATGTGAAAAGTCCTCATCGATCCAACACCTGGAAAAAAATTTACTTCTGGACACGCACAGTTTATTCACACTTGACTGAAAATTTGTAGGATTGTTCGAAACACTATTATAAATGAAATGTACAAAGTCCTCATCGATCCGACACCTGTAAAAAAAATTACTCGGGGTCAAAGTTAATTATCTATAAAAAATGTCTAAATACTTTTTTTCCTAAGAGCCACCGTTTTTGAGATATAATGATTTAAAAAGATAAGTTTCGAAATAAAAATGAAGGACTGGGTTTCTTTTTACCCGAAATTCTGATAAAACTTACCGTTTTGCTGAAAATCATGAAAAACCCGTTTTTGTGACCTTTGACCCCGAGTAATTTTTTTTCCAGGTGTCGGATCGATGAGCACTTTTCACATTTCATTTATAATAGTGTTTTGAATAATCCTATCAATTTTCAGCCAAGTGTGAGACAACTGTGCGTGTCCAGGAGTAAATTTTTTTCCAGGTGTCGGATCGATGAGGACTTTTCACATTTCATTTATAATAGTGTTTTGAACAATCCTACCAATTTTCAGCCAGGTGGGAATTATTGTAACCTCACCCCTATTTTTTAGTCTAATTTGACCGGACTATCATTTGTTGATGGATTTAAAAAAAATCCACTGTTTTATTAGTTTTGATCTATATTTTAATTCAAAGTTAAATATGATATTTTCAACATCAGGAAACTTCCTCATTAGGTGATGCTGACGGGAGCGCTGGAACGAGCGACGACGCGATGGTTCAACAAAACTACGTGATACTTCGCGATCCAGAGTTTGCACATTAAGAAACTTACAAAAATGACCAGTGCTGTTTGTACATAAGTGCAAGAAGTGCAAGAGCGGGTATCTAAAAGAACCTGTCCCAGTATTAAGTTCGAGTGTGTGCCGTGTGTGCTGAAAATGATGAAGTTCTTATTTATACTTGATGGCCTTTATGGTATAACATATTTTATCACTTTTTTTAAGTTTGCGTTATAGATCAAATAACAATTGAATACACCGGCAAAGTGGATGTCGTAAGTGAGTCGTAACAGTTCTCTTCATCACCACACTCTATCGTCAAAAGCGAAAAAGTAAAAATATTCGAAAATTTTGCATGTAAAATGATCTATTTAGTATTTACGTACTTAGTGATTTAAGGCTTATTTCGTGGTTTATTGACATAGTAATGTAAAATTACGGATACATACCACGATAAAAATGTATGTTTTTTGGTCGATATTTCGATCCAGTTACATGTACCTACCGTGATGACGAGTCTCGGCGTGACCACGGTCGATGTAACTGGATCGAAATATCGACAAACAAACAAACATTTTTACATACTTAGATAATGTTTATTAGTTTCATATTTATATTAGTATAGTTTTAACTTTCAACTTTACGGCTATGGTATTAGATGATACTGTTGGTAAGAGCGACTAACAACAGCCCTGATTCGATTCTGCCGGGTAGCCCGCCGTGCCATTAGGGCAGAGTGATCCGGATTAGTAGGCTAATAGACTCTGAAACAATTTCCGACAAGCAGTCGCGTTTTCACAATTTGTATGAAAGCTTTGTGGTGTCTACGAGGGTATAGGTCTCTTTGTTTTAATTTATTTATTTTCGACTATGGGCCATAAAAATATATGGGGTCACTACAATCTTATTTTTAATTTTTTACTACGTTAAATAAAACTGCTGGGACGATTTCGATGCTGTTTTTTACATTATCTACTCAGGTTTCACATCTTTAGCAGATTCTGAATATATTTTTATGCCGCCAGGGACTAAGATATTTTCAGTTTTTCTTTTTATAATTTTAAGTAGGACCGTCGCGGGTAAAAATAATTGGAAATTCAAGAAGAACAAAAAAAATGCAAGAAGAAACGATGTTTACATTCGTTCCTTCTATTTTTTCTGCAGCGAATTTATTTTGCAGTGAATAGCGAACGTTTGAAAGTAACTTCAGGCACGACCGACTGCGGTCACGAATCGCAATTTAAAACGAAATGATCCTGAAAAAAACTTTTTAATGTTTTCCTTTTCACTGTTTACACGCTTTAAGTGTAGAGCAAAATCGGTCGTTTCTAGATTTAAATGGAACTCCCTATCTAGTTCTTCAAAAAATCTTATCTGGTTCTTATTTCTGCGACTTAGTCGATCGATGTGGTTAATAGGATTTTAATTTTTAACATGATAACATCCCATGGTTTCTTTCAATCCTCGGGATAAAAATAAACTAAATATTTTTTTAATAAGTGCTAAAGTATGTAATATATTTGTATATTTATACACTTTTATAATTATAAGTATATTGTACGTTCATAAATAAGAGATGTGTATTATGTAGGTACATACATCAAGATTCGAGATCGGTTCTCCTATTAGGCTTTGAAAATGTACCTATAAATAATTAACCTAAGTGTATACTTTTATCCCTAATATCAAGTCTTTATTTTTTAACCGCCGACGCAAAAACGACGGGGTGTTATAAGTTTGACGTGTCTGTGTGTGTGTGTGTGTGTGTGTGTGTGTGTGTGTGTGTGTGTGTGTGTGTGTGTGTGTGTCTGTCTGTTCCCCTGTGGCGCTCAAACGGGTGGACCGATTTGAATGCGGTTTTTTTTGTTTGAAAGGTGAATTAGTCGAGAGTGTTCTTAGCTATGTTTGATGAAAATCGGTCCAAGATGGCCGCCGCTACACAATGGCGGATGATATATTTTTTCACAACTCCCTTGATATGGGTATCAAATGAAAGGGCTTGACTAGTAGAATAGCACTATTGCAAATTCAAGATGGCCGCCGCCACTAAATGGCGAATGTCGGGGGTTTTTTAAATTTTCAATTTAGACTTGTTTACACGAGAATCGTAAATATTTCCGGTATACTACTATACCAGAGTAAACATACTCGTTTAAGGGTCTAAAGTTCATCAAATAGGTAGTCTAGCGGTTGTGTCAGCCTTGACACAAGAACACAAGAACAACCCCAGCCCCCGTTGTAGATACATGGATGCCAACCCCCCAGCCGAGCAGTAAACTCGGGCGACAGCTGTTCAATACTTGAGTCAAATTGTGCCAAGTTTCGCATTGTGCGACCGAGTGCGGTCGAGCGCTTTCAAGCCTCAGATCAGCCTTCATTCATTCAGATTCTGTTTAGGAGTTAAGACGGCCCACGATTCAAGTAAAATCGTCAGCTGTGCTCATCTATCAATTAATACACACACTCACAAACAATACTCAGCACTAGTTAGTATGTTCGAACTTTGAACAGCACACGTCATGCAGGTAACACACACACAGGTAAACCCGCGACTTGGCAACCGAAACAAACCCTACATCCGCCATCTCGATGCACCACTGCCGTACCACTGCCGTATCGTTGCCGCGGTTTTTAACCCCCGACGCAAAAACGACGGGGTGTTATAAGTTTGACGTGTCTGTGTGTGTGTGTGTATCTGTCTGTTCCCCTGTGGCGCTCAAACGGGTGGACCGATTTGAATGCGGTTTTTTTTTTGTTTGAAAGGTGAATTTGTCGAGAGTATTGTTAGCTATGTTTGATGAAAATCGGTCCAAGATGGCCGCCGCTACAAAATGGCGGATTACATATTTTATATGGGTATCAAATTAAAGGGCTTGACAAGTAGAATAGTACTATTGCAAATCCAAGATGGCGGCCGCCACAAAATGGCGAATGTCGGGGGTTTTTTAAATTTTAATTTATACTTGTACTAAGTATGTGAAAATAGTCTATAGTGAGCACCTATTAACCTACGTACCTACGTACAATATAGCACTGTCGGACTCGAAAAGATGTCTGTTTACACCGACTAGCGACTTGAAGTACAGTGCTGGTGCGGCTCAGGCTTCATGTGCAGGAAGCCATAAGACGTCAGAGTGGAAGGTGTATCTACTTCATAAGACGTCAGAGTGGAAGGTGTATCTACTTCATAAGACGTTAGAGTGGAAGGTGTATCTACTTCATAAGACGTCAGAGTGGAAGGTGTATCTACTTCATAAGACGTCAGAGTGGAAGGTGTATCTACTTCATAAGACGTCAGAGTGGAAGGTGTATCTACTTCATAAGACGTCAGAGTGGAAGGTGTATCTACTTCATAAGACGTTAGAGTGGAAGGTGTATCTACTTCATAAGACGTCAGAGTGGAAGGTGTATCTACTTCATAAGACGGCAGAGTGGAAGGTGTATCTACTTCATAAGACATCAGAGTGGAAGGTGTATCTACTTCATAAGACGTTAGAGTGGAAGGTGTATCTACTTCATAAGACGTCAGAGTGGAAGGTGTATCTACTTCATAAGACGTCAGAGTGGAAGGTGTATCTACTTACAAGGAACCGATACGAGTTAATTCGTAAACAGTGATGAAAACCGATATTATTATTGATCTTGATCTGTGGTTCACAAGTTTGTCAAATTATCTAGCGGTGTCAGGCGAACACGAGAACAACTTGAGCCAAGCAGTAAACTCGGGCAACAGCTGTTTAATACTCGAATCGACTCGTGCCAAGTTTCACATTACGACCGCACTCGAGCGAGCTCAGGCGCTCGCGTTCCGTCCCTCACGACTTTACTGTGGGGTTATGCCGAGTTTTCATACCTCAACAAAGCTACTAGATTTCAAATGTCGAAAAAATACAGTATCAGAGTAAAATGGACCCAAAACCTCTTATTAACCGACTTTAAAAAAGGTGGTTTTGTATTCGACCTATGTGTATGTATGTATGCAAGTATCTATGTATGTATGTATGTATGCTCGTGATTATTGCAAAAAACAATGAACCGATTTTGATGATTTTTTTCACTACCGTAATCTACATACTTTCAGGAAGGTTTTATTGTATAACACACATAGTTATCATTCTTATGTACGAAGTTACAAGCATAAAATATTTACTCATACGTCACTTTACCTTACCTTTAATACCTTTTGACCGATTTCTCTGAGATTGTTGGACCGAAATCGGTTCAATTTTTTCTAAAATATAGGTTGTTTTAAAGCCGTAGTTTATGATGATCATATCACATCATCACATGTATGGATGAACTCAAATCTTAAAACAAGCCGGTTTAGGTATATTTTACTTTGAAGTTATTATGTTGCGAAACTCGAATTCAATCGACGTTGCCGCAATATGCAAACTTGGCATAACCTCACTGATATTTGAACATTATTTTACCCTAAGATAAACGTTAACTTTTCCCAAATAACTTAGTCGTTGTTAACTACGAAGCTACTTACAAACGGAGACAGTTTTCCCATTCATTCGCCATTTCATCGCGGACGACCCAAAAACTTTCCAATTTAACTTTAATTAGCTGAAAGCCAAACTTTGCTACTGTTAGCGACCCTTCCTTGCTAATATAACATGTCAATTTCAAAATGGATATCGAAGAGTTAACACTGCTTTTGATCTTTTGATATACCCAAGAAGAGTGTGTGGGAGAGGCTTCCCTAGTAGTGCAACTGGTGGTAGAGTGCTTGCGCAACTAAGCAGACACCAGAATATGAGGTCATACCCTCCATAGAGCTGCATATAACTTTTGTTGGTATCGCGACTGGTTGCACCGTCTTTGGTATCCTAATGAGATAGTGCACTAAACTTATAATCATATTTCATTCACCCGCGTTCTTTTTTATTTTTTTCTGTTCCAATATTTTTTCCAATATTTTTTCCAATATTTCCAAAAACAAGCGGACACCCGCGACTTCGTTCGCGTGGATATTGGTTTCTAAAAATCCCGTGGGAATCATTTTGTTTTCCTAAGCTCCTTTGAGCTCATACCTTGCTAAAAACTGTTAAAAGTTCACTTGCGGATGTTTAGGTAGATCAAAATGTAAACATCCGCCAGTAAAAGTCCCATCAAAATCGATCCAGCCTTTCTGAGATTAGTTGGTAATCTTTAAAGTATCTCCTTTCTAACAAAAAAAGAATGAATGAAATCGGACCACGCGTTAATGAATTACAGCTAAATACAAATTTTAACTTTCATCCCCTCTCCCAAGGGAACCGTGATGAATTTCGGGATAAAAAGTATTCTATATGTTACTCCATAGTATGAACTTAAATCATACCAAGTTTCATTTCAATCCATTCAGTAGTTTTTGCGTGATGCGCGCACAAACATACAGACAAACTGTCAAACAGATAAACAGACAAACAGATAAACAGACAAAAATTTCAATAATAGCTTTTTTACGTTCTATTACTTATCCCTAACATCCCCCAGTTATTATTTTGCAAAAATCTTCAATGTACAGATACGGCAATTCTACGATTTTATTATAATAGAACTTAAATCATACCAAGTTTCATTTCAATCCATTCAGTAGTTTTTGCGTGATGCGCGCACAAACATACAGACAAACTGTCAAACAGATAAACAGACAAACAGATAAACAGATAAACAGACAAACAGACAAAAATTTCAATAATAGCTTTTTTACGTTCTATTACTTATCCCTAACATCCCCCAGTTATTATTTTGCAAATCTTCAATGTACAGATACGGCAATTCTACGATTTTATTATAATATGTATACTTACTATAGATATAGATATTCTTCGTTTAAAAACCGGGTATAAGATATAACTTTTTAATAACTCGCATAACATATCTGGCCACAAGCATTTTCAATTTTCACAATTAGGTATACCGACTTCTTTTAATGCACATAATAATTTGTCTATTGCAAAACATATGTACCTATCTGTTTAATTTTTAACCGACTTCAAAAAAGTAAGTGTTTCTCAATTCGTTGGAATCTTTTTTTATGTATGTTCCCCGATTATACAAAGACGTCTGGACCGATACGGAAAATTATTTTTCCGTATCGGTCCAGACCGTTGAAAAGGTGGGAAATTGAGGGAACTCTTTAATTTTTTTGGTTTATTGGAGTCGGTTTATTTTTTCCTAAAATAAGTATAGCGTGTACGGTGTAAAATAAACGTTGAGCAAAGACAGTGTTGGTAACAAAATATAGGTACCCATAATGTGAATTGGCGCAGTGTAGGCATGCATTGTTTCATAACTTTTTGTGTATCAAAGAGTCCAATTTGTTTCACAGCGCGATCGAGTCTGTTTGTTGGACAGCTTGACAAGTTCACGTTGGTTTTTGTTAAAACTTTCAGAACCGCGTTGCGGTACGGACAACTTTTAACAATCTGTCTGGACTGAAATGCCTGACAGGTACATGAAATATTAAATGAAAGATGAACTTGGCAGCAAAAATCGAAAAAGGGACCGTTTATTCATAGAAAATGGTGCAAACATTCGATGATTTCAAACAGATTTTTAAGAGAATTTTTAGATTGACGAGAATGTAGCTATGACAAATTGTATCGTAATAATGTTGAATATTTTATCCAATCAATATCTATTTTGTTTTTATCAATCAAAACAAAAATTTCATGGCCAGATAATTAATTGTGTGCAAACAAAGAAAACATCGTGAGGAAACTTGCATATTATAACTGAGAGTTCATCATAATGTTCTTAAAGGCGTGTGAACTCTATAAGTAGATCCGCACTCGGTCAGTGTGACGGACTATGGCCTAAACACTTCTCACTCTCACTCACGAGAAGACCCGTGCCTTGTAGTGGGCCGGTAATGGGTTGATCATGATGATGATGCGATGAGTTTATGAAACGTTTAAAAAACATGTATGGCTAAGACTTAGATTTTAATAAAACGTGTTTTGCATCCACAGGAGTTATCTGACGGCAAACCTGTGGCAAAGGAATTTGAAAAACCTTGCATGAATGCGAATCAAATTCAATTCAGACCAAAGCTGCAAGCGACGAAAGCAACGATTTCTTGGAACGATGCAAATTGCGATCTATTTGCAATTCTTCGATTTTCTTTCAACTTGTAACAGTAGGTCTCGCTGTAACTCTGCCCTTTCTAGTCCTGACTTAGTTTTCCAACAGCTCAGCAAACATGCAGTATGGTAAAAGGTTTATACTCAGAAATGCTGGCGCTTTTGAGGTTACCACCGGCGCGGCGCAGTGCGGCAGGGGTGGCGGTTAGATGCGGGAGGGTAGCCCAAATTTGACATTTCAAAGGTTCCTTTTTCGAGATTTTTGCTTTCATTTTCAAGGCTTCATCGATGAGTCATCGAAAATGAACCATCTAAACACCGACCGTTCATCGTTCACAGGCACTGTGCCATAGCCAAATATCGTATCGTGCATCGTTCATCGCAAAAATAAACAATGAACGGGGCACCGTCTAATTCAGACTTTACGGTAGGATGGTAGGAGGAGTAACAGTTGAAAGAAAGAAAGAAATAAAATACATTTATTCAACAATTCTTTCACACATGACATACAAACATAACATTATGCCCTGCATTATATACGCAAACACACATACAAAACATGGGCGCTATGATCTATATTTCATTACTCAAATGTAATTCTATAAACATACCCACTTTTCAAACGCTCGTAAATATTTCAATAATTCAACATTATTTTCTACATCCGAGTAAATTTTCATGTACCTACATGCAGTTACCATTGTTATATCCATATAAACACATTTGTTATTTACCTAATTTGTAAAATGAATAACAAATTACTCCCAATAAAGCACTGTGCACAACTGAATCATACGAGTAGATACCTACAATCCAACTTATTTCTCTGATCGTTACGATAATAGTTTCTGTATGTATCTTGTAGGTACCACTGTGGCATAGCCTTTGCTAACCAGAGCTGCTGTGTTTATTCCACTGCCGATAACTGTACGACAAGTTTTTTCTGTAACTGTAATTTTTTGCCAATAAGCTTCTGTCTCAGGAATTCACTCGCTTCATACATCCATGGTAACTCTTAGAAAGGTCCGATAGGTCTTGGAGACTGTTTGCCGTCTTTATTTGGGCTTTTTTCTCGCACGATGGTCTAATGCACAGCTGGCGAGGAATATTTTTTGTGCATGTTATTAGGTAGCTTGACAACCAGCGCGTTGCCTTGATTCGCGTGGTGGGTTCGTTCCCTTGATGAACCCACAATGATTGTGACCGTGAATTCCTTGGCCACAATAAAGGTAGTGATGCGGAAACTCGTTGAAGGCTCCAAATCTGGGTCTCGGAGACTGCTTGTCGTCTTCAGCTGGGCTTTTTGCTCGCGCGGTGCTCTAATACTGGCGAGGAATTTTTTGTGCTTGTCATTGGGCAGTTTGACGACCAGCGCGTCCCTTCTGACCATCTCCCATGACTGTGACCGTGAGTTCCTTGTCCTTGGCCGCAATGACGATCTAGATGTGGAGTTTTGCTTCCTTTTGCTGTACACTCTGCGCCGATCTCCTCTTCTCGCGTGGTGGTTTAATATTGGCGTGGATTATTTTTCATGCGTCCTATTCTGCCGTCCTAACGAAGAGTGCAATAAGTCGAGTTTTTGGTCAAATTGACTTAAGACCATATCCGTAATCAGGAAAATGAGCTCTATATTTTCGTCTTAGACGTCTTTTTTGTATCTTCAATAGTTTCGGTTCTGTTGGTTACCATAACTGCAATTATATCTATACTAATAAATAAAATTGAAGTGTCTGTCTGTAATATCGAAATAACTACCTCATATTAAGCTCATATAGTTATTTGAACGATACTATAACCGAATCACACGTTTTTAAAATTTTTGTCTGTCTGTCTGTCTGTCTGTCTGTCTGTCTGTCTGTCTGTCTGTTTGAACGGGCTAATCTTTGGAACGGCTGAACCGATTTTGACGGGACTTTCACATACAAGTAGAGAATTAACCAGGGAGTGACATAGGCTACTTTTTTAACCGACTTTCAAAAAAGGAGGAGTTGTGTTTTTCTACCTATGTACACCGATATCTCCGAGATTTTTGAACCGATTTGCGTAATTTTTTTTTTAATCGATAGAGAAACATTGATACACTGTCCTACAAAAAATTTGGATTCCAACTCCTCAATCCTGATGCTGTAGGGGATCTGATCCCCAAAACTAATGGGATTTAGGCACTGTCGGTTATTTAAATTGATATTGGGGATACCAATTAAAGACTTTATTGTTGAATGACCTCGAGTAGGTACATGTCCAACTCCTCAACCCTGATGCTGTAAGGAATTGCATTCTGAAATCGTAAGGATTCCACGGAATTTTTCCGTTTTGTGGACAGGTTACTACTTACTACAGATAGGTTACTTTTTGTTCTGGAAAATCAAAGTTCCCACGAGATTTTTACAAACCTAAATACACACGGGCGAAGCCGTGGGCATCATCTAGTAATATAATAAAACTGTAACAGATCCAATTCTGTACATTGAAGATATTTTGAAAATTTTTATTGGAGGGCATTCTATAATCGATACTGAAGCCAAAACTGCAATTTTTTTCATTTTTGTCTGTCTGTCTGTCTGTCTGTCTGTCTGTCTGTCTGTCTGTCTGTCTGTCTGTCTGTATCTTGGCCGCGCATCACGCCGAAACTACTGAACGGATTCAAATGAAACTTGGTACGATTTGAGTTTATACTCCGAGGTAGGACATAGGATACTTTTCATCCCGAAATTCGGCACGGTTCCCTTGGGAGAGGGGAAGAAAGTTAAAACGTGTATTTAGCTGTAATTCATTAACGGGTAGTTCGATTTAACTCATTCTTTTTTTGTTAGAAAGGTAGTACTTTAAGTATTGTCCCGTAAATGTTTCAATGTCATAGGTATTTTAGTTCAGAAATGACAGACATTTATTGGGTTCAAATAACTTGGGACCTGGATCTTTGAACGTATGGCTTATTTTAAACTGGTGTGCGTTTAAATTTATGTTTGTCGATCTGTCTATTTGTTCCAGCTAATTTCCAAAAAGGCTGGATCGATTTTGACGGAACTTTCAATGGCAGATAGGTGATGTTATAAGGAGTAACTTAGGCTACATTTAGTTTAGGTACAAAAAAGGATTATGGGATCCAATCCGATCCTATATTAAACCTTATATCCGCGCGGACGAAGTCGTGGGGGTCGGCTAGTCTAATATAACGATGTGTAAGGAGCTAATCATAACCGAAATATCTTGAGTTATGACTTGGATAGCTTTGATATTTTGTAATATTACATAAAATAATCGCAATAAGTCCAGTTATTGCACTTATGACTATAGTACGTTTTATAAATTTTTGGCACATTTACTAGTCATAAGCGCAAGAAGTAAGAGTTATTGCAGTTATCATAAGGAAACTTATTACTTAAAATGTCTAGCTTACTAAATGTATTATACTAAAGTAAAGTTAAAATAAACAAAAAGTTTTTGATTTTGACGATTTTGTGGATGTTGTAAAATTGTCAAATTCGTAGATTTTTACTTTTACAAGCACAAAATTAGAAACACAACCACTTAAAGAAAATTTTGGAAGTCAAAACTCATTGGCTGAAAGGGGACAATTTTCATTGAAAGTCAAAGAAAAACATGCAGCTGATTGGAGAGAATTAGAATTAGACAAATAAAAATTATCAAAAAAAAAAAACTAGATATCTATACTAATATAATAAAGCGGAAGAGTTTGTCTGTTTGAACGCGCTAATCTCTGGAAGTACCAGTCGGATTTGAAAAATTATTTTTGCATTTGGTAGTACAGTTTTCCGGAAAGGTTATAGGCTATTTAACATTCCTAAAATCTTCCTCTAAGGGGGTAAAATGGGGGTAGAAAGTTTGTATAAAAGTCCTATGTTTTTAAAGTTACAGACCTGAAATCGGCATTTAGATTATTAGTTTTAAATAATATAAACATGTATATTTTATTCTGAAAAATCTTCCCTTAAGGGTGGTAAAATAGGGGTTGAAAGTTTTTATGTTAAGTTTTAATTATTGTTATTATCAACTTGTAATTTGGAAGGTAGGTTTATTCTAAGGCTTAGATATCAGCCTAGAAAAGATTTCATGAAAATCCTCCCCTAAGGGGGTAAAATGGGGGTAAGAAGGTTATATGAAAGTTCTATGTTTTTGAAGTTACAGATATGAAAATAGGCATTTAGATTATGAATTTTAAATAATAAAAACATGTATAAGTTGTTCTGGAAAATCTCCCATTAAGGGTGGTAAAAAAGGGGATGAAAGTTTTTGTGAAGTTTTAATTATTGTTATTATTATCTTGAAATTTGGACGGTAGGTTCTTTCTAGGGCGTAGATATCAGCCTAGAAAATATTATAGGAAATTTCTCCCCTATGTAAAATATATAAGGGGGTAAAATGGGGGTAGGACGGTTATATGAAAGTTCTATGTTTTTGAATTCAGTTACAGATACGAAAATCGTCATGTAAGTTATTAGTTTTAAATAATAAAAACCTATTTAAATTATTTTGGTAAATCTCTTTTTAACCCCCGACGCAAAAACGACGGGGTGTTATAAGTTTGACGTGTCTGTGTGTGTGTGTGTGTGTGTGTGTGTGTGTGTCTGTCTGTTCCCCTGTGGCGCTCAAACGGGTGGACCGATTTGAATGCGGTTTCTTTTGTTTGAAAGGTGAATTAGTCGAGAGTGTTCTTAGCTATGTTTGATGAAAATCGGTCCAAGATGGCCGCCGCTACAAAATGGCGGATGATATATTTTTTCACAACTCCCTTGATATGGGTATCAAATGAAAGGGCTTGACTAGTAGAATAGCACTATTGCAAATTCAAGATGGCCGCCGCCACTAAATGGCGAATGTCGGGGGTTTTTAAATTTTTAATTTATATATGTTATATTCTTATTATGTTCTTGCAATCACCTTATATCTAATTAAAATAATTCACTAAGGAAAACCGTACATATGGTTGGAAGAAACTATAGGGCATTATATAGTTTGTGCTACACAAATAAGTAGTATCGTTCGTTTCAACCAATGGACGTCCACTGCTGGACATAGGTCTCTTGCAAGGATCGCCACAGCACACGATCTTGTGCCGCCTGATTCCAGCGGCTGCCAGCGACTCGCTTGAGATCGTCTGTCCAACGAGTGGGGGGTCTACCTGCGCTTCGTTTACTGGTGCGAGGTCGCCATTCAAGCACCTTGGGACCCCAACGTCCATCGGTTCTTCGAGCAATGTGCCCCGCCCATTGCCACTTCAGCTTTGCGACTCGATGAGCTATGTCGGTAACTCTGGTTCTCCTGCGGATCTCCTCATTTCTGATTTGATCCCGCAGGGATACTCCGAGCATAGCTCTCTCCATCGCCCGCTGAGTGACCCTGAGCCTTCTTATGAGGCCCATTGTCAGCGAATAAGTAGTATGTAGGTTTACTAACAAAAACTGCAATAAGTAGTGTAGTTATTGCAATTATGATTAGGAATGCTATATCAAAACAATTCATAAGTCCTAATGATAAATACATTATTGCGTTTTTAGTGTGTATATAAACTTATGTACAAATATAATATACTACATAAAATTAAGCATTATTTTATCTGTCGTTCAGTAAAAGTTTCAAACCAATAGCTTTTATAGTTACGAAGATGCACACAAAATAAAAATTAAATCTTTAACTGCAAATATCTCGAAAGTAGTCAAAACCTAGTTATTGCACTCTTCGTTAGGACGGCAGTATTGGGCAGTTTGACAACCAGCGCGTCACCATTGCCCACCCCCGTGATTGTGACCGTGAATTATTTTTCCTTTTCCGCAATAACAACGGCGGCGGGTGCTTTGATCAAGTGGTTTGGTTTCCTCCGCTGCGCGCTCTGCTGATCTCAACGCCAATGCTCTATATTACATAACAGCAAGTGACCAGTCTACGCATTGTGCGAATAGTCTTACTTCTTAGGTATGTTGGCCTAAGGTAAGGTCAAAGGTACCTACAATGCAACTTGTTTCTCTGATCGTTACGGTTATAGTTTCTGTATGTATCTAGGTACCACTGTGGCATAGCCTTTGCTAACCAGAGATTCAGCCGTGTTCATTCCACCATCGATAACTGTACAAGTTTTTATTTTGTAACATTTTTTTTGCGAATAAGCTTCTGTCTCAAGAATTCACTTGCTTCATACATCCATGGAAACTCTTAGAAAGGGCCGATAGGTCTTGGAGACTGTTTGCCGTCTTCGTCTGGGCTTTCTTCTCGCGCGGTGGTCTAATGCTGGCGAGGAATATTTTTTGTGCGTGTTAAGGTAACTTGACAACCAGCGCGTTGCTTTCATTCCTCTTGATGGGTTCGTTCCCTTGATGAACCCACCAAAATTGTGACCAGGAATTCTTTGTCCTTGGCCGCAATGACGATCCAGATGCGGAGTTATTCTTCCTTTGCTGTGCACTCCGCGTCTCTTCGCGCGCGGTGATTTAATACTGGCGTGGGTTATTTTTCATGCGTCTTATTGGGCAATTTGACAACCAGCGCGTCCTCTTTGCTCACTGCCATGACTGTGACCGTGAACTCCTTGTCCTTGGCCGCAATGACAGCGGTGGTGGGTGTTTTGCTCACGTGGTTTGGCTACCCTTGCTACGCGCTCTGCTGATCTCAACGCCAATGCTCCATATTACATAACAGCAAGGTGACCAGTCCAGGGCAGAGGAAGTGAAATTCCTCATCTGGATGATGCGGAGTTTTGCTGTCTCTGCTGCGCGCTCTGCGCAGATCTTCTCATCTCGCGCGGTGGTCTGATATTGGTGAGGAATATTTCTTTGTGCGTTATTGGGCAACTTGGCCATCGGCACGTCCCCTTTGACCACTACCATGATTTGATTGACATGATTTTCTATTCTATTCTGTAACCGTGATTTCCTTGTTCTTTGCGGAAATGATGGTCCTGATGCGGAAACTGGTAGAAGGCTCCAAATTTGGGTCTCGGATACTATTTACCACCTACGTCTGGGCTTTCATCTCGCGCGATGGTGTAATACTAGCGAGGAATATTTTTTGTGCGTTGTTATGAAGCTTGACGACTAATGCGTCCCCTCCCCCTCCATGATTGTGATCGTGAATTCCTTGTCCTTGGTGGCAATAACAGCGGCGGCGGGTGCTTTGGTTAAGTGGTTTGGCTTCTGCTGCGCGCTCTGCTGATCTCAACGCTAATGCTACATATTACATAACGCAAGTGACCAGTCTACGCATTGCGCGAATAGTCTTACTTCTTAGGTATGTTGGCCTACCTTTGATGATTTAGAATAAATCATCAAAGGTATGTACCTACAATGCAACTTGTTTCTCTGATCGTTACGGTTATAGTTTCTGTATGTATCTTATAGGTACCACTGTGCCATAGCGTTTGCTAACCAGAGTTTCAGCCGTGTTCATTCCACCATCGATAACTGTACAAGTTTTTTTTTGTAACATTTTTTTTTTCAATTAGCTTCTGTCTCAGAAATTCACTTGCTTCGTACATCCATGGAAACTCTTAGAAGGGTCCGATAGGTCTTGGAGACTATTTGCCGTCTTCGTATGGGCTTTCTTCTCGCGCGGTGGTCTAATTCTGGCGAGGAATATTTTTCTGCGTGTTATGATAGTTTGACTATGATAGTTGGAATTCTTGCGTTTCATCGGTACATCCAGGGGATCTCATATAAAGGTTTGAATCCGTTGTGTCTTGTTTTCTTTGCTTCTAGATTTTTTGCTTTCTTCGGAATATTTCCTTGTTGATGCAGTATAGGCTGTATGGCTCCAACAAAGTTAATATCTATTGTACGCAAATCCAAATGTAACTTTCCATTTTTATGCCAGGAAGTCTGCGTACAGTATTGATTCTCCTTCTGGTATCTTCTTTCGTTGGGACTCATGCGTTTTGTCGGTACATCCACGGGATCTCATATAAAGGGGTTTGAATCCGTTGTTTCTTGGAGACTTTTTGCTTTCTTCGGAATATTTCCTTGTTGACGCAGTATGGCTCCAACAAAGTTAGTATTGTACACAAATCCAAATGTAACTTCCACATGTTTTTGGCAGGAAGAAACGTGCTTCCTCTGCCCAAAGTTCTGATTATCGGCGTAGCTTCTTTCGTTCAGATTCACGCGTTATGTCTTTGCTTAGGGGTAATATCAAGGAAAGTCTCCAACAAGCCTGTACTAAGTATTTGTTTGTGGCAGTAATATTCGCTCATTATCAAAAGCGTACCAACTGCACGATAACTAAACTGTGGAATAAGTAGAATAATATTGTTCAGCCGTCACAACTCCCACACAATGTAGACTTCAGCTATGACACTTTGTAAAAGTTCGCTTTATGATATTATAAACAACTCGGGAAAATAAACAGCTCTGGAAAACTTACCTACTGGGAATATTTTAAAGCAAGAATTTCAAACCCTTTGGGTGTTTAGAACGTTCAGAAGTGAAACTTCTTTACCAGCGCGGCGGTTCGAGGCAAAATGTACACAAACACATGGGGTAAGTAATCGAAAATGGTTACTTATTTTTTTTTTATTGGTCAATATAATACAAAAATTTATTTTTTAATATTATTTCGGCCATTCTCTAGAAAACTTTGCGAACATTCGATGACACATGATCATGGTTCCGGAGGATAATAACAAAAAAATACTAAATAAATAACTAAAGATTTTATTTGAAATAATTTTTTTAAATAAACAATAATTTTGTTTTTCACCTTTTATAAAATGTAATCAATTACTTACAGTCAAGAACTGTGCACAGCTGTTTGTTACACAAACAAACTATCATACAATATACCTAACTTATTTTAATGTACCATTTATTTATTTTTTCTCTTACCACTATGGTTTTAGTATTTGCTCACCAGAGCTTCAGCTGTGTTTGTTCCACTGGCGATAACAGTACATGTTTTTTCTGGAAAGCTTTATTTAGTAATCTGGATATAATCAACAGTGACAATTTTTTTGCACGCAATGCAATTTCTTTCTCTGGTCATTGTCATTTCTGTACCAAGGTACTACTGTTGCATAGCCTTTGCTCACCAGAGCTTCAGCTGTTTATTCCACTGGCGATTGCTGTACCTACAACATGTTTGTTAACTTCTGGAAAGTTTTCGTTAGTAAGCTAGATATAATCAACAGTGACAATTTTTTTGCCAATAGGTATGCTTCTTTCCTGAAAAATCACGTGCTTTGTGAGTGGATATACCTACGTACGGAATCTCTTACTTAATTTATACTTAAACAAATTACTCCCAGTCACATACTGTACACAACTGTTTGGTTAACGACAAATCACACAATGCAACTTGTTTCTCTGATCGTTATTATTTCTGTACCAAGGTACTACGGTTGCATAGCCTTTGCTCACCAGAGCTTCAGCTGTTTGTTCCACCGGCGATTACTGTACCTACAACATGTTTTTTCTGAAAAGTTTTCTTTAGTAGGCTGGATATAATCAACAGTGTCAATTTTTTTGCACGCAATGCAATTTCTTTCTCTGGTCATTGTCATTTCTGTACCAAGGTACTACTGTCGCATAAACTTTGCTCACCAGAGCTTCAGCTGATTGTTTCACCGGCGATTACTGTACAGCATGTTTTTTCTGGAAACTTTTCTTTAAGTAGTAGGCTGGATTAACAGTGACAATTTTTTTTCAACAATATGCTTTTTTGTAAAAATTCATGTGCTTCGTATGTGGATAAACGTGGATATAAACTGTATTCACAAATAAAGAAATTTGAATTTGAATATACTTACGTACGGAATCTCGTACATATTTTATAAACGACAAATTACGTCCAGTCACATACTTAGACAACTGTCATACAATGCAACTTGTTTCTCTGATCGTTATCATTTCTGTACCAAGGTACTACAGCTGTTGCATAGCCTTTGCTCACTAGAGCTTCAGCTGTGTTTATTCCAGCAGTGATAACTGTATAACATGTTTTTTCTGGAAACTTTTTTTAGTTGGCTGGATGTAATTGACAGTGTCAATATTTTGCATGCAATGCAATTTCTTTCTCTGATCGTTGTCATTTCTGTACCAAGGTACTACTGTCACATAGTCTTTGCTCACTAGAGCTTCAGCTGGTTGTTTGACCGGCGATACCTACTGTGCAACATGTTTTTTCTGGAAAGTTTTTTTTTTAGTAGGCTAGACTAGTTAGTAGCTAGTAGCTAGGCAGCAGCTGCAGTGACAATTTTTTACCAATAAGTCTGTCCTGAAAAATAAGTAATGCTTCTTTCCTGAAAAATAGACTAGTCACATACTGTAGACAACAGTCATACAATGCAATTTGTTTCTCTGATCGTTGTCATTTCTGTATCAAGGTACTACTGCCGCATAGCCTTTGTTCACCAGAGCTTCAGCTGTATTTCCTCCACCGGCGATGACTGTACAACATGTTTTTTATGTAACAATTTTTTTTGCCAATAAGTTTCTCTCGAAGAAATTCACTCGCTTCGTACATCCATGGAATCTCGTAGAGAGTTAGCTCTTGGAGACTGTTTGTCTTCGTCTGGGCTTTCTTCTCATGCGGTGGTCTGATATTCGCGAGGAACATTTCTCTTGCGCATTGTTGAGTAGCTAACGACGGTCCCCGTTGACCGCCCCCATGATCGTGACCATGAATTCTTTATCTTTGGCAGCAATGATTTGTGCATTGCTCACGTAGTTGGTCTAAATGCGGAATTTAGCTTCGTGTTTTGCGCGCTCTGCTGATCTTAATGCTGATGCACCAGACTTCATTATAGCAAGCCTACCTAACCTTTGTCTAACTAACGCTTCGGCACTTTTTCCTTGCGGAAACAGGGTGGTCCCCGTTGACTGCCTCCAGGATGATGTCCGTGAACTCCTTGTCTTTGGCAGCAATGATGGTTGCATGACTCACTAGTTGTTTTAGATGCGGAGTTGAACATCTTCTGCGCGTTCTGCTGATCTTAATGCTGATTCTCCAGACTTTATTACAGCAAGTCTACCTCATCCTTGTCTAACTAACTCTTAGGCAATTTTTCCTTGCGGAAGCACGATGGTCCCCGTTGAGTACCTCCAGGATGAGAGCCGTGAAGTCCCTGTCCTTGGCAGCAATGATGGGTGCGTTGCTCACGTAGTTGATGTAAATACGGAGTTTAGCTTCATCTTCTGCGCGTTCTGCTGGTCTTAATGCTGATGCTCCAGACTTCATCACAGCAAGTGACCAGCCTACCTAACCCTTGTCTAATTAACGTTTCGTAAATTTTTCCTTGCAGTATTGCATGGTTGCAACAAAGTTATTGTTGTAAACAAATCTCAATATAACTTTTACATGCTTTTGCCGGGAAGAAGCGCGCATTCTCTGCATATTTTTCTAATTCTCCATGCTGTAGCTTCTTTTGTTGGAATTCAGGCGTTTCGTAGATACATCCAGGGAATCTCATAGAAGAGTTTGAATCTGTTAGATCTCGGGGACTGTTTGTCTTCTTCGTCTGCGCTTTTTTCTCGTGCGGTGGTCTAATGCTGGCAAGGAATATTTTCTCTTGCGTATTTTTGAGTAGCTCACGACGGTCGCTAACCGCCTCCATGACGATGGCCGTGAACTCCTTGTCCTTGTCCAGAGTTTGCCTTCCTCTACTGCACGCTCTGCTGATTTCAATGCCGATGTTCCAAACTTCATTACAGCAAGTGACCAGACGCATTGCGCGAACCCTTGTCTAACATCGGCAATATTGCTTTATCTTTGCGAATGCAGGATGGCTCCAACAAAGTTATTGTTGTTAACAGATTCCAATAAAATATTTCTGCCGGGAAGAAATGCGCTTGCTCTGCGTTCCAGTCTTGTTACTTCTTTGGTTGTAATTCACGCGTTTCGTCGGTACATGCAGGAAATCTTGTAGAGAGGTTTCGAATGCGTTAGGTTTCGTAGACAGTTCGCTTTCTTCGTCTGCACTTACTACGAATCATATACATACCTACATACTGTCTCACTTACGCTTCAGCAATATTTCCTTATCCTTGCGGTTGCAGGATGGTTCCAACAAAGTTATTGTTATTAACAGATTCCAATATAACTTGCACATGTTTTCGCAAGAGTCTGGTCTCCGGGATGAAATGCGCTTCCTCTTCATATGGATTTGACTCACCGTCTTATTTTACAGCAGAGCATTTTTCCAGAAAGCATCAATGTATCAGGTGTATTAAAAATAGGCAACAAGCGTAATCTTACTGTTGAACCATTTCTCACATACACTATTTTGACTGGTATTTGTTGCCTTTGGATAGCCCACTGTCACTGGAGCTCAGGTCTCCAGAAACTCTTGCTCAATTTTAACTAGTAAGTCCCGGCTCCTTTCTCGAATCTTTCACAAGACCAAGCAGGCAGAATCTCGGTCATATTTTCGTTATTTATAAAATCTTTTCCTGCACCAAAGTTATTCTCTTGTAGCAGAATTAGGTGGCTCGACAGCTTCGGTGGTCACTTAAAGCAGACATCGCCTACACCACCACCTTACAGATTCCCTTAAACACAGCGCACAGGTGAAACTTCACTTCACTTGCCCTGCCAATGTGCATTGGTGTGCGCGTTCTAACACGTACCTATTTTCCACTTGTGCATGCATTTTGCATCTCTGTTCGCAAGATTCAGTGAATTCGTATTGTATTGTAACTAGCATTGTACATAATTCGGCGGTACCATCGATGTATAGGCGGTACCGACTTGTGTGCCATGGCAGCTCGTAACTCACGCGACATGTCTAGATTTTTTCAGCAACACTTGTCCTGCCCATTTGCACTGGTCAGCGTAACGTTCTGCTAATCGGAGGACACGTACCAAAATAATGTTCTCACTCTCCACTTGTCGTCGTTGTCGGTAAACGAAAATGCATTTGACTTGCAGCGAATTCGTATTGTAAATTGTAATTAGCGTTGTACATAATATGCGGCGGTACCAACTTGAGTACTTATCACAGTCGCCCGTAACTCACGCTTGGGTTTTTTACAACAAAATACACTATTCTCTGAGTCACACGTATAACTTCCACTTCACACCGCCGTGAATTAATTACACATTCGTGTAATTTTTTTTCCGTGAATTAATTATTTTCTACGAAATTTACAAAAAAGACCGCGCTGCTCGTTATGTGTGAGTAAACTTCAATTGTGTTGAACTCGAGACTGGTTATTGACGATTAGGTCAAGTTAATGTCTGTTTTATAACTACCCACACTAGAAAATACAATTACAATAAGAATGCGGTAGCTGTGGCGGTGGCAAGCGAATGATATCGATAAGGGTCCGTTTACATAGACCGGCTCGGTGAGCAGATCAAATCGTATTTAGAATAGAGTTTCACTACATTGAAATACGATTTATTTTTATATTTCGATTTCAATAAGGGTCCATTCACATAGTCCGGCTCGGAGAGCAGAACAAATCGTATTTAAAATAGAGTTGTACTACATTGAAATACGGATTATTTTTACATTTAAAATTTTCAAATTAACATGTATATCAGCTAACCGGCTCCCCTTGTAAGCCAGTTGGCTGCTCTTTGCACGTGCCCTTTCGACTAACCGTGCTGCCGACCGGCTCTGTTTGTCTGTTTGTGTGCTCCATGCGCCCACACGGCTTGTCCAGCTAGCCACGCGCCGCGTATTTACATTCTATGCATAGCCAAAATGCAACCATCGGATTCTGCTCATGTATATAATATTGTAATGCAATTTTTATATTTTGTATTACAATGTTCCTATACACGAATTTTGCATACTACTCGTGTATAGTTTGCAACGTTGACGCGCGCTTGCATCTTTCCAATTTATACAAGAGAAAAAATTGACCGGGCCTCCGTCGCATAATGGGGGGGCCATTATGCGACGGAGGCCCGGTCAATTTTTTCTGGGTGCAAATAACAAAGAAATAACAACGAATGGTATGGCGGGTCTTACAGACCCCGGCATCCCCTTCTAACCTAACCTATCTGAGTCGGAGTGCCCCAAGTCCCGAGCTCGCTTCGCTCGCTCTTGGACCCTAAGTTCTCTGTGACTGTATTTTCTTGTATCATAAACCTCTTTAAAATAAATAATTACAGGTTATTATTAGTTTATATGCGTACTAGCACTGTATATTAGAGAACAAACTAGTTATTAAGCCATTACAAAGTATACACGAGTATTTGCGTACTACTCTTGGTATACACTGTAATCACAGATTTAAAAATTGCATTAGAATGTATACAAGAGCAGATTCCTATGGTTGTATTTTGGCTATGTATAGAATATAAATACGCCCGCACGCCATTCAAGCTCGGATCCGAAAGCACTTAACCGCACGCTCTCCGAGCCCGTCTATGTGAACGGACACTCTAAAACGCATATAAAACGGAATTGAACGCTACAAAAAAAATGCACATTTCATTCAATTATTATTATTAAGCGAAGAACCACGAGACCGTGGTGTTTCAAGAAGAACATTAACTTTGTTATAAGTATTAATTAATAAGTTATAATTTGTTAAGCTTATAATAATTTTAGATGGTCTCTAATTCTCTGTTGATGTAACCTTCATAATCAAAGTGATAATAACATTTTCTGTTACTTTAACGAATTATCAATTGACTAATTCGGGTTCCAATACTTTGGAAGCTTCGTTGAATTTCCTACTTTAAGGTCGGAGTGAAGTTGAAGGTTGTGTACAATTTTGAATTTCTATGAGTTCAGAGACGAACTTTAAATATTTTTAAAGTTTAGTTGTACTAACTAACAAGTAGGTTTAAGGTTTATTGTATTTTTAGCACTATGATTCTTTAGATGGTCGAAATAAAATGTTTTTATTTATTTTGTTATTTTTATTTTTAATAACTTGTAATACTTAGACGTAGGTATTTGCTTCTTTTGTTGAAAAATTTGTAAAACCATCATTGCGTTAAGAAGCGGCACTAACCCTACCTACCCCTCCCGTAAATCCTCGTCTGACGTCGCTCGCAACGGAGAAGTACCCCTAGCAGTATTCTGGGTAACGTTGATCACGCTCGATTTACGTAGGTATACGTAAAAGTAGGTAAGTTTTGTCAGTAGTAGTGGTAGGTTGGCTTGTACGTATATGAAGCACATGAGTAGATATCCCTACAGAGAGAAAGCTTCATACAAGCAGCCCGCTGTAGGTAGATACACTCACACATGAGCTCTCACCAACGGTTCACGGACGCAAGGATAAGGATATAGGCAAGGAACACTTCTTTGCTATCTAGCTTTTATGATGACAGAAAATTCTTTGACATAAAAAGTGTTATAAAAACCACTATAAAAATGTCAAAGAGAACTTGATACTTAATCTGAGAAAAATGTAACCTATGTCACCTGGACCATAACAACGAATCAATTGACACCTCATTCATCAAATTCGGCCCTGTAGTTTAGACGCTAAAATCGTATACAGACATAAGTAGGTACCTACGTACACAAACTGCTAAAATCATAACTCTTCCTTTTGTCTTTGCTGTAGTCGGGTAAAAAGGAGCAAAAATCATGCCAGCGCTGGCACGCCATGTGATGCTGTTGCCAGTCACAAACAACCTGCACTTAGCGGAGATTGTATAAACAAAATAATCTCCATAGTGATAAACACATCCATTTCGCAAATAGGCGAGAGCACACCGAGCTAATGCTCACTAGTGGCGTGATCAAATACGCGCGTTTAATGTTTATTGGACGAGCCGTGCCTAATCCACTTACCGGCTAAAGGCCGGTGCGTACCGAGCGGGTTTTTTTCCTCCATAACAAGTTAGCGCTTGACAGTGATTTGACTGCGGCTGTTGGTGATAATGTAGACAAATGAAGTCTTTAGATATTACAGTAATACACATATCTATTTTGCAAATAGACGAAATTACACAGAGCAAATGCTGTTATCACCGTAAGTAATTATCACCATTACCTCAATGTTCTTGTTCTTAAATTGACGTTCAAAAAGTGTACAGTGTACCAATTTTGAATTAAATTTATTTGACTTTGACTTTGATTCATCGGGTGTTAAATTGAATTAGCCGTACCTAATCCTAAGTGGATTAGATTAAATGCCGGTAAGTGTTCGTTAGTTTTTGACATGATGAACCTATGGTTAATTTTTACGCAAGAGCCGAGATAAAAAATAGCCTAGATCTACTTCCGGTACACTCATCTATTTGCCTGTTAAAATCCCGTCAAAATCGGTTTAGCTGTCGTGAAGATAACAAGATTCCTGGACAGTTTTTATACAAAACCATTTTTACCCATTTTAATCAAAATTGTAATTATTGAAGCAAAATAGGCATAAGTATGCCCACAGCCGATGTTCCGCCGCTTACTCGCTTCATTCTATATCGTTATAAGCTTTAATATAGAGATTTACTTGTTCAGCGCGTTCAATACACACGCCCCAGAGAGTAAACACATCAGTATCTAGTTTAATATAATCCGGTATCTACTATTAATACTAAAATTATACTTTAACATTTTTACAGGCGAAAGTTTGTATGTGTTACAACCAAAGTAATTAATTAGCTTTTATTCATAATGACTGGCAATTATAAATAATATCTAAATTGTCCAGATATTATTCATAACTAGATGATGCCCACGGCTTCGCCCGTGTGGATTTAGGTTTTTAAAAATCCCGTGGGAACTTTTGATTTTCCAGAACAAAAAGTAGCTTATCTGTAGAAACCCGTCCCCAAAACGGAAAAATCCTGTGGGATCCCCACGATTTCGGAATACAATTCCTTACAGCATCAGGGTTGAGGAGTTGGATATGTACCTACTCGAGTTCATTCAACGATAGTCTTTAATTGGTACCCCCAATATCAATTTAAATAACCGAAAGTTTCTAAAACCCATTAGTTTTGGGGATTAGGTCCCCTACAGCATCAGGATTGAGGAGTTGGAATCCAAATTTCTTACAGAACAGGGTCGCATTGTTTCTCTATCGATTAAAAAAAAAATTACGCAAATCGGTTCAGAAATCTCGGAGATATCGGTGTACATAGGTAGAAAAACACAACTCCTCCTTTTTTGAAAGTCGGTTAAAAAAGTAGCCTATGTTACTCCCTGGTTAATTCTCTACTTGTATGTGAAGGTCCCGTCAAAATCGGTTCAGCCGTTCCGAAGATTAGCCCGTTCAAACAGACAGACAGACAGACAGACAGACAGACAGACAGACAGACAAAAATTTTAAAACGTGTGATTCGGTTATGGTAGCGTTCAAATAATCATATGAGCTTAATATGAGGTAGTTATTTCGATATTACAGACAGACACTTCAATTTTATTTATTAGTATAGATATCATGTCAAACCAGACATTATTCATAATAGCAGATGAACGTTGGTCAAAATGATAAATACGGCCCGCCTTGCTTCCCCTCCCGCATCTCATTCCTTTGTGGTGTGGCGTGATCACCACGATCTCGTAATCTAAACTACCCTATCCTAACCTAACCACTAACCTAGCCTAAAATTCCTGATGTAGACCGTGCCAAAGCTGATGATAGAAATATTATATGCATAGCTGTTGTAATTTCTCCGGAGACACCTCAGAAGATAAGTACCGCACGAAAATAAGTATTATTAATGAACTAGTGGATGCGTGTCACTTACAGAAGCTAGGTTAGGTTAGGTTAGAACATAAATATTGAGGTGCCCGGCCGCAGGCCGGGCACTTAGGTTCTATTGGATCCTAGGTAGAATGTGGTCCAAAACGAAATCTGAGCACCCCAACCCAAAGCAATAAGTCGGTTAAGTTCAAACAGTTACCTAATTAATTTTGAAAAAAAAAATCCTATGGTTGCGTTTTGACCTTGTATATATTGGAACGATGCACGCGCGCGTCCACGTTACAAAATATATACTAGTAGTACGCAAAATTCGTGTATACTTTGTAGTACAAAATTTGAAACTGCATTACAATGTATATGTTACAGCCAAAGTAATTAATTGGCTTTTATTCATAATGACTGGCAATTATAAATAATATCTAAATTGTCCAGATATTATTCATAATATCATGTCAAACCAGACATTATTCATAATAGCAGGTGAACGTTGGTCAAAATGATAAATACGGCCCGACTTGCTTCCTCTCCCGCATCTCATTCCTTTGTGGTGCGGCGTGATCACCACGATCTCGTAATCTAAACTACCCTATCCTAACTTAACCTAACCTAGCCTAAAATTCTTGATGTAGAGTGTGCCACAGCTGATGATAGAAACATTATAGGCATACCTAGCTGTTTTAATTTCTCCGGAGACACCTCAGGAGATAAGTACCTCACGAAAATAAGTATTATTAATGAACTAGTGAATGCCTGCCACTTCGCCCGCGTGAACGCAGGAACTCTTTGTTTTTCCTAAGCTCCTTTGAGCTCATACTGATAAAAGTCGCGCATTAAAATGGAACTACAGTAATGAGTATTCATTTTTAATTTAATAGCTCTTTCCCATCCTAAACTTTTCCCAATGGAAGTCCCATCAAAATCGGTCCAGCGTTTCGGAGACAGACAAACACAAATTTAAATGCATCCCAGATGATAATCCAGACGTTTAAAGTTTCCTGTGCAATCCGGGTTTCAAGTTATATGGAATACTGAGGATTGTGATGGCTGTAATTTCTAAACTACAAAACCGATGACCTTGAAAAATTTACGAAATAATTTTTAAAGTATCTCCTTTCTAATAAAAAAAGAATGAATGAAATCGAACTACCCGTTAATAAATTACAGCTAAGTACACATTTTAACTTTCATCCCCTCTCCCAAGGGAACCGTGCTGAATTTCGGAATGAAAAGTATCCTATAAATTACTCAGTAGTATTAACTTAAATCATGCCAAGTTTCATTTCACAGACCACGTAGCTTTGTCTGCCCTGCCCCTAGAGTGTTTTTATAAAGCCGTAGGTGCGAAGGGAGAGCAGCCCCCGCCCGCCGTAGAAAATCTTAGGCACCCGTGCGAGCCGTAGCGGATGAGGCAGGTCGAAGCTGTGGAGGTGAGCATGTGTGCCTGGGCTTTACTACGCAGGGGCGATGTGGATGCACTTCCCGCAGCGCCGAAGCCGTTGCAGAAGTAACTAAGTATGTTTTTGGGTGGTATAAACTGTTTATTTGACGTTATATTTTGCAATATCTGGTGAACAGTTAAACATAAGTCCTTGTTTTGTTACTTTATCCAAGTCTTCCAAGATATTATATAAAATAGCTGAATATTATTCATAATAGCTAGATAATTTTAATAATTCTGTGTCAATTATTACTTTATCCAAATTGAGTTGATATTATTTATAATGGCTGGATAGTATTCATAATATCCTTATTTATTACTTTGGCTGTAACATATACATAAGCAGAATCCTATGGGTGCATTCTGGCTATGTATATTATGTAAATACGCGCCTCCGCCCGCCGTAGAAAATCGCAGGCACCCGCGCGAGCCGTAGCGGCCGAAGAGCCGAAGCTGCGGTGGTGAGCGTGGGCGCCTGGGCTTTGCTACACAACCTGGGCGATGGGGCTGCACTTCCCCTAGCGCCGAAGCTGTTGCAGAAGTAACTATGTTTTTGGGTGGTATAAACTGTTTATTTGACGTTATATTTTGCAATATCTGGTGATCAGTTAAACATAAGTCCTTGTTTTGTTACTTTATCCAAGTCTTCCAAGATATTATATAAAATAGCTGAATATTATTTATAATAGCTAGATAATTTTAATAATTCTGTGTCAATTATTACTTTATCCAAATTGAGTTGATAATATTTATAATGGCTGGATAGTATACATAATATCCTTATTTATTACTTTGGCTGTAACATATGTATGTGTGTATGTTTGTTATTACTCTTTAACGCCGTAACTACTGAACCAATTTGGCTGAAATTTGGAACGGAAATAGTTTATACCCCGGAATAACACATAGGCTACTTTTTATCCTGGAAAAATCCACAGTTCCCGCGGGATTTTGAAAAAACGGTGCTACAGTAATCTACTGCCACAGCTAAATATGTAGATTACTACAGCAAACCTTGGAAGTAGGTATAAAGGGTTTTGAAAAACTGAAATTCACGCGGGCGAAGCTGCGGGCAAAAGCTAGTTTGATCGTAAATTAAAGCTAATTTTCATTTTCGTGTGTGAAGTCTACCAATCTGCACTTGGCCAGAATGGTAGTAAGTAGGCTACAACTTAAATCCTTCGCAGTCTGAGAAGAGTAGGGGGGGGGGGGTAAAATTCCCAGAGGATAAACCTTTGTGGTAAGATTCTACCCCGAATCCGCCTGGCTAGCGACCACACTTCAGCCGTAATCTGCCGCAAAGCATCCGTGTGTTCCGGCAGCGAGCTGAAGAGCCAGTCCCCTTCCTCAAAAGCCGGCAACGCATTAGTGGTTCCTCAGGTGCTGCTAATGTTCATGGGCGGCGATAATCATTTAATCATTTAATCAATCAGCGAACTAATAAAAAGCTGTGATAGCTTAGTGGTTAGGACGACCGACTGCTAATCGGAGGTCGTGGGTTCGATCCCGGGGCACGCACCTCTAACTTTTCGGAGTTATGTGCGTTTTAAGTATTTAAATATCACTTGCTTTAACGGTGAAGGAAAACATCGTGAGGAAACCTGCATGCCTGAGAGTTCTCCATAACGTTCTCAAAGGTGTGTGAAGTCTGCCAATCCGCTTGGCCAGCGTGGTAGACTATGGCCAAAACCCTTCTCACCCTGAGAGGAGACCCGTGCTCTGTAGTGAGCCGGTAATAGGTTGATCATGATGATGATGATGATAATCACTTAACATCAGTTGACCCGCTTGCTCGTTTCTCCGCTATTATTATTTAAAAGTAAATCTAAATCCACGCGGTCGGTCGCCAGTTTCAAATAAATACGAAATGTGATTGACTGATTGATTACTTAGGAAAAAGCTTTTCGATGCTCAGCGAACTAATAACTCATGGGAAGTGACAGCTTTGAAATCAACTTACCGCGTTAAAAACCAATCTTGTTATCGACAAGTGAAAACTGTACGGCGCAAGCTAGCTTAAGCTAACTTAGCTTAGCTTAATTCGACGTCGCTCCGGCAACCTTTGAACTTTAGTTCACACTTCGAACTACAGAGCTAAGCTAAGTGAGTTTGTTGTGGCTTGCGCACCCTTTACTTCAGTTCACACCGCGAACTAAATAGCTAAGCTAAGGAAGTTTTGTGTGAGCTCTTCTCAGAGTAGTCGAAAACTTTTTTTAAGTATGTACTACATATCGAAATACAATGACTTCAGAGTGAAATGTACCTAAACTAGCTTATTTTAAGGTTTGAGTTCGCCAATACAATATATATTCGACATATTGAATTACGACTTCAAAATAAGAGTCTTTGGGTTCATTTTGCATTACATATTACAGTTTTTCGATATTTAATATTTGGTAAAGTTTTGGAGGTGCGCAAACTTAGAATATCTAAATGTACAGGGGTGTTTTGAACCCTGATAGCTTTAGCACACGAGTAGATAGGTACAGAGAGGAAGCTTCATACAAACGGCCCGCTGTAGGTACACTCACACAAACACACTCACCAACGGTTCACGGACGGACGCCCGCTCGGTCTACCAACCGGTAAAGTTGGGTAATAAACGTGCGCATACATATGTGTGAGTGTACCTACAGCGGGCCGCTTGCAGAAGCTTTCCCTCTGTACATATCTACTCGAGTGGCTTTAGTTTTAAGCTTTCGTTAACAATATTATTATTATCATCGTTTCTTACTTCCATAGATACAGATAGGTACTTGTGACGTTGTTTGACAATGAAAAAATGTACTTACAGTAGGTAAGTAGGTACCTACAGTGTAACAATTTTGAAAATAAAGATTTTTTGAGTGATCTGAAAATTGGTTTAATTTTGATTTGCATGCGGGCGCATTGCTGCTTACCACTGATCTACTTATTTCGAATTATGTACCTAGTGTTTATACAATGCGCTATGCAGTAAAGTGATAAACAAAATCTTTTCACAAAGAACATACAAAACAAAGCTAGACAATCCAAACACAATCGGAATAACAATAAATGTTCTATTCTACCAAATAAATATTGGTCTGACTCAAAGCCATTCGGAGTCCGGACTTTGACTGAACTGAATTGAAAAAGTAATCCTCGAATAGAGGAATTATACTGAATGAAAAGCGTTGAAAAACGATATACAGGGAATAAACAAAGCGTCTATTGTTTAGTTTGTTTATTACTTTTGTAAAAAGAGTAGTTTTTCACCGCTTTGGCTCAGGGGCGTAGCTACCGCCGTATCTGCCGTATCAATTATACGGGGCCTCAAGCCATGGGGGCCCCCGACGTGCGTAAGCAAAAATTAAAAAAAACTTCCCATAATTTTTACACTCCTAATTTTTACACTTTTAATTTTATGCAAACATTTTTTTTCTTTTGTGAGAAATCTTTACTTTTCATAAGGGCCCCCAAACAAATTTTTATACGGGGCCCCGCCAAGGTACACTATGCCACTGCTTTGGCTGTCTCTCTCAGGCATCGAACTCTGAAATTGATGGACTGTTTAGAATGCGGTTTTTATACCAACTTTAAAAAAGGAGGTTATCAATTCGACAGTATGTATATATGTCTATGTACCTATGTAATATTATTAGAACTGCAAAATATTCATATTATGATAATATACCTATAAGGGCTTCCAAACAAATATACAAAATTTCATACTTAGATGTATGTATGTACCTATGCATGTATGTTTGTACGCGGATTTCTCCGAATCTATTGATCGGTTGTGACCAATCTTTCTTTATTGGCTTACGTTTACTTCAACTTAGGGAATTGTACAAGTTTCATCAAAATCTGTTCGATAGTTTCCGAGATATAGGCTGTTAAGTGCATGGTGAAGTCGGTTTTACTTTCAATCTTTTATTAAAGCACTTGTTATAGATACGTCACCGTAAAATTGACAATAACGTTAGGTTATAATATACCTACCTATCTCGCGAGATTGTGAACTGTCGAAAGATTGTGAACCGTAACATCATCGAACTACGTAACATATTGCTTACAATTTAACGCATTATATTTCGGTAGATTGTAATCTAAAGAAGTGAATCACTGATTCAAGATTTAGATTTAGATAAAGTACGCAATCTACCGAAAAATAATGCGTTAAATTGTAAGCAATATGTTACGGTTCATAATCTTTCGACAGTTCACAATCTCGCGAGATATATTAACCTAACGTTATTTAGAATTTTACGGTGACATAATATACATAATATAATATGAAGGTGGGTTTAAGGATGATTTTAATTTAAATGCTAGAGAGGACAAAGACGAAATTTTTATTTTCTTGCATTCCCGTCCCTGTAATGGCTCATCGGAATTTGCGGTCTCATGTGGACATTAAGGTTCGCCGCCAAACTGTAAATTAAAAAAAAATACAAATAATAAATTTTCAACACACTTGCTCATAAAGTAGCTCTACGTTCACCGCAATTAGGCAGATAATTACACCTATTATACAAACTATGACTTTTGTTTTACTATTATTCACAAGTGAATTATAGAGTTTTATTTTTAATTTATTGGTTGAGTTGGTTCCTTTCTTCTTAAAAAAGTTTCGATACAAAAAAGGTCGTATTCAATAGTACAAATAAATTAATATACCTTTTGCTTGCTCATTTCATGCAACTTCGTATTTAAATAGATAATTTCAACTTGTACGTGTTTAATAAATAAAACTTTCTCTCAAATATAACTTTTGTTTTTTCTGTAATAAAGAAAACTTGAAATTCCCCATTTTGTACGTGGCTAAAACGCTATCCGCGAAAAGCCAAATAAAACAAACCTCATTCTATAGTCTATGGCCGATTGCCATTTTAAGAAGCGCGCGCATAGGAAAACTGATTAATTTTTCCCGCCATTGCAAAATGCCATAGAAAACAAACCTTATTCTATTATATATATAAAGCTACTTGAAGTAAGGTACTGATCACCTCTCCTGAACAATTTTGTATGGAACTTTTTCACCATACTTTCCGTGTGTGTAAAATTCAAAAATTCTAGGTCAACAAAATTATAGAGAGAGCTGAAGGTGGAAAACTGACTAGGGTGCCCTAAGGGATCTCAAAAACTATCAGTCGGAGAGGTACCGTCCTGAAACAAAAAATGTTCAAAACCTTGGGCTATTGGGTGAACCGGTGAAAAAAATATGGCCACCAAACAAAAAAAATTTTCGTCTCCATACAAAAATTTCCTAATTTTCAAGAGGCTCTCAAGAACAATTTTGTATGGAACTTTTTTCCCCTTACTATTTATATGCGTAGAACTTATAGGTCTTCCTTCAGGAAAATTATAAAACGTCGTGAATGTGGAAAATTTACCAGAGTACCCCAAAGGATCTCAAAAACTATCAATCATAGAACCATGGTCCTGAAAGCGAAAATGTTCAAGACCTTGGGCCCTTTGGTGAGCCAGTAAAAAAAAGATAGGTACCGAACAAAAAAAATTTTCGCGTCCATACAAATTTTTTTTTTTAATTTTCAAGAGGCTCTCCAGAACATTTTTGTATGGAACTTTTTTCTATCTCTAAGCGCATGCATAGAACTCATGAGTGTCCTTTCAGGAAAAATACGAAACGTTATGAATGTGGAATATTTACCAGGGTACCTCATGGGTCCTCCAAAACTACCAGTCATACAGACATGGTCCCAAACAAATGTTATTAAAGACCTTGGGCCATTGGGTGAACCGGTAAAAAAAAGATGGCCGCCGAACAAAAAAAAATTTTCTCCATACAAATTTTTTGGGTTCTTTTCAAGAGGCTCTCCAGAACAATTTTGTATGGAACTTTTTTCCTTTCACTATTTATGTGCATAGAACTTATGGGTCTTCCTTCAGGAAAATTATGAAACGTCATGAATGTGGAAAATTTACCAGAGTACCCCATGGGTTCTCCAAAACTACCAATCATACAGACATGGTGCCAAACAAATGTTATTAAAGATCTTGGGCCGTTGGGTGAACCGGTAAAAAAAAGATGGCCGCCGAACAAAAAAAAATTTTCTCCATACAAATTTTTTGGGTTCTATTCAAGAGGCTCTCCAGAACAATTTTGTATGGAACTTTTCCCTTCACTATTTATGTGCGTAGAACTTATGGGTCTTCCTTCAGGAAAATTATGAAACGTCATGAATGTGGAAAATTTACCAGAGTACCCTAACGGTCCTCAAAAACTATCAGTCATAGAGGCATGGTCCTGAAACTAAAAATATTCAAGACCTTAGGCCCTTTGGTGAGCCAGTAAAAAAATGATAGCTACGGAACAAAAAAATTCGTGTCCATACAAAATTTATTTTAATTTTCAAGTGGCTTTCCAGAACATTTTTGTATCATTTTGTATAGATCTTTTTTTCCCACTAAACGCATGCATAGAACTCATTAGTGTCCTTTCAGAAAAGATACAAAACGTGATACCAATATTTCTTTCTATCTTTCAAGAGAATCCAGAATATTCTGGTATTTGGTATGGCCTCCCATTTCTTTATTTTACGAATATTGAAGAGACTACAAGGCCCGCGAGCTGCTTGCAGCTCGCGCACCGAGCGCAACACTAGTATAGTCTATGGCCGATCGCACTTATATGGTGTGCGCGCATAGGAAAACTGATTAATTTTTCCCGCCATTGTGAGAAAATTTTCATAACTCGTTTTCACTGTTGAAATTACAGTTATTTATTAATTAAAATTAAAATATCTACAAGTACTAATTATGAAGAAAATGATTTATGTTGTACACCGCCCGATATATGTGAAGCCCTTAAAGTTATGGAAAGTTTACACCTACCTGAAATATCCAAGGAAAAATATCTATTTTAGTGTTATTTTCTTCGCAAGTTTGTTGAAAAACGTCGTATGATACACGTATGTATTGATGATTACCGTCCTCGGCTATCTTAAGACCCTCACCTAACGGCTCGGGTCTCAATATCGCCTCAGCGGTAATCACCAACATTACACACTTATACCATAATGTACTATTACACCATCGACTATTATCTGGTAGATAATAGTGGCAACCCGTCCCGACTTCGCACGGGTAGTAATTACCCGCTAATATTCCATCATACATTGTTTTGCTATATCTCAAAGGTAATTGGCAACAATTCGTTGAAGGCACCCAAGCAAGCAGCTTGACATTTTCCGACATTTTCAACAATTATCGTCGTATTTCAACCGATGTACCTACACAATATCTTAACAAATTATACATTTGAACCTTCCATATCAATCGGTCGGTCTATTCGTGAAAACGGCATGAAAATTCGTTCAGTAGTTTTTGAGTTTATCGCGAACAGACAGACAGACAGACGCATTGGGGTCTTTGTTTTAATATTATAGTGATAGCAAATCATCCTCTATCTATCTTCTATAATATAATAAAACTGTAACAGATCCAATTCTGTACATTAAAGATATTTTGAAAATTTTTATTGGAGGGCACTCTATAATCGATACTGAAGCCAAAACTGCAATTTGTTTCATTTTTGTCTGTCTGTCTGTCTGTCTGTATCTTGGCCGCGCATCACGCTGAAACTACTGAATGGATTCAAATGAAACTTGGTACGATTTGAGTTTATACTCCGAGGTAGGACATAGGATACTTTTTATCCCGAAATTCAGCACGGTTCCCTTGGGAGAGAGGATGAAAGTTAAAACGTGTATTTAGCTGTAATTCATTAATGCGTTGTTCGATTTCACTCATTCTTTTTTTGTTAGAAAGGTAGTAATTTATTTAATGTCCCGTAAATATTTCAAGGTCATAGGTGTTTTGGTTCAGAAATGACAGACATTACAACCCTCAGTATTGGGTTCAAATAACTTGGGACCCGGATCTTTGAACGTACGGCTTATTTTAAACTGGTGTGCGTTTAAATTTATGTTTGTCGTTCTGTCTATTTGTTCCAGCTAATCTCCGAAACGGCTGGATCGTTTTTAATGGAACTTTCAATGTTATAAGGAGTAACAGGCTACATATAGTTTAGGTACATAAAAGAATTATGGGATCCGATCTGATCCTACATAAAACCTATAAACATGCGAACGAAGTCGCGGGGGTCAGCTAGTCTATAATATAATAAAACTGTAACAGATCCAATTCTGTACATTGAAGATATTTTGAAAATTTTTATTGGAGGGCACTCTATAATTGATACTGAAGCCAAATCTGCAATTTGTTTCATTTTTGTCTGTCTGTCTGTCTGTCTGTCTGTCTGTCTGTCTGTATCTTGGCCGCGCATCACGCCGAAACTACTGAATGGATTAGAATGAAACTTGGTACGATTTGAGTTTATACTCCGAGGTAGGACATAGGATACTTTTTATCCCGAAATTCAGTACGGTTCCCTTGGGAGAGGGGAAGAAAGTTAAAACGTGTATTTAGCTGTAATTCATTAACGCGTAGTTCGATTTAACTCATTCTTTTTTTGTTAGAAAGGTAGTACTTTAAGTATTGTCCCGTAAATATTTCAAGGTCATAGGTTTTTCAGTTCAGAAATGACAGACATTTATTGGGTTCAAATAACTTGGGACCCGGATCTTTGAACGTACGGCTTATTTTAAACTGGTGTGCGTTTAAATTTATGTTTGTCGATCTGTCTATTAGTTTCAGCTAATCTCCGAAATGGCTGGATCGATTTTAATGGAACTTTCATTGTTATAAGTAGTAACTTAGGCTACGTTTAGTTTAGGTACATAAAAGAATTATGGGATCCGATCAGATCCTAATAAAAACCTATATATCTACGCGAACGAAGTTGCGGGGATCAGCTAGTCTATAATATAATAAAACTGTAACAGATCCAATTCTGTACATTAAAGATATTTTGAAAATTTTTATTGGAGGGCACTCTATAATCGATACTGAAGCCAAAACTGCAATTTGTTTCATTTTTGTCTGTCTGTCTGTCTGTCTGTCTGTATCTTGGCCGCGCATCACGCTGAAACTACTGAATGGATTTGAATGAAACTTGGTACGATTTGAGTTTATATTCCGAGGTAGGACATAGGATACTTTTTATCCCAAAATTCAGCACGGTTCCCTTGGGAGAGGGGATGAAAGTTAAAACGCGTATTTAGCTGTAATTCATTAACGCGTTGTTCGATTTCACTCATTCTTTTTTTGTTAGAAAGGTAGTACTTTACATATTGTCCCGAAAATATTTCAAGGTCATAGGTTTTTTAGTTTCGAAATGACAGACATTTATTGGGTTCAAATAACTTGGGACCCGGATCTTTGAACGTACGGCTTATTTTAAACTGGTGTGCGTTTAGAGTTATGTTTGTCGGCCTGTCTATTTGTTCCAGCTAATTTCCGAAACGGCTGGATCGACTTTGATGGAACTTTCAATGGCAGATAGGTGATATAGGTTATATGGAGTAACTTAGGCTACATTTAGTTTAGGTACAAAAAAGGATTATGGGATCCAATCCGATCCTATAATAAAAACCTATATAGCCACGTGGACGAAGTCGCGGGGGTCAGCTAGTTATATAAATAAACTTGTTATTACTTGATGTGTATTTTGAAGTAGTTTTTAGGGTTCCGTAGTAAACAAGGAACCTTATAGTTTCGCCATGTCCGTCCGTCTGTCTGTCTGTCTGTCTGTCTGTCCGTCCGTCCGTCCGTCCTCGGTTAATCTCAGAGACTATTAGTGCTAGAAATCTGTAATTTGGCATGGGTATAAATATTAATCACGCCGACAAAGTGGTGAAATAAAATTTTGATAAATATTTTTTTTAGGGTAGCTCCCCTACATGTAAAGTGGGGATGAATATTTTTTTTCTCGTCTACCCCATAGTGTGGGGTATCGTTGAATAGGTCTTTTAAGAATACTGTGGGTGTGGGAACATTATTTTTCGATTTATAGATCCGTTTGTAAAATATGATGTTTTAAAGTGCTAATTTTTATTAGAGTCAAGTGTCCCCCCCCTCTATCAGCCAAATGGCAGTATATAGGAACTTGAAAAAATTCACAGCAGTAGTATATAATCAATTTTAAAGGAAAACTATCATGGCCATGGGGATGAAACCGTCATACAAATTCGAAGTCGAAAATTTTCAAATATACGAGTGACCTCTAGCGTCCGGGGTGGTACAACTTTCAAGAAATTGTTTAAATGTGAAACTAGATGGCAGGATGTTCGCCTGATGCTTATCTAATCCGTCACTTGTCAAAGTTCAATTAAATCAAGTGTCAAAAACTGAAGTTTTACAAACTTTTACAACGGTTATTTGCAGTGCATTATTTCTTAGTTTTATCATTTTCTTTGTTTTATTAATAGTGGTTTTTGTTTATAACGACGACTTGGACTGTTAATGGACTCTGTGATTTCTTCTCCAAACGATTTTACCCGACTTTGCAAATTGATTTCTGTTTCCTGATATATACGACAAACCTGGCATCTATTTTCGGTTTCTTGACAAAATGCCTAAAAAATCGGAACTTCAGAACTATTGGAACGGAATTTTATTTTGGGTGTACTGTTGATGGTAAGTTTGTTTCTATAAAGTTTATACTATATTTTGTAGGTACTTAAATCCCACGTAAAAATCCAATGATATCCATATCATCTAAGATTGTGACCAATTCTTCATTTTTTCAGGTACATTGCATAGATTTCCTAAATGGGAGTATTCCCACAAGGAAAAGTTTGAAACTTGGAAGAGTGTGTTAAGTTTAACAACTCAAGGATATAACAATATATTGTAATTTTGATATCTTGTCTAAATGTAAAGCGCATTTTTCTAAACTTAAACTATTCATTATATCATTGACTATTAAACTAATACTTACTTCACACTTCACAGTTGGTGTATGGGGGTAAACAAAATATTAAAAGATAAAATTACAATGTTAAAAAAAATGATTTAATAAAAGAACATGCTTATATGTATTTATAACATTCATACAAAATATAAAACAAAATAAATACTTTGTGTTTCATTTTTACTATTTTCAATTAAAAAACAAATAAATAATCCGTTTTAAAATTTAGAGTTATTTTCCAAAATATATTTAAAGGAAAATCGATCTGAATTTTAAAACGGATTATTTATTTACCCTGAATAGTAATTATTTATAAGCCGAGCCCCCAAGGTCGACATGTACGAAAAGCGCCATCTATCGGTCTATTTGGAATCTAAATGTGGTTTCAATACTAACGCCATCTTTAGACGGTGGAGAAAAAACTTTTAAATACATCTTAACGTTTCGCATCTATAGCAGGTAGTAGTGTATTATCTATGATCATGGCTAAGTAGAGTTCACAGGTTAAGGAGTTATATCTGTTTTTTGAGGATTGTGACTACGGAACCCTACACTGCGCGTGGTCCGCCACGCACTTGGCTGGTTTTTTTTATTTAATTTTTGTAGTTGTAAAACATTCACCTGTATTTGTAGTCATCAGTCCACTTTATATAGCGACGTAGTATTTCGACTCCCGGAACATTCGCCGGCCGCGGCCGGTCGCACACCGACCTGCTTCTGGCTATGTTATCTGTGTGTCTGAAATAGAAAAATTCAGAGAGAAGCGGTAAAGAAACGAGAGTTTGGCGAAGTGGAGATGACCAGTGAAGCATCAGTGTGCATTATTGTAAAAATAGACGTATTGCTATAGTGCTAAGGTTTAATTTAGGTTGTTTTTAACCCCCGACGCAAAAACGACGGGGTGTTATAAGTTTGACGTGTCTGTGTGTGTGTGTGTCTGTGTGTGTGTGTGTGTGTGTGTGTCTGTCTGTTCCCCTGTGGCGCTCAAACGGGTGGACCGATTTGAATGCGGTTTTTTTTGTCTGAAAGGAGAATTAGTCGAGAGTGTTGTTAGCTATGTTTGATGAAAATCGGTCCAAGATGGCCGCCGCTACAAAATGGCGGATTACATATTTTTTCACAACTCCCTTAATATGGGTATCAAATGAAAGGGCTTGACTAGTAGAATAGCACTATTGTAAATCCAAGATGGCCGCCGCCACAAAATGGCGAATGTCGGGGGTTTTTTAAATTTTCAATTTACACTTGTGGATGTTAGAGATATGGTAGGTGTAATTATTTTAGCAACTAATCCAGCAACTTGTCTAGCAACCACTGCCTCGTTGGTCTAGTGGTTAACATATTCGACTGCAGATCACGCGGTTCCGGGTTCGATTCCCGGATCGGGCAATAATTGTTATGTACCTATAACAATTATTGCCCGATCCGGGAATCGGGTTGGGTTGGGGTTTGGGAAACCTATTGGGTTTTTCTGTTAAGAAATTCTCAGTTGATCACCGCTAACTACCAATCTGGAGTTAATAGTTGGCGGTGTTTCACCCCCGTGCCTCGGAGAGCATGTTTAAACAGTTGGTCCCGGTTATTATCACTATCATAATTATGACAATAGTCGTTGAAGCCCGCCAACCAATTGGAGCAGCATGGCGGGTTTAAGCTCTAAATCCTATGAGAGAGGAGCCCTGTGCCTAGCAGTTGGACGTTAAAATGCTGGTGGTGGTGGAAATTGCCATTACCGGTAATCCAACTCGGGACCTCCCACTTATGAGACCACAGCACTCACCAAGTCACCACTGGGCCAGGAGGTAGTCAAACTACTCACATTAAGTCTTTGAGAATGCACTCAATGAATTGCCTATTTTTCGTGGTGCTGGTGTAGAGGAACGGCCCCATGCAGTTCGACCGGTGGTCCACGCGGAACACGGACGCCACGCCGATCACGTGCTCTGTGCCGTTTACCCACGTGACAAGTGGACCACCGTGGTCGTTCTGTGGAACACAGAGTCAAACAACTTTAATAATAGTCTTGTGTAGTTCGCGAACGAACACTTAGTTCCTAGACCTAGGTCCTTTATGTGAACTACGAGAGTCGCGACCTAGTTAGTCTACGGGACCCCGCATATTTAAACCCACTCATCTTTGCCTGAGTGTAATTTTTTGAGTGAAACTTATTAAGATGTGGTAGGTAGGTAGATATATTGAATTTAATTGATGACACAAAAACACAAAAACGTGAAACTTTACAACTTTTGCTACTAAGACAATCCGCGTCAGACAATGGTTACCGACTATTTCCTTGAAAGAATTTGCTACGGGTCCCGCGCTTGCAATCGCTTGCATGAGACCTATGTGATATGTCCAGCAGTAGAAGTCTCCCCTTCATCGTAATTGGCTAACGATCAATACGATTGATTCTGTCGCACTATAAACAAGTACAAATTAAAAAAAAATTAAAAACCCCCGACATTCGCCATTTTGTGGTTGCGGCCATCTTGTATTTGCATAGTGCTATTCTACTAGTCAAGCCCCTTCATTTGTATTGAGGGTGTTGTGAATTTGTGATAAAATATGTAATCCGCCATTTTGTACGATCATATTGATCGTACGATCGTTAGCCAATTACTTACCTATCGGTTGATGCAACGATGACGAATTTAGATATTGGTATCTTTTGAGAAAAGTAGGTAGGTACGTACCTATAATCTTATCCTAAAAAGTACCTACCTATCGAGTCATCTGTCAATCCACTTCACGTTATTATTCTCAGCAGATGAATTGATTTCAATGTTCTTATTTAAGTCCTTACGAATAGGATGAATGAATACAAAAATGAATGAATTTGAATACCTAGGCAGGTATTGAATTCATTCATTTGCCATGAAAGGGACATTTCGTTTTCCTTTCATCGCTCGTGTTCCTACAAAGTATCAAATGATGCAAGATTATATGGACTATGATCTAAGGATCAATCTTGAGATTGGGTAGATACTAAAGAGATGTCCGGAAGCCCTAAAACTTTTCTCATTAATTTCGAAAGTATCTTATATCTACCTAACTACTTACGAGAAAAGAGCGATTTCTTTTATAGCTCTTTGCAACGCTTAGGAGACCATAGAAGTCTATCTAAATGCAGTAAAACCGGCCAAGTGCGAGTCAGACTCGCGCACCGAGGGTTCCGTACTCCAGAATTATAAGTACAATCTGTTTTTCCTTAGTTGTCTTGATAGGTAAACAATTCGCAAAAACTTCTCAGAGAAACGTGTAAGCGACGCTCTTTCCCTGGCGCTTTAGACGTTCTTGTATTTAATTTTTCAATTAATTCATGGCTTCATTGTTAGTTGGCGGTAAGAACTTCCTATGCGCCATGCACAGCGCTTGCTTACGCGTTTCTGCGAGAAGAGACTTGATTACCATTTAAGACAGCTAAGGAAAAACAGATTGTACTAGGTCCCTTTAGTTGACTGGGCTATAATAATTGAAGATGTGGGTATAGTTTTAGGATAAACGGTTGGTTAGTTAATAATTAGAAGAAATATATTACCTGACAGATGCCTTTTCGTCTACTTAGGTTTTCCACTGTTATCTGAGAAGTATTCATGTACTTTTGGATATCTTCTTTATTGGTAACGTCTTCGATGAAAGTTTCGTCTGGTTTTTTATAGACCTGAATAAATTAAAACAATACTGACACAGTCTAATGTAAAATACGGGTACATACCACGATAAAAATGTTTATTTATTAGTCGACTATTATCGCTTTCTACGCGGCATCGTACTGGAACACTAAATCACTGGGCGACTCGGCTTTGCCGGTAGGGTAGTACCTAACTAGCCATGAGTTAGCCACTAGCCACAAGCCAGACCAGACCAGACCAGAGACGACAGTAATAATTTAGATATTATAAAATCCCAAATTACCCTTGCCGGAAATCGAACCCGGGACCTCCCACTTATAAGACAAACAAGAAGTCGTCAAACCTCAAACAGATTTTTTGTATACACAAATATCCGGATGACATCCGACCGGTTGTACCTACTGAAAGTCTGAAAGTTAGCATAATGCACATTCTATAGATAGACTAGGTACGAAAGAACCGATGTTGTTAGCGGGTGCTTGAATTCAGCTGTTCTATTCTGAAATTCAATGTTCAAGAACCAATTAGGTCCACACTTTAAAAGTCTGAGCTAAATTATGTTTTAACTTAAGTACAATACGAACTAGGTAAGAATCTACCTACTTCAAGATCTACTTAGTGTGTAGATCTTTAGGGAAATGCAAATCCTAGATAGATATTACTGTACAACCAATGTGTTGCATTAAAAATATCTACATAATAGGTATTCGTCGGTAGTTTGTGGGTAACAAATTATAACGGGTGTGAGAGGTAGTAGTGAACTACTTAGTGATAATTACTGACAAGATATCACAAAAAAAAACACGAAAAAACAATTAAAATATTTTCTGTACCTAGTTCTTAAAAGTTCGGAATGTAATTCAATCAGCTGACGCCTATATAAGTTGTCGCCGGCCGGCCGCCACTCCCGGGGCATTGGCCCCGATTTGTGCACACCTTTACATTGCCGGTTTGAAAAATACTAAACCAGGTAGGTAGGGTAGGTTAGGTAGTATAAGAATGTAGTGCTGTTTTCGATATCTGTCGCCTTATACCCCGTATAGGCATTGGAGATGACATGATAATATGGAATCGGTTATAGGAGGGTTGAACAAACTTGCCTGTGTTTCATCACTTATTCCGTCGCGCATCACCCCACCGGTATAATATTTACGCGAACCAATTAAATTTCCGGTTTCATCGAGTTTGCCGTCGTGAAAGGTGCAAATCATGTAATCGTCTATTTGCTTCACCATATCGGGAGTTGTGAAGGACTTTTTGCATTCCTCAGTGTCTAATATTGACACTGACGCGTACTGTAGCTTCGGCTGATTGAAATCGTCGGTTATATTTTCCTAAAAATGATTTATCATCATCATTATCATCAATCATCACCGGCCCATTACAGGGCACGGGTCTCCTCTAAGAATGAAAAGGGTTCAGGCCGTCGTCCACCGCGCTGGCCAAATGCGGATTAGTATACTTCACACGCCTTGGGGTACATTATGGAGAACTTTTAGACGTGCTTGATTCCTCACGATGTTTTCCTTCACCAATAAAGTAATGGAGTAGGTAAGTATACTTATAGATATGTAATTGCTTAAAACGCACCGAAAAGTTAGAAGTGCGTGCAACACACTTTTTTAGTGTCTAGTCAAGAACACAGAGTTTCTTAACTTCAAATTGGAAAGGATTAAACAATTTTCACATCTTAGAAGGATTTTTTAAGTACGAGTGCCTACCTACCTTACACTACACTAGGTATATACCTATGTAGGTACCTCTATACACGAGGTAGAAATTCAGACGCAGTATTTACTAACTACTTAATTAAAATTGCCGTAGCGATGTCATCGTCACATCGATGTGATGTATGTACTATGTATTTGGATTTCTTGGATTTCTTTGGATTGGACATTCAATGTATAGTTAGGGAACATGGCGCTGATAGCATGTGGAAAAAACCTTACCAATCGCCATTTCCTCGCGTGTCCCCACCCGAGTACGATAGCATCGGTCCCCGGCTCCTCATATTTTGGATTAAAGTTGATGGGTATAGCGGCCGGACTGTATGAGCACTCCTTCCAATGTTCGTCGTCAAACAGGAAAGGTTTCTCCACTTTGACCACGGCTATATCGTCGTGAGACCACGCTGACACTTTGTCATATTGCAAGTCGTATGCTAGGGCACAGAATATATAATAGTACTAGGGGTAGAAATTGAAGAAATCAACATAAAAATATGAAAATGAAATGAGAATAAAGTTAGCACTCTCTCCAATATCTACCGACAAATAGTTAAGGTTTCTCCACTTTGACCACGGCGATATCATCGTGAGACCACACTGACACGTTGTCATATTGTAAGTCGTATACTGGGGGTAGAAGTTGAAGAAATCATCATCAAAGTAGATGAAGAATCTCACCAACAGGAACACAAGTGTAGACAACTTTCCTCCGCCAGTGTTGCGTACATGGATCTATCTCCAGTTCATCAGCCTTGATATACCTCTCGGTTCCCGTGACAGCGTACATATTCTGTACGTCTTCGATGCAAGCCGCCGATGTTAATATCAACCAGCGGTTGAGGATAGCGCCTCCGCAGATCCAGGCGTCGTAGTTGCGGATGGATGATTTGGCTTGTAAGAGGTACGCCTGTTTGGAAAATACCCGCTTTTTTATATTAATTGACGACCTCCCTGGCGCAGTGGTGAACGCTGTGGTCTAAGTGGGAGGTCCGGGGTTCGATTCCCGGTAGGGGCAATGAAGGTCAGGGGTATGGGTTTAATAAAAACTGTCATACCTCTTCCATTTTAGACTACATCAGGTGAGATTGCAGTCAAGGGCTAACTTGTACTTAGTTGAATAAAAAAGGTTAGTCCTTGACATAATTGCCTGCCTTGTTGGTCTAGTGGTTAGCGTATTCGACTGTAGATCACGAGGTCCCGGGTTTGATTCCCGGGTCGGGCAAATAATTGTTAAGTACTTATTGGGTTTTTCTGTCAAGAAATCCTCACAGCGTGGTGGGTCTAAGATCTAAATCCCTCTCGCCTTTGAGAGAGGTCTGTGCCCAGCAGTGGGACGTTAAAAGGCTATAGTGGTGACATATACTAATATTAAAGCGGAAGTTTGTTTGTTTGAACGCGCTAATCTCAGGAACTACTGGACCGATTTCAAAAATTCTTTCACCGTTGGATATGTACGTGATCCCTAAGTGCTATAAGCTATATATTATGTACCACGGGCGAAGCCGGGGTGGACCGCTAGTAGTTAATATTTAGGTACATGTGTAGGTACTTACCATATAACGTTTATCTGTTTTAACGTCCTCTCCATCTATTAAGCGTCTATCGCCGTTCGCATCTTTGTAAAATGAAATAGTCAAATAATAAGTAGGTACTTTATTTTAGGTAAATCCAAGGTGAAACTAAGTATGAGCAATGGTGGTAATCAAAATATCAAATCAAATAAACTTTATTCAAAATTGGTACACTGTACACTTTTTGAACGTCAATTTAGGAACAGGCAATGGTTACTTGCAATGGTAAAAATACTTACGGAAACTTAAAACTAAAACTACGAGGGTTCCAAACGCGCCCTGGTCTGAGAAGAGCCCACAACAAACTCAGCCGGTTTTTTTTTTTTTTTTTACTATCACCATCTTACAATATGGTATAATAGCCATAACAAGTGTAAATTGAAAATTTAAAAAACCCCCGACATTCGCCATTTAGTGGCGGCGGCCATCTTGAATTGGCAATAGTGCTATTCTACTAGTCAAGCCCTTTCATTTGATACCCATATCAAGGGAGTTGTGAAAAAATATATCATCCGCCATTTTGTAGCGGCAGCCATCTTGGACCGATTTTCATCAAACATAGCTAAGAACACTCTCGACTAATTCACCTTTCAAACAAAAAAAACCGCATTCAAATCGGTCCATCCGTTTGAGCGCCACAGGGGAACAGACAGACACACACACACACACACACACACACACACACACACACACACACACACACACACACACACACACAGACACGTCAAACTTATAACACCCCGTCGTTTTTGCGTCGGGGGTTAAAAATGATTTGAACTGATTTGAACTCCAGTCCAGATGTACCTACCAACTCAAACGAAATTAAACTGTTGACATACCTAAAAGAGGCGCTATCCTATTCATCATTGTGAAAAAGAAAAAGTTAGTAAACTAAAACCCGACTACGCTTATACCCGAATTACTAATTCCGCGGAATTCTGACGTTTCGTAATGTTACCAGAGATAAAACAATTCCCACAAAAAAGATAAAAAATTCAAAACTTATGCAAATACAAATCAACTGCCGCATGTAGATATGACAAATGCCTGACAGACACTTCATGGTGATAATGTCATTCGACATCCATTTTTCAATAAATTTTTTCAATGTGCTTCTTTTGTTTTCTATTGCTGTTAGTGTGCACTTTCTAGTTTCCACTCTTGGTGTTTTCTATTTTAAGGCGAAACGAGTAATATTATTTACTCGGCATATGGCTTTTTATGATGACAGGGAATTAAAGTAGTTTGGGGTAAAATCGTACTTCGTAGATGTTAACCCTGTTCTCCATACAAATAACTCATCTGTAAATGACAATGACAGCTGTCAGAATTCCGCGGAATTAGTAATACGGGTATAGTAATTTAATAATTATTTAGTGTGCACAAAGCGCGGGGCAAGCAGCTAGTGGCGCCATCTGTTATGCGTATCCTAAATTAATTTAATAATCTAGAAAGCCGTGCGCAGGTCACTTCTCGATTTTTTTCGTAAATAAAATGTAGCCTATGTCACCCGGACCATAACAACGAATCAATAGACACATCAAAATCGGTCCAGTAGCTTAGACGCTACGGTGGTACACACAGAATCTCATACAAAAATCGGCCACATCGAACATACATATACATATCGACTGCTAAAATCATAACCCTTCCTTTTGGCTTTGCCGTAGTCGAGTAAAAAGATAGCAACCTTTGGGCTTTGGATCCGACGATTTAGCGTAGACATTTAAATACCAATATACAATTGAATTAAACTTGTACAATTATTAGATAAATATTATTTTCTATTATGGTTTAATATAAAACTAGTGTTGCGCTCGGTGCGCGAGCTGCAAGCAGCTCGCGTGCCTTGTAGTCTCTTCAATATTCGTAAAATAAACAAATGGGAGGCCATACCAAATACCAGAATATTCTGGAGAGTCTCTTGAAAGATAGAAAGAAATATTGGTATCACGTTTCGTATCTTTTCTGAAAGGACACTAATCAGTTCTAACTTCTATGCATGCGTTTAGTGGAAAAAAAAGGATCTATACAAAAATGTTCTGGAGAGCCACTTGAAAATTAAAAAGAAATTTTGTATGGACACGATTTTTTTTGTTCCGTAGCTATCTTTTTTTTACTGGCTCACCAAAGGGCCTAAGGTCTTGAACATTTTTAGTTTCAGGACCATGCCTCTATGATTGATAGTTTTTGAGGGCCGTTAGGGTACTCTGGTAATTTTTCCACATTCACTACGTTTTGTGATTTTTGTGAAAAAAAATCTTTAAGTTCTATTTATAAGTGAAGTAGGGGGAAAATTTTTCATACAAAAATGTCTAAGAGAGCCTCTTGAAAAGAACCCAAAAAATTTGTATGGAGAGAATTTTTTTTTGTTCGGCAGCCATCTTTTTTTTACCGGTTCACCCAATGGCCCAAGGTTTTTAATAACATTTGTTTGGGACCATATCTGTATGACTGGTAGTTTTGGAGGACCCATGAGGTACTCTGGTAAATTTTCCACATTCATGACATTTCATAATTTTCCTGAAGAAAGACCCATAAGTTCTACGCATATAAATAGTGAGGGAAAAAAGTTCCATACAAAATTGTTCTGGATAGCCTTTTGAAAAGAACCCAAAAAATTTGTATGGAGAGAATTTTTTTTGTTCGGCGGCCATCTTTTTTTTACCCGTTCACCCAATGGCCCAAGGTCTTTAACAACATTTGTTTGGGACCATGTCTGTATGACTGGTAGTTTTGGAGGACCCATGAGGTACTCTGGTAAATTTTCCACATTCATGACGTTTCATAATTTTCTGAAGGAAGATCCATAAGTTCTATGCACATAAATAGTGAAGGGGAAAAAGTTCCATACAAAATTGTTCTGGAGAGCCTCTTGAAAAGAACCCAAAAAATTTGTATGGAGAGAATTTTTTTTTGTTTAGTGGCCATCTTTTTTTTACCGGGTCACCCAATGGCCTAAGGTCTTTAATAACATTTGTTTGGGACCATGTCTGTATGACTGGTAGTTTTGGAGGACCCATGAGGTACTCTGGCAAATTTTCCACATTCATGACGTTTCATAATTTTCTGAAGGAAGATCCATAAGTTCTATGCACATAAATAGTGAAGGGGAAAAAGTTCCATACAAAATTGTTCTGGAGAGCCTCTTGAAAAGAACCCAAAAAATTTGTATGGAGAGAATTTTTTTTTGTTCGGCGGCCATCTTTTTTGCACCGGTTCACCTAATGGCCCAAGGTCTTTAATAACATTTGTTTGGGACCACGTCTGTATGACTGGTAGTTTTGGAGGACCCATGAGGTACTCTGGTAAATTTTCCACATTCATAACGTTTCATAATTTTCTGAAGGAAGACCCATAAGTTCTACGCATATAAATAGTGAAGGGAAAAAAGTTCCATACAAAATTGTTCTGGAGAGCCTCTTGAAAATTAGGAAATTTTTGTATGGAGACGAAATTTTTTTTTGTATGGTGGCCATATTTTTTTTACCGGTTCACCTAATGGCCCAAGGTTTTGAACATTTTTTGTTTCGAGACGTCACCTCTCCGACTGATAGTTTTTGAGATCCCTTAGAGCACCCTAGTCAGTTTTCCACGTCCAGGTCTCTCTATAATTTTGTAGACCTTATATTTTTGAATTTTACACACACAAAAAGTATGGTGAAAAAGTCCCATACAAAATTGTTCAGGAGAGGTGATCAGTACGTAACTTCAAGTAGCTTTATATACATAATAATCGCTAAATCTCTATTAAAAAAATAAAGTTAAACGCTTACAATGTAATAATGCCAATACAAAAACATGACCAAATATCACTGATAACATTTTTTTTCTTCAAAATGTTATTTTAAAAAGTTTATTTATTTCATTTACCTACATACCTACTTAAAAAAAATTGTTAGAGGCACTGACTTAAGTACATGTGATTGAAACTAGAGAAAATTAAATCTACCTTATATCTAAGCTTTTAACGATAAACCCACATAAACCTTGATTGAATTCATAACGCTGATTAAGTGAAAGTAGATATCTACCTATAGGTTGGTATAAAGTTGGTATACTTACGTTTTCTATACATTTCACTCACCTGGGTCTCTACCATCAACTATAATCGCGACTCAATTAAAGACCTAAACTGAACTGAATCGCTATTTCGTACCATGAACTCTTTTATCCGACCAATAGACGTCATGACGTCATGAACGAAACAAAAACCTAGTATCTAAATATAGAAACAAAAAGATACTTCATGGTACGAATTCAATGCGATTTATTTTAAGCGCCGATATTGAATAGCATCGGAATTGGATCGTTAGATTAAAGATTGTAGTAGGCCTCCTGTCCAAAGGTAGGTATGTAATCCGTACTAATTTCATAAATGCAAGTCTGTCTTTCTATTTTCTACGAGTACCTGACACCTCAACTGCTGAACCGATTATGACAAAATTTGGCTAACAATAATAATTATTAGTCACAGCTTGAATCCTGGAAACGGACATAGGATACTCTTTATCCTCGATAACGAAAGAGATTTTTAAAAAATACCCGGTACAAGTCGCGAGAATCATCTAGTTTGTAGATAGGAGGCAATTTGTCTACGGGATTTTAAGCCATTGACTCTATAGGAAGGGGACTTGGCATAATGTCCTATAGAAAATAGTGGATCGGAAAATAGCTCAAGCTTATCAAAATTTTCATAAGTGTGTAAGAGACAACACTACATTTTTAAACATAACAATAAAACAGATCGTGGCAGACTCGTGACTTAAGATGGCCTCCCTAAAATGTATACATGAACACTCACACACGCACAACTTGAGACATCACAATGAACACGCGCCATTTTATGTTACAGGATTGTGCGTGTGTGAGTGTATTTTTGGCACGTTTTTAAGGTAGGTATGCCAACTCTACTTATTATTATTACCTCTATGTTTTAAGCATAATCCCGCAGACAGATTTTCACGGATCGATGGGTTAATACGCCTGACTCAGTCGATAATTGGGAAAATCAATATTTTACACCGATTTTGTAAGCGAAGGGCTTTAGCCTCAATATCTTCAAAGGTCGAGGGGTGGCGAAAACTGAAAACGTAGGATGGAATGCTACCATAATGTTTGTGCACTGTACACTGTACATTGTGCACTGTACACTGTGTACATTGTACATTGTGCACTGTACACTGAGTACTGTACATTGAGCACTATACACTGTTGATTGTGCACTGTACTTATATTGTGCACTGTACACTGTGTACATTGTACATTGTGCACTGTACACTGAGTACTGTACATTGAGCACTATACACTGTTGATTGTGCACTGTACTTGGGTGAGGCCGCCAATTTTGCCACTTTTTGCACAGCTGTTAATAATCGTTCCATAACGTAAAAAGTTTATCCTTTAAACCAGCTAGGGTATTTTTATGTGGTAGAATTGTGTTTAAGGTAAAAAGTATTTTTATAAAATAGCTGTAACTAGAGCCATTTTTTTTTAAATGAATTTTAATGTGTAGATGACAACGAACTTTCATACAAAAATATTTTGTCCCCAAAATATGTTACGAAAACAATCAACAATATGACGGATATTTTTCGAATTTAGACTCATGGTGTTAAACATAAGGAAAAGAACGATAGTGAGCTACGTAATGCAATATATCAATATGTTTAAACAGCGTACAATTATTTTTTATCGTAGTTTTAATACTTGTCTCCAGTTTTTTGACCTTCATGTTACTTTTTTTGTTATTAATATTGTGAATAAAGTACTGCTTCAAATCATAAATGCGTAATTGGATAATGAGGCGGGCAACACCAAGCAGTGAAGTCTATAGTTAAAAACAAAAAAGATGCCATATTGTTTCCTTGGATTGTGTCACAAGTTGGTCACGAGTGCAGTTTGTGAATTTTGTCAGCTGAAGTAAAAAATTTAATTTGTGTTTTTCCAAGGTAAATAGAGATTTGTTTATATTAATAATATTTTTAATTTATGCGTCAACTATTATATTAACTCAGAAAATATGTTTTAGCACGAACATCTATTAGTTTTCGAAATTATCGCCTAATTACTTCAACAAAATCTCAATTTTATGATACGTTATGTTACTTTTATGTTGGTCGTATGTAACCGGTAACATGAGTTTTTATGTTACGTATCATAAGCATCTATAAGGGCTTATGCACAAGGGCAAAATAACATAGCAGATAAAATTATTTGAATTAAATAAATAAAAGAGTGATTCCAAAATTTTTATTTTTTACCTGACTACGGCAAAGCCACGGGTTATAATTTTAGCAGTTTATGTATGTACCTATATATGGCCGCCGCTACAAAATGACGAGTTACATATTTTTTCACAACTCCCTTAATATGGGTATCAAATGAAAGGGCTTGACTAGTAGAATAGCATTATGCAAATCCAAGATGGCCGCCGCCACAAATGGCAAATGTCGGGGGTTTTTTAAATTTTTAATTTATACTTGTGATGAATGAGGTATTTATTGATTCGTTGTTATGGTTCGGGTGACATATGCTACATTTTATTTACCTATGAAAAAAATCGAGAAGTGACCTTCGCGCGGCTTTCTAGATTATTAAATTAGTTTCGGTAGGATACAATTATTGTATTCTTCGGCATTCTTTATTGGATTCAAGCTAAATTAGGCAAGGCGATGTAATCATAAAGTTTAAATTAAATTAATATTTTCTTCTGTGATCTCCTCAATCATTGGTTTTGTGATAATTGATGAATTATTTTAACGGCGTTTTCGCATTTGTACAAGAAAGAATAAATCAATGGCTTATCAGCTGTACTTTATTTTATTCTGAGACAAGTTAGCCCTTGACTGCGGTCTTATTTGAGTTTGGTAAGTGATGATGCAGTCTAAGATGGAAACGTGCTAACTTGGAAAGGTTATGGCAGCTTTGTTTATTTAACCCTTCATACCTGTAATTGCCTATATAAATGTGAAAGTAACTCTGTCTGTCTGTATATTTGTTACTTCGTTATCGTTTAAGCGCACCTTGCATAAAGTTAGCTTGCATGCTAGAGATAGAAATATGCTTATTTTCATTTTGTTTACTATAATTTTATTTTTTTAGATGCCAATGACATCGGCCGAAAAACAAAGAAAATATAGAGAAAGGCTGAAAATTAATAATCCAGAAAAATATGAAGAAATGAAAAAGAAGGTTGCGGAAAATTAGATTGATTAGAAGTTATTTCGTATTATTTTCTTTAAATAGTAATTTTATGTTAGAATTATATTTTCTTATTAAATATACGATTTCCAAGGGACCGGTCTTTTTATTTTTGCATAAAATCACTATATTTAATTGCATCAAAAGTGACTAGCAGAGATAGAATATTTTAAAACGGTTTCTAAAACTGTCCATAACTAATGTCATCACTCATCACTTTAAAATATGTGTTTTTTTTATTCAAAATCACTCTTCCCTTTTAGTGTCATTGATGGACAAGCATACAGGGTATAAGGAGACCGTTTCGGAAAACTTAGCGCTATTATTAAATACTACCTCAACACAATCCAATACCAATAACCATTTACCTTATAGCGTAGGTATCGCGCGCAACGGTAGGTATCTAACGCACGCTGGAGGTCAAGGTAACGCAACATTCGTTGACCTTCAGCGTCAGTCGATTTTATTTGAATTACGTAACGAACTTTAAAAAATACAGAATGTTTTTTTGCAAAATTACAGACCCCCTAAATTTTTTATTGCACAAAAATAAAAAAACGTTAAAAAAATCGATTTTTAAAAAAATGCATTTTTTTAAATCGATTTTTTAACGTTTTTTATAGTGATCATCAGTACTATCACCTATCTTCGTTTACGAGAGTGTTCTTTTGATACCCTGTAAAAAGAAACAAACATACATAATTCTCCACATTTATTAAATTGTTGTCAAATAAAGTTCTAATAAATACCTCGTTATGGTCTCAGCTTTACTATGAATTTATGTTACTTTCATGTTACTTTATGTTATCGCAACATAAAAGTATCTATGTTACTGTATGTTACAAAGTGGAAAAATTGGCGGCCTCACCCACTTATATTGTGCACTGTGCACTGTACATTGTGCACTGTACACTGTGCACTGTACACTGAAGACTTGAATACCGACCGTCTTAGTATGAATAAAAGTCGACTGTATAATAATAAATCTGACATATTTTATTTTACACGATTAAAATATACATATAACAGTATCATTATATCACTTGCACATATTTTCTGTCGTCACGAGAGTACCGAATAGCGTACTTATTTTTTCTTTATATAATAATAACATACAAAAAGCTATCGGACAGCTAATTATTAATTACTTAGTATAAAACAATGTGGGTACATATTACAAACTATGCCTACATAATTATGCAACCTTTACAAAATGTACATACAATTTTTTTATTCATTTTTTATTTATTTATTTAGTTGTTTATTATTATCATTATTTATTTATTTATTTATTATAAACCTAACAACTAACACCGTTGGATATAAAAAAGTTATGGAATCTATATTGTTTTTAATAATAATAATTACCTATATTTAACACAGTTAGTGACAGCGGGCTAGGCAAATAGCATAAAACTATTAATAATTATACCCTGATCAATAAAATCAAAAACATCGCCATATGGAAACACGTAGAAATGATTCCTTCCACTGGCAACAATTATTTTAAAACGTCATAATGTCACATAACTTATAATTTAGTGCTCCAGTTAAAAAAGGTCTCTGGTCAATATACTCGAAAACCTAAAAACTAAAAACCTAAATATATAGGTGGAAATAATCGGTCCAAAAGCGATTATTTTTACCCGACTGGGTTATGTGTTTCACCTGTGTGTATGTATGTCCATTCCTATGTCCGCGTGTAACTAATCAACGGCTCAACGGATTTTGATAAATGATACGTCATTAGATTTGTCTTCATGACGCGAGTGTTATAGGGTACCTAAATTTAAAAAAAAATTAAAATGGCGGACTTTATGCGCTTTAATGTGCGAGCTGAAAAAAAATTTTTTCCTCAAGACCCTCGAGTGGGGTATCAAAATGAAGGGATTTAAAAGGCAAATACAAAAATGTATACAATTATATATTTGAAAATAAGTTGGAGTGATAAATCACAGAAAATGACCGTTTCCTATGTCAGTTCGTAACTACTCAACGACTCAACTTATTTTGATAAATGATACGTCATTAGATTTGTCTTAACAGCGCAAATGTTACTGGGTACATAAAATTAATAAAAATTCAAAATGGCGGATTTTATGCACTTTAATGTGCGAGCTGAAAAAATTTTTTTCCCTCAAGACCCTCGAGTAGGGTATCAAAATAAAGGGCTATAAGGCAAATACGAAAATATATACAATCTATGTGTTTGTAATCAGTTTGGAATGACAAATCATAGAAAACAAAATAAATAACAACTACACTGTGAGTAAATTGGTGGTAATTTATTTAAGATCCCTTCCCACTCCACTCTACTACATTCCACATAATCCCCCCTACACCTCCCCCCTTCCCATCAATTATTGTAACACTAATAATTTAACCTTAAATCGCCAAACACTAAAATAATACAATAATAATATTATGAAGGACCTTATTAAAGTTTCTAGTGTTCAACAGATGGCGCTAATAGTGGTCTTAAACGCGCTATTACCTACACGCGGAGTGACACAGGCCTGTCTCTTGTAAAAATATGCATCTAAAAATTTTTCATAGTTTTGCACTAAAAACCAAGAAATAAATTACGTAATTAAAAAAACTAAAAACCCGACTGCGTAAAACAAACTAGTTCTGGTAACTGAAAAGCAAAAAACAAGCTTTGTACTTTATAAACTAGAATTTGATATTAAGATCATAAACATAATTAATGTTAGAAAATGTATGGCAGGCGGGGGCATTACTTAGCCAACTACTCAGGACTATTAGTTCGCCCCCGCATGCCATACATTTTCTAACATTAATTATGTTTATGATCTTAATATCAAATTCTAGTTTATAAAGTACAAAGCTTGTTTTTTGCTTTTCAGTTACCAGAACTAGTTTGTTTTACGCAGTCGGGTTTTTAGTTTTTTTAATTACGTAATTTATTTCTATATTTGAGAGATATTCAAAAATTTAAAATAACGGTATTAAAACTATGTCTATCTACCGTTAATAATAATAATCACAAACACTAACTATGAAGTTACAAAGATAATGTATGGGAACAATGAAAATTTGAAATTCGAACAGTTTACGTTTAATTTTTTTGGATTTATTTTACTAAGACACTGTGAAAAATTCTGTTGTACACAATCTGTAAACTAAACTAAATTGACAGGTTTAAAAATAGTGCTATCTTTTTCCGCAGGTATCACTGTGAAAGAGATAAGAATATATTTAACCCTGTCATTTTAGTTTAGGTTTAGAGATTGTGTACAACAGAATTAGCCACAATGTTTCAAGAAAAAGGTATTTTTATATTTATTTACTTATAAATATAAGAAAAATTCTAGTTTATGCTATTCACCTAAACCGTATTGAAAATATAAAGTTTTTTTTTTATAGGTTAGTCTTAAAAATATATATCTATTTGAACGCGTCTACTTAAAACACTAATAGAAATAAATTCAGTTTTGATTACATGTCTCCTGTTTTTTTTTTTAATTTGTAACCATCAACAAAACAACTAGAAAATCAACAAAACTATGCTAAAATTGGCTGACAAAATTAATTATTTAGTGAAGAATAAAAATAACTTCGAAAGTATTCAAAATAATAAAAATCAGCCAAGTGCGAGTCGGGCCTCGCTCTTTCAGGGTTCCGTACATAATTATGAACAATACAATATTTTGGGTCTAAGAAATATTTAATTTCCGAGCTAGACATCGCAACAAACCGTGAAAGAAAAACCCAAAAAAATGTTCGTTTATTTTGGTCACAGCTTATAAACTATTTAATAAATCGTTGTTTTCAGTATTTGTTGTTTAAATAGAGCATATAGTACATAATATACTGAAATATCATATTCCCAACTAGTTTAGTTTTTGAGATAGCCCCCGTCACAAAAATGGTCTAAAACTGACTATTTTTTGAGATAAAAATTAAAAAAATATATATTTGTACTCTACTTAATGAGCTCTAAACAATGATACCCCACAAGCTAGGGTAAAGAAAAAATTTTTTTTTCCGGCTCCTTTTTAGGGTTCCGTAGTAAACAAGGAACCCTTATAGTTTCGCCATGTCCGTCCGTCTGTCCGTCTGTCCGTCTGTCCGTCTGTCCGTCTGTCCGTCTGTCCGTCCGTCCTCGGTTAATCTCAGAGACTATTAGTGCTAGAAATCCGTAATTTGGCATGAGTATAAATATTAATCACGCCGACAAAGTGGTGAAATAAAATTTTGATAAATATTTTTTTTTAGGGTAGCTCCCCTACATGTAAAGTGGGGATGAATATTTTTTTTCTCGTCTACCCCATAGTGTGGGGTATCGTTGAATAGGTCTTTTAAAAATACTGTGGGTGTGGGAACATCATTTTTCGATTTCTAGATCCGTTTGTAAAATATGATGTTTTAAAGTGCAAATTTTTATTAGAGTCAAGTGTCCCCCCCCTCTATCAGCCAAATGGCAGTATATAGGAACTTGAAAAAATTCACAGCAGTAGGGTATATAATCAATTTTAAAGGAAAACTATCACGGCTAAGTAGGGTTCACAGGTTAAGGAGTTATATCTGTTTTTCGAGGATTGTGACTACGGAACCCTACACTGCGCGTGGCCCGCCACGCACTTGACCGGTTTTATTCAAGTATGGGAGCCCCCCTGAAAAATAATTTAATTCAATTTCTAATTCAATATTTGATTTTGGGTTAACGTTTTACACTAAATACCAAAATTTCAGGTTTGTAACTCATTTCGTCTGCGAGCTAGAGACCTGTGACCGGCGGACAGACGGACAGACAGACAGACAGACAGACAGACAGACAGACAGACAGCCGAGTGACATTAATAGGGCTCCGTTTTTACCCTTCGGGTACGGAACCCTAAAAATGACAACTTAGGTTTTTTTTTCTGATAAGATATAAAAAAAAGGTAAGAAATGCTTTTTCTACCAAGTAAGATATGAAATTTTCGGGGCAAAAGAGTAAGACATAATATTAGTATGTACCTAATTTATTTTATGAAAAGAGAAAGATAGCAAAGATTTTCATAGATAAAATAGTTTCTAAAGAGAAAGATATAAGACAAAACTCTTAATAGTATGGTTAATATAACCGATTGCTAATAATGTATAGTTTTCAAAATAAAAACGTAACAGCATGTGCCATGTTTTTAATTTGAAAACTTACCCTAATTCTGGCAAAGGAAATGTTATTTTTTCAGTGACAGCTGTCAAAATGGAAAATGTCTTTAGTTCCCAGTACCTTCGGTAAGGGCGCTTTGAATCGACACAATAGTCAATTTATTTTGTTCGCCCACAGCCTGTCAAGAATAACTTATATATTAATAATGGAATTCAGTACTAAAATGGAATTCTTCAATTAATAAATAGTGAATTAATTTCAACCATTTAAAGGTGATTGAGATATTATAGCTGTCAAACTTTAGTGCTAGGCCTGCAGTACAGTACTCGCCAATCTTTATGGCCGCTCTGAACTTAGCAACGTTACGAAGTTCAGGCGTCAGTGTCCCATAGGGGAGCTTGGAAGTAGCTGACGACAATGTATCTAGCACAATTTCGAACTCGTTTATTGGTTGGTGTAACTTGCCGCGTGTTCAGAGCGGTCAAACATTGGCGGTTACTGTATATGTATGTATTTGTTGATGATCACACGTACCTACATAAAATATCCAAATCACAACATAGTAACAACTATCTATTATTTAGAGAGCAACATCATCAAAACTGACTTAGGGTTTGGACACATACAAAGCACAACGGCCTTTCAATTAACTAATGCGTTTCACTTTTCATTTAAATGTTGCCATTTTTGCAATTTTTTAGCGCAGTCCCGTGTGACGTCATGTCGCACGTTTTCCGTCGCGCTTTGTAGTGTGTCGAAGGCTTAACACACGAAACTTTTAATTTTAACATCAGTCAATATGGAAAAAAATACATTTTAGGCCGCCTTCAAATCAGAGGCGCAACGCGTACGTCGTCGCGACTATGATCCGAAGGCAGCTTTATATTATTATTTTAATAACAACTTATAATCAACTAGGAAGGGGTTAGTATGGAATAGTGTATCACAAAGTTCGGAAAAAGAAACGATGACTAATGTTGGGAGCACACTTGTAACACGCTGCCTCAATTCCATGTGTTGAGGTCAAATCAAAAATCAAATTATTTTCTAAGGGTCTACTTTAAAATTTTGCATGGAGAATTGAACTTTACCTTCACTACACATAGCGCATATATTTGTAAACAACACGAAACAGAAACAAATCTTATCATCATCATCATCAATCATTCTTTTTCATATTACATCAGTAGGGTTATGTCGAGTTTGAACATTTCGACGTTACTAGATTTCGAATATCGACTAACTATAATATCGAACTCAAACCTTAATACAAGCTTGTTTTAGGTCTATTTTACTTTGAAGTTATTGTGTTTCGATACTCGGAATCGATCAAAGTTCTCGCAATGTGCACACTCAGCATAACCCTCCCTACTGATAAATTTACTTTAGTGCAAATAAGTATGTAGAGTTTTTTTTGTAATATTGCATTTTAGAAAAGACGCCTCGTTTATATAGGCCCAAAACAAAGTAAAGTTTTAAGTGTGTTCCTGGAAAATCTATACACGATAACGTAACTCATACAAACACTTGTGGCGTGGACTTCCCAAGCGGCGTAGCGTGTTACAAGTGCGTCCCTCTATTATTCTTTTTTTTTTTTATAATTTTGTTGTCGAAATACTATGAAAATCCACTTTGGGTTAATAAAATATGGCAAAAATCCGTCAAAAAACACCGCATCACTCAATCTGTTATCACCATCAAACTAAAGGTGCGGACCCATAGCTGTGGGATTTGCAACGCAGTCGTCTGGCGCGGCGACTGACCAATCGCAATTAAAACAAAATACCCTTGATTTTATTTACCTGTCCTACTTTGCTGTGCAATTACCAGGGTTCGAAAATATCCGATATTTATTATAAATATCAAAATGTCGGATATTTATGATATATATCGGATATATAATATCAAGTTTGATATATATCAATTTTGTATGAAAGCCATATTATTATTTGACTGTATTATTTATGAATACTATCTGCTATGTTACTTAAACATACTAAAATTATGTAGCGATTACTTTCTTTGTAAAAAATAATCAACAATCAAGAAACATGTATTGCAATATGTTATTTAAAAAACATTTGATATATATCGGATATATTATATCCATTATTGATATATATCGTCGAACCCTGGCAATTACCAAGCTGCAAGTAGGTACATCGTCGCAATCCGCCGTCGGTGCAAATTCAGTTGTCCAGATTACTAATATAAAATATTAGATACATATAAAATTTATCAAGACTCCGATCGCCTTCTGTCGCGTTACAACACTCAACAAGTCACAACACAGCAATGTGTTTGCACCTTTAAGATTTATATATATTTTTTTGAAATTTTGATTTAAGTCAGTTTTAACAAATAATTTTTAAAAAACTATTCTACAAAAAATACCATACCGATTTTCGACAATTGTGTGACACACACTGTGGATTTGTTTTTAGTATGTGTAACAATTCATTTTAAAAACTACATTCGATATTGAATCTTATTACTGTAAAATAAACTTATATATATCAGATACTTATAAATATCGGATACTACAAAAATAAGGATATATTTGTAACATTTATCTAATATCGGCGATGAAAACCAAAATCTGACACCGACTTTATATCCGACAACGGCCGACTTTTGACTTTAGCACAGAAGCGCTCGATTTTACACCGACATTTTGGTCACGACTCCAATGTTTACAATTAAAATCGAACTTTATCCCACAGCGTTAAGGTTCATAATTAAATGGTGAAAATTGTCATCAAATCCTAGTAAATTTTTAAAAACTAATTTCTCAAGAACTTTATTTCGCAGCATTAAGGTTCATAATTAAATGGTGAAAATTGTCATCAAATCCTAGTAAATTTTTAAAAACTAATCTCTCAATTCTATTGCATTCGAAACCGAACTCTATTCCAAAGCATTAAGGTTCATAATACGGCAAAGAGAACATATTGAGCGACAAACGGTTTCACCGGTAGTGCGACGTAGTATGTCGTCAACAGTGCGTGATCGTCTGGAAGCACTCCTCGCATACTCGCACGGACTTCGTTTCTCCGTATATTGAAAACTAACCTTTATCCTACAGATTTAAGGTACATAATCTAATGATGAAAATGATCTTCAAGGATTGTTATCTCAATTTAATTGCAATTAAAACCGAACTCTATTGCACAGTACTAAGATTCATAATCAAATGGTGAAATATATCGTCAAATCATAATAAATTTTAAGACTATTCTCCCAATTTTATTGCATTTAAAACCAAACTCTATTGCACAGTGCTAAGATTCATAATCAAATGGTGAAAAATATCGTCAAGTCATAATAACTTATTAGACTATTCTCTCAATTGTATTGCAATCGAAACCGAACTCTATTCCACAGCATTAAGGTTCATAATACGGCAAAGAGATCTGCTCGAACATAAAGAGCCAACAACGGTTTCACCGGTAGTGCGACGTAGTGTGCCGTCGACAGTGCTGCGCGATCGTCTGGAAGCACTCCTCGCACACCCGCACCGGCTTCATCTGCCCGTACCGCGGTAGGGGTATGGAGTTCGAACTGCACGATGCGCAGAATACTTTACCTAAAAGGGAAAAAAAAACATTTTTTTCTCTTTCTGTTGTAAAAAAAAATATCTGACCGGGACCGTGACCGCGACAGTAAGTACCAAGTCTGACCGTGACCGTGACCGGGACCGTCACAGAAGGCCTCTACTACAGCGCGGTCGAGATCGCGGTCAATATAATATTGTGCAAGTCTGACCATGACCGTGACCACAGACCGCCTCTACTACAGCGCGGTCGATGTCACGGGCATAATATTGTAGCACACGTGACCGTGACCATGACCGCGACCGCACTGTTTGAAGAAGAGTTTCTTGTGTGCATCTTACCACAGTTCCGACAGTGGTGTCTTCGTCTGAAGGGCCGTGAAGTGAGCGGAACATCGCATGATACAATATCTGACCGCGACCGCTCTTTTGTTATTGCATGTTGTATACTACTGCCTTCCACAGCGCGGTCGAGACCCTGGTTGTGCCGTCTGACCAGTGAGGTGTAATAAATAAAGAGTAGAAGCGTCATATAAACTGTTTTCAGAAAAACGTAACCACTTTTGAGTTTCAAAGACGTAGCTTTGAAACTGACAAATACGCCAAGTAAACTTTGAGTAAACTATATTTGTCTCGTTTCTTCTGCCCTCAAACTAATTACGTTAGAAAAGGACAAGACATTGCAATTAGACAAACGATTAGAGTTACCAGTATCAGGAATAATTTCCCACAAAAGAACGATTTCCCCCAAAAAAATATTTGAGTTTATGAGATTTAATAATTATATTAGATTTATTAAAATTTTCAATATAAACCATATAGAATTAAATAAGGATTATTAATAGGAAAAAAATATTTAAATGCGTGAACGTAAATAACTTTATTTAAATCTTTCATCTATCTATCTATATTATACTTACTATACTAATAAATAAAATTGAAGTGTCTGTCTGTAATTTCGAAATAACTACCTCATATTAAGCTCATATGGTTATTTGAACGGTACCATAACCGAATCATACGTTTTTAAAATTTTTGTCTGTCTGTTTGAACGGGCTAATCTTCGGAACGGCTGAACCGATTTTGACGGGACTTTCACATACAAGTAGAGAATTAACCAGGGAGCAACATAGGCTACTTTTTTAACCGACTTTCAAAAAAGGAGGAGTTGTGTTTTTCTACCTATGTACACCGATATCTCCGAGATTTCTGAACCGATTTGCGTAATTTCTTTTTTAATCGATAGAAAAATATTGCGACAATGTCCTATACAACATTTGAATTCCAACTCCTCAATCCTGATGCTGTAGGTGACCTGATCCCCAAAACTAATGGGATTTAGGAACTGTCGGTTATTTATATTGATATTGGGGGTACCAATTAAAGACTTTATCGTTGAATGAACTCGAGTATGTACATATCCAACTCCTCAACCCTGATGCTGTAAGGAATTGCATTCCGAAATCATAGGGATCCCACGGAATTTTTCCGTTTTCAGGATGGGTTACTACAGATAGGCTACTTTTTGTTCTGGAAAATCAAAAGTTCCCACGGGATTTTTAAAAACCTAAATCCACACGGGCGAAGCCGTGGGCATCATTTAGTACTAATAATAAAACTGTAACTGGTCCAATTCTGTACATTAAAGATATTTTGAAAATTTTTGAACCAAGCAAAAATATTAGTTACATATGGGTACGTTTATGTTAGTAACTTCATACATAAGAATGATCACTAGGTATGTATATGTATACTAATATCTTTCTGAATGTTTGTAAATTACTATAGTGAAAAAATTATCAAAATCGGTTCATTGGTTTTTGAAATAATCACGAACATACGGCTTAGTAAGAAATCATTATACCTACTTCTAACTATTTTATAATGACTCAGTATGATCACATAAATTACTGATTTACTTACGTTTGCCTTATAGGTACATACATACGTTCATCATTCGCTTTTTCATTCACTAATTTCCCAACAATGTAGGGAAAATCAAAATAGTTTTTACTGGCAACACTTATAGTAAAAATAATGCGCGGTAAATTTATGTTTTTATTACGTGTTGTTTTGGATAATCGGAATTAAATAAAACAAACTTACTTGTGAAAAGTAACACCAGTTGCTTTATTATCTTTTTCTGACCGTGACAAACAAATTTTAACAACACATTTCACCATTTTGACAAATTGTGTGGCAAGTAACAGTTACGTTCGTGTTCACTCGGACGTCGGGCTGGCAACTGAAGTCGTAGATGTCATCGGACATCAGCGAAGTAGCAATGAGTCGGTGCTTTAGAATGCTGATCTTGTTAAGGTAATACATCATTGCGTCTGACCGTGACCGTGACTGACATCGCGATCACAAAGCGCCTATGCCCTATACCATTGTGCGTTCCAAGTCGCTGTCAAAATATTGAACCACGTCTGTCCGTGACCACGACCGTGACCGCGACCGTGACCGTGACCGCGACCGCACTGTTTGAAGAAGGGTTTCTTGTGTGTATCTTACCGCAGTTCCGACAGTGGTGTCTCCGGCGGAAGGCCGTGAAGTGAGCGGAGCAGCGCATGCAGGCCGGCGCGGCGATGTCCGGAACCCACTCCGGCGCGCGTTCCACGCCCGCGCCCTGCGACCGTTCCTCCCTACTGTACAAAGGAACAAGCTATAATTTAAGAAAAATTCCTACTGAATTATTGCTTACTTATTCCTTCTAAATTATATTCCTATTAATTTATTAATATACTAGCAGACCCGGCAGACTTCGTCCTGCCCGCTATTAGCGCCACGCTTGTTTGGCGACCGTGGTCAAATTCTTACAGCGCGTCCGATACTGCTGATCTAGCAATTTTACAAAGCAACTTACGTGTAAGTGAGATCGCCCGTGGACACGGACGCCTGCAGGTTTCCACTGCTGTCGGCCGACTTCCGTCTCGTGTCGTCCGCGGGCGCCGCCGGCTCGGCGAGCGTGGTCGCGTTCACGGTGTTGCGGCGCGCCGGTCGCGGGTTCGATTCCGACGCGGCGGAGTCGGAATTACTGTCCGCGTACACTTCCTCGGCGGAGTATACACTGTCGAATGAACTGCCTGCAAAGGAGAGTAGAAATGTTAAGGGGCAAAAACGATGCTGATTTTACCAATGCAAGAACAAAAACAAAAACAATAAAAGAATTTATTTGAGCATGTAAAGGCAGATTGGCTATAGGTATAAACAAAACGTAGCAACAAAATTAATACCTTTTATATATGAGTAGATATTGAGTATTCATTCACCGAAAGCGCTACAACTTAAACCCGTAAAGGAATCCTCACCGTTCTGTATAACCCGGTCCTCACTCGGCTGGTACACTAGGTCTACTATTCCTTACTTTCTAGCAGTCACAGGTCTGGTTCACGAAAGGCGTAGAACCCAAAGCCGTAAAGGAATCGACCAATAAAAAAAAACATCCTCACCGTTCTGTGTAACCTGGTCCTCTCTCGGCTGGTACACTATGGTCTCCTATTCCTTAGTCCCCAGCAGTCACAGGTCTGGTTCATGAAAGGGCTAGAACCTAAAGTCGTAAAGAACCCCTCACCGTTCTGTATAACCTGGTCCTCGCTCGGCTGGTACACCATGGTCTCCCCTGCGGCTCACAGGTCTAGTTCATGAAAGGGCTAGAACCTAAAGTCGTAAAGAACCCCTCACCATTCTGTATAACCTGGTCCTCGCTCGGCTGGTACACCATGGTCTACCCTGCGGCTCAGAGGTCTAGTTCATGAAAGGGCTAGAACCTAAAGTCGTAAAGAACCCCTCACCATTCTGTATAACCTGGTCCTCGCTTGGCTGGTACACCATGGTCTCCCCTGCGGCTCACAGGTCTAGTTCATGAAAGGGCTAGAACCTAAAATCGTAAAGAACCCCTCACCGTTCTGTATAACCTGGTCCTCGCTCGGCTGGTACACCATGGTCTCCCCTGCGGCTCACAGGTCTGGTTCATGAAAGGGCTAGAACCTAAAGTCGTAAAGAAACCCTCACCGTTCTGTATAACCTGGTCCTCGCTCGGCTGGTACACCATGGTCTCCCCTGCGGCTCACAGGTCTGGTTCATGAAAAGGCTAGAACCTAAAGTCGTAAAGAACCCCTCACCGTTCTGTATAACCTGGTCCTCGCTCGGCTGGTACACCATGGTCTCCCCTGCGGCTCACAGGTCTAGTTCATGAAAGGGCTAGAACCTAAAGTCGTAAAGAACCCCTCACCGTTCTGTATAACCTGGTCCTCGCTCGGCTGGTACACCATGGTCTCCCCTGCGGCTCACAGGTCTAGTTCATGAAAGGGCTAGAACCTAAAGTCGTAAAGAACCCCTCACCGTTCTGTATAACCTGGTCCTCGCTCGGCTGGTACACCATGGTCTCCTCGTCCTTGGTCTCCGGCGGCTCGCAGGTCTGGTTCATCTGGAACACCGCCTTCAGTATGTTGCGCAGGTCGGCCGCGAAGTTCGTCTGCAGCTGGTCCGCCACGCCCGCTATGCACACGAACAGCCGGTGTATGAGGTCTCACCGTTCTGTATAACCTGGTCCTCGCTCGGCTGGTACACCATGGTCTCCTCGTCCTTGGTCTCCGGCGGCTCGCAGGTCTGGTTCATCTGGAACACCGCCTTCAGTATGTTGCGCAGGTCGGCCGCGAAGTTCGTCTGCAGCTGGTCCGCCACGCCCGCTATGCACACGAACAGCCGGTGTATGAGGTCTCACCGTTCTGTATAACCTGGTCCTCGCTCGGCTGGTACACCATGGTCTCCTCGTCCTTGGTCTCCGGCGGCTCGCAGGTCTGGTTCATCTGGAACACCGCCTTCAGTATGTTGCGCAGGTCGGCCGCGAAGTTCGTCTGCAGCTGGTCCGCCACGCCCGCTATGCACACGAACAGCCGGTGTATGAGGTCTCACCGTTCTGTATAACCTGGTCCTCGCTCGGCTGGTACACCATGGTCTCCTCGTCCTTGGTCTCCGGCGGCTCGCAGGTCTGGTTCATCTGGAACACCGCCTTCAGTATGTTGCGCAGGTCGGCCGCGAAGTTCGTCTGCAGCTGGTCCGCCACGCCCGCTATGCACACGAACAGCCGGTGTATGAGGTCTCACCGTTCTGTATAACCTGGTCCTCGCTCGGCTGGTACACCATGGTCTCCTCGTCCTTGGTCTCCGGCGGCTCGCAGGTCTGGTTCATCTGGAACACCGCCTTCAGTATGTTGCGCAGGTCGGCCGCGAAGTTCGTCTGCAGCTGGTCCGCCACGCCCGCTATGCACACGAACAGCCGGTGTATGAGGTCTCACCGTTCTGTATAACCTGGTCCTCGCTCGGCTGGTACACCATGGTCTCCTCGTCCTTGGTCTCCGGCGGCTCGCAGGTCTGGTTCATCTGGAACACCGCCTTCAGTATGTTGCGCAGGTCGGCCGCGAAGTTCGTCTGCAGCTGGTCCGCCACGCCCGCTATGCACACGAACAGCCGGTGGATGAGGTCTTCACTCGATCTGGGAATGTATGAAAATTGATTTTTTTTAAAGAATATTGAACTGCTGAAAAGATGAACTTTTTTCAATTACAAAATTTAAACTATTTAAATCATTTCTAAACAATTTTCAAAAAAAAAACTTAACTTTAACATCATCTGTACAGTTGGCTAGTCTCCGATGAGACTGACCTACGTGACCGAAATTCGGCCAAGAGGAGCCATTAAGTAAGTAGGAGACACTCACTTGAACTTCCCCCTCGCGTGCTGGCGCGCCGCCAGCTCCTGCGCCTGCAACGCCAGCGCTATTTGCTCGTCGTCCGCGCACTCCTCGCCGCCGCACGACGCGCCGCTGCGATCATAACACAGTATTATTACACGAGTGCGCAAAGTTGGCCATTACTACACCCTCAACACTTTATACGTGCGAACTATCTGTGGAACCAGGACTAGGCTATACGTAAATCGAGAAGGACAAGGACAACGCTATACGTAAATCGAGAAAGATAAGGACAACGCTATACGTAAATCGAGAAAGACAAGGACAACGGTATACGTAAATCGAGAAGGACAAGGACAACGCTATACGTAAATCGCGAAAGAAAAGGACAACGCTTGTTGTCCTTGTCTTTGTCTTTCTCGAATCTTCGCTTCGTTCGTGCATCCCTTGTCTTTTGACCAGTACCCCCATTACCTGATTTAAAACACACATCGAACTTATTCATTTTTAAGCGGATTTATTTTCTTTCTATTTTACATATTGAGTAACTTAACCTTACTATAAGAAAAATAAAATAGAATAAGATCCCAAAAAAGTCAACTATACGTATCGCCAAACAAATATTCGTCCCTGAGCTTCGTGCGAGAACGAACTCACGCAGTTTCTCGCTAGCTCCGTCTCTTTCTGTCCGCCCACTGATACCTAAAATATGCTATTGCGACGCGCCTTGCGGTTATATTCAGAGGGGAATATTTGTTTGGCGATACCTATATCAATCCAATTATTATAAAAAGAAAAATAACTCACCTTTCATCAACAAAATGGTCCAGATTCAATCTCAACGGACTGTTCTGGCTTTGCGTCATCCGGTTGTCCAATATCACGTGACCCACCGGCGACCACAGTTTCTTCTTCTTTTTACTCTTCGTTCCCGTTTTCTTTGTTTTCCTCCTAGAATTACTACTGGAACAATTAGGCTCATTCGACCTGTTGTTTTCTTCTACCAGGGAGTTTATCTTCTTATCGGACTCCCTATGCTTCCTCAGTTCCGTGATCACGTCTTCTATAGTCCTGAATTCTTCTTGAGAGTCCGCGGAACCCCAATTTTGTACGGAACTGCTATTTACACTGGTGGCTTCGTTGAAACCGTCTTCATTTAACCTATCTATATGGGATGAGCCTGCTTCGTTCTTCTGTGTGTGCTCTTCAACATAATTAATATTTACAATGTCCTCTCTAACATCCGAGAAGGAACTTTCCAGAGTGTTCTTCGTCTCTTTATCGTCTATTTCGTCTACCGGACTCTTTAACACCCTGTTCTGCTGCATGAAATGGTTCTCTTTGATATTTTTATTCTGCTCGGTGTCGGGTGATCTGTCCAAGCTAGTGTTCTCTGTGCTCACACCGGAATCCGCTGGAGAATCCTGATCGCTTTCATAACCGAGCATAAACTTCACCCTTTCTTCGTTATTCGCACCCATTTTTGGAAAACTCCCATCGTCAACTTCAATATTGTCACAATCGTCTTTCAACTCTTCTTTGGCTATTAAAAGTTGGCTTAGATTCACGCTAGCAATCGTCATGTCCATGTTGACAATGTCTGCCTCTATACTGGGTATCATCATATCTGAGTTTAGCAATCCCCGATTGAAATCACCATCTTCATCGCCGTTGAAGACAGCCGAGTTATTATGTGACAGGGACGCTAAAACGACTGGTTCTTGACTGATCGCATTGGGGATTAAATAACCATGACTGGTTGATGGCATACAACTCAATTGCTCGTTTCTAGGTCCACTGAAACCGAAATCTTCTGAGTCATCGTTCGATATCAAAGTGGGAACATCGTTGGTTGAGAACGAATGGTTTTTGTTCATATCGTGTATATCCACATCAGTGACAATCGATGACAATCGATCCGCTATTTCGGTGACCTGTTCGTTCAGAGATGTGACCAGATCCTGATCGGGTATCTGTCTGGGTTCAGATGACGTCGATGCGGACACCGCGTTGATGACTAACGGATCGAACATCATTAGACCGTTCGTCGAAAGGTTTCTTAGAGACGATAGATCGTTTTCTGGTCTACTGATCTTCCTCGTTCTATCGCAGTCTTTGCTCTCGTTAGTCTGGAATGTGTCTGTGCTCGCTGTGTCTGTGTGTCTGTCGTCTAATTCGGATTCTCTCTCCGATTCGTCGACGTCGTCGCTGAGGAGTATCAGTCCGTCGATGATTGGCATCATGACTTCAATGTTGTCTGGGAGGTAGTCGCCCTCTGTTATTGTCGGTTCGCTCGAACTGTAAATAATACAAACACATCTATACTGATATTATAAATGCAAAAGTATGCCTGTCTGTATGCTACTCTCCCACCACCAACACAGCCCATTAACATCCCAGTGCTGGGCTCAGAACTCCTTTTTATAGGGAAGAGTGATTAAGAGCTTAGACCCGTCACGCTGCTCCATTGCTGGTTGACGGGCTTTTATGACTATTGTACACACATGGTAGTGATTATAACATAGTGTCACAATATGGTAGTGATTATAACCGAGACCAACAGCTTAACGTGCTCTCCGAGTCACGGGGGTGAAAACAACGTGAACTGCCAACTCTGGGCTGGCTCTTGATAGAAAAACTTATTTTTTTGGATCGAATGGAACCCAGGATCTTGTGATCCATCCCACTGCAGGCACGGGCCTGCAGTACCAAGCGTTGGAACGTTAAAGGGCGGTAGTGGTGATGGTGATGATGATGATGGTGTTGTTGGCAATGGTGATAGTGGTGATAATGATGGTAGTGATAATCGTGATGGTAGTGATAATATTGATGGTGTTGATGCTATGGTGATAGTGGTGATAAAGGTGATGGTGGTGATGGCGATGGTGGTGATAATATTGATGGTGTTGATGCCATGGTAATAGTGGTGATGGTGATGATGTAGTGGGTCACCACCACTATCATGGTGATGATGTGGGGGGGGGGGGGGGGGGCTTGTAATGTGTTTACCTTTGATTCGTGTACAGGTCCCGGCAGTGCGCGTGGTCGGCGTAGAACTTTGACACGAACTCGCCAATGTCGGGATAGCACGAGTCCTCTGTCGAATCGTCGTCTGCAACGAAAGCGATATTTTAATTTAAATTAAACATAAAATGCATTGACAGCCTCCAAGACATGAAGGTTTCCTCGCGATTTGTTCCTTCATCGTTATAGCGAGTGATATTTAATTACTTAAAACGCACATAATATCTCTGAAAAGTTAGTAGTGTTTGTAGTAGTTTTCTTAGCTTGTTATCTGTCAGACCCTCGTTCGCTCGTCTCACCTGGCGGTATCTCGAAGGCGGCCAGGTTGGAGACGTCCTCGTTGGTGCACAGGAACCGCTCCAGCGCCAGCAGCTCCCGCCTGTCCAGGGTCCACAGCAGCGACCTGATCTTGTGCAGCAGCGTGCGGAACGGACGGAACATGTCCGACAGACCCTCGTTCGCTCGTCTCACCTGGCGGTATCTCGAAGGCGGCCAGGTTGGAGACGTCCTCGTTGGTGCACAGGAACCGCTCCAGCGCCAGCAGCTCCCGCCTGTCCAGGGTCCACAGCAGCGACCTGATCTTGTGCAGCAGCGTGCGGAACGGACGGAACATGTCCGACAGACCCTCGTTCGCTCGTCTCACCTGGCGGTATCTCGAAGGCGGCCAGGTTGGAGACGTCCTCGTTGGTGCACAGGAACCGCTCCAGCGCCAGCAGCTCCCGCCTGTCCAGGGTCCACAGCAGCGACCTGATCTTGTGCAGCAGCGTGCGGAACGGACGGAACATGTCCGACAGACCCTCGTTCGCTCGTCTCACCTGGCGGTATCTCGAAGGCGGCCAGGTTGGAGACGTCCTCGTTGGTGCACAGGAACCGCTCCAGCGCCAGCAGCTCCCGCCTGTCCAGGGTCCACAGCAGCGACCTGATCTTGTGCAGCAGCGTGCGGAACGGACGGAACATGTCCGACAGACCCTCGTTCGCTCGTCTCACCTGGCGGTATCTCGAAGGCGGCCAGGTTGGAGACGTCCTCGTTGGTGCACAGGAACCGCTCCAGCGCCAGCAGCTCCCGCCTGTCCAGGGTCCACAGCAGCGACCTGATCTTGTGCAGCAGCGTGCGGAACGGACGGAACATGTCCGACAGACCCTCGTTCGCTCGTCTCACCTGGCGGTATCTCGAAGGCGGCCAGGTTGGAGACGTCCTCGTTGGTGCACAGGAACCGCTCCAGCGCCAGCAGCTCCCGCCTGTCCAGGGTCCACAGCAGCGACCTGATCTTGTGCAGCAGCGTGCGGAACGGACGGAACATGTCCGACAGACCCTCGTTCGCTCGTCTCACCTGGCGGTATCTCGAAGGCGGCCAGGTTGGAGACGTCCTCGTTGGTGCACAGGAACCGCTCCAGCGCCAGCAGCTCCCGCCTGTCCAGGGTCCACAGCAGCGACCTGATCTTGTGCAGCAGCGTGCGGAACGGACGGAACATGTCCGACAGACCCTCGTTCGCTCGTCTCACCTGGCGGTATCTCGAAGGCGGCCAGGTTGGAGACGTCCTCGTTGGTGCACAGGAACCGCTCCAGCGCCAGCAGCTCCCGCCTGTCCAGGGTCCACAGCAGCGACCTGATCTTGTGCAGCAGCGTGCGGAACGGACGGAACATGTCCGACAGACCCTCGTTCGCTCGTCTCACCTGGCGGTATCTCGAAGGCGGCCAGGTTGGAGACGTCCTCGTTGGTGCACAGGAACCGCTCCAGCGCCAGCAGCTCCCGCCTGTCCAGGGTCCACAGCAGCGACCTGATCTTGTGCAGCAGCGTGCGGAACGGACGGAACATGTCCGACAGACCCTCGTTCGCTCGTCTCACCTGGCGGTATCTCGAAGGCGGCCAGGTTGGAGACGTCCTCGTTGGTGCACAGGAACCGCTCCAGCGCCAGCAGCTCCCGCCTGTCCAGGGTCCACAGCAGCGACCTGATCTTGTGCAGCAGCGTGCGGAACGGACGGAACATGTCCGACAGACCCTCGTTCGCTCGTCTCACCTGGCGGTATCTCGAAGGCGGCCAGGTTGGAGACGTCCTCGTTGGTGCACAGGAACCGCTCCAGCGCCAGCAGCTCCCGCCTGTCCAGGGTCCACAGCAGCGACCTGATCTTGTGCAGCAGCGTGCGGAACGGACGGAACATGTCCGACAGACCCTCGTTCGCTCGTCTCACCTGGCGGTATCTCGAAGGCGGCCAGGTTGGAGACGTCCTCGTTGGTGCACAGGAACCGCTCCAGCGCCAGCAGCTCCCGCCTGTCCAGGGTCCACAGCAGCGACCTGATCTTGTGCAGCAGCGTGCGGAACGGACGGAACATGTCCGACAGACCCTCGTTCGCTCGTCTCACCTGGCGGTATCTCGAAGGCGGCCAGGTTGGAGACGTCCTCGTTGGTGCACAGGAACCGCTCCAGCGCCAGCAGCTCCCGCCTGTCCAGGGTCCACAGCAGCGACCTGATCTTGTGCAGCAGCGTGCGGAACGGACGGAACATGTCCGACAGACCCTCGTTCGCTCGTCTCACCTGGCGGTATCTCGAAGGCGGCCAGGTTGGAGACGTCCTCGTTGGTGCACAGGAACCGCTCCAGCGCCAGCAGCTCCCGCCTGTCCAGGGTCCACAGCAGCGACCTGATCTTGTGCAGCAGCGTGCGGAACGGACGGAACATGTCCGACAGACCCTCGTTCGCTCGTCTCACCTGGCGGTATCTCGAAGGCGGCCAGGTTGGAGACGTCCTCGTTGGTGCACAGGAACCGCTCCAGCGCCAGCAGCTCCCGCCTGTCCAGGGTCCACAGCAGCGACCTGATCTTGTGCAGCAGCGTGCGGAACGGACGGAACATGTCCGACATCTCTTCTGGAATATACACAAGGGTGAAATAAATTAATAAGGGTATAACTCCTGGCACGTAAGTCTAGCGCTGAGCGAGAGAAGTGCGCGCAGCGTCGTATGAGTGAGCGGGACACAGTACGATTGGAGTTCCAATCAGCGCTTACGAGGGATCCGCGAGAGCTAATCAGTGCTTACGAAAGATCCCCACACTCTCCCCGCGACCCCCTCACCACCCGCGATACCTCATTTTCGACTTCTGCGCATTGAAGGTCAGCGCTGGACTTATTTGCCGCGACTTGTATGTTCAGCTGATGAGCGTTCGACGCATGTTGAACGCGCGCTTAGTTTTTGTATAGTGTCCACATAGTGGACTGTCCCGTTGGTCTAGTTGGTTAGCATATTCAACTGCAGATCACGAGGTCCTGGGTTCGATTCCCGGGTCGGGCAAATAATTGTTAGGTATTGGGTTTTTCTGTCAAAAAATTCTCAGTGCCAGCTGAGTAGGTAGTTGGCGGTGTCTCACCCCCGTGCCTCGGAGAGCACGTCAAGCAGTCGGTCCCGGTTATTATCACTATCATGTGACAATAGTCGTCAAAGCCCGCCGCATTGGAGCAGTAGTGGGTCTAAGCTCTAAATCCCTCTCTCCTACGAGAGAGGAGGCCTTTGCCCAGCAGTGGGACGTTAAAAGGCTGTAGTGGTGGTGATGGTGCATGGTACAAAAGTACCTAGGTACCAACGATGCTCACCGGGCATTTTGTCAATACTCAGCGGTCCGCTCGAGTAGATAAGCAGGCCGCTCACAATGGCCAGGCGGGGCACCGCGAACATTAGCGCCGGGTCATATGAGTCCACCTGAAAAGTAGCCGTACTACTATTATATTATAAATGACATTTAAATATACAAGCTATATTTTAGAAATTTAGAAAACTTTGGTATACAAAAAAAAAATTTGAAGTTTCCTCGATTTTTCCAGGATCCCATCGTCAGATCCTGCTGACGTGGATATGTCAAAGCCCTGGAAAGCCCTTCTCATTCCATTTCAAACAAAAGAAGAATTTTACAAATTGGTCCAAGCGTCTTCGAGTAATCGGGGAACATACATGAAGAATAGATTCCGTCGAATTTAGTACCTCCTCCTTTTTTGAAGTCCTCTAAAAATATCGTATAGTACACAGAACACAAATACCAAATCAATGATACGCTGTTTATTAAAATCTAATGAGCAGTTAGGGATTTATGTACATACAAACAGTGTGAAACAAAATGTGTACGCACAGACTACTATAAAATCCCTTCCGTAATCAGTTAAAACAATAAAATTAATTCAAGATAGAGACATTGCAATGTATTCACGGAAATTGGTCATCTCATTATTTAATCATACTAATGTAGATATAAACTGGTTACATTAGGTCATTGGTTGCACATGCAATCTTGTTTACCTAGTTGTTAAATATTACAAATATATAATAAGGGCCGTGTAATGGCCGTAAGTGGAAAGTTACTGCACATTGTAACAAATAAATAATAGGTAAGTTTGATTAAATAATACTCAAAGCTTAACAGATTTTACCTGTCCTTTTGACGAGTTTAGGTAAGTTTGATTAAATAATAAAAATTTAAGCAGCAACCAATTTACGTCTGAATTCAGATAAGGCATTTATTAAACAAAACTAGACATTTGGTGCTGAGATAGATTCCATCCTGGGGACACATACAGGCTACTTTTTATCCCGGAAAATCACAGAATTCCCACGGGATTTTTATAAAGCCTACCTAAGCTACTAAGCTGAACGGATCTAGACGAAATATGGCACCGAGATACATTGCAACCTGGAAATGGATAGAGGCTACTTAATGCCCCAGAAAATTCATTCAAAGAATTTAATGAGTACCTTCAATCTTCCAAATATTTGTATACAGGTAAGTTTGACTTAAACAATAAAAATCTAAATTACCTGTTCCTGGGTAAGAAGGTTCTGTTTCAACGCCCTCCGCAGGCTCTCGGAGAACAGAACGCAGATGAGCTGTTGGGCTTCGAACTCGTGCGGCGTCTTCACATTGACCATTGCGCTCACGTAGCACAGTTCGAATTCCGCAAACAGTCTGAAAAATACAAAAAAAAAAACATATTATTATATACATCATATTATAATATACAAGTTTTATTATTTTCACAATATTTTTGCATCTTCTTTTGTTCGTTTGTTTGGGAGTTGAAGACATCTCGAAAAGCGTAGAATTTCAAATGGCCATTATGATAGCTTGTTTTAAATACCGTTATCGATAAATAAAGTTATTTGAAGAATAACGTTTTCCAACTTCATTATATGTATTCTGTTGTGTATAATACAAAAGAAATCAAGAAATCACAGTTCATGTCATGACAATGAATAATGTCGTTAGGGAAGACAAATTACATATTAATTTAACCTATTAGCCTCGTTTGTGGCGAATTAAATTGATTGCTTAATTTTTTGCTCGCATCGAAAACCACATGCTACATGAATGGTTAATAGGATAATTTCATCTTAAATACCAATTTTCGTTTGCGTTTCACGTTTCATGGTTCAAATGTATTTTTCAATAAAATAACCATCCTTTTTGTTTCGATCGCCGTAGTCGTGTAAAAAAGATTTAAAAAACAGCTGTTGCTATTCATGCTCTTTTGAGAAACAGTATAAGAAGCTATCGTTAATCGATTGATCTATTTTATTATTCATCTTCATGATTTTTTATTCGTATATTAATAGCACTTGCCTGTCGAACATTCATAAACTTTTTCAACATATTTTTTGCACTCGCCTTAGCAAGGAACGGAGGAACGCGCAGACAAAGATTTGATTTTTTAATTAAATTAAGTATAAGTAGTAGGGTGGTCCTCATTCCTAACAAAAAAAAATTTTTTCTTTAATTTCACGGGGCACTACATAATTTGATTCTATACCTTATGAAAGTAATTCAGTATTTTTTTCAATTTTTTTAAATGACTTTTAAGGGTCGCTACTAAGATTTGAATTTTAAATAAAAACTCGAAATCTCTACATTTGTTGGATTATTTTATTCATAAATCAGGACATGAAAATACAAAATTATTATTGTTCTTATAAATTAAGATATTAGGTAATTATTTGGATCATTTATTTTAATATTTTGCCTAAAAGTTTTGTTTATTTATTTATTTAAACTTTTTCTGTTCACTGAACCGACTAAACTCTGGAGTCCGTTTTGTCGGAGTCCTTATAAAAGCTTCTTGTTTTCTTCTGCAGTCATAATATTTCAAGCATCATGATAAGCAATAAATCTTGTAATTTATTTGCCAGTTTTGTTATTTTTTCTTTAATGCTCGTGAACGTTTTTCCTTGTTTTCTTTAATTTTTTAGATTCTGCCAGTCTCTGAAGAATTTTTCAATTTTACTGATGATATATTTTTTTTTAATGAATATTATCCCACAAATTTATGACTTCGCATGCCGTCAAAGTCGCATATTCACGAATGGTTTCCTTTTTTACATTTTTCTAGTAAAAAAACAAACGTAATCCATTACCATTGGATGGCAACCTTGAATGGTTTAATTCAGTTAGTAATTGACCGATGAACCAAATGTTAGTTTGATTTCTAGTAGCTATACTGCAGTGAGGTGTAATAAATATAGAGTAGAAGCGTCATATAAACTGTTCTCAGAAAATTACGTAACCACTTTTGAGTTTCAAAGACGTAGCTTTGAAACTGACAAATACGCCAAGTAAACTTTGAGTAAACTATATTTGTCTCGTTTCTTCTGCCCTCAAACTAATTACGTTAGAATAGGACAAGACATTGCAATTAGACAAACGATTAGAGTTACCAGTATCAGGAATAATTTCCCACAAAAGAACGATTTCCCCCAAAAAATTATTTGAGTTTATGAGATTTAATAATTATATTAGATTTAATAAAATTTTCAATATAAACCATATAGAACTAAATAAGGATTACTAATAGGAAAAAAATATTTAAATGCGTGAACGTAAATAACTTTATTTAAATCTCTCATCTATCTTCTATACTATACTATTACTATACTTACTATATACTAATAAATAAAATTGAAGTGTCTGTCTGTAATTTCGAAATAACTACCTCATATTAAGCTCATATGGTTATTTGAACGGTACCATAACCGAATCATACGTTTTTAAAATTTTTGTCTGTCTGTCTGTCTGTCTGTTTGAACGGGCTAATCTTCGGAACGGCTGAACCGATTTTGACGGAACTTTCACATACAAGTAGAGAATTAACCAGGGAGTAACATAGGCTACTTTTTTAACCGACTTTCAAAAAAGGAGGAGTTGTGTTTTTCTACCTATGTACACCGATATCTCCGAGATTTCTGAACCGATTTGCGTATATTTTTTTAATCGATAGAGGAATATTGCGACAATGTGGGCGATTCTGTTGTACACAATCTCTAAATCTAAACTAAAATGACAGGTCTAAATATATTCCTGTCTCTTTCACAATCCTCCCTGCTGAAGGGGATAGCACTATTTTTAAACCTGTCAATTTAGTTTAGGTTTAGAGATTATGTACAACAGAATTAGCCACAATGTCCTATACAACATTTGAATTCCAACTCCTCAATCCTGATGCTGTAGGGGACCTGATCCCCAAAACTAATGGGATTTAGGAACTGTCGGTTATTTATATTGATATTGGGGGTACCAATTAAAGACTTTATCGTTGAATAAACTCGAGTATGTACATATCCAACTCCTCAACCCTGATGCTGTAAGGAATTGCATTCCGAAATCGTAGGGATCCCACGGAATTTTTCCGTTTTCAGGATGGGTTACTACAGATAGGCTACTTTTTGTTCTGGAAAATCAAAAGTTCCCACGGGATTTGTAAAAACCTAAATCCACACGGGCGAAGCCGTGGGCATCATTTAGTACTAATAATAGAACTGTAACTGGTCCAATTCTGTACATTAAAGATATTTTGAAAATTTTTGAACCAAGCAAAAATATTAGCTACATATGGGTACGTTTATGTTAGTAACTTCATACATAAGAATGATCACTAGGTATGTATATGTATACTAATATCTTTCTGAATGTTTGTAAATTACGATAGTGAAAAAATTATCAAAATCGGTTCATTGGTTTTTGAAATAATCACGAACATAAGGGTCGAATATGTAACCTTCTTTTGTGAACTCGCTTAGTAAGAAATCATTATACCTACTTCTAACTATTTTATAATGACTCAGTATGATCACATAAATTACTGATTTACTTATGTTTGCCTTATAGGTACATACATACGTTCATCATTCGCTTTTTCATTCACTAATTTCCCAACAATGTAGGAAAAATCAAAATAGTTTTTACTGGCAACACTTATAGTAAAAATAATGCGCGGTAAATTTATGTTTTTATTACGTGTTGTTTTGGATAATCGGAATTAAATAAAACAAACTTACTTGTGAAAAGTAACACCAGTTGCTTTATTATCTTTTTCTGACCGTGACAAACAAATTTTAACAACACATTTCACCATTTTGACAAATTGTGTGGCAAGTAACAGTTACTTTCGTGTTCACTCGGACGTCGGGCTGGCAACTGAAGTCGTAGATGTCATCGGACATCAGCGAAGTAGCAATGAGTCGGTGCTTTAGAATGCTGATCTAGTTAAGGTAATACATCATTGCTATACTGAGTCTGCTACTTGTAGACGCCATTGCAAGTTGAAATATGTTTATATGCCTTTTACAAAAAAAAAACGCGTGCGCTCTCGTTAATGACTAATTAGACTGAAGTGCGGGGCGGGCTAAATCTCGACTTATAGAAGAAAGAGGTACAGAAGAGGGGTCGAGGGAAGAGGGGAAGAGGAGTGGTTACCTATGCGAGTTTCCCTTGTAGTTAAAATGTGATAAAAACACTTAAATGAAACTATCACTTAAGCGGCCATACAACGGTTTTCGTTAAACTTTGACACCTGGTAGCGACCTCTAAATCGTAAGAAAAAATTATAAGAAAAATATCTATTTCATATTTACATGTATATAATCGAATGACAATGTGCCCCGGTGATAATTCAAAAGTCGAAAAATAAGGACCACCCTAATTAAGTAGTATAGGTAAGGTCACGGTTAATCTTTTTGAAATTTTTTCCACACTTACCTGTTACCTTGCTTACACTGTACCTGACTTATCTATTAATTTAATTATTCACAGAAATGTTCACAGACTATATCATTGTGGTCTTGTTGATTCGCAAACACTATTCGCGGAGAAGAAATCGACCCGTTCCCAAACAAGCTTACGATAAGTGCGTTACTTATGGGAAGTTTAATTAATAGTTAAAAGTTATCTATAAAACTTACCTGTCGAATATTTTCAAACTCTCGTGCAACATGTCGTCGTGGTGTTGGAACGCGAGACCGCGCGGTCGCAGGCACTGCTCGCGCAGCAGAGACCGGACCGTCTCCAGACTCCGAGTGAGCGCCTTCGCGAGGGGACGCATGGCGGCGGACTCCTCTTCCCGATTCATTATTGAGGATCCCGCTGCTAGGCACTGCAATAAAGATTTTATAAAAATGAAAAAGGGCGGACTGCGACGTGTTTACTCACTCCGCGGACCGTGGTTAAGACTGCGTTTCCATTGACGCCGAGCTGGGCGGAGTGGAGAGAAGCGGACCGTGAATTGGCCAATCACAGTGCTCGAAATCTCTACTCCGCATCAGTGGAAACTGGGTATCTAGTGGAGTGGAGCGGAGTTTCAAATAAAATATATGAACACGCCGCATCGAGCCGGACAGAACGGAGTTGAGCAGGCTGTGGTGCCGAGCGGAGGGCACGAAGCGGAGGGTAGCGGGACGGTGCGGCGCGGCGCGGTCTGATAGGGTAGACTTGACTTGGAAAGTTGGAACACGGTTCTAGTCAGCTTAGCTCAGCTCAGCTCTACTCCGCTCCGCTCCGTTTCAATGTAAGCATTTGCTACTTTTCACTGCTCTTCTCCGCTCAACTCCGCCCAGCTCCCCTTCAATGGAAACTCACCCTAAAACATCGCCCGAGTTCAGCGGAAAATTTAGAGTTACGGTGATTAAACAATTTGATGTGGCAGCGTAAAATATAAACCCTCTCGCCACCCGCTCATCCCTCAGGACCTGGTCCATTATCTGACTCGTGATGTTGAGCACTCACCTCTGCACCGAACCACAGCTGCCCAGCCAAGTTGTCCTGAAGGACGTCCTCGGGAAACTTGACGCGGAACCCTCTCGCCACCCGCTCATCCCCCAGGACCTGGTCCATTATCTGACTCGTGATGTTGAGCACTCACCTCTGCACCGAACCACAGCTGCCCAGCCAAGTTGTCCTGAAGGACGTCCTCGGGAAACTTGACGCGGAACCCTCTCGCCACCCGCTCATCCCCCAGGACCTGGTCCATTATCTGACTCGTGATGTTGAGCACTCACCTCTGCACCGAACCACAGCTGCCCAGCCAAGTTGTCCTGAAGGACGTCCTCGGGAAACTTGACGCGGAACCCTCTCGCCACCCGCTCATCCCCCAGGACCTGGTCCATTATCTGACTCGTGATGTTGAGCACTCACCTCTGCACCGAACCACAGCTGCCCAGCCAAGTTGTCCTGAAGGACGTCCTCGGGAAACTTGACGCGGAACCCTCTCGCCACCCGCTCATCCGCCAGGACCTGGTCCATTATCTGACTCGTGATGTTGAGCACTCACCTCTGCACCGAACCACAGCTGCCCAGCCAAGTTGTCCTGAAGGACGTCCTCGGGAAACTTGACGCGGAACCCTCTCGCCACCCGCTCATCCCCCAGGACCTGGTCCATTATCTGACTCGTGATGTTGAGCACTCACCTCTGCACCGAACCACAGCTGCCCAGCCAAGTTGTCCTGAAGGACGTCCTCGGGAAACTTGACGCGGAACCCTCTCGCCACCCGCTCATCCCCCAGGACCTGGTCCATTATCTGACTCGTGATGTTGAGCACTCTGTCCTGGAAGAAAATATTTAAGTGTTAAACCACCGAGTGTATGACTAAAGTACACAAGTAAGATATGTACACAAGTATGACAAAAGTACAAAGTACACAGCTCGTCTCTTTGTCATCCAGCAGCTGCCAGCGACTCGCTTGATATCTTTCCGCCCCACCTAGTGAAAGGGTCTAACCACCTAGAGAGAGGTATTTTTGAAGTGAAAACTTATTTTAGGCGCGTTGAGCACTTTTTGGTGAACAAAAATCGGGCGGGCGGTCGGGCGTGCGTGCGTGCGTTTGTGTGTTTGTTTGTTACTCTTTAACGCCGCAACTACTGAACCGATTTGGCTGACATTTTGAATGGAGATAGTAATGCCCTGACTTAACACATACGCTACTTTTTATCCTGGAAAACCCACAGTTCCCACGGAACCGAAATCTATTGCTACAGCTATAGGTAGATTACTATAACAAACTTCCTTGAAAGTAGGTATAAAGGTTGGAAAAGGGAACGGGATTTCCTCGGGATTTGTGAAAAACCGAAATTCACGGTTAGTATTTCAATATACTTTATCACATTTTCTTGAACGGCCTTCCGCGCAACCGATTTTCCGCTACATTTTTCACTGGCTTTAAAATACATAAGCGCAAAATGCCTACCTATATAAAAATACCCACTACGTAAATTGTTAATATACCTACCCACAACGACGTTGGAACGTATGGAAAATGATTTTCCCAACATTAAGACTTGATACTGATTACAACTTACTTACCTACCTGTAATAGCACGTTCGCCAGTGTAGAATTAATATTTCCAACATTTTCCCGTGGGAGTTGGGACTACGAGATATTTTCCCGCGATAAGTGTGCCATCCGCACATAATAATTATATGGGGCATTCAATAAATCAGTTCGCGTATTGAGTCCATATTATTTATCTCGCAGAGGGCATTGTCCAACGTGGTTTAATAGAGACCCCGCAGACATACAATTTCAAGTTGGCCGACTGTCGAACAACTAAATCGCGAACTTTCACAACTTAATCGGCCAACTTTTAAATTGGACGTAAGCGGAAGGGAATATCGATTCTGATACAAGTCACGGCAAATAAGTCGACCGGTGACCTTCAATGCGCAGAAGTCGAAAATGAGGTGTCTCAGGGGTGTGAAGAGGCCGCGGGGAGGGCGTGGGGATCCCTCGTAAGCGCTCATTGGCTCTCCAATCGTATTGTGTCCCGCTCACTCGTAAGACGCTGCGCGCACTTGAATATCACCGGTCGACTTACGTGCCGGGGGTTATACAATGGTCGTTCAATTATTTAATTGAACGATTTAGTTGGTTATGATGTGCGGGGTGTCATAAGTCACTGTGCTTATCAGTATACTCTGCGATTTAGTTGGCCAACTTGAAATTGCATGTCTGCGGGGTCTCTTAGTTTATTACATTGCCGGCGACAGTGTTGCAATCTTCACGTGGTTTTTTATCACCATATAAATAACACGTCTTACGAGTATTATGCAAAGACGCCCCTTGTTTATTCATATGTATTATGTCATAGCATAGGCACAGAGTACCTACAGAGGGGAAGCTTCTACAAACGGCCCGCTGTAAGTACACTCACACATATTATGCGCATTGTTTGTCACCAACTGTACCGGTTAGTTGAACGAGCGTGCGTCCGTGAACCGTTGGTGAATGTGTTTGTGTGAGTATACCTACAGCGGGCCGCTTGTGGAAGCTTCCCCTCTGTAGATTTACTACTCGTGTGGCATAGGTGTAATGTTGTGGGCAAAAGACCAACCTGGACTGATGAAAAAGGGAGTATAGCCAGAACAATATGTTATATTTTGACGGGTTTAATGCAAGGCATAAGTAGCTACCTACAGCTAATTATTATTTCAGATTTTTCGTGTATGACTTTACTTTATTATCACTATCATGTGACAATAATCGTTAAAGCCCACCAACCCGCATTGAAGCAGCGTGGTCGGTCTGGTTAGACCGACCTCTCTCGTAGGAGAGAGGGATTAGAGATTTCTAATCCCTCTCTCCTATACGAGAGAGAAGGCCTGTGCCCAGCTGTGGGACGTTAAAAGGCTGTAATGGTGGAGTGGACTTTACAAACTTGATGAGAGGGGAGAGGGGATGAGTGATGGTCGATAAAAGAGTAGAAACCATACTATAGTCCCGCGGGTATTTCGGACCCGTATTACTAATTCCCTGGAATTCTGACGTTTCGTAATGTTACCAGAGATAAAACAATTCCCACAAAAAAGATAAAAAATTCAAAATTTATGCAAATACAAATCAACTGCCGCATGTAGATATGACAAATGCCTGACAGACACTTCATGGCGATGATGTCATTCGACATCCATTTTTGAATAATTTTTTTCAATGTACTTCTTTTGTTTTCTGTTGCTGTCAGTGTGCACTTTCTAGTTCATTCTTGGTGTTTTCTATTTTAAGGCGAAACGAGTAATATTATTACGCGGCATATGGCTTTTTATGATGACAGGGAATTAAAGCAGTTTGGGGTAAAATCGTACTTCGTAAATGTTAACCCTGTTCTCCATACAAATAACACATCTGTAAATGACAATGACAGCTGTCAGAATTCCGGGGAATTAGTAATACGGGTATAGGTGCGGTAATTTTGAAAGTTATCGGTTACTCATTACGCACCTAGGATGGACCTAGCGCCCCTACGTTTGGGCGTAGGTACTGTTTCAAACATCCGCCTCGTTGGTCTAATGGTTAGCATATTCGACTGCAGATCACGAGGTCCCGGGTTCGAGTCTCGGGTCGGACAAATAATTATTGGGTTTTTCTGTCAAGAAATTCTCAGTGCCAACTCGGAGTTGATAGTTGGCGGTGTTTCACCCCCGCGCCTCGGTAAGCACGTTAAGCAGTCAGTCCCGGTTATTATAACTGTGACAATAGTCGTTATGACAACCCGCATTGGAGCAGCGTGGCGGGTGTAAGCTCCTATGATAGAGGAGGTCTATGCCCAGCAGTGGGACTTTAAAACGCTGCAGTGGTGGTGGTGATGGTTTCAAATATAGCGCAACGGACGCAATGAACGGTGCAAACAACAATGCAATAACTTGGTAACTTATATCACACGAGTAGATAAGTACAGAGAGGAAGCTTCATACAAACGGCCCGCTGTAGGTACACTCACACAAACACACTCACCAACGGTTCACGGACGCCCGCTCGGTCCCCCAACCGGTACAGTTGGTGACAAACGTGCGCATACATATGTGGGAGTGTACCTACAGCGGGCCGCGTGCAGAAGCTTCCCCTCTGTACTTATCTACTCGTGTGCTTATATAACCGTGTGCGCTGAAGCCAGACTAATGAAACGGCGCGGCGCAGCGCTGGTTGGCGGTGAGGTCGTGTATTGTATTGAATTGAGGATTAACTAATCGTATTAACATGTGGGCCTCTCTGATTATTTGTATTCTTAATTTAAAATCTATAATAATACATATAAAGAAACTTGTTCTGACTGACTGATCATCAACGCACAGCCTATAACACTGAAGCTGGAAACTTGAAATTTTCACAGTAGGTTTCTTTTATGACGTAGGGACTAACTAAGAAAGGACTATTGCAAATTCCACCCCTAAAGGGGTTAAATAGGGGGATGGAAGTTTGTATGAAAGCCCGTCATTTTTCAAGTTATATTCATGAAACTCTGTATCATTTACTGTCAGTTAAAAATAAAGAAATACGTGTTTAAGGAATTTTGGAAAAACTATCCCCAAGTGGGTAAAATAGGGGATGAAAATTTGTATGAAAGTCCGTCATTTTTAAAGTTATATCAATGAAGATCGGTATTTGTATTGTCGGTTAAAAATAAAGAAGTAAGAACTACGTGTTTCAGGAATTTTGGAAGTTCTACCCCCAAGTTGGTTAAATAGGGGATGAGATTTATAAGAATCCTAGCGGACGAAGTCGCTGGCATCAGCTAGTTTAAAATAAGATAATTAAGTCATGGTTTTGTGAAAAATTGACAACTATGCACACCTGTCCATATCAGTGGCGACGCAGTGTTTCAGTGTCAGTTCATACAGAATGTATGAAAAAATATTATTCACTGTGCCGGCACTGATGCTTCACTGATATGTGCGTATCGGTCATTATAGTATGTGTACATACGAGTACATGTGGAATACGAAATAACTTAAGAAAATAAATAATAATAATATAAAGAGGCTTGTCCTGACTGACTGACTGACAGACTGATCATCAAAGCACAGCCTAAACTACTGAAGCTAGAGACTTGAAATTTTCACAGTAGCATCTTTTTATGACGCAGGCGCACACTAAGAAAGGATTATTGCGAATTCCACCCCTAAGAGGGTTAAATAGGGGATGAAAGTTTGTATGAAAGTCCGTCATTTTTAAAGTTATATCAATGAAAATCGGTATTTGTATTATTGGTTAAAATAAAGAATTACGTGTTTCTGGAATTTTGGAAATTCCATCCCCAAGTGGGTTAAATAGGGGATGAGATTAATAAAAATCCAAGCGGACGAATTTGCTGGCATCAGCTAGTAAATAATAATTGAACTAATGAGCAACTGGAATTTTATTACAAAAAGAAATAAATACATGCAGCAAATAATAACTGAATTGATAACTGAACAATGTGCTAATTCAAATCTGATTTTGGCTTTGTTTAAAGCTCGTCCATTTTTTAAAAGAAATATTATTCTTCGATCTACTGCAGCCAACGCACCAAAGTGCATTGACATTTGACACAAACGTCCACTAAACGAATAAAATAAAAATAAAAGTAATAATTAAGAGGTTATTCCCAGTAAACAGGGTATTGCCCCAAAAATATTCAAATATAAACCTTTGCCAAGAGCTTTTGAATCGTCAAATAATAATAATTATCATTTCTTATTTGATCATTTGAAAAACTTCGAGAGTGGATCCGACAAAATTTACTGAACGGATTTTCATGCGGTTTTCACCAATAGACAGAGTGATTCACGAGGAAGGTTTAGGTGTATAATTTGTTAAGGTTTTACGTAAATTGGTTGAAATATGACAAAATTCAAGACGCCTGGGAGCTTTCATCAAAAACGTTGTCTAATGCCCATTGAGATATTATATCAAAACAATGTATTTATCTACTACCCGTGCGAAGTCGGGGGACTTCGCACGGGTAGTAGATAAATACATTGTTTTGATAGTCAATAACTTATATTAAAAGTTGTAAAAAAGAATTCATTATCTTTGAAGTTATCTGAAGTATCTGAATAAAAAATGTCTATTCTATTCAGCTCTGCTTCAGCTGTCCACAAGATTGTTCAGCCACTTATTGTAACTTTTGTTTTGAAAAGAGCAACTGCTGAGTTTCTTGCCGGCTCTTCTCAGCAGAATCAGCATTCCGAACGCGGTAGTAGATTCTTGACATGTCATAAGAGCCACACGTTGGCCTACGTGAAATAAATGATTTTGAATTTTGATTGTGATTCATAGGATCAAACACATAAGATAGATTGCAATAATTGCATATCGACATAATATCGTATGTACGCGATTAGTATAATATTACGCTTATTGCGATAAAGGAAGTCGTCAATTAGAACAAAGGCGATTAGAATCGCAGTTAGTCATAATTTTAGACATAGGTACTTCATAGATTCATACTAAAGCCCGATTCGCACACACCTATCAGTGAAACATCAGTGCACCTATCAGTGACGCATCAGTGCCGGCACACTGAAAAATATTATTTCATTACATTCTCTATGAACGCGTTCACACCTGGCCGTATCACTGACGATGCAGTGTTTCAGTGTCAGTTCATACAAAATGTATTAAACCCGATTTGCACACATCAGTGAAGTATCAGTGTGGGCGCAATTCCGGCACAGTAAAAATATTCTTTCATACATTGTCTATGAACGCGTTCACACCTATCCGTCCGGTTTTACATTAATTATTATCTATTTATAAACTCAGTATTTAGATAAACCACTGCGAAATATTATGTTGCAATAAATGCATTATCTGATATCAGTCCAAGGTACACTACCTACTACAATTTTTGCTTCACTTTTACAACACTTTAGCTCCTCTCAATGGCACGGGTAATTTCCGATGACATTCAAACGAACAATGAGATAACGTCACGACGGATTTACTTATTATATTTTGCTAATAACTTCGGCCAGTAATAATCAGTATTCTTTGCTTCAGGTATCATACATTGCTTATCGTAATATATTCTTTGCTTCATACATTGTGTCTACAGATCGTGGATCGATTTTTTCTCAATACATAAATTATATATAAGAATTCCTGCAAATTGTTTTGGTCCACTTATAATCAATGATCATGAATTTATTGTCACAATTTTTGTGCCAAAAATTCTTACGAGACTTCACTGTGGTTATATGCTTATTTGGTGAAAGAGACACTGGCTCATTTTGTGGATACAGCGTACAAGTACTCTCGTGTGATATCCCTTTATAAGCAACAGCTAACATGCGCGTAACACTTTATACTAGACAACAGCTGACCTGCGCGTAACACTTTACAAATAAACAACAGCTAACCAGCGCCTAACACTTTATAAACAACAGCTAACATGTGCGTAAGACTTTATAAACAACAGCTAACATGTGCGTTAGGCTTTATAAACAACAGCTAACCAGCGCGTACCTAACACTTTATAAACAACAACTAACATGCACGTAACACTTGATAAACAACAGCTAACCTGCGCGTAACACATTATAAACAACCAGTGCGGAACACTAGTCTTGTATAGTTCGCGAACGAACTAGTTCCTAATTGCGCTCCTTTATGTGAACTACGCGACCTTGTTCCCAGATTGGAAGGTCCGCAGTTCCTTAGTTCGTTAGAGAAGCAAGCAAAGAGTGTCTAATTGGAAGCGAGAGTGAGTGAGAACGCGGTATCGTCGTAACTACTGCATGATGACTGCATATAAACAACTAGCTGATGCTCGCGACTTCGCCAGCGTGGATTCATACAAATCTCATCCCATTTTACCCACATGGGGGTAGAATTTCCACTCCTGAAACACGTAATTCTTTATTTTTAACCGAAAACCTAAATACTTACTAATTTTCATGGATATAACTTGAAAAATGACGGACTTTCATACAAACTTTTATCTCCTATTTAACCCCCTTAGGGGTGGAATTCGCAACAATCCTTTCTTAATGTGTGCCTACGTCACAAAAGGAAGCTACTGTGAAAATTTCAAGTTTCTAGCTGGTTAGGCTGGTGGTCTAGGTTTAGGCTGCGCGTTGATGATCAATCAGTCAGTCAGTCAGTCAGAACAAGCCTCTTTATATTATTACTAGCGGTCCGCCCCGGCTTCGCCCGTGGTACATAATATATAGCTTTTAGCACTCAGGGATCACGTACATATCCAACGGTGAAAGAATTATTGAAATCGGTCCAGTAGTTCCTGAGATTAACGCGTTCAAACAAACAAACTCTTCCGCTTTATTATATTAGTATAGATAGGTAGATAGCTAACCTACGGTATCAATTTATAAACCGGAGCTAACCTGCGCGTAACACTTTATAACCAACAGCTAACCTGCGCGTAACATTTTATAACCAATAGCTAACCTGCGCGTAACACTTTATAACCAACAGCTAACCTGCGCATGTCGTAGTTGGTTGACGAGCGTGGAACACCTCTCGGGGTCTTTTCGGCCGTCGAACGAGTCCAGCTCCGTCGCGATCATGTTCAACGCGTCGTCCGCGAAGAAGAACTGCGCGAGCAAAGAGCGGTCGTCCCTCTGAAAAGAGAAACAATTCATTCAAAAATACAATCTAGACGCTTACATTATAATGTATTTTTCCTTGGCTTACTAAAAAGGCCTTACATAATTATTATGTTCCTGTAAGCTTACTTAAAAGCTTACCCCCACGCACTCATGACTCATGACTCATGACTCACAGAGGAAAAGAGGCAGAGACGTAGGCCGTGGGAGATGTGAAGAGAAGTAGGGTGTGTAGCAAGGGGGTTACCGGGCACGAGTGGATTTATTTACAGATAGTAAACAAATCCACTCCTTATGCCCTGCGATTAAGTGGCGATACTGATATTGAGCAAAAATGTGATAAAAAGATAACTTACGCAAGTTGGCCGCGAGTGAGCATTAAATGAAGTCATCGTTTTAAGAATAAACTATGATAATTAACATTAAAAAAATTACGATTTTGGTGATTGTGGGGAAAAATCCCACACAAATTAGTTGCTTAAGGTGCGTACAAACTTAAACATTTCACCGAACCGAACTGCGTAACATTACCGCGAAACAAATGCCATCCACACTACCGTAACTTTTACGCGGTGTTGACACGGTTACGCAGTTCGGTTCGAGGAAATGTTACAAATTTGGACGCACCTTTAGAAGACGCCTTTTCACTCTTGCCTTGAAGGTGCTCAAGTTATGCGTAGCAGAAAAAACGGACGCCTAAAGGGCATTCCACACCTGTGGTTCGTATTAGAAACACTAAACGAAAAGTATGAGAATGGATTGAATGTCAACCACATAAAAGTAAAGATGCCAACGCTCACCGTTATAGGTACACGTATAAGTATAGATTATGTATGATCTCGCATTTCTGTGGTGGTTAGAACGGTGAAGGAGAAAAGATTGTAAAGTCCCTGACCACATATAGATATACTTACTATACTTCGACTTTTAATTGTATGCAGTAATGTGAAGTTTCGTGGGTTGTCACTTTTTAACGAAAATAAAATAGGGATGGGGTACAGGTGATTGATTTGAATCATTCAATTATTTTATTCAAATTAAAGTTTTTATTTTAAGTAATTATTATATTTTATGTACAAAAGTTACATATATATATTTATATATATAGTATATATATAAATACGTATATCTTTAATATATAAAACAAAGTCTCGTTTGTTCGAACACTTATAACTCGAGAACGGCTGGACCGATTTTCATGGTTTTTGATTTGTTGTATTTGTCTTCGTCCCGAATAGCAGAATAACTGTTAAAAATATTGGATAATTGACGAAAAAATAAAAGAAAAAACATTTTCCCATACAAAATGTTCATGGGTTTCGTAACTGTCAAACATTGAATGTTCATCCTGTCGATACGGAACTCTCTCACCCGTACCGATATAATTCTTCTGTACTTTTTCCCAAAGGGCTGGACTGATTTGGATGAAATTTTGTGTGTATATTTCAATGTTTCTCATCTTACGCGGTTTTTTTTTTTAACAGAAGGTAAAAATGTATCCTCAGCATGCGATGTACTTGGCTGAGCATTCATTTTTTTATTTTATTGTGCTTTACAAAACCAAATGGCAAATTTTACAAAAATAATGAAAACCAAACACAACGTTACAAAAACTTAACAATTGGTAACAAATATAACGCGCAGTAGGCAAAATGGAAATAGTCACACTCAGAACGTAGAAATGAAAATGGACAGTGAAAAATGAAAATGTCGAATGACAAACGAGAAAAATGGCGACAAAATAATATTCGCCGAGCGTCAGTGTCAACAGCGTCAACAGCAGCCTGAAAAAGCGTAACCTCGGTCATCGGTGTTTAAAAGAATCGACATAAAGAACCTTTTTAAAGGACTGCCTGAAAAAAAGGAGTATATTGTTTTCAGGGTTCATGTATGTTTGTATGTTGTACCATAACTTCTATATATGCCGGAACCGATTTTGATGAATAAGGTAGGTATCGTTAGAATCTTTAGCTTATTCTAGGTGACAAAGGCTAGTAAAATTTAAGAAAAAATGATGTGATGACCATGGTCCCGCATTAAAGACTAAAGTTGAAAAAAAATAATTAAAAATCAGATTAAGTTCATAATCATTATCTATTTTTTTTATTCAACTACAAGTTAGCCCTTGACTGCAATCTCACCTGATGGTAAGTGATGATGCTGTCGAAGACGGAAGCGGGCAAACTTGAGAGAGGTATGCATACCCCTGATCGGTTTTTACACGGCATCGTACCGGAACGCTAAATCGTTTGGCGGCCGGCCGGCACAGCTTTGCCGGTCGGGTGCTAACCAGCCACGGCCCACGGTTAAAGCCTGCCACCAGACAGGACCAAAGACAATTTAGAAATTATAAAATCCCAACTTGCCCCTGCCGGGAATCGAACCCGGGACCTCCCACTTATAAGCGCTTACGAGCACGAAGTAATCAATGTAAAAATATTAATATTATGTATTGTAAATAAAATAAATTAAAAAAATAAATAAAAAAAAGACCAAAACCACTGCGTCAGGGAGGTCAAAATCATCTAGAAAATTATAAGTAGATTCCAAAAATATGTAAATATGTTATTATAATGTTAAATATATTTTTTTCTGAATAACTAGTAGGTATTCTTTTAAAAATATTTTTTTTTTGTAATAAAAGGGCAGTAGCAACTTAGCATGTTAACTATGACAGATATCGTCAACACACATAGGCTGTTATTGCAATAGAAATAGTACTTCTTACTTTTTTTTTTCAATTAAAGCTCATATAATTAATTGTACCAATAGGATGCGTTTGCCACAAAAAGTCAAGATGACAAAATTGTTAATTTGGCTTTTATACGTAGGAGCCATCGATTTACTTAATAGATAAATAAAATTATGATGATAATGAAAGAGTAACTTTGAACGAAACTTTTGTGAATGAAATTGAATGAATTGAACGTATCACATCACTATAGAAATGGGGTTGGCAACATTATTTTACGAAATGACATTAGGAAACGTCAGATTACTGCAGATAATTAAAAGTTTGATTATACCTACTACTAGCCCACGACTTCACCCGCGTGGATGCCGTGTGAGGTTATCGAAAACCCCGTGGATTTAAAGTACATATTTAAAGTAGCAAGTTTCGGGATTAAAAGTAGCCTATGTCCCTCTCCGAGGTCTAATCTATCTCGGTACTTCATCAAAATGCTTCAGTGGTTTAGCCGTGGAAGCATAACACAGAGTTACTTTCGCATTTATAATATAATAGGGATTTACCTATTTACTTTAAGTTAGTAAACAGTTGTAAATAGTGCGATTAAGTTCAGGGTCTCAGAGGCGCCAGCACTCCGCTCTACTTGCCAAAACCAAGGGCGCATGCAATTTTACGGCTGTTTACAAAACAGTGGACTATCTCTATACTCGTCGGAAATGGGGCTACTTTTGTCTGCCCTTCTTCACATGTGTAGAATTGTAAGCACCATTCCGAACCTGTGGTAGATTCATTTCTCGATTCGTAAGCGCTTGTGAAAGTTTATCTGAATAAAATTGAAGATTACTTATATAAATGATAAAAAGGCGTGGATTTTACTCGTTCCAGCAATGCGCGAGACGGCAATTCAATCATGTACTTAACATAAAATTGTTATATTGATATTGTAAATTTGGACAAGAGCAACCGCCGAGTTTCTTGCTGGTTCTTCTCGGTTGGAATGGCATTCCGAACCAGTGGTAGATTCATTTGACTATTCAAAAGTACTTGTAAAAGTTTATTTGAATAAAAAACTTTACTATTCTATTCTATTCTTGTGCTTGAATAAATTCGGTGATGTTCACTGCATATTATCAACTAGCTGATGCCCGCGACTTCGTCCGCATAGATTCATATTTAAATCTCATACAAACTTTTAACCCCTATTTAACCACCTCAGGGGTTGAATTTTCAAAATCCCTTTCTTAGCGGATGCCTACTTCTTAATATCTGTCCAATGATTTGAGCTGTGCGTTGATAGATCAGTTAGTCAGTCAGTCACCTTTTTCTTTTTAAATATATTTAGACTACTAGAAACTATTTTTGTTAGCGATATGCTCGAATAGAAATTTGACACTCCATTTCTTTCTGAATAAGAATACGGAATACAACAAAAACTAAGTCGTTTCGTAAACGACTGAAGATGAGAAAATATTGTCACTTCGACGCAATATTTTTCAATATGTAGGTACCTATTGCGTGATCATTTTTTAAATACCACTACACTACACTACAAGGAAAGAGTAAAAATCTTTTTCTTTTATTTTTTGTCAAACAAACCATTCAGTAATTTCCTAAGACAAAGTGATTAGATATGAAAAAATCAGCCAAGTGCGAGTCGAGCCTCGCTCTTTCAGGGTTCCCGTACATAATTATGAACAATATAATATTTTGGGTCTAAGAAATATTTAATTTCCATGCTAGACATCGCAACAAACCGTGAAAGAAAAACTCAAAAAAATGTTCGTTTATTTTGGTCACAGCTTATAAACTATTTAATAAATCGTTGTTTTCAGTATTTGTTGTTTAAATAGAGCATATAGTACATAATATACTGAAATATCATATTCCCCAACTAGTTTAGTTTTTGAGATAGCCCCCGTCACAAAAATGGTCTAAAACTGACAACTTTGATGGCCTCCCATTCCCTTATTTTTTGAGATAAAAATAAAAAAATATATATTTGTACTCTACTTAATGAGCTCTAAACAATGATACCCCACAAGCTAGGGTAAAGAAAAATTTTTTTTTTCCGGCTCCTTTTTCATGTATGGGAGCCCCCCTGAAAAATATTTTAATTCAATTTCTAATTCAATATTTGATTTTGGGTTAACGTTTTACACTAAATACCAAAATTTCAGGTTTGTAACTCATTTCGTCTGCGAGCTAGAGGCCTGTGACCGGCGGACAGACGGACAGACAGACAGCCGAGTGACATTAATAGGGCTCCGTTTTTTACCCTTCGGGTACGGAACCCTAAAAAACCGGCCAAGTGCGAGTCAGACTCGCGCACGAAGGGTTCCGTACCATCTATGAAAACGGCAAAAAAATCATGTCTGTGGTATGGGAGCCCCCCTAAAATATTTATTTTATTTTAATTACTTATTTTTAAAGTGAATACATATAATATAACTAAATATTCTGTTAATATGTCAAGCGACTACCTGTTGCCGTTATCAATATCGAACAAAAACGAGCAAAAAAAAAAAATCACGTTTGTTGTATGGGAGCCCCCTTAAATATTTATTTTAGCGGCAATAGAAATCTGAAATACATCATCTGTGAAAATTTCAACTATCACGGTGCATGAGATACAGCCTGGTGACAGACGGACAGACAGACGGACAGCCGAGTCTTAGTAATAGGGTACCGTTTTACCCTTTGTGTACGGAACCCTAAAAAGCATTCATATTCTCACGACAGTCAAAGTAAACCGGCTTTATCACAAGAGCGCGGAGTAACGCTTATCAGCTGGGTTATTCTGTAACTTAGTTAGCAACTGAAAATAGTTGCCAACGAATTAGTTTGATATAATACTAGGACTTCGTCCGCGTGGATTGAAATAAATCTCATACAAACTTTCAACCTCTATTATCCCCCTTAGGGGTTGAATTTTGAAAAAAAATTTCTTAGCGGATGCCTACGTCGCAATAGCTACGAACCGTCCAGTTGTTTGAGCTGTGCATTGATAGTTATCAGTCAGTCAGTCAGTTAGTCACCTTTTCCTTTTATACATGACTAGCAGTCCGCCCCGGCTTCGCCCGTGGTACATAATATATAGCCTATAGCACTCAAGGATCACGTAGGTACATATCCAACGGTGAAAGAATTTTTGAAATCGGTCCAGTAGTTTCCGAGATTAGCGCGTTCAAACAAACAAACTCTTCCGCTTTATTATATTACTAGCTGAACCCCGCAACTTCGTTCGCGTAGATATAGGTTTTTATATAGGATCGGATCGGATCCCATAATTCTTTTATGTACCTAAACTAAATGTAGCCTAAGTTACTCCTTATAACATTGAAAGTTGCATTAAAATCGATCCAGCCGTTTCGGAGATTAGCTGGAACAAATAGACAGACCGACAAACATAAATTTAAACGCACACCAGTTTAAAATAAGCTGTACGTTCAAAGATCCGGGTCCCAAGTTATTTGAACCCAATACTGAGGGTTGTTATGTCTGTCATTTCTGAACTAAAACACCTATGACCTTGAAATATTTACGGGACAATAAATAAAGTACTACCTTTCTAACAAAAAAGAATGAGTGAAATCGAACAACGCGTTCATGAATTACAGCTAAATACACGTTTTAACTTTCATCCCCTGTCCCAAAGGAACCGTTCTGAATTTCGGGATGAAAAGTATCCTATGTCCTACCTCTGAGTATAAACTCAAATCGTACCAAGTTTCATTCGAATCCGTTCAGTAGTTTCGGCGTGATGCGCGGCCAAGATACACAGACAGACAGACAGACAGACAGACAGACAGACAGACAGACAAAAATGAAAAAAATTGCAGTTTTGGCTTCAGTATCGATTATATAGTGCCCTCCAATAAAAATTTTCAAAATATTTTCAATGTACAGAATTGGATCTGTTACAGTCTTATTATATTATAGAAGTACAGATATAGATCATATAGGGTTACTGGACAACTCGACCGCAATAAAATCGACCGAATGGTCGAGTTGTCCACATTCAATTTTATTAATATTTTTTGATGGTCAACTCGACCGCACGTACAAAGTACAGTCATTTACAGTAGCAGATAGGTTGGGTTGAGGTATAAAAGTACAGTACAGGTATAAAAAGAAAGAGATAGCAAATCTCATTTTCGTTTAGAGACGTACCTATTATTATCTCTTGTATTCAGGAGAAAGAGACGGCTATTGGTGACATTTAAAAAAATTACCTCGTGGGAGCGCCGTATTACCCAACGTGTTTTAGTTGTTTAAAACTGTCAGTTGGTTGGTGACGTGCATGCAGGTGCTACTGTGATTTTAGTGGAAAATGTGGAAAATTTTATACATATACATATATAAATACTTTTATTTTATATTTATAACCTTTTTAATTTTTGTGATGTTAATTTTTACTGATGCTACTTATAATTTGTTTTTTCTTTTTGTTTTATTTGTTATGAAAATCATTCATAACAAAAAAATTCTGATGTGTGATTTTCTTCTAAGATGACCTGTTTGATATTATAGATAATAAGAGGTCATCACTTTCATGTACTTTATATATAGACGTTCAAAAAGTGTACCTACTTTGAATAAATGAGTTTTGAATTTGAATTTGAATTTGTCAAAAGCTACTAATAATTTGTTTTTGGTTATTGATATAAGTGGTATTTTTTAAAACTGACTGACTGACACAATCCATGGAAATAGAAATTGTTAAGGTTTTTAATATCGATAACAATTATACAAATCTGTGATTTTATAAAGACATAGGCCATTGATAATATAAGACAAGTGATATTTTAACCAAAGAAATTGATAAGGTTTGTAATATCAATATTAATTAAACAATAATAATCTGTGATTTTATAAATAAGACTTAGTTTTTTATATATTTTTTGTTGTACATAACATGCTGTTTTAAATTTATACAATATACTTACCTATTTTATTGTTTACATTTTTTTTTATTTTATAGTCAAAATTCAAAGAATACCTATATTTTGCTCTTTCAAAAAATACCATTTATACATAATATCTTGATAATAATTAATAAAACGCTGATAAATTATAAGTAATTTCATATAAGAGTTAATCAAAATATTTGATACGTGAAACACTTTTTGTATTCGACTGTACATAAACAACTCAGTATTCTGCTATTGGCCGAGTTGACCATCAAAAAATTGGATGTGGACAACTCGACCATTCGGTCGATTTTATTGCGGTCGAGTTGTCCAGTAACCCATCATATATATGTATATAATTAGACTATCGTTGCGAGGAAAATCATTAAAACACAAAGGTAATGACGACAATTACAATATAAGAGACACAATACAACAATAATATGACGATTACTAAGCGCTCACAATATCTTGGCGTCAAAGCACAACTTTCCGGGCCATTTTTCGAATTTTTCTTGCCCTAAAAACCTTATTCGGACAATTATCTTGAAAAATTAAAAAAAAAAACAGCCAATCGGTGCAGCCGTTTTCAATCAATTTATATATCTATTTTATCTATACTAATACAATAAAGCGGAAGAGTTTGTTTGTTTGAACGCGCTAATCTCAGGAACTACTGGACCGATTTCAAAAATTCTTTCACCGTTGGATATGTAGGTACGTGATCCCTGAATGCCTATAGCCTATACTATATTAGGTACCACGGGCGAAGCCGGGGCGGACCGCTAGTAAATAATAAAAATTAAGTGCTGTTGGTTGGAAACGGCTGCACCGATTGGCTGTTTTTTTTTAATATTTAAATATTTTATAGAAGAAAACCATAGAGATGAAATGATAGAGAATAGAGATTTAGATAAGCAAGTTGAGTTGAGACAATTACCTTGTAAGAGGTGGAGAACAGTATGGCCATTGTGGCATTCATTGCACATACAAAAACACACACGAAATATATTAAAAATTCATTAAATTTCAAAAAATATTTGCTCAATGCAGGTACACGACCGTCCGGCATTAGTTAAGAGTGCATTTAGATTACGAATACGATGAGTCAAAGTTCTGCCCAAAAAAAGCTGACAAAAACTTTGGTCAACAAAAACAGGTTTCCCACGACTCACATCGAATGCAGGTTGCACTTGCAAAAATTAGGGGGACGAATGTTTAAGTATAATATTACATCATTTTTCACGTCACTTTTCAAGTTATATATCCATGAAAATTGTTATTAGGGCCTTCCGTTAAAGATTAAGAAATAGGTGTTTCAGGATTTTCGAAAATTTCACCCCCAAGGGAGTTAAATATAGAGGATATAAAATTCTCGTGTCACAATTTTTGTTCCCATACTCCTCCGAAACGGCTTGATCGATTCTCATGAAATTTTGTGAGCATATTGAGTAGGTCTGAGAATCGGCCAACATCAATTTTTCATCCCCCTAAATGTTAAGGGTAGTCCACCCCTAAATTTTTATTTTTTAGACAAAATTTTTAGTTTTTATTTTTTTATGATACAACATACAAAAATACATACAATCCTAAATTTTCACCCTTCTACGATCAACCCTTATTTTTTAATTGCGATATTAGTACTTTGATGACCGGGTAGGTTGCACTGATGTCAGTATGTCACCGGGCAGGACGACGTCTGCCGTCTGAAGTATAGAGGATAAAAGTTTGTATGACATTTGTATGAAGTTGCGAGCATCAGCTAGTTGTCAATATACAAATTTACTTCACTCAATTCGAGAAGATAGGGAAATCCCCGTGATTTTCCTCCTCGAATAAAAATAAAACATCTTCATAAGATGGTTTTAACGTTAACCGTTTCGTTGGTACGCGTTTTCGCAAGTTGAAAGTTGTTCGTTCATTTTATCAAGTGAATTTTTAAAAAGAATATTTAAGCCATGATGAACATGAATAATCCCCTTTCCCCACCAAATAAACGAAAACTTGTGCTAGGAGTGGGTACGACAATAGTGTAACGGGTGGGGTTTGAATTGTCGACCTTTCGGTTGTCGATCTACGCCCGACGACCGTTGCGCTGTTGAGGCTATTTTATCAAGCGGCGTGTATTTTTAAAAATTTCGTAAAAGTACACAGGAAATATGTCGCGGTCTGACGACTCTGACGTATCGTAAAGATAAAACGAATAATATTATCTACCTACTCTGTTATCATACATACCTACTCAAATAAAACCAAGTTTACGCACGCAAAAAATCTACAAGCTTGACAATCTACCGCTCGAAGGTCCCCGACACTCGAGAGGCGTAAAGACCTGGACAAATAAAACGCGCGACGGAAGAAATGCCCGACGGACGCTACTTAAGGCAACGTATGCAACGAATTTCAAAAGTTTTAATGCATAACATAAACTAGGATTAAAAATCTGTGGACAAAACTACCAAAAACTCATGAAGGATGATGAAAGCAGAAATATATTGTTATATTTCGCAGAAACGGTCTCCATAATAGTGGTAGTGGAATAGTATGGGAAATAACTTTTTTTTTGAAAACTGACAGAAACTGAAGTCTAGTTATTATTACCACATAAACTTTCACTATATTTTATCAAAATATAATAAAATAACGTATGCAACACGGCTCCTAGGAGTTGTTTTTACAGTAGGGAACGTCTATCAGAGCCAAGCAGCAGCCGTAGCGTCGGCAGACGCGCATCCAAACAGCTTCAACTTGAAGAAAATTAAGTCTGCTCAAATGGATACGTTTTCTCGTCTGTCTCCAGAAGCTCGTACGACGAAGGTGACTACATCTAACCTAACCTAACGCTTTTCGTAGTGTACAACTTAGTTTTATAGCCACTGAAATACGGAATCAGACCTGCTGCCGCGGAGCTATCGCCCCGCGTTACGTCTGTCCAGGTCTCAAAGTTTTTGTTTTGGTTACAAGGTCCCTTTGGCTGTACGAACGAAATAGGTAATCGGTTGGCGATGCGTCACATCTCAGTTACGTCATTTGCGACTCTACACGGAAAACGGACATCATCTACGTAATAAACTGAGAGTTTATTTATCTGGGACAGTGTAGAAAACTATTTAGATCAAACAAGTTACGGGGAAATTACAACCGAATTAATGAATATTCCAATTAATCAGTTTAGTTCACGCAAAATGGTACACACTGTGACACTACACATGATAAGGGTAAAACGACGATGGGAATTTTCCAGACATGACCGAAATTCTTGCCTTTATATTAGGAACTAGCCGGCACCCACGACTTCGTTGGAATCTGTTTAGATTGTTGAGAAGATATTTCTTCAATCTTCGTAAAACTTTACCATCTCAATTTTCACCCCTTTAGAATCAAATTAAAATAATAATGTAAGATGTTGAATAGAAGCAGGCGTTACTTTGCAGAATTCCATGATATACAATGAATATAAAATTACTTTGCTATAATCCGCTAACAGTGACTTTGTATGCACGACACCACACAAATTCACCACAAAATGAACTCGACGATCGTTTCGCTCCGACACCGGAGCATCTTCAGGAGATGTCGACTTCACAACGGACGACGGACTTTGCAATCGTCCGCTATAGCAAAGTAAATTTATATTTACTGTAAATAATGTAAGAGGTAAATATAATTAAAAAAATCCCTCTTTAGTTCATCTCTGGGGGTACACGAGAAAGATTTCCTTTACAAATCAGATACAGCTGAAGAGAGCTGAGTGGTGGCGCTCATAAGCCAAAACCTATCTGGAATAGTATAGATGTCTACAGGATGATGTGATGATGATAATTAGATGATAATGATGATGGAAATGACAAAAAATTTGGACGCAATTAGAATAGATCATTGATTGATCAAAAGTCATCGACCATTTTGTAAAACTCTTCCGCGTGTTTGAAAGTCATCGAAGATTGTGTATTGTACAAACCCGCAAATAATTAAAAGGAGATGAATCTGGTCCATACACTCTTGGGCCCAACAATAAACAAGGATGAAACATGCTTTATTTAGAAGATTTAGATGCTTGCTATTTACATCAAAAACTCGTACTTCTGCAGAGCTTGGGAGTTGTGTTTTATTTCTCGTTTTAGGTTTGTAGGTTATGTGAAAAAGACGTTCAAAGACGTTCTTAAAAGAACTTTAAATAGTTCTTTTAAGAAGTATTGTTTAAATACTTTCAGTAAATGGAAAAAGTATTACGGGAAGATGTTTGGATGCATGTTTGTTTTACTTTTGTAGGTACCTAGTATTAAATAATATACAAAGCGCAAGACACAATGAGAATGACAAAATGTCGCCGCAACAGACCATCTCTCATCGTCGTCTTTTTTTCAGGTCTGGGTTCTAGTTTTTTTGTGATAAAAAATATATATTCATGATGCACTATTTACACTATATTACTATTTATAGTATATTTGCTTTGTAAATCATATATTTTTTATTGCAAAATGTTTTACAACAAGTTTTAGTTTATTTCTAGATTAATCTATACTAATAAATAAAATTGAAGTGTCTGTCTGTAATATCGAAATAACTACCTCATATTAAGCTCATATGGTTATTTGAACGTTACCATAACCGAATCACACGTTTTTAAAATTTTTGTCTGTCTGTCTGTCTGTTTGAACGGGCTAATCTTCGGAACGGCTGAACCGATTTAGACGGGACTTTCACAGACAAGTAGAGGATTAACCAAGGAGTAACATAGGCTACTTTTTTAACCGACTTTCAAAAAAGAAGTTGTGTTGAAATCGGTAATAACCTATGTTAAAAAACACCCTGATAGGTATTTTCGCTGCGCGCGGCGCGACGGCCGACCTCGCGCTGCCGGAACTCCCCGCGCCGCGCCGCACGCCCTGCGCCCGCCATACGTACGCCGCGCGGCGGCGGGTGGAGAGGGTGCATGCTCCAATCTCCATTTCGAAATCTATGATTTAGACTGTGGATTTAGAACGAGGGAGCTAATGCGTGCGGATGTGTCCTGCGTTTTCGTAATTTTTATTTTGAATCGGAGATTTTGGGATTTGTGAAAAACCGAAATTCACGCGGGCGAAGCCGCGGGCAAAAGCTAGTGAATAAATAAAGATAGACTGCCTGGGTAGATACCAAAAAGCCAGAATCCAGAATTTCATTAGTACTATATTAATCTGTGGTTAATTAGACTGACATTCATAAAAACGTTCCGTTTCAACTAAAGAAAAAGCATTAGGTTTCGTACTTAGTCAAAAAAATGTTTTTTTATAATTTTCCCGAGCTGTACATAAATAAAAACCATTCAATTATGTAAGTTATTTATCGATTTATTTTCTCCATATTTTTATGTAACTGTGTGAAACGCCGAGTTGGGCCCAATTTAGTACATCTCCTTTCGCTGCCTTCACAATAAAGCTTCCACATGTCAGGGCATAAACAAGGATTTCAAGGATTTTCAGTTCTCATATTTGGTATGTAGGTACTTACTGGTAAACATTCACCTGAAGCTCGGAAGGTATAGACTCGACGAAACAGTAAATAGTTTTCTATAAAAGGAGGCGATACGAAAAAAGACGCGAGCGAAAAAATCGAAAGTTTAATCTTTTATTTCTAGGTCACAGAGGCGAGCGCAAAAAGTAAATAACGAGCAAAAACTCATGTCCCGTGCATTATAAAACACCTAATAATACTAAATTCCTAAACTAGAAATTAAGGTGTTAGCTATTCTTTTTTTGAATTCGTGTAGTAGAGAGAAAAAATATGGAACTATGCAAGATGGCCGCACAATGAGGAAAAATCAAATATCGTTGTAAGAATAGGTACGCTATGATATAATAATTAACTACCAAAAAAAAAAAATCGTGTCGATTTTAGAAATTGTAATCGTGATATTAAATATTATTACGAAAAAATATAATAGTATGAAAAAATTACAAATTAATACGTTTCCAATTTAAACTAAGTAAAGAAAACAAAATTCTTAAAAACGTTTTGTCGAGAAAATTAGTGTTTCCATACATTTTTAGGATTCAATATTATAATCCAAAATGCAACAGAAACTTATTGTATTGATTTAGTTTTCCCACCGGTTACCTGTACCTAGTTGATATTTTACCGGAATGAACACCCTATTTTCGTCTCCAGGATTTAATAATTGGTATTCTACTAGTCGAACCCTTTCATTTGATACCCATATTGAGGGAGTTGTAAAAAAATATGTAATCCGCCATTTTGAGGGGGCGTCCATCTTGGACTGATTTTCATCAAACAAAGCTACAAACACTCCCGACAAATCCACCTTTGAAACAAAAAACCGCATTAAAATCGGTTCACTCATTTGAGCGCTACGGTGGAACAGACAGACACACGGACACGTCAAACTTATGACACCCCGTCGTTTTTGCGTCGGGGGGATAATAAAGAGAAGGTGACAGACAGATAGACACTTTTGCACTCATAACACTGTCCAGACAGGAATCAAAGTACAGCCGATCAGATGCGAACTCCGGATATCGCCAGCTGCATCGGCGAACGCGCCGAGGGCCGGCGGCGGCGGCGGCGGCGGCGGCCGTGGTGTGGCCGTGGTGTCATTACGCGAATTGCTATGCATTGTGAGCAATAAACAGTTCACGCGGCGCTCTCGTGGCCACTCGTATAATATGAAATGGCTCTATCACTATCTTTAGAAAACTTCTAATCTGATGAAAATTTATCTTTTTTAGGGTTCCGTACCCAAAGGGTAACAAGTATAAATTAAAAATTTAAAAACCCCCAACATTCATTATTTTGTGGCGGCGGCCATCTTGGATTGGCATAGTGCTATTGTACTATTTATAGTTAAGCCCTTTCATTAGATACCCATATTAAGAGAGTTAATATGGGTATCAAACTATCAAGGGGGTAACTTGTCAGTTGTCACCGAATAAATAAAAATAAATTACATGAACGCCTTGTTGAATATAAAACCAAAAAAAAGCCTATTAATAACGAGACCTAAAATGCTATTCGTACCGTTTGAACCACCTTGAACCCATCGGAGTCCGAAGCCCTTAATTGAAAGGTCGACGCCCGTTGAAGCCATAGCGGGAAAGAATTTCAAGAAACTTCGCAAATAACTTCAACGATTATAATAAGTAGGTACCTACATCAACGAAATAATTCAATAAAAATTAATTCAGTAAGTAAAATAAATAGAACACGCTAGATATAGGTATTTCAAGAAAAACTAGCTTCTGCCCGCGGCTTCGCCCGCGTGAATTTCGGTTTTTCACAAATCCCGAGGTAATCGTGGATTTCCGGTTCCATACCTGTCCATATCTTTTCCAACCTTTATACCTAGGAAGGATACCTTTCAAGGAAGTTTGCTATAGTAAACTACCTATAGCTGTAGCTATAGATTTCGGTCTTTTCAATATCCCGTGGGAACTGTAGATTTTTCCAGGATAAAAAGCACCTATGTGTTAGGTCAGGGCATCATCTATCTGCATTCAAAAGCCAAATCGGTTCAGTAATTGCGGCGTTAAAGAGAAACAAACACACACACACGCACGCACGCACGAACACACACACACGCACGCACGCACGGACGCACACACACACACACACACACACACACACACTCACACACACACAAACTTTCGCCTTTATAATATTAGTGTGATGGAAGAAGAGTGCAGCTGTTACTCATGCACACTTACGCTCTATAATATCTCCTGCGTAGTTCGCTAGCTTAGCCGGTCGTCGTCGGGAGGACAGTATTAGCATTGAGGACATTGTGCTAGTGAGTGGACCAGTCCGCTTTCAAATCAATCTGTGACCTTGGTCTGCCGCCCACAATAGATAGGTAATAAACAGCACCTAGTTACGTATTCTAGATATTTCTATCTATCTATCGATTCACATACATATTAGACGATCTGTCCAAGGTTTCTTATTCAATGACAGATTTTGAAACTAGATTTTTTTTATTCTTTTTTTTTTACACAAAATATTATTACATGTATTGTTACATGTTTGTCCTGCACGCATTTCTCCGAAACTATTAACCGGATTGTGACCATATTTGATTGGTTCACATTTAGGTACTTCAAGTTAGGGAACAGTGGGTCTACCATGAACTATAATCGCGACTCAATTAAAGACCTAAACTAAACTGAATCGCTATTTCGTACCATGAACTCTTTTATCCGATCAATAGACGTCATGACGTCATGAACGAAACAAAAACCTAGTATAAAAATATAGAAACAAAAAGATACTTCATGGTACGAATTCAATGCGATTTATTTTAAGCGCCGATATTGAATAGCATCGGAATTGGATCGTTAGATTAAAGATTGTAGTAGGCCTTCTGTGCAAGTTTCATTAAAGTATGTTCAGCAGTTTCCAAGATATAGACACTTTTCCCTTTTCAGTCATTCTTTATTTCGGTACATTGAAGGCGGCTTAATTTTTCTTTATAAGTAGCTTAGATAATAGACCTGCAGCAGCATACTCTGCTAACGGCTAACCAAATTAAAGTAGATAATTAGGTACCTACTACTAATTTGCAATTCCGACCTCGGTTTTTATTCTACCCTCTGAAATTTTGAGTTTTTGTGGAACCGATGAACGGGCTAAATGTAAAAGTCGTACACTAGGCTCGAACAAAAAACTATCCAAAATGGCGAACAAAAAAAAAAATAAACTCAATCACTAGGCTTATAATATTATCAAAAGGCAAAGTTCCCCGGCCGCGTCTGTCTGTCTGTCTGTTCGCGATAAACTACGGAACGGATTTTCATGCGATTTTTACCAATAGACAGAGTGATTCATGAGGGAGGTTTACGTGTATAATTTGTTAAGGTTTTGTGTAAATTGGTTGAAATATGACGATTATTATTGAAAATGACGAAAAAAGTCAAGCCGCCTGGGAGCTTTCATCGAAAATCCCTCTGAGATAATAAAACAATGCATGGTGGGATAGTAGCGGATAAACAATACCCGTGCGAAGCTCGAGCGGGTCGGTTCCGTACCTCAAAAGGTAAAATATACAAGTTCAAATTCAAATTCAAATTCAAAATTCATTTATTCAAAGTAGGTACACTGTACACTTTTTGAACGTCAATTTGGGAACAGGCAATGGTGATAATTACTTACGGAAACTTAAAACTAAAGCTACGAGGGTTCCAAACGCGCCCTGGTCTGAGAAGAGCCCACAACAAACTCAGCCGGGTTTATTATTTTTTTTATTATCACCATCTTACAATATGGTATAGCCATAAAAATTATTTGAACTGTTGGCTTTTAGAGCAATCTATGTCCATGGATTTTTGTCATTAAAAAATCTTTTAAGCTATAGTAAGATTTTTCAATTAATTTGCGTTTAATAAAACCCTTGAACTTATTGAGAGACATATCCAAAATGTTCTCTGGCAACGTATTATAAAAACGTACAGAATTACCAACAAATGATTTTCCAACTTTCCGCAACCTAGTAGTGGGCAACACAAGTTTATTTTTATTTCTAAGATTAATGTTATGACATTCACTTTTTTTCTTAAATTTATCGATATTTTTGTGCACATATATTAAATTTTCAAAAATATATTGATTATAAACTGTCATAATTTTAACTTCCTTGAACTTATTTCTTAGTGACTCTCTGGGTCCCATATTATATATGGCACGAACAGCCCTCTAAGTGTAAATTGAAAATTTAAAAAACCCCCGACATTCGCCATTTAGTGACGGCGGCCATCTTGAATTTGCAATAGTGCTATTCTACTAGTCAAGCCCTTTCATTTGATACCCATATCAAGGGAGTTGTGAAAAAATATATCATCCGCCATTTTGTAGCGGCGGCCATCTTGGACCGATTTTCATCAAACATAGCTAAGAACACTCTCGACTAATTCACCTTTCAAACAAAAAAAACCGCATTCAAATCGGTCCACCCGTTTGAGCGCCACAGGGGAACAGACAGACACACACACACACACACACACGCACACACACACACACACAGACACGTCAAACTTATAACACCCCGTCGTTTTTGCGTCGGGGGTTAAAAAAGGAACCCTTATAAGATCACTTTCTTGTCCGTCTGTCCGTGTGTCACCGCCGATTTTCTCAGGAACGTGTGGACCTAGCAAGTTGAAATTTATACCAGATACTAAGGTCTATAGTCCCTATTAGATGTATTAAAAAAATAAGGTCCTGAGTCCACACAATAAAAAGATATGGGCAAATTTAGATTTTCACGAAAACTTGTAACTACCAAAATTTACCTTAATTTTCAACTTTTTTTATTTTTCGGAATTTTTCCTTTACTTGATCTGTATGACCTTGCTTTTGACCAAAATTGACAAATCTAGGTCAACCGGAAGTACCCTATAGGTTTTGGGTCGAAAACCTAAATGGTAGTTCCAGTTGACCTAGAATTACGAAATTTGGCAAAAAGCCAGGTCTTACAGCACCAATATAGGAAAAATTCCAAAAACTAAAAAAAGTTGAAAATTAAAGGGTGTCCCCATACATATGAGTATGTATGTATTGTATGAGTTGTATGAGTGCTCATACAATTTAGAGGCCTAGCTTAATTAGCACCTTACCTTTTAAGACAACTGACAAACTAATGAAAAACAGATTGTACTTATACTTCTGGAGTACGGAGCCCTCGGTGCGCGGGTCTGACTCGCACTTGACCGGTTTTTTAATAAATAAATCCATTTTCACGGTCCACGGATCTGTTTACAATAACCAAGGTTCATTGTTAAAACTTCAGATGATATACCTACTTCTACGATTGTGTATCATGAATCATGATTGAATCATGACTAATGACTTACTTAGATAATGAATCAAAATATACTATCCTTATAGTAATTTAACAAAATCAAAAGTAAGTTAAGTAAGTTAAGTAATTTAAAAGAAATCAATTACGTAAAGCATAAAATTGCGTTTGTTTGTTTGGCACCGACTCAAAATTAATTACATTAATTTAGGAGCTTATTTAAGAAAGTAGTTCTTAGAGTACCTACTTATTAGTTTTTTCTACGTAAGAAGTAATAAGAGTAAAAAGGTTCAGTTAGTTATTCACTTGCAGTTTCTTTTTTCGTCGTTTTAATTTTCATTGAAGAATAAAAATAGACGTGTACATGTTTGAATTTGGCCTGTTAATTTAATTAAGAGATATTTGTACTTGAACCAAATAGATACCTACCACAGTCCTGTTATCTAAAATATTGGTGACCCTATCGTATTCTGATTTGTGCGTGATTTCGATTTATAACAATATTTCCATTCAAAAATAGATGTTTAAACATTCAAAAATAGGATGTTTAAAACATAAACATGACTTGATATTGACGTAGGTATAGGTAAAAATCTGATTTTTCCTAAGATATTGTAATATATACTCTAAATAGATGTCAAGTTTATATCTGTCTGTGGTCACAAGTTTTTTAATGACACGTGACGATGACACGTGACGTGCTAGTGATGTAACTATCGATATTTTGACTGTGAGGATCTATAGGGACACAATATGCGTGTTTAAATATGTGGACCATACTCTAATATTACATTATGCGAAAGTGTGTCTTTCTGTCTTTTACCTTTTCAGGGCCCATCCGATTTGGACGAAATTTTGTACACAGACAGCTTGCATCCCGGGAACCGATATCTAAGGCTACTTTTGTCTTCCAGTATCAAAGCGTTCCTACAAGATTAATAAAATAAAAACCTAAGCTCACGTGAATGAAGTCTCGGGCATCATCTTGTTAGGAAATACAAGAATAATATGTTTCATATTATAGTATATTTTTAACCGACTTCAAAAAAGGAGGTTGTATGTATGTATATATGTATGTATATAAGTATGTTCGCGATTATCTCCGCAACTAATGAACCGGTTTTGATGATTTTTTCACTATCATAATCTACATACTTTCAGAAAGGTTTTAGTGTACACATCGAAAAATATACATATATGACGGAGCGCGTGGCTCCAAAGAGTTTTAAAAAATGATGACGTCAGCATTGCTGACGTTATTCCCTTGATTATTACGGTGACTTCATGGTGACAGTAATTAAACTAGTGACGGCAGGAGAAGCCAGAGACGTCACTGGAAGTCATTGTTATTTATGAGGGTAGATTGGAATAACTTGCTGTAGGTATAACAAGGGTACCGGACTATTTGAGAAGCCTCTTGTTTAACTGAGGCACTAAGTAACTACCCTAACCTACCTATCGGTCTCCACCACCCCTTGTAACCGAGCCATCGCCAACCAATCTAGTCTACACGACCTACGTCGTACAACAAACTAGGACATGGCACATTTTATGAAGGAAGTGTATTCGGCGAGAGCCCGAATCGGAATGTGTCGCTGCACGCTTGTGCCCTTCCTTTTATAATAAAAGGTTGGTGGGGGAATGACGTAATTACGTCATGCTTGATTGTTTACACTACAAGACGGCGCTGCCGTTAATTTACAGAGTTGTTGAGGGTATTTACAACTTGGTTGACAAAGTGATGTTTAATTCATGATTTGAGTAGTTTGACTGAGACGAATTATTTAATCTTGTCTTTCTTGACACTGCCAATTGAGGCTGAAAACGTCTTCGCTCCGACACGGCCATTCTGATAGGCGGTGCGCGCTCTGCACCAGCCTGACAATTGATATTGATTCACATGGCAACAGTTCTCGAAGGTTCTCGTAGGTTCTCGGAGATTCTCGTAAAGTCACCGTCATAAAGTCAAAGTAATGATTTCTCGAAGGTTCTCAGAGATTCTCGTAGGTTCTCGTAGATCCTCGTAGGTTCTCGTAGATTCTCGTAGGTTCTCGGAGAGTCTCGAAGATTCTCGTATAGTCACAATCATAAAGTCAAAGTCAAAGTAATGTTTTCTCGAAGAATCTCGGAGATTGTCGAAAATTCTCGTTAAGTTACAGTCATAAAGTCAGTCAAAGTAATGTTTTCTCGGTGGTTCTCGGAGGTTCTCGTAGGTTCTCGGAGATTCTCGTAGATTCTCGTAGATTCTCGTAGATTCTCGTAGGTTCTCGGAGAGTCTCGAAGATTCTCGTACAGTCACAATCATAAAGTCAAAGTAATGTTTTCTCGAAGGTTCTCGGAGATTGTCGAAAATTCTCGTAAAGTTACAGTCATAAAGTCAGTCAAAGTAATGATTTCTCGAAGGTTCTCGGAGATTCTCGTAGGTTCTCGGAGATTCTCGTAGGTTCTCGGAGATTCTCGTAGGTTCTCGGAGATTCTCGTAGGTTCTCGGAGATTCTCGTAGGTTCTCGGAGATTCTCGTAGGTTTTCGTAAATAAACTCGTGGATAAACTCGTGGGTTTGGAGGAAGGAGTCGTGCAAATAATCTCGGAGGGTCTCATAGATAAATTTGTGGATTCTCGTGGATTAACTCGAGTATTTACTCGTGAGTTTGGAGGAAGGAGTAGTGCTATGGTTTCATATGGTCTCGGAGGGTTTCGTGGATAAACTCCTGAATAAACTCGTGGATTTGGACAATGGAGTAGTGCTATGCACAAGGTTTTGAAGATGATAATCTGGGGCGGAACCTCACCCATAGACTAATAGGCACTTCATTTTGAGGTTTGGTGCCAACGTTGTTTTACTGGGGCATATCTGGAGATCGAGCTGATGGAACGGTGCTCGATCCCACTTCTGATGACGGAGCGCGTGGCTCCAAAGAGTTTTAAAAAATGATGACGTCAGCATTGCTGACGTTATTCCCTTGATTATTACGGTGACTTCATGGTGACAGTAATTAAACTAGTGACGGCAGGAGAAGCCAGAGACGTCACTGGAAGTCATTGTTATTTATGAGGGTAGATTGGAATAACTTGCTGTAGGTATAACAAGGGTACCGGACTATTTGAGAAGCCTCTTGTTTAACTGAGGCACTAAGTAACTACCCTAACCTACCTATCGGTCTCCACCACCCCTTGTAACCGAGCCATCGCCAACCAATCTAGTCTACACGACCTACGTCGTACAACAAACTAGGACATGGCACATTTTATGAAGGAAGTGTATTCGGCGAGAGCCCGAATCGGAATGTGTCGCTGCACGCTTGTGCCCTTCCTTTTATAATAAAAGGTTGGTGGGGGAATGACGTAATTACGTCATGCTTGATTGTTTACACTACAAGACGGCGCTGCCGTTAATTTACAGAGTTGTTGAGGGTATTTACAACTTGGTTGACAAAGTGATGTTTAATTCATGATTTGAGTAGTTTGACTGAGACGAATTATTTAATCTTGTCTTTCTTGACACTGCCAATTGAGGCTGAAAACGTCTTCGCTCCGACATATATATATATATATTTAAAAAAACACAAAATATACATATCCTTCTAGAACCTTTGTTGTGCCTTCTAGAACTGAAATAAAATCGAGTCTTTTTGGAGTCGATGAAACTTTATAAACGGTGTTTCGAAAATACGATCATACAAGCTATTTTTAAGAAAAATTAAACCGACTTCGGTCCAGCAATCTCAGAGGAACCGCGGTTTACCAGTCAAAAATATTAGTGACATGTGGGTACATTTATGCGTGTAACTTCGCACATAAGAATGGTAACTAGGTGTGTTATATATTAAAACCTTCCTGAAAGTACTATGTAGATTACAATAGTGAATTGTTTTGTCTCGAAATACAAAATATTAAACCTATTTATATTAATAGGTAGTAATATTATACTTCGTGCAATTTGCACATTGCACACGTTGCACATTGCACGAAGAACCGATGGACGTTGGGGTCCCAAGGTGCTTGAATGGCGACCTCGCACCAGCAAACGAAGCGTAGGTAGACCCCCCCACTAGATGGACAGACGATCTCAAGCGAGTCGCTGGTAGCCGCTGGAATCAGGCGGCACAAGATCGTGTGCTGTGGCGATCCTTGCAAGAGACCTATGTCCAGCAGTGGACGTCCATTGTTTGAAACGAACGAACGAACGAACGAATATTATACACTTACTAAATTTCTTTGAACATTAATGTTTATACGTCACTCCGTTAATGTGCGAATGGAAACTTCATTGGCGGAATTTTCTTCTGCATTACAGACATCCATTGGTAACGGTTCTCTTGCCTTAAATTAAAAAAATCAGACGTGGTAGAACATTTTACACGTTTCGCTTCAGCGTTTTTCATACACCAATAACAGCTTTTAGGGTAAAACTTTTAAAACGTGCCGCCTTGATATGGGTTATGGGATGGGGGGAGGGAGAGGGTAAATCATCCAGTGTTGAGGTTAGAATTGATTTTCGTTGTTTTCTTGAAAACGATGAATTACCTTATTATAAGAATGTTAGCATTATACTCGTGGACCAAACATCTATCACTAATGACTATTTTATCTCTGAATTCGTGCCAACCCTAGTATTTGCATGTATTTTGCACCTTCACACAACACTAGCATGAAATTATGGTATTATTACAAATATCTGATATTATTATAATTACCAATGTGTCTATATGCGGCAAAAATAATAGCGTTTGCTTTTAAGCGCCTCCATTTTAAATTGTTTTTGGGCACAAATCAATTAAGTGTGAAGTGTTTTGAACAAATATGACTGTGTTTCTGCGATGTCCAATATTGCGGTCTTATTCTTTGTGCCCATTCATTTCTTATTTTTGGGTTCTTTGGAAATCTGTAACAAATAAAAATTTAGCGATCTTGATACAACAATCTAGCACGCGGAAATACACGTAAGTATTCATTGTGTGTAGTGGCTACGGAATCTAATGTTCAAAAAATTAAAAAAAAAAACCCCGACACCATTTTTTGATCGCGGCCATCTTGGATTTGCATGGTGTTATTCTACTAGTCAAGCCCTTTAATTTGATACCCATATTAACGGATTTGTGAAAAATAAATAATCTACCATTTTGTAGCGGCGGCCATCTTGCATCGATTTTCATCAAAATAGCTGACAACACTTTCGACTAATTCGCCTTTCAAACAAAAAAAAACCGCGTTCAAATCGGTTCACCCGTTTTACCCCGCTACAGAGGAACAGACACAGACAGACAGACACACACACATACACACACACACACACAACACACACACAGACACATCAAACTTATAACACCCCGTCGTTTTTGCGTCGGGGGTTAAAAATTTTATCGCACGTAATCGATATGCAATTTTAGTACATCACTATGCTAAAAAACATAACCTTTATTAGTCAACAGAAAATATTTAAAAAATAGGCAAAAATCGGTGTAGAATTGAATACGTTGATGATTTCCAAAAACTACAAATAACGTTACATAATTTTAGATTGTATTTACATACAAAACTATCAAAACTCACCGATGAAATGATAATGTTCCTTTAAAATTTTCTTTTCGGCCTCTATAGGAATTACATTCTTTCACAGCACAGGACATTATAATAAAACTACGGAAAATTTATCAAAAATAACTTAAGATCAAACATTTATAAATTCTTGGAAGAAGAACACCAAAATAATAAAAATTTATCAGCCGCGTAATGTATGTTTTTGGAAAATTATGACGCGACTAAATTCAATTGTCAATTGACATAAAACATGCAAAAACAATATCTAAACAATCCATAAAGTAATGATGGTTTATGAGACATACCTATTTAATTTGGTAGGATTAAATTTATTAAAATTTAACAAATAAGTCCATTTGACAATCAATTTAGTGACATGCTTAGAAATAATAAAAAGCAAGTGCGATTCGGTGTTTCATTTACACCTAGACAAGAGTCATTTAGGTTAGGTGAGTACAATAACTGTACCTCAAGTTAATTTTTAGCTTCAGATCTCTTAGTTAATAGATCAATGGATTTTTCGACGCCCTGAGTTATTTCAAAATTTAAATACACTTCCTGTCAGTTGAATAACTGAATTTTAGGAAAACTTCGATATTAATAGGAATAGTTGTAAATAAAATTTTTATTTACAACTATTCCGAATATCAAATTCATAGCATTAGTAGTTAGTACCTAGGTATAAGTACCTACCTACTTACTGAAATAATAAGCTGTGAGAGATAGATGGAAATAGTCGCATCATAAGGATTAAATTTAAATACCATTTTGGTACTGACGCAGACGCATGAATAAACGGGTTTGATATTTCACCTTTGATGAATCACCGACTAAACAAAATAGAAAACAAAGTATGGTAAACCTACGAAAACGATTATATTTATCAACCGACTTTAAGAAAAAGAAGTTATTAATTGGACACGTATATATATAATATGTGTAATATTATTAGAACGGCAATATAATACGTGATAATTAATTAGGGCTTTCAAACAAACATACAAAATTTTATAGGTAAGTAATAAGTATATCTATTTATGCATGTTTGTATGAAGGTATGTATGTTTGTTTGTCCACTAATTTCTACGAAACTATGAATTGAATTGTGACCATTCTTTTTTATTAGCTTTCATTTACTGTAACTTAGGCGAAAGGGCAAATTTTATCAAAATCGGTTCAGTAGTTTTCAAGATATGGAAGATTCTTTATTGCGATATGTACATTAAAGTCGGTTTAATTTGTCTTAAATTATAGCTTGTCTGTTGTATAAAAACTTTAACCGCTTGTCGACGTCTGTCCATTGCAGTTATTCATAACACTGGGTAGGTATGACATCATATGCACCAAATAACTAAGCTTTTGTAATAAGTAATAACATACGGGTGGTGATTAGAATTCCCCGACTGTTATTTGCCGTTTGTTGACTAAAAAACGGCTAACACACATTTTTAACCGACTTCAAATAATTAAGGTTGTCAATACGACTGTAGTAACAATGTGGCTCATTCTGTTGTACACAATCTCTAAACTTAAACTAAAATAACAGAGCTAAATATACTCGTATCTCTTTCACTACGTTATCTGCGGAAAAGGATAGCACTATTTTTAAACCTGTCAATTTAGTTTAGGTTTAGAGATTATGTACAACAGAATTAGCCACTATGGTAGCGATTCTGTTAAACACACTCTCTAACCTAAACTTAATTTTAGGTTTTCTTATTATAGCGACTCTATCTTTAAACCGTATTCTATTGTCAGGCTCCAACTAAATTTAAGTAGTCTAAAAGGCCGCCTAAAATGACGTTTGAGTTTAATAGTAAGTGTTGCCATGTAAGATAACAAGAACTGCACAAATGTTGTGTTTGATTTTCCCCATTAATTTCAAAAATATTTTTAGTGAAAAATGTCGAAGAAAAGCGAACGATGTTACTTGAAATACAAAAATAATAATTTATTTGATTTTTTTTGCTCCAATCATGATAAGAAAGTGCCGAAAATTGGTATTTTGTTTATTATAAAGTGTAAAGTAGGCTTAAATCTTTGTCTATACTCTATAGTTCATGCTTGTCATCTGTGAGTTGATGGTAGTATCCTCTAGTAATCTGTGGTTGTAGTGTTTTCAAAAATAATTAAAAGAAACATTTTAATTAATAACATAAATAAGGAACGCCAAGCCCGTAAAAGAATAAATAAAAAACAACAAGAGCTATTGGTAGAGAGGCTCAATGCGAATATTGAAATCGCGAGAGGTAAGTCGGTGTATTTTACGTTTTTACTTACTTCAGTGCTAATAATTAATCGTTTTCCTTTCAGTCACGTAAAAGTTGTGATCAATTCTGCGATGTAAAATTCGCGAGGCTAATGCGACTTTGTTCCCCAGTCAATATTTCAAAATGTATTAATTTTTTTCGTTAACCTAATCTTTTATTAAAAAGACAAGATTCGTAGGTAAGGTTAGATAGGTGCACTTCAATAATGTTAAACCTACCTATTTTGATTTTGATTCATCATCATCATCATGATCAACCCATTACCGGCTCACTACAGAGCACGGGTCTCCTCTCAGAGTGAGAAGGGTTTTGGCCATAGTCTACCACGCTGGCCAAGTGGATTGGCAGACTTCACACACCTTTGAGAACGTTATGGAGAACTCTCAGTATGCAGGTTTCCTCACGATGTTTTCCTTCACCGTTAAAGCAGGTGATATTTAAATACTTAAAATGCACATAATTCCGAAAAGTTAGAGGTGCGTGCCCGGGATCGAACCCACGACCTCCGATTAGAAGTCGGTCACCCTTACCACTAGGCTATCACAGCACTGATTTTGATTAATAGATGTTAACTTACTCAGGGTAACAAATTTTAAATAAGAATCGGTTAAGAAGTCTTATTTGTATGGCTGATTTTATTAAGAAATAGTTATTGTGATAAACCTATTTACAATATATAAATGTATTATATTGTGTACAATCTACCCATGGTCATACGTATAAATAATTTCTTCCTCACAGAGAACACAGCACTTCGGGAAGTCGTTGATTTTTAGGCAGCGTTGAGCACCATGCTGAATCAACTGGGATGCAGCAGGATTACACAGCAGTGGCAGTGTGTAAGTTGAGACTACTATTTTTATTCGTTCTTTCATAACATCATGAAATTAACTATCATCAATATCCTAATGCCAACCCACTAAGGAGAACAGATCTCCGAATGAGAAGGGCTTAGATCAGCACGCTGCTAGTCCAGTATAGATTGGCAGACTTCATACACCTTTGAGAATATTATGGAGAATATATCTTATAAATTAGGTTTCTAGTAATCTAGCTTTTGCCTATGACTTCTGCCATGGTACCTGTTAACTTACAGTTTTCTAATGGTGAAAGAATTATTAAAACCTTTCGAGAAAGAAAATTCATTTAAGAATTACAAACATATAGTATAAATATAACTCTCTTTTTCAGGCCTTGCCACCGAGCCATGGTGTAGTGGAGAGCCTTCACCAGCTAGTGCTGGGTTGCCCTCTGTGCACCCAGAACTGCCAATTCACACAGAAGCTGAAGCGGGGATGTCCACATCAGCAATCCAAAATCCACCATCCAAAATCGGGCATATATACATAGAAGAACAAGGCCTGATCAACATCCCCGCCTACCAGCAGGGTTATTTTGTAACTTGGTTACCAACTGAAAATAGTTGCCAGCGAATTAGTTCGATATACATTGCTGCTTTACTGTGGGAAATATAAAGTGTTTTCATGAACTCACACAGTAAAGCAGCAATGTATATCGAACTTATTCGTTGGCAACTATTTTCAGTTGGTAACTAAGGTACAGAATAACCCCCCAGTTCATAGCAACTTAGTGGCTAGCCTTAATGAGAATAATTTATATTCTGTTGAATGAAATGAAAAAAAATTAATAAATTAATTTATTACATAGTGTTATTTTAACCTTTTATTTTTGTTCTCATCAAGTGCTTGCCCCAACTCAGTGCTGAAATCTCAATAACTTCTTGTAGTACCTAGTAAAAGTTGATTTTGTACCTGATAGTAATTATTCCACCACCCACCACTAGTCTTTTTTACGTCCCACTACTGGGCACAGGCTTCCTCACTCATAGGAGAGAGGGATTTAGAGCTTAGACCCGCCATGCTGCCCCAATATGGGTTGGCGGGCTTTAACGACTTGTCACATGATAGTGATAATAACCAGGATCGACTGCTTAACGTGCTCTCCGAGGCACGGGGGTGAGACACCGCCAACTACTGACTCCGGAGTGAGAATTTCTTGTCAGAAAAACCCAATACCTAACAATTATTTGCCCAACCCGAGAATCGAACCCGGGACCTTGTGATCTGCAGTCGAATATGCTAACTACTAGACCAACGAGGCAGTTATAAATCATCAATTATTATCCTTACTAATATTATAAATGCGAAAGCATGTCTGTCTGTCTGCTAGCCTTTAACAGCCCAACAGTGCAACCGATTTTGATTTAATTTGGTACAGAAGTAGCTTACATCCCAGGGAAGGACATAGGCTACTTTTTATGCTGGAAACATAACATGTTCCCATGGGAAGACGGAAAATTTATAATGCATAATCTGTTCAACCGATTTTGATGAAATTCGGTACAGAGGTAGTTTACATCCCGGGAAAGAACATACCTAGGTTACTTTTTATCCCGGAAAAATAACATGTTCCCATGGGTTAAATACATAATCCGTTAAACCGATTTTAACGAAATTTGGTACAGAGGTAGCTTTCCCTTGCTTTCCTTCGTCCCTGTAATTGACATAAGCAACTTTTATCCCAGAAAAGCAAATAGTTCCCACAAGATTTTAAGAAACCTAAAAACAAGGCATCATCCAGTATATTATAAGTGAGATAAGTTGTTTATAAACTGAAAGAACTATGTAGGTACCTACCTCTTGTTAATAATTATTGAGTTGAATTTGTTTATAAGAAATATGTCTAGTAGTTGCTATGTACTTACCAAAATATTTAAAAAATATTTAGGTAAGTACCTAACTACCTTGTTGATTCTAAAAAATAATAAGCAAAAATAAATATTTTTTATGTGAAACATTTTTTATTTATTAAAATGATTAGTAATAAAATTTGTCCACTTAGTCTAGCTTCATGCAAAAAATCTTCGTTGACTTCTTCATTTATGATTGTCTGTATCTGCATTTTTTGGGTTTTTATCTGCAAAATACAATGATTTTATTAATCTGTTTTTTTTTTTAATGAAAGTAGGAGGCTAACAATTTTGAAAAACTTCAACAATTGTTATCAATACAGTTGAATGATCTTGATAAGATACATATTTATGTAACTAGAACTGAAAAACTATCTGCTATCTATTACCTACTATAATTATCATCTATACTAATAAATAAAATTGAAGTGTCTGTCTGTAATATCGAAATAACTACCTCATATTAAGCTCATATGGTTATTTGAACGCTACCATAACCGAATCACATGTTTTTAAAATTTTTGTCTGTCTGTCTGTCTGTCTGTCTGTCTGTCTGTCTGTCTGTCTGTCTGTCTGTCTGTTTGAACGGGCTAATCTTCGGAACGGCTGAACCGATTTTGACGGGACCTTCACATACAAGTAGAGAATTAACCAGGGAGTAACATAGGCTACTTTTTTAACCGACTTTCAAAAAAGGAGGAGTTGTGTTTTTCTAGCTATGTACACCGATATCTCCGAGATTTCTGAACCGATTTGCGTAATTTTTTTTTTAATCGATAGAGAAACATTGCGACCCTGTTCTATAAAAAATTTGGATTCCAACTCCTCAATGCTGATGGTGTAGGGGACCTAATCCCCAAAAGTAATGGGTTTTAGAAACTTTCGGTTATTTAAATTGATATTGGGGGTACCAATTAAAGACTTTATCGTTGAATGAACTCGAATAGGTACATATCCAACTCCTCGACCCTGATGCTGTAAGGAATTGTATTCCGAAATCGTGGGGATCCCACGGGATTTTTCCGTTTTGGGGACGGGTTTCTAGAGATAAGCTACTTTTTGTTCTGGAAAATCAAAAGTTCCCACGAGATTTTTAAAACCTAAATCCACACGGGCGAAGCCGTGGGCATCATCTAGTTTACAATATTCTGAGTAATATGATACATATTTTTGATGACTCGGTGCAGTAGATCAAGTAGATGAGAGATGTTTTTGATGTGATATCAATATTTCTGTACAGAAATTGCTTAATTTGTGGGGTTCTGTATCTCCAGAGAAAAAAAGGAACTCTTATAGGATCATTTTGTTCTCTGGCTGGCTGCCCTATCACTAAAGACCGTTCAAAGGGAATCAAAACCTATACTGTATAGGTTGAGTACTTCCCGTTAACTTAGAATCATGAAAGCAGCTGGCACTGTTTTATAGCACAAGGGAAAAATTCGAAAGTTGTGAATTTGTAGTTACATCTCAACAAATCTGAATTCAAGAAATTACTCATATTTGATTTTTTCATATGCAGTAATAATAAGTACTGGTTTGTGTATATAATAATAAAATTATAATCTATACCTACTAATAAATAAAATTGAAGTGTCTGTCTGTGATTTCAAAATAACTACCTCATATGGTTATTTGAACTGTACTATAACTGAATCACATGTTTTTAAAATTCTTGTCTGTCTGTCTGTTTGAACAAGCTAATCTTCAGAACTACTGAACCGATTTTGACGGGACTTTCACATACAAGTAGAGGATTAACCAAGGAGTAACATAGGCTACGTTTTTAACCGATTTTCAAAAAAAAAAGGTTCATTTCCAACTCCTCAATCCTAATGCTGTAGGGGATCTGACCCCCAAAACTAATGGGATTTAGAAACTTTCGGTTATTATAGAGGTTACCAATTAAAGACTTTATCGTTGAATGAACTCAAGTACATACCCAACTCCTTAACCCTGATGCTGTAAGGAATTGCATTCGCATTCCTAAATCGTGGAGATCCCGTGAGATTTTTTCGTTTTGAGGACAGGTTAGATAGGCTGCTTTTTGTTCTGGAAAATCAAAAGTTCCCACAGGATTTTAAAAACCCAAACACACAGGGGCGAAGCCGTGGGCATCATCTAGTAATAAAATATGTTTGTTATTTTACCTTTTTTTTACCTTTTATAAAATAAAATAATAAAATATGTTTGCTTACACATGTAGGTATGATATATACACACGCAATATGTAGCACATCGAGAAAAATATTATATAACGTCACCAGTATAGTTGTTGCCGCTTTTATGGCTCGTAGTGTAATTATCTGTGTCTAGGGAGGCACCTGAACTTGTTTTTAGGCATCCGTTAAGTACACATTTCAAAGATATTTCTGGCCCTGGTGTGGCATTCATTGTATTGAACTTCGGCTTCGGTTGATGGCTCCATCAAAGGATCATCAACCATGGCGGTAGAGGATAGATATCCTTTGTCACCTCTGCAAAAATCATAATAAAAAACTATACTTACAAAATACATCAAAATGTAGAATATTGTGATTACAAAGCAATTGACTTTTCTTTATTCATCATTTTATATGTTGGGCTCAGATTATTTCAACAAATATCAAAACCCAAACACCCATTTTTAGGGTTCCGTACCCAATGGGTAAAACGGGACCCTATTACTAACACTCCGCTGTCCGTCTGTCTGTCCACCTGTCACCAGGCTCATGATGTGATAGTCAGACAGTTGAAATTTTCATAATTGATTATGCCTTTGTTAATTGGCTACTTAGATCATTTCTTCCTTTAAGGTATCCTAGCGCCTAAAAGAGACTACAGATCTTTAGAATACGTAGGTACTAGTAATTTAGATACCTAAGATTAAGAAATTTAATAAATTACCTGTCTCTGGAATCAATCAGAGCTGCAATAACGTTTTCTTCCATTTTAAGGTTATCACATGTACAGCAACTTTAAATCTAAGGTAAAAAAACACTAAATACAACTATACCAAGTTTTTTTCAATGAAATTATAGAAAACGAAAAAAATATATAACTTTTAAGGAAAACCGAAACCCTAATATAAATATTTTTTTTCATTTATTCCGCGGTTTTTGGCTTTAGACGGACAACTTAAATTTAGGGGGCACCTCGAGAGGTCCTCTTTAAATTTAGCGAATTTTAAGTTGACGTTTCTTATTTTTGACACTTAGTGCGTTCGACAGAATAGGTTTTGCTGTTTAAAATCTAAATTGAATAGTTTAGTGCTGTCAAAATCAATTTTAAGTTAGACCTGTCATTTAACTGTGTTTGTAGAATTGCACATCCCTCTAAGTCTATTATAAGCGATTTTAAATTTAGAAATCTGCCAAGAGAATTGCTACCATTGTCTATTTAATATGTAGTATTGGAACTGCTAAATATTCACATGATAAAATCTGTAAGGGCTTCCAAAAAAAATATACAAAATTTCATAGGTATAATTATGTATGTTAGTATGTATATATGTAACAGTAACAGTATATTTGCTCATGCATTACTCCGAATTTATTAATATGATTGTTTTCTTTTATTGGCTTGCTGTTTTTCAACTTAAGGAACAGTGCAAGTGTCATCAAAATCGTTTCAGTAGTTTTCAAGATATAAACTGTTAAGTGTGTGGTGAGCTTGGTTTAACTTTCAATCTTTTAGATTATATCTTGATATCATAAGCTCTCTATCACCGCTTATCTAGATACTAATATAATAAAGCGGAAGAGTTTGTTTGTTTGAACGCGCTAATCTCAGGAACTACTGGACCGATTTCAAAAATTCTTTCACCGTTGGATATGTACGTGATCCTTGAGTGTTATAGGCTATATATAAGTATCACGGGCGAAGCCGGGGCGGACCGCTAGTACATTATACTTCGCTTGTGACTATGCAAAGTGGGATAGGTTATACATAACTATGTACCAATTTACTTAATCTACTATATATAAATTACGTAATTAAAAAAACTAAAAACCCGACTGCGTAAAGCAAACTAGTTCTGGTAACTGAAAAGCAAAAAACAAGCTTTGTATTTTATAAACTAGAATTTGATAAGATCATAAACATAATTAATGTTAGAAAATGTATGGCATGCGGGGGCGAACTAATAGTCCTGAGTAGTTGGCTAAGTAATGCCCCCGCCTGCCATACATTTTCTAACATTAATTATGTTTATGATCTTATCAAATTCTAGTTTATAAAATACAAAGCTTGTTTTTTGCTTTTCAGTTACCAGAACTAGTTTGCTTTACGCAGTCGGGTTTTTAGTTTTTTTAATTACGTAATTTATTTCTTGGTTTTTAGTGCAAAACTATGAAAAATTTTTAGATGCATATTTTTACAAGAGACAGGCCTGTGTCACTCCGCGTGTAGGTAATAGCGCGTTTAAGACCACTATTAGCGCCATCTGTTGAACACTAGAAACTTTAATAAGGTCCTTCATAATATTATTGTATTATTTTAGTGTTTGGCGATTTAAGGTTAAATTATTAGTGTTACAATAATTGATGGGAAGGGGGGAGGTGTAGGGGGGATTATGTGGAATGTAGTAGAGTGGAGTGGGAAGGGATCTTAAATAAATTACCACCAATTTACTCACAGTGTAGTTGTTATTTATTTTGTTTTCTATGATTTGTCACTCCAAACTGATTACAAACACATAGATTGTATATATTTTCGTATTTGCCTTTTAAAGCCCTTTATTTTGATACCCCACTCGAGGGTCTTGAGGAAAAAATTTTTTTTCAGCTCGCACATTAAAGTGCATAAAATCCGCCATTTTGAATTTTTATTAATTTTATGTACACAGTAACATTTGCGCTGTTAAGACAAATCTAATGACGTATCATTTATCAAAATAAGTTGAGTCGTTGAGTAGTTACGAACTGACATAGGAAACGGTCATTTTCTGTGATTTATCACTCCAACTTATTTTCAAATATATAATTGTATACATTTTTGTATTTGCCTTTTAAATCCCTTCATTTTGATACCCCACTCGAGGGTCTTGAGGAAAAAATTTTTTTTCAGCTCGCACATTAAAGCGCATAAAGTCCGCCATTTAAATTTTTTTTTAAATTTAGGTACCCTATAACACTCGCGTCATGAAGACAAATCTAATGACGTATCATTTATCAAAATCCGTTGAGCCGTTGATTAGTTACACGCGGACATAGGAATGGACATACATACACACAGGTGAAACACATAACCCAGTCGGGTAATAAAAAACAAGCTTTGTACTTTATAAACTAGAATTTGATAAGATCATAAACATAATTAATGTTAGAAAATGTATGGCATGCGGGGGCGAACTAATTATAGTCCTGAGTAGTTGGCTAAGTAATGCCCCCGCCTGCCATACATTTTCTAACATTAATTATGTTTATGATCTTATCAAATTCTAGTTTATAAAGTACAAAGCTTGTTTTTTGCTTTTCAGTTACCAGAACTAGTTTGTTTTACGCAGTCGGGTTTTTAGTTTTTTTAATTACGTAATTTATTTCTTGGTTTTTAGTGCAAAACTATGAAAAATTTTTAGATGCATATTTTTACAAGAGATAAAGTTCGTAAACTAAAACCCGATTAGGACTACGCTTAGTAATTTAATTTAATATAAAATAAAATAATAATTTAGTGTGCAGAACGCGGGGCAAGCAGCTAGTGGCGCCATCTATTATGTCTATCCGAAACTAAATAATATTTTACTTTTGCCGCTCGGACGTCGCTTCTCGATTTTTTTCGTATATAAAATATAGCCTATGTCACCCGGACCATAACAAAGAATTAATTGACACCTCATTCATCAAAATCGGCCCAGTAGTTTAGACGCTACAGAATCAGAATCGCACACAGAATCTCATACAAAAATCGGCCACAAACATACATACATACATACACAGCAATATATACATAGATTGCTAAAATCATAACCTTTCCTTGTGGCTTTGCCATAGTCGGGTAAAAACTAAGGTGTGTTATTGATAATAATAAGTAATAATTAGTAATTAATAGCTAATAAACCTTTTAATTCAAGCAAAAGTAACCCGAACTACGAAAGACATCGAAAGAACGATTAATCAATCAATCAATTTCTCAATATAGCGCGAGCCCATAAGACGCAGTCTATAATATTATGTTCATAACTTCATGTATTAAAAGTATAACGCGTTAAAGACCATTATTAGCGCCATCTGTTGAACACTGGAAACTTTAATAAGGTCCTTCATAATATTATTGTATTATTTTAGTGTTTGGCGATTTAAGGTTAAATTATTAGTGTTACAATAATTGATGGGAAGGGGGGAGGTGTCGGGGGGATTATGTGGAATGTAGTAGAGTGGAGTGGGAAGGGATCTTAAATAAATTACCACCAATTTACTCACAGTGTAGTTGTTATTAATTTTGTTTTCTATGATTTGTCACTCCAAACTGATTACAAACATATAGATTGTATATATTTTCGTATTTGCCTTTTAAAGCGCTTTATTTTGATACCCCACTCGAGGGTCTTGAGGAAAAAAAAATTTTTCAGCTAGATGATGCCCACGGCTTCGCCCGTGTGTATTTAGGTTTGTAAAAATCTCGTGGGAACTTTGATTTTCCAGAACAACAAGTAGCCTATCTGTAGTAAGTAGTAACCCGTCCACAAAACGGAAAAATTCCGTGGGATCCTTACGATTTCGGAATGCAATTCCTTACAGCATCAGGGTTGAGGAGTTGGACATGTACCTACTCGAGGTCATTCAACAATAAAGTCTGTAATTGGTATCCCCAATATCAATTTAAATAACCGACAGTGCCTAAATCCCATTAGTTTTAGGGATCAGATCCCCTACAGCATCAGGATTGAGGAGTTGGAATCCAAATTTTTTGTAGGACAGTGTCGCAATGTTTCTCTATCGATTAAAAAAAAATTACGCAAATCGGTTCAGAAATCTCGGAGATATCGGTGTACATAGGTAGAAAAACACAACTCCTCCTTTTTTGAAAGTCGGTTAAAAAAGTAGCCTATGTTACTCCCTGGTTAATTCTCTACTTGTATGTGAAGGTCCCGTCAAAATCGGTTCAGCCGTTCCGAAGATTAGCCCGTTCAAACAGACAGACAGACAGACAGACAGACAGACAGACAGACAGACAGACAAAAATTTTAAAAACGTGTGATTCGGTTATAGTATCGTTCAAATAACCATATGAGCTTAATATGAGGTAGTTATTTCGATATTACAGACAGACACTTCAATTTTATTTATTAGTATAGAGTATAGATATATAATTGTATACATTTTTGTATTTGCCTTTTAAATCCCTTCATTTTGATACCCCACTCGAGGGTCTTGAAGAAAAAATTTTTTTTCAGCTCGCACATTAAAGCGCATAAAGTCCGCCATTTTAATTTTTTTTTTAATTTAGGTACCCTATAACACTCGCGTCATGAAGACAAATCTAATGACGTATCATTTATCAAAATCCGTTGAGCCGTTGATTAGTTACACGCGGACATAGGAATGGACATACATACACACAGGTGAAACACATAACCCAGTCGGGTAAAAAATAAGTCGGGTTTTCCTTCCTGACGCTATAACTCCAGAACGCACGAACCGATTTCCACGGTTTTGCATTCGTTGGAAAGGTCTCGGGCTCCGTGAGGTTTATAGCAAAGAAAAACACGCGAACGAAGTCGCGGGGGTCAGCTAGTTATTAATGTAAAACATTGTCTAAACGGCAAACATTGTTAACAAACGTTATTAAACAAATAAAAATCGCTAACAAAAATATTTTCTTATCAAACAACCAATATACTGATAAGACGGCAACGAACTTTATAGTACTACCTACAATAGGAAATAGAAATACGTCATCGGCCGCAAGTTGACCGTGTATTCTTTACTGATAACATTTTATAAAATAACAATGTAATATTATTGAAAAAAAAAATCGAAGAACCCAACTACGCAAAAAGCATACAAAGGCTTTGCCGGTAGGGTGCTAACTGCTAGCTAGCCACGGCAGAAACCTTCCACCAGATCAGACTAGAGACAATTTAGAAATTTTGAATCAACAACTTAGAATTACATAAAATCCCAAATCTCTCCTGTCAGGAATTGAACCCCGGATCTTCCACTATAAGAGCACAGTGCTCACCACTGTGCCAGGGGGTCTGCATTGCCACTTCAGTTTCGCAACTCGATGTGATAAGAGTATGGAGCTCTCTCCATCGCCCGCTGAGGCCCTGAGCCTTCTTATGAGACCCCCGTCACGTAAGTCGATCGGTGACCTTCAAGTGCGCGCAGCGCCGTGCGAGTGAGCGGGACAACACGATTGGAGAGCCACTCAGCGCTTACGAGGGATCCGCGAGAGCTAATCAGTGCTTACGAACGATCCCCACGCCCTCCCCGCGACCCCTCACACCCCGCGATACCTCATTTTCGACTTCTGCGCATTGAAGGTCAACGCTAGACTTATATTACTCGGGTTATATTATTATTATTACTTAATCAATGTTTTTTTTTTCATTGATTAATCACGCTCTTCTGCAGACAAGAAGCACGTTTAAAAAATGAGTGTAGGAGATAAGTTGTTAATAATTATTCAGAAGTTATAATATTATAATCAAACAAGCGGACACCCGCGACTTCGTTCGCGTGGATATTGGTTTTTAAAAATTCCGTGAGAATCATTTTGTTTTTCCTAAGCTCCTTTGAGCTCATACCTTGCTAAAAACTGTTAAAAGTTCACTGGCGGATGTTTAGGTAGATCAAAATCTACACATCCGCCAGTGAAAGTCCCATCAAAATCGGTCCAGCCTTTCAGCGATTAGCCAGTAATCTTTAAAGTATTTCCTTTCTAACAAAAAAAGAATGAATGAAATCGGACCAACCGTTAACGAATTACAGCTAAGTACACATTTTAACTCTCATCCCCTCTCCCAAGGGAACCGTGCTGAATTTCGGGATAAAAAGTATCCTATATGTTACTCCATGGTATGAACTTAAATCATAGCGAGTTTCATTTCAATCCATTCAGTATTTTTTACGTGATGCGCGCACAAACATACAGACAAACAGATAAACAGACAAACAGACAAATTTTTCAAAACTAGCTTTTTTACGTTCTATTACTTATCCCTATCAACCCCCAGTTATTATTTTGCAAAAATCTTCAATGTACAGATACGACAATTCTAGGATTTTATTATATGTATAGCTACTTATTATTATATGTATGCTTTTATTATATAATGTATAGCTACATAGGCTACATTGGGAGCGAAGCGAAGCGAAACTTATTTGAACACACATGCCACACTCAGGGATCTTTGGTATTTGTTCAAAGTTTGAACACACATTTGCACTTTCCCATTCCGTATCGGTTTTTCGACCGCACATCAAAGCGTTTAAAATTCAAATGAAGCGAACATATTTGCAAAGTTTGCAAAGTCTGTCTGGCTGATAAGCAGAAAAAGTAACATTTGAACACATTTAAATTTTAAACATAGATTATGTTTAAAATTTAAATGTGTTCAAATGTTTGTAGGTGTGTGTGGCGCCGGGGTTAGTTAAATAGGTGCCTAAAAACAATTTCCAATGAATGGCAACAACATTCGCGAAATATTTGGCGGATCGGCCGAGTTTCACCCGGGGCTATTGAGAAAGCGGTAAAAAGTGAAAGTGCAAGAGCGAGAAGCAAACAGAAAAACACAACAAACCAAACGGGGACAGAAGAACGACCTTAACCAATAACCCGATAATTGTCGCAAAATTATTTTCGACTAGATGATGCCCACGGCTTCGCCCGTGTGGATTTAGGTTTTTAAAAATCCCGTGGGAACTTTTGATTTTCCAGAACAAAAAGTAGCTTATCTGTAGAAACCCGTCCCCAAAACAGAAAAATCCTGTGGGATACCCACGATTCCGGAATACAATTCCTTACAGCATCAGGGTTGAGGAGTTGGATATGTACCTACTCGAGTTCATTCAACGATAAAGTCTTTAATTGGTACCCCCAATATCAATTTAAATAACCGAAAGTTTCTAAAACCCATTATTTTTGGGGATTAGGTCCCCTACAGCATCAGGATTGAGGAGTTGGAATCCAAATTTTTTATAGAACAGGGTCGCAATGTTTCTCTATCGATTAAAAAAAAATTTACGCAAATCGGTTCAAAAATCTCGGAGATATCGATGTACATAGGTAGAAAAACACAACTCCTCCTTTTTTGAAAGTCGGTTAAAAAAGTAGCCTATGTTACTCCCTGGTTAATTCTCTACTTGTATGTGAAGGTCCCGTCAAAATCGGTTCAGCCGTTCCGAAGATTAGCCCGTTCAAACAGACAGACAGACAGACAGACAGACAGACAGACAGACAGACAGACAGACAGACAGACAGACAAAAATTTTAAAAACGTGTGATTCGGTTATGGTAGCGTTCAAATAACCATTTGAGCTTAATATGAGGTAGTTATTTCGATATTACAGACAGACACTTCAATTTTATTTATTAGTATAGATATAGATATAGATAAATAAATAATATAATAATATCGCTATCTTTGATATATACCTACTTATATCATGTAACTACATAGCAACATATAATCTATCTGGTTATAAATTAGTAAATAGGTATTAATAATATGTGTATATGTATAGACTAGCTTTTGCCCGCGTCTTCGTCTGCGTATTAGGTTTTTCAAAAATCCCATGGGAACTCTTTGTTTACCCTGGATAAAATAGTAGCACTGTCACTCTCCAGGTCTTCAACAAAAAAATTAGTAGGGATCCTGTATTATTATGTATATTTAAGTTCATAAAATGATGTCGCAATATAAGTTTAACTTAAACCCTCATTTTACTCCCTTTGCGGAGGATTTTTATAACATTTTTCTTAGCTGATGCCTACCCCCTAGAAAGTAGCTACCTTCCAAATTTTATGTTAATAATAAAAATTTAAAATAATATTATTTAAAATAATATACTACTACACTAATCCCCATAAAAAATTTCATCCCCTATTTTACCACCCTTATGGGAAGATTATTTAAGGTATGCTAAGGGCCTGCGCATATTATGAGCTATGGCACAGCACAGCATCTTTTAAGGATAAACCTTTAAACAGCTTTATTTACTTTGGAATATATCAGGGTTCGAGGATAATAATTATCTTGATATCTGATATATATATATCATAAATATCCAATATTTTGATATTTAAAATAAATGTCGGATATTTTCGAACCCTGGAATATATTGAAATCAGTATAATTAAAACAAAACACACATTTTCACATTAAGTACTGCTTATTACGTTATTATCTATTTACTGTATTAGAAACAAGAAAACAACATAATATTTAATTCTACAACTTAATTTACCATAGTAAAACTCATTAGTAAGTTACTAGTAATATCAATATTAATGTAAGGATTAACCTTACATTAATATTGATATTTCTACATTTAACATTTGACTAGTTGTTTACCAAGAAATGTTGTTATCAATTAATTTAGAAAACATCTGTAAATGTTAAATACATTCTCCATATATGTACATAGTACAACAACCTTGATTTACTTATGTGATAAACTAAAGCCTGTGACTTATATAAAGTAGAAAAATTTTTGCTTTGCTTTTCTGAGCTAAAAAGTGTCCTATCCTATGAATGATGATGTATGCAAGATTTTCATATCATCAGATTGTATGAATGATGTATGAATGCAACATTTTCAGCAACAGATGCAATATTATCTAAAGAATTTTTTTTCTTGAACAGTTGAGTAAGGTCTATACTCTACATGTTGTACAAATGAACATTTTTGTGTTCAAAGGGGAAAATCGATACCTATTAATGTCATTTTGCTGTCTGTCTGTATGTCACTGATCTCTAGCTCTTAGACAGAATTAGTTACAGACATGAAATTTAGAAGTTTGCTTTAGAATGTTGACCCAAAACAGAATATTGAATTAGAAATTCAATTAAATTATTTATATATTTTTTATTCTTTTTATCTTCAAAAAAAAAAGAAATGGGGGACCATCAAAGACTAAAGGTCAGTTTTAGACCATTTTTGCTATGCGGTCTATCTCAAAAACAAAACCAGTTAGAAACAAAAACTGAAAACACAAATTTATAATGTAGTTTGCAACTTGTGACCAAAACAAGTAAAAGTTTTATTTAGTTAAATCATATGTACTGAACCCAATTAGTGTGAGGCCCAACTTACACTTGGCCGATTTTGAAGTTCTTTTGAGCAAATTCGAATGTTTGAATGGTGAGTGCAGTATGACAGTATGACAACCTCCTATTTTGGAGGCTGGTTAAAAATAAGTTCTCGAGTGACGAGAGACGAATCGTGGTTCTAGGTCCATGAGAATATAAAATACAATTCACATTTTTACTCCATTTAATCAGAGCTCAGAATATTTACAGCCACCTTCTGATAAGTGTCTGACAGCCTAAATGTATGTTTTGTCACTTTCTTACTTTATGTCGAGTGATAAAGACAAAAGTTGTAGATAGCTATCTAATATGTATCAGAAGGTGGTGAAACAGGCACTTAAATAACTAATTAATTTAAAAAAAAATTATTGTGTTAAGGACTTTGTCTAGGCATGCTTAACACCAAAAAAGACATTCTAATAAGATAATCAAAAGCCTAATGGTTCCGACTTGAAATATTTAAATAATTCAATCTAAAGCTTGTCTCGTATTTTTTTTTTAATAATGTGATTAATATTAATTTATGCAACTGATAAAACTAGAAACAGCTAAACCGCTTGACCATTAAGCCTCAAAAGACATTCACTGAGACTAGTTTTTGCTCCTATTTCAAGTTAAATGTCATAATAATTTTACCTTTAAAAACTAGTTCTGTTTTTAAAAACACACTCATAACAGTTATGGAAATGCAATATTATATTCACAATAGGTGTGACTAGTTTCTATTATTATTTTTGTCATAATAACGTTGGAGTGCCAAAGATGCATGGATGGACACCTCGCGCCAGAAACCAATACTTGGTTTCTGGCACCAACCTCTCAAACCAATTATTGGTTTGCACAAGATCATTTCTTCCAGACTCTAAAATTGTGGAAACAACTCCACATAACTTTGATATGGAGTTATTCAAGGGACAGATCAACAAATTCCTTTAAGGCCACCGCATTAGTGGTTCCTCTGGTGCTGCAAATGTTCATGGGTGGCGGTAATCACTTAATTAGGTAGTAGTAGTTTGCCCGCAATTCATATAAAAAAAAGCCCAACATCCCATGACACACTGGGAGGTGCTCGATACAAATGGTGCAAGATCAGAACATTTGGAAGCCCCTATAGTTAATAACAACGAAGGTAACATAAACATTATCATCATCATCATCATGATCAACCCATTACCGGCTCACTACAGAGCACGGGTCTCCTCTCAGAGTGAGAAGGGTCTTGGCCATAGTCTACCACGCTGGCCAAGCGGATTGGCAGACTTCACACACCTTTGAGAACGTTATGGAGAACTCTCAGGCATGCAGGTTTCCTCACGATGTTTTCCTTCACCGTTAAAGCAAGTGATATTTAAATATTTAAAACGCACATAACTCCGAAAAGTTAGAGGTGCGTGCCCGGGATCGAACCCACGACCTCCGATTAGAAGTCGGTCGTCCTAACCACTAGGCTATCACAGCTTTTATTGAATTTATGCTGCCATTATTGCAATTCAAGCCTCAATTTAAAAAATCTAGACTAGACACTTAAGGGATACAGCCCTAGGCTTTTACATACATACATTAATCCTAAGACTTATACAAGAATAAATAATAACCATACAAAAGATCAAAATGATTTTGAAAGTAGGCCAAAATATTTAGGATTTAAAACAAATAAAGTTTTAATAGATGCCCTTCCTACGCCGAATATCGACAGTACTGCAGTTACGAAGTAATTTAGTGCTATGTTTTATACATTTTAGAGATCTCAATTAATGACGTAAAAGCCTACATAATATCATGCCGATTCCTAACCAAGGATAATTGAACAAAACCAGTTAATAACTTAGGTAAGTACATCTTGTCAAAGAATATGTGAACTGCCTGCGAATGCTACTAACAGACGTTTGCTAAGGATAATAAAAACAATAATTTATGATTCACCAAGTCAAAACAAAAGGCTTGCAGGGAATTACAATTGACAAAATATAATATTATAGTCATCGTTACGATGTAGAAAACTGAGTATAAACGTACAATAATAGGTAATTTCTCGGTAGCCACACGTTGAAGATCATAAAAACAAAATGGATCAAGGGATATTACAACAGAATTGTTTTGCATACCCTTGGTTTGTAGAACCATTTTCTGAGGGATTCCATCGGTCCAGGTTTGTACAACAGCCTCATGTGAACGGATCACCACACTTTTACACACATTATAAAACTGATATAGCACCGAAAATCACCACGCAGATGCAAACTCACTAAGATTTTTGCCAATATTTACGTCAAAAAACACAAAAGGCGGACATGTTTCACAAATCGCATTCACTTCACTTCACCACCAGGGGGTGTAAACTCTCTTAGAAGAAAATTTATACCTACGGGGGCTGAAATTGCCATTGTTAAAACATTCTGATAATAATTGTACATTTTTTAAGCATTGCAACACTAACTTTTCTAAAGTCATATCCAAGAAGGTTATATTCTTTATGTAGATACTGGAGTCTGCGCCTGAAACATTGTAGGAAAGACAAAGTCCATAATTCAGCTGGGCTATTTTTTCTCTCTAGTCTTTCTGTACCTCACACACTTTATTTAAGTAGTTAAGAACGAGATAAAGCCTGTTCAAGGCCACATTTCTTTGTTTCAACATTTTGTTTGAAGCTCGGCAGGGTGATTCAGAACACTTCGATAACATAATCATCAATCGATTCGGTAAGTTATCGTACGATAAGATGTATGTATGTATTTTCAATTCAGAATAACCGTATCAACCGGGAAGTTGTCGAAACCGATACCGAATCGAACCGACGTAGATATCGTTCGAATGTCATAATCGCTCTTCACAACAACTTTATCAAACGCTATCAAAAGCTATTCACAACAACTTTATCGAATAATATTTTCCGAACATCTGATATTTTTTTACGATTATTTATCGAAAGCTACAGGGCATTCGATATCCTAATCTTTTTGTTCATCTACTCGTCAGATAGGTACTTTTACTGTTATTTCGTGAAAAATATGTTCGGAGCCGCAATTAAAATAGATAGCAATAGCCGCAATAAATCACCGAGGCGAAGAAGACGTGGTGAAGAGGATTCTTAAGAGACGTAGGTATCTACGGACATTGCGTGATACCTTTAACCCATTTGAGGCAAATGCGTCAACTTTTATGGGAAAATATAATAAAACTTTCGCCAGAATTTGCGTTATTTTTACTAACTAATAAGAGGGGGCATTACAGGAGGCAACACGTAATCATGTAGATTCAGATTTTTGGTATGTACATGATTACCAACAAATGCCATAATATATCTCTCGGTAGAGAGTAGTATATTGCTTGCCGTCTGTCCGGACGGACAGACAGGCAGATGGATAGCGGAGTCTTAGTAATAGGGTCCCGTTTTACCCTTTGGGTACGGACATCTGAGTGGTATTTACGAGGATAGCTGTAATAATACTTTTGTAGTACACTTCGACATTTTTCTCTCTAAATCAATAATTTAATGTTATCATTTTAAATAATGACTTTAATTACCTTCAAGATGATTAAAAGTTATTTTTTAATGCTTAATATGAATGTATAATAAGTAAAATTTTTGTAAAATAACATACTTCATAAATGCATATGTCTTAATCGCAATGTATCTTATCGATACCGGTATCGTAATCGATATCCAATTGTATGCTTTTATCGTTCTGAATTGCACGAAAAAAAATTTAGATACAAAATTGATACCAAATCGTATCGACACGGTAAGTTATCGAAGTGTTCTGAATCGCTCTGCAAATTCCATAGGTTCTAATATTCTTGGTCAATAAAGTGTTTTTAAGTTGGTAGTCACTGACGTAATAGTACGTAATGTTGGTAATAATTGTTTTTTTCAAAATGGCGTCTTTGTTATTGTGTGGATAAGTTTCGTAACAATTAAAAATATTTATAGGTTTCTTGCGATCATATAAACTTTAAATACGTCGAGTCGAGCTTCTGTTACTCTGTTTGTGTTTTATAGTGTAGTGCTATTTATATTTGAGACGTTGATTCTGTTTAATTGAAACAAGACTCGTATGTGGAATTCTTTGCTCGTATGTTTTATTTCACAAATAAAACAAGGAGAAATGTTTTAAATGTGACTGCTCGCCGGTAAAAACAACATCAAGTTGATTCGATTACCTAAAACCTGCTTAAGGAATCTTTCGTGGTACGTATAACCTAACCTAACTTAGTAGATTTATAATTACTAAAATTCATTCTCTATAAATTATCCTTAAACAGACACAAGCACACATTTTGATATTAATTATAGTGGTATCAACAGGCGTGCTTACTGCTTATGTCTATAGTTTTCCATTTTCCAGACATTGCAGATACTAGTTACGAAAAAAAAATATTGGTAGCCCACCCTTAGTGTTTACTATTTATTACCTATAGGGTAGTAAAAATACTTTCTTATATGATAAGGTATATATTATTTGTAATAATTGGTACCAATTAATCAACAAAATCTAGTCTGCCAATCCGCTTGGCCAGCGTGGTACACTATTGCTAAAACCCTTCTCACTCTGTGAGGAGACCCGTGCTCTGTAGTGAGCCGGTAATGGGTTGATCATGATGAATCAACAAAATTGTTTCTTTTCAGATGTGAACTAAGTATGTGATTGAACAGAGGTTTTACTGATTGTACTAAACGGAAGTTACAAAGAACTGCTGTTCCATGTGATGTATTTGAATATGAAAATATTAACAACATTGTAAATAGCGTCTCATACATATTATGTTTAAAATGATTTTGTATGTATTTGGAAAATAGATCGTTTTCAGAAGAAGTGTCAGCCACCGCACTCAAAAAAAAATCCTTACACATAAATAAATGTGAATTGTTAGAAAGAAAACCTGTTGTTTTATTTTGAATCCTAACTAAAACTTTATTGATAAGGCATTTTGACTCGAAAGAGAACTTGGTGTATTTTATTTCACCAGTTCTCTCTCGAGTCAAAATGCCTTATCTAAAAATATTATTAAGGTTAAGTAGGTAGGTAGGTAGGTACGTCAAAGAGTTGTTGGTGGGCTGAATCTAGATGGCGCTGAACTGTTCTCATTTTTTTCTATGGAGTTTTCATTCTTCTCTCGTTAGAGAGTATTTTTGTTCTGTGTTCACCACATTGATGACTGATGAATGAATTGATTGAATGAATTGTCGCCCCACGACACGCATCACGCAAATCCATTCATGTTTGAATGAACGGATGAACGACGAGTTCTACGATCGGATACTCGTACCAAACTAAACTCCAATAGGAGGCGGGTATCTTTAGCAAGGTGTCAAACATTGCGAATCAAGAGTAAAATAGAAATAATGTAAATTAAATTTTAAAAAAATTAATCACTTGTAAAAAATAATCTTCAATGAAGAACAAAATTGTTATGCTGTAATCTGTTAATGACAAATTTCAGTTGTTTTTCATAGTCAAGTTAATACCTAACGTCTGCTTCTATTCAACAAGCAAAAAATGATTATTAGGTGCCTATAGGTAATCTTCGTTATGATTGTCCTTCCACAAAAAAATGAAACATTACAAAAGCGCTATAAATCTTTTTGAACGCTCGTCAATGGCCAATGCAATAATTAATGAGACAGCCAATTGTAAATTTTCAATTGTTAGTCTTGGAAACTTCGAATACCTAACAAATTTAGTGAAGAATCGTAAAGCAATCGAAATATTATTTCGATTTTTTACATAATATGGCTGTTTATCTCGCAAACACTTAAATAGCGACCAAGCACCGGAAAACGCAGTGTTGGCAGACCTTCCACCTGGTAAATCACATGCCATTTGAACCGTCCAAATAGGCGTTCAATCAAATTGAAGCAACAAAATAAATATTCTTGATTCACTTTGCAATTCACAATGTTTGACATCTTTCTAAAGATACCCGCATGTTTTTGTTATAATAAAATCGTAGACTTGCCGTATCTGTAATAAGTACAAGATTTCTGCTAAATAATAAATGGGGTATGTTAGAGATAAGTAGAATAGACCGTAAAAAAGCTATTTTTGAAATTTTTGTCTGTTTATCTGTTTGTCTGTATGTTTGTGCGCGCATCACGCAAAAACTACTAAATGGATTTAAATGAAACTTGGTACGATTTAAAGTCATACTACGGAGTAACATAATATAGGATACTTTTTATCCCGAAAATCAGCACGGTTCCCTTGGGAGAAATGATGAAAGTCAAAATATGTACTTAGCTGTAATTCATTAACGCGTGGTCCGATTTCATTCATTCTTTTTTTGTTAGAAAGGAAATACTTCAAAGATTACAGCAGAAGTGGAGCCGTTAAATAGAAACAGCATGAGCAGTATGAGAAAGTCTCTCTATGAGAACTAGGGAAGTTGCTAGTTTTTGAAACCAAAGTTGAAATGGCTAATAACTGTATGCCAACTGTAACAACAATAACTGGGGGGCCAACAATTAGGTATACCGTTTCTCCACGCCTATCGATAGATAACGACTATAATATTCTGCAGTATGAAATATCAAAGTTTCTTTCCTATACTTTGTTATCATAAACACCAAAGTAAGTAAATCGATGACAAGTTTTTTAATGACAAGCTCCTTTGTCCCAAAGAATGAAAGAATGAAAACAACAGAATGTTCTTGTTTAAAAAAGGGTTGCCAAAGTTAATTCTGTGGAAATAAGTAGAATACTTTTGTAAGGATTAAAGTATTATATAATAGTAATATTTACCAAAAAAGTAAAATAAAACTTCGGTGCTTCCGACGAACGTTTGTTTTTTTGCTCTAAATAAAATTATAGGCGCCCATCATATTTTTTCTTTATGGATAGATAGGTAGGTAGGTAGATACATGTTTTGTACTTCGAATTATTATTAACTATAAGTAAGTCACACGACATTGATTTAGAAATCCTAAATAAGCATTTCCAGGATACAGAGTAGCATAGATCACTTCTTGTTTATTCCTCTACTTGCCTGTGAAAGTCCTGTCAAAATAGGATTAGCGATTTCGCCGATTAGCCCGGCAAAACAGACAGACAAAAAATTCAAAAACTTGCATTTAAGTTGTGCTATCTTTCAAATAATCAAAATATGAGCATTTAATTAGACGCAGTTATTTCAGAATCACAGACAAGTGAATCATAAAAAAACCTGTGCGAAGTCGTGGCAAATCAATAATATTATTATGTTCATTATAATTATTATTAATTCCTGTACAACACTCTAATATTGCTATTAATTACAAGCCACATGATGTATTGAAGCACTGTAAATTAGCTTCCATACCTACTTGATGATTAGAAGCTGCCTACAAATCTCATCTGAAAACCAATGATATAAAATTTAATACCACCATCTGGATATGACAGTAAAATTGATTTATCTTTTACTTAATCACTGAGCCTGGAAATATGGGTAGCACGTGAAGTTGGTATAACTTCACGTGCTACCCATATTTCCATGACAGTCCATAATAATGATATGTATCTACCATACTATTCATTCTGATAATTATTATTCATGTACCTACTTATTCATGTACCTACTTACATGGGGAAAATTAGTCAAGTTTTAATATCAAATGAAACAAGTAAGTAGGTATAAATAAAAAATTAAAAAACCCCCGACATTCGCCATTTTGTGGTGGCGGCCATCTTGGATTTGCATAGTGATATTCTACTAATCAAGCCTTTTCACTTTGATACCCATATTGTTGTGAAAAAATATGTAATCTGCCATTTTGTGGCGGCACACACACACACACACACACAAACACATACACACACACAAACACACACACACGCACACACATCTTCTATATCTATATCTATACATATAATAAAATCGTAGAATTGCCGTATCTGTACATTGAAGATTTTTGCAAAATAATAACTGGGGGATGTTAGAGATAAGTAATAGAACGTAAAAAAGCTATTTTTGAAATTTTTGTCTGTTTGTCTGTTTATCTGTTTATCTGTTTGTCTGTTTGTCTGTTTATCTGTTTGTCTGTTTGTCTGTATGTTTGTGCGCGCATCACGTAAAAACTACTGAATGGATTGAAATGAAACTCGGCATGATTTAAGCTAATACTATGGGGTAACATATAGGATACTTTTTATCCCGAAATTCAGCACGGTTCCCTAGGGAGAGGGGATGAAAGGCAAAATGTGTACTTAGCTGTAATTCGTTAACGGGTGGTCCGATTTCATTCATTCTTTTTTTGTTAGAAAGTAGATACTTTAAAGACTACTGGCTAATCTCCGAAAGGCTGGACCGATTTTGATGGGACTTTCACTGGCGGATGTTTACATTTTGATGTACCTAAACATCCGCCAGTGAACTTTTAACAGTTTTTAGCAAGGTTTAAGCTCAAAGGAGCATAGGAAAAACAAAATGATTCCCACGGGAATATTAAAATCAATATCCACGCGAACGAAGTCGCGGGTATCCGCTCGTCTTTCATATCGATGGTACGATTGTTAGCCAATGGACAAGTTGCCAATTTTTTTTTAATTAATTATACAAATTTAAGTAAAATAAAACAAAAATCTGAAAGAATCATTAAATTATCTCAAAAACTGAAAAAGTTATGGAACTTTAAACTAAAAAAAAATTATCTTTTTTTCGAAAAAAATCTATGGGACCATTTTGCAAACATCCTCAGCTGTCGATTCAAAAAAAATCACGCAAATTGGTTCAGAAATCTCGGAGAAATAGGTAAAACAAGACAATTTACGTGGAAAATATACCTCCGAATAGATGCGATGACGTCATACTCGAGTAAGAAGTGGCAATCATTTTGCGTTAAAACAGTTACATAAACTTAAATAATTAATTTCTCCGTCATTTATTGATGGATTTCAAAAATTTTTTCACTGATGTATTAGTTTTGATCTATATTTTAATTCCATTGTATTAAATATGATATTTTCAACATCAAAAAACTTTCTCATTAGCACGACGCCTGATCGCCGATCCGACGACGCCGGAGTCTTCGGCCCGTGGCTACAATTTTTTTCCGTTTTCTCATACCGGTACGGCGCGGTGCCGGGTAGAAACCGACCAAGGGTATGGATTTAATAAAAACTGCCATGTCGCTCCCAGGTAAGCCAGGCCCTAACGAGCGATCGCTGTCAGGGGCTAACTCGTTAAAAAAGTCTAGAGTAAGTTTTCAGTCACTTCTAGCTAGCGTACTATATCAAAGACACCAAAATTATTTATTTACTTGCTGATGTCATGTTAGAGGCGTCTTAATTGTTATAATATCGCTCTATAATTATCACGAATCGCGATTCGGTTGATTTGTTTGTTGACTAAAGGTCCCGGGTCCGATTCCCGGTTGGACACTATTCTTGGAGAATTTCACTTGTTTGTCTGTTTATCTGTTTGTCTGTATGGGTACGAAGAATTAAGTTAGGTATCAATTAGTAGGACTGGAATCTGGATGTAGGTAAATGATTTAAAGCATAGGTAAGTCCAAATTTACCTACATACTGCGAACTTACGAGTGCAAAGGCACACGAGTAGATAAGTACAGAGGGAAAGCTTCATACAAACGGCCCGCTGTAGGTACACTCACACAAACACACTCACCAACGGTTCACGGACGCCCGCTCGGTCCCCCAACCGGTCCCCCAACCGGTTCAGTTGGGTGATAAACGTGCGCATATGTGTGAGTGTACCTACAGCGGGCCGCTTGTAGAAGCTTCCCCTCTGTACTTATCTACTCGTGTGGCAAAGGTTTCCAAATTGGAGAGAGGGTTGGTACGTTTTCATAAGTTTTCTGTTGAAGAGTCAAATGCAGCGTGAAAATGAGCGAACGGCGTGGTTGCACCACTAAATGTTAATCAGTGATCAGCTGATCTCTGATCATTAAATAAAATAAATGAAGTCTTTGTGCGAGTCTGCGTGGTGCATGAAATTTGAGGGTATGCCTAAAATTAGAGCTGCAGTATTTGGATACTGCAGCATGCTGAGGCAGTAGACTACACCAGTTTTTATTCGTGAATTGAATATATTTTGTATTGCTAGCTCCTACAGCGTTTTATCCGGCAGATTGGTGCTTTCCTGAATATTAGGCCATTGACGAAAGCACCAATCTGCCGGATTTGTAGCTGGCGACAAGTCCGCGGACAAATCTGCGTGTGAAAGGTAGGGTTCGCGGTTCGCGATGAGGTTCGCTGTGATAGCCTAGTGGTTAGAACGACCGACTTCTAATTGGAGGTCGTGGGTTCGATCCCGGGCACACACCTCTAACTTTTCGGAGTTATGTGCGTTTTAAGTGGAACTCTTTGGTTTTAAGTATTTAAATATCACTTGCTTTAACGGTGAAGGAAAACATCGTGAGGAAACCTGCATGCCTGAGAGTTCTCCATAACGTTCTCAAAGGTGTGTGAAATCTGCCAATCCGCTTGGCCAGCGTGGTAGACTATGGCCAAAACCCTTCTCACTCTGAGAGGAGACCCGTGCTCTGTAGTCAGCCGGTAATGGGTTAATCATGATGATGAGGTTCGCGGATACTATATTCACACGCAGATTTGTCCGCGGACTTGTCGCCAGGCATTATTAGTTTCAGGCAGATCCCCGGACGATATTGGTCGGAGCTGCTGAATACAACAGACGCAAGAGCGCTTATTATAGAAGTCCCTACAAGAGACCTTGTTGGTGACGATCGACGTCCACTACTGTACAGTGGTCTCCTTATGCTAGGGCCTAAGAGTAAGGGCCTGAGAGTTGGCGCTGTGAGGGTGTTGTTTTAGTCCGTGCAAGTCGGACACGCCCTGACACAGGCAGAAGTCCGTAGGAATTTTTTCCTCCTCCATCAAGAAAAAAAACCAGGGCCTTAGAGTAAGCTGATTATTTCAGTAACAGTGATATCTGTATTTGTGTTAATTATCTTACTGTAATGTAACTCGGTGTGACCGGACTCAGGTTCCCAGTTCCCGGGAACGGTAACCACGTATGGCGTACAGTAACGGCGCGGTGGCGTTGTGGATTCTCCACAGTGGCAGCACAAATTATGTCAAAGGGCGGGATTGGTGGGAACTATTCAGGGATTCCTTATAACCATTTTGGATTGGAATTAAAAGAAACAATATTGTCCGTGGAAAGATTAAAATTTCTGTTTTTATTTGTAAGTCCCATCAAAATAGGTCCAGCCTTTCAGGGATTACCCGGGTAATCTTTAAAGTATCTCCTTTCTAACAAAAAAGAATGAATGAAATCGGACCACGCGTTAATGAATTACAGCTAAGTACACACTTTGACTTTCATCCCTTCTCCCAAGGGAACCGTGCTGAATTTCGGGATAAAAAGTATCCTATATGTTACTCCTTAGTATGAACTTAAATCATGCCTTAGTATGAAGTTAAATCATTCAACTTAAATCAGCAACAAGTTTCATTTCAATCCATTCAGTAGTTTTTGCGCGCACAAACATACAGACAAACAGACAAACAGATAAACAGACAAACAGACAAATATTTTAAAAATAACTTTTTTACGTTCTATTACTTATCCCTAATATCCGCCAGTTATTATTTTGCAAAAAATCTTTAATGTACAGATAAGTACGGCAATTCTACGATTTTATTATATGTATAGACTAGCCGACCCCCGCGACTTCGTCCGCCTGGATATAGGTTTTATATAGGATCGGATATGATCCCATAATCCTTTTTTGTATCTAAACTAAATGTAGCCTAAGTTACTCCTTATAACATTGAAAGTTCCATCAAAATTGATCCAGCCGTTTCGGTAATTAGCTGGAACAAATAGACAAATCGACAAACATAATTTTAAACGCACACCAGTTTAAAATAAGCCAAAATAAGCAAAGATCCGGGTCCCAAGTTATTTGAATCCAATACTGAGGGTTGTAATGTCTGTCATTTCTGAACTAAAAAACCTATGACCTTGAAATATTTACGGGACAATAAATATAGTACTACCTTTCTAACAAAAAAAGAATGAGTGAAATCGAACAACGGGTTCATGAATTACAGCTAAATACACGTTTTAACTTTCATCCCCTCTCCCAAGGGAACCATGCTGAATTTCGGGATAAAAAGTATCTTATGTCCTACCTCGGAGTATAAACTCAAATCGTACCAAGTTTCATTCAAATCCATCCAGTAGTTTCGGCGTGATGCGCGGCCAAGATACAGACAGACAGACAGACAGAAAGACAGACAGACAGACAAAAATGAAAAAAAATGCAGTTTTGGTTTCAGTATCGATTATAGAGTGCCCTCTAATAAAAATTTTCAAAATATCTTCAATGTACAGAATTGGATCTGTTACAGTTTTATTTAATTACTAGCCGACCCCCGCGACTTCGTCCGCCTGGATATAGGTTTTATATAGGATCGGATTGGATCCCATAATCCTTTTTTGCACCTAAACTAAATGTAGCCTAAGTTACTCCTTATAACATCACCTATCTGCCATTGAAAGTTCCATCAAAATTGATCCAGCCGTTTCGGTAATTAGCTGGAACAAATAGACAGATCGACAAACATAAATTTAAACGCACACCAGTTTAAAATAAGCCGTACGTTCAAAGATCCGGGTCCCAAGTTATTTGAACCCAATAAATGTCTGTCATTTCTAAACCAAAATACCTATGACCTTGAAATATTTACGGGACAATACTTAAAATACTACCTTTCTAACAAAAAAAGAATGAGTTAAATCGAACTACGCGTTAATGAATTACAGCTAAATACACGTTTTAACTTTCTTCCCCTCTCCCAAGGGAACCGTGCTGAATTTCGGGATAAAAAGTATCCTATAACCTACCTTGGAGTATAAACTCAAATCGTACTAAGTTTCATTCGAATCCATTTAGTAGTTTCGGCGTGATGCGCGGCCAAGATACAGACAGACAGACAGACAGACAGACAGACAGACAGACAGACAGACAGACAGACAGACAAAAATGAAACAAATTGCAGTTTTGGCTTCAGTATCGATTATAGAGTGCCCTCCAATAAAAATTTTCAAAATATCTTCAATGTACAGAATTGGATCTGTTACAGTTTTATTATATTATAGATAGATAGATAGCTATCTGTATTTACTATAACTTTTATCTTTCCGTCCACTGTCCTTTGTCTGCCTGTACGTGCATTTCTAAAAAATATATACATATAATAAAGACCTGCGCACCTACGAGTAGATACCTGCCACATATCTTTTTTAAGCGACATAATATTCTAGCCAGTGATAATACTTTATGGAGAAAATATTTCACGTGGGTGTTTTGCGACCACTGTAGAGCGTGCGGATCTGTATAAAAGGGGTAGTTTGAGATTGTCAAGCGTAGTCAACCGACAACCGACGTTCGAATCGGAACAAATATCGCATCGATTATTCATTTCAACATAATAACATTATTATTTAGGTAATATTTAATTTTGAAATTCAGTTTAGTTCGGTTTGGCAAGTGATCGATTTACTCTGTGGGACCATCTAAAGGTAATATTTTTTAAATATTACCTAATATTTATTTTAGAACTAAGTATATTTAACACACAATTATTAAACGAAAATACCATATCACCTAATATTTATTTTAGAACTACTTAAGTATATTTAACACACAATTATTAAACGAAATAAAGTTGATTGACTAACTACTATATATTTTGTAGAAATATTTTCAGCTGATTTATTTGGTATTTTTATTGGCTTACATTTAACTTATATGGAACAGTGCAAGATTCATCTAAATAGGTTCAGTAGTTTTCAAGATATGTACACTTTTCCCCTTTCCAGTTATTCTCTATTTCGGTTTATTGAAGTTGGTTTAAGTTTTCTTAACTGTCTAAAAATGTTACTAAAAATATTTATGTGGGTATGAAACTTCTGCGACCACTGTAGAGCGTCCCGATCTGTTTTGTGATAATCAAGTGTAGTCATCCGACAACCGACGGACGAATCGGGACAAATAGTAAATTATTTGAATATTTATTTCATTTCAAATTACGTAAATAAGTGGAATTTAAGTACCACGACAGTGTTGGAAGCTTTAAAGGTAATAATAATTTTACTTCTTTTTTTTTTGTTGATTTCTAATCGTCGTATGGTCTACTTACTTATTTGATTTCGGAGAAAATAATATTCCGTGATTCAATTGTCTACTTACTACTATAAATGTATCGCTAAAATATTATTATAAGTAGATTTTAGATGTCTTTGTTTTTGAAAATTGGTACACACGCTGTATGTACCTACCTACCTACCTATTTTTTGAACGTCAGACAATATGAAAGTGAGATAGAAACGGTGATAAATATTTAAGTACGAAAACTTAAAACTGAAGCTATGAGGTTTCCAAACGCGCCGGTCTAAGAAGCGCCCACAACAGTGAGGAATTGTTTTTAAAAACTTTCGAAGATAAATTCCTATTTACTATATTCTTGAGTGAAAAAACAATTATACAATTTATACAGCAGTTACGAAGGTGTATAGTTGAAATGGTTGAAGCGGTGATAGCCTAGTGGTTAAGAATGCCTCCCTTTCGGGGGTGGAGGGGACGTGTTCGATCCCCGGCACGCACCTCAACTTTTCAGAGTTATTTATTAAGCAATTAAATATCACTTGCTTTATCAGTGAAGGAAAACATCGTGAGGAAACCTGCATGCCTGACAGTTCTCCATGATGTTCTCAAAGGCGTGTGAAGTCTACCAATACGCACTTAACACTTGGCCAGCGTACGGCCTAGGGTCTAACACTTCTCATTTTGTGAGGAGACCCGTGCCCTGTAATGCACTATAGAATAGAATAGAATAGAATAGAATAGAAAAGTTTTTTATTCAAATAAACTTTTACAAGTGCTTTTGAATCGTCGATTGAGTCTACCACAGGTTCGGAATGCAGTTCCAGCCGAGAAGAACCTGTAAGAAACTCGGCGGTTGCTCTTTTTAAAAATAACATTATAACAATTATTATTATTAATGTACATGATTGAAATGCCGTCTCGCGCATTGCTGGAACGAGTTAAATCCAAGCTTTTTTATCGTTTATATAATCTTCAGTTGTATAATAAGCTTTTTTTATGAGCATACTTTTAAGAAAGTTCTTAAACTTGTGTAAAGGCAAGTCTAAGACATATTTTTTATTCGGATAAACTTTTACAAGTGCTTTTGAATCGACAAATGAATCTACCACTGGTTCAGAATGGTGCTTACAATTCCACACGTTAAGAAGGGCAGACAAAAGTAGCCCCATTTCCGACGGCGGCACCCGTTCACGAGCATGACGCATGATCCAGCCATTGCTTCGCTCAACCATATTTGAGGGAACGTAACAACCCGCACCACACGACACCACCACAGAAATGTTTAAAGAGAGCGTGACATACTTAGGCTACCCATGATTAAAGCACTGATAATGATGATGATGAACATGTTGTATACTTATACTTATGTAGCATAACTATAACTATATTGTCAACTAGCTTTTGCCCGCGGCTTCGCCCGCGTGAATTTCGGTTTTTCACAAATCCTGAGGGATAAGTAGATTTCTGGTCCACCCGCCCCCCGCCGCGCGTCGGCGTACTCCGGTACCGCGTACGGCGGGAGCAGGGCACAGGGGCGCGCGGCGCGCGGCGCGGGGAGTTCCATGCAGCGCGAGCGTGCGTCGGCCGTCGCGCGCAGCGAAAATACCTATCAGGGCGTTTTTTACCGATTTCAACACAACTCCTTTTTTGAAAGTCGGTTAAAAAAGTAGCCTATGTTACTCCTTGGTTAATCCTCTACTTGTCTGTGAAAGTCCCGTCAAAATCGGTTCAGGCGTTTCGAAGATTAGCCCGTTCAAACAGACAGACAGACAGACAAAAATTTAAAAAACGTGTGATTCGGTTATGGTATCGTCCAAATAACCATATGAGCTTAATATGTGGTAGTTATTTCGAAATTACAGACAGACACTTCAATTTTATTTATTAGGTATAGATGGATAGCATTGTTTTAACTAGTGGTGCTAACTGACTGCTGTGGTAGCAATTTTTTACCTATATGGGAAATGGCAGTCTCGTACTTTGCTGGATGCGTATAAAATGCACACCATTTCTTGTTCCAATGGAGGGAGCAGGATCCACTTTGACCATTATTTACACAACTAGGTGTTTAAAATATCGTACTCAATGCGATTTGAAATCAATTACCTTTCAAACACTTTCTCGTAGATATCTAACAAAGAATATTTTCACACGATATAAATTTTAGGGTCCCGTACCAAAAAATAAGAATAGGAACCCTTATAGGATCACTTCGTTGTCCGTCTGTCTGTCTGTCAAAGTTCTTTTTCTCAAGAACGCGTGGAGGTATCAAGTTGAAATTAATATCAAAATAACTCAGGTCCATAAATTTCTATAGTCTAAATAAATTTCTATCTAAACTCAAAAAAAAAAAAATCAAACTTCCCAAGTAAGTCAAAGCAATCAAAAGATTTATGCCGTATATTTTGACACTTGCAATGGAATCAAGACCGGGATACTTCCCGTTGACCTAGAATCTTGAAATTTGGCATGAAGCAATGTCTTAAAGCACAAGCAATGGGAAGAATCTGAAAACCATAAATTTTTAGTTACATCACAAAAAAACTTATTTGCATTTGGTAAACTGATCGCGACGATGTCGATATATGGAAACAACAGTCTTCCAACAATAAAGATAAGTTTGTCCCTCAATCCAGTTGACAGCAATCTCTTCTTCTCTCTCTATCTTATGTTAGAGCAAGGTTCGTTGCATTGATACTTGGTTTATGAATATTTTATATCTACAAGTTTATACGGAACCTTCGGTGCGCGAATCCGACTCGCACTTGCCCAGTTTTATTTATATTGAAGATTCAAGTTACGAATCGTTATTCCATTGAGAAATATTGCAAAATGATACGGGACAAAAATCGCATAAAGAGGGGGGATAGAATGTCCTGGGATGTTGCTTTTGCAATCAGCAATATTAAAACGTTACTAAGTGTATTCTAGGTATAAATAACTTAACGAATAAATGTGCGTGAATATATTCTGTTTCATATTTTTTGAGGTAACTGTTTATCTCTGGTAACAAAAATTAAGTAACAAATAGGTAGGTAGGTAACAAAAATTAAGTAATAAGTAACAAATAAAAATTGTTTGCCCGACCCGGGAATCGAAACCAGGACCTCGTTATCTGCGGTCGACTATGCTAACCAATAGACCAACGAGGCATTAGTCATAGAGCTTACCAACATTATTATAAAATATGTGATAAAAGTTTCCGTATTGCTGCACGGGGACATTCGATCCACCTCGACTTTCACCCACATCTCCTTTGTGATCATGATCACATCGTTTCTCAATAATGTAACGATGCGTCACACGACACCTCAAGCCTCGTGCGAAGATATTGTTAGTGTTTTGTGTACGGACAATTTGTTTCAAACTAGAATACAAATGCGTTTTATTATAAAACCAAAGATATTGTGAATATACCTATACTTACTTATTAACTCCCGGCATGCGTTGCAATGATGTGTAAATTACCTATGGTTTAGGATCGCATAGACAGAACAAACAGTCATTTTGTAGGTATATACCTACTTAGATTTTTTGGGCCATTTTTGGGACGTATGTGCATCCGTCATTTGTTAGGGTTCGCGGTTCGCGATGAGGCTCACGGATACCATTCACACGCACATTTGTCCGCGGATTTGTCGCTAACGACAAATCCGGTGGACTGGTGCGCCCGTGAATGGTAGCCATTAAAACTACTTACTTTTTATGTATGTTCTCCGATTACTCAAAGACGCCTGGAACGATTTGTGAAATTTTCCTTTTGGTTGAAAGGGTATACTTTCCAGATAGTTCCATGGTCATCAGGCCAGGATCTGATGATGGAATCCTGGTGAAATCGAAGGAACTCTTCAAATTTTTTGGGATAATGAAGTCGGTTTAATCGTTTCTAAAATATAGCTTGTAAAAGCACAGATAAATACAATACCGTCTATTCTAAAAATAAATTCACAATACGTTCTCGGTAATAGTGCGAAAGTAGTCAATTGAGACCCCGTGATAATTACAGGTCGAACCGAAAGCGGAGAACAAAATGACGAAATGAGTAAGGGACTCGGGTGACCGGGTCACTACGGGTACAAATTAGATAATTTCGTTTCTTTTCTTTGCAACTTTATATCTTTTGTTTTCTTTTTTACCCGACTACGGTAAAGTCAAAAGGAAGGGTTTTAGCAGTGTATGTATGTATGTATGTATGGATGTATCTACATATGTATATTGTATGTATGTATGTTTGTATCCTACATTTGTATGAGATTCTGTGTGTACCACCGTAGCGCCTAAACTACTGGACTGATTTTGTTGATTGAGGTGTCTATTGATTTGTCATAGGTTACATTTTATTTACGAAAAAAATCAAGGAGTGACTTTCGCGCGTCTTTCTAGTTTATTAAATTAGTTTCGGATAGACATAACAGATGGTGTCACTAGCTGCTTGCCCCGCGCTTTCTGCACACTAAATTATTATTAAATTACTAAGCGTAGTTGGGTTAACACATACCACGTCATACGACAAAAGGTGGTATTGTAACCACCACCATCATTAAAGACGTATAACGTCCCACTGCTCGGCTCAGGCCTCTTCTTTTACATGAAAGAGGGATTCAGAGCTTAGACCAGCCACGCCGCTCCTGTGCGGGTTGGCGGGCTTTAACGAATAGGTTGGTAAATGACACGATATTATGATAGTGACAATAACCGGGACCGATGACATGACGTGCTCTCCGAGACACAGGGGGGTGAAACATCGCTACTCGCAAGCCCATGGCACATCATTTTAATTCAATGCTTGCGGTTCTGTGAAAAATATAACTGCACCATGTCGCTTTCATAAGTATACCCGTATTACTAATTCCCCGGAATTCTGACAGCTGTCATTGTCATTTACAGATGAGTTATTTGTATGGAGAACAGGGTTAACATCTACGAAGTACGATTTTACCCCAAACTACTTTAATTCCCTGTCATCATAAAAAGCCATATGCCGCGTAATAATATTACTCGTTTTGCCTTAAAATAGAAAACACCAAGAGTGGAAACTAGAAAGTGCACACTGACAGCAATACAATACAAAAGAAGCACATTGAAAAAATTTATTCAAAAATGGATGTCGAATGACATAATGCCTGACAGACACCATGAAGTGTCTGTCAGGCATTTATCATATCTACATACGGCAGTTGATTTGTATTTGCATAAGTTTTGAATTTTTTATCTTTTTTGTGGGAATTGTTTTATCTCTGGTAACATTACGAAACGTCAGAATTCCGGGGAATTAGTAATACGGGGTAGTCTAGAATTTGCTGTAATTATTTGTGTAGGTTTTACTCTCACACCATTGTATAAAATAAATACATAGAAAACTAGCTGACCTCCGCGACTTCGTTCGCGTGTTTTTCTTTGCTATAAACCTCACGGAGCCCGAGACCTTTCCAACGAATGCAAACCCGTGGAAATCGGTTCGTGCGTTCTGGAGTTATAGCGTCAGGAAGGAAAACCCGACTTATTTTTATATAGTAGATTAATGCTAATATTTTCTATGTTTAAAGTTTGTTATTCTTCTTTTTTCCTGTCTCGCATTCCATTTATTGTATTTAACTTTGTATTTATTGTATTTAACCTATTTAATTACTTTTAATTTGTATTTAACTATTAATTTATTTATTTATATTTTTTCTATTTATTTATTTCCTATTATCAAACGTATACCAAGGGGGTCACGTTTGGTAGTAGCGAACACTTTAAAGAAAATAATAGACCATATAATTAGTGTGAATTCCGTCCAAAGCTGGGAACATTTACTCACTTTTGTCTATAAAATTTTAAATGTCGACAAAAAAGAGAGCTGCACCCTTACACAAAAAATTAAAAATAATTGCTCCAATTTAGAACAAAATTATAATAACAGCAATTATAACACACATGAAATAAAAAATAACAATAAAAAGAATTCAATATTTTATATTGAAAATAAAATAAATGATGGAGATTTTAAGAGTGCAGCTCGGCTTTTGTTTTTAAGCGATGTGGTTGCCCCAGAAACAGCAGAGACCTTAGAGGCTCTCCGTTCTAAGCATCCCCAGTCTAATTCACCTTGTCTCTCAGAATTAAATCTAAATGGCTCTACACCATTTCAGGCTAAAACTGAAGATGTGCTTGCAGCAGTATTATCTTTCAGAAGTGGTTCTGCTGGCGGCATGGACGGTATGTCACCTCAACACTTCAAAGATTTACTTTGCGCCAACGTTGACATTAGTAAAGAACTTTTAAAATCCTTTACAAATTTAGTTAATCTAATGTTGACGGGCGTCGTACCTAAAGAAATAACATCTATCTTGTACGGCGCCAATCTTTGTGCGCTTACTAAAAAAGATGGTGGAATACGGCCTATTGCCGTGGGATCCACATTAAGACGCATTGTTTCAAAAATCTGTTGCAAACGCATCTCTCCGAATATTTCAAATATATTTCAACCCATACAACTGGGTTTTGGGTGCAAGGGTGGCTGTGAGGCTGCAGTTCACGCAGCTCGCACCTATCTATTAAATTCAGGTGAGGAAGTGCTATTGAAAGTCGATGTAAGGAACGCCTTCAATTCAATTGACCGAAACATCCTCCTCTCTGAGGTTAAGGACAAAATTCCTGAAATTTACCCATACATTTGGCAATGTTACTCAAATCCTTCTAAATTATTGTACAAATCACATTATCTAAACTCTGCTGTTGGTTGCCAACAGGGAGATCCACTGGGACCTGCCATTTTTAGTCTGGGCATTCATCCTATTATTTCGGCTTTAAATTCAAAATTTAATGTTTGGTATCTAGACGATGGAACTTTAGGAGGTGAAGTTTCTTCTGTTTTAAATGATCTTGCGGTTTTGATCGATAAATTTAAATCTGTTGGTTTGGAATTGAATTTTGAAAAATGTGAAATTTATATTCCAAACTCAACAAATATTAAAAAAAAACAATCCGTTATTGAACAGTTTAATGTTTTGGCACCGGGTATCAAAATTTTAAGTGAAGATTCGCTTCGTCTCCTAGGGGCTCCTGTCTTAACAGACTCTGTTCCCTTTTTTATTCAGGAACAAATCACTAAATTCGATCAATATTCGGAACGACTTTATCAAATAAATTCTCACATGGCCCTTTTTATCATTAAATATTGTTTATTTGTTCCTAAATTTACCTATTTTCTTCGATGTTCACCATTATGGAAATTTCTTCCCTTACTGGATGATTTGGATAATTTAATTAGAAACACACTTTCCAAAATTCTAAATTGTCCTTTGGATGGCGCGGTATGGACACAAGCTTCACTCCCGGTTCGCTTTGGTGGTTTAGGCATTCGTAAAATTAGTAGTGTATCATTACCAGCCTTTCTATCTTCTGCCTATAGTACGTTAAAGCTCTTTGGCAAAATCACTAATCCATCTTTGGGTTCTATGGAGCTTTCGTATTTGGCAGAAGCTAGAGATGCTTTTAATTTGGCATGTCCCAGTAAAGAGCCGGTATCTTTGTTTTCTCAAAGACAATGGGATGACGCACTTTGCGCAGACGTTTTGCAGGAGTTGATAAACACATCAACTTCTGCAAGAGACCGCGCGCGTCTCCTCGCGGTTTCTACGAGAGAATCGAGTTACTGGCTACAAGCTCTCCCTTCAAAACATATAGGCACTCTGTTGGACCACCTTACCCTTACTATCGCGGTTGGTCTTCGGCTTGGCGCTAGGATTCAGCAGCCACATCTTTGTCACTGTGGCGAGGCAGTGGACATATATGGTCACCACGGCCTTGCATGTGCCAAAAGTGCTGGTCGTTTCTCCCGTCATGCTTCCCTGAACGGAGTCTTACGTAGGTCTCTTGTCACGGCTAAAGTGCCTGCTGTACTGGAACCAAATGGTTTGGCACGTAGCGATGGCAAGAGACCAGACGGTATGACTCTTGTTCCATGGAAGCAAGGGAGGTCGCTTGTATGGGATGCCACGTGTGTGGATACACTGGCGTTGTCTCATATACAAGTGACCTCCGTGGCGGCCGGAGCGGAAAGGGCCAAGAGGCGCAAATATGAAAATATAGAAAATAATTTCATATTTGTGCCTTTTGGGGTGGAGACCATGGGTTCGTGGGGCGAGGATGCTAGGTCCTTTTTTAAGGACCTATCATCCCGTCTCGTGGAGTCCACGGGTGACCGGAGGGCTGGCAGTTACCTCGGTCAGCATATTAGTCTGGCCATTCAACGAGGTAACGCAGCCAGCGTTCTGGGCACCTTGCCTCGTTACAGTGATTTGGATGTTTTATTTGATTTGTAATTTTTAATTTTTATTTTTAAGTATTTATTGTATTAAATAAATTTATAAAGCTCAAAAAAAAAAAAAAAAAAAAATTAACTATTTAATTAGTTAGTTTTACTGGATATTTATCCGTTCTAATTAAATAGAAAAATAAATAAATAAATCGCCAGCTCCCAACCACCAGGCTGGCGCGTGAGAGTTTTTTGAGAGAGAAACCCAACCGAGCGAGAAAAAATTCAATAACGTCGTGTCAACACAATCGTTTACATTAAAAATATTCCCAAAATAATATCATACGCGCATAAGTGACGACGACGTAGCACTTTGTAAATTGTATGCCCAACAAAAGTAAACATTCGAGTAGGCAAAGTAAGAATTCAACATCTAACTACCTAGGTAGGTACCAATAGAGTGAACTTTTTTATCTTTTCTCGTGCTGACTTATTCATTATGTAGTTTTAACTTCTCTCAATAAGGTACCTACTCAGATTAATAGAATTCTATGACAAAAAATAAAACTTCAGTCGTTGGTTCAATGGTCTAGACCTAGAGTCTAGGCTACTACTGAGGTCCTGAGGATGCTCCGGTGTCGGAGTGAAACGATCGTCGAGTTTGTTTTGGTGGTGGATTTGTGTGATGATTGTTGATGATGAGTTTGTGTGGTGGTGCTTGGGGTTCGCTTGGTTGCTTGTTTTTCCTGTATATCTAACAGCAGCAGGGCGGACAGGGTACAGCACATGCTGCATGTTGTACCATACAAAGACTTTTTTGTGGATTATAGCAAAATAATTTTGACTTTTCATCATATATTACGAATCATGTATTAGCAATTCCTCCGCAATATTGTCAAAAGATGGAAAATGACCTTTTTCCTTTTTCTCTCTTTAAGACATTCAGTAATTTCCTTTCTCTCTCATCTCTCCCAGGTTGCAAGCATGCTGACGAACCTCACGGTCCTGGTGCTAATCGTCGCCATGACGTCGGTGGCGAGTCAGACGTTCCAGTACTCGCGGGGCTGGACGAACGGCAAGCGGGACGGACACAAGAGAGACGACGTTAGCGTGGAGGGTGTACTGACGCCGTGCCAGATGCGCAAGCTCAAGTACTTGCTGGAGGGAAAGCCTTTGAGTGAGAGGGTAGGCGAGCCGTGCGTAGTTTTGTACGGAATCTGACATTAAGGCCGTGTCTCCAGCAGGCGAACAGTGAGCGGCTGACTGGCCGCTGGCTGACATAGCTCTGGATCTCTCACAGTTTTGGAGGCATTTGGACACTCCATTTAAAAACTATACGGAGCTAACTGGAAGCAAACAAGTAGCCGCTCACTGTTCGCCAAATGGGGACATGGCCTAAGGTTTAGCACCAGAGGCGGCGGAAGGCGTGGGCGACGTGGGCCCAGGCCCACGGACTCGCGCTTCGGAGGGCCTCGGGCCCCGGAGATTTATGTATTAAACTTAAAAGCCATGAACGCGTTGTGCGGGCAAAGGGCCTCGCAAAATATATCTTGCTCACATAAAATTTAGGTCTTGCCCCGCCACTGTTTAGCACATAGATAATTAATAGGCAAAAGCGGTGGTAGCCTAGTGGTTGCGACATTGGCCTTGTTATCGAGGGAACTGAGTTCGTTTCCCGGTACGCACCTCTAACTTTTCGGAGCGTTTTACGCATAGTATACTGTTTTACGCAATTGAAAATTTACTTGGTTTACCTAACAGTGAATGAAAACATTGTGAGGAAACCTGCATGCCTGAGAGTTCTCCATAATATTCTCCAACGTGTGTGAAGTCTACCAATCCGTACTAGGTTGCCATAAAGTGCTAGTGACATGGTTAGGGCAGTAATCGGTTAAAAATATCGTTTGGTAAGCGTTTGGTACAGCTTACATTGTTACTTTTTGCTGAGTTTCTATTGAACTGTAAGTTTTAACCGACTTCAAAAAAGGAGGAAGTTTCTCAGTTCGACCGTAAATATGCTTTTTTATGAGTGTTCGCGGATAACTTCGTCGTTTATGAACCGATTTTGATAATTCTTTTTCTGGTGGAAAGGAGATATCCCAAGGATGGTACCATGATAAGGAAACCAGGGTTTGATGATGGCAGACCAGAGAAATCGAGGGGACCTTCCGAAAATCGTAGGGGCGACTAGTGCAACCGTTTTATTAGCTTACATTTAGGTAGGTACTCCTAAATAGAGAACAGTGAAAGTTTCATCAAAATCGGCTTACTAGTTTTCGAGATATGGACTTTTAAGTGCGTGGTGAAGTCAGTTTATCTTTCAATCTTTTAGATTATCACTTGTTAAGATACACTTTGCTCTGCTAAAATTATAATTTTAGACACTACGTTGTTCTTCCAAAATAATAATAATAATTAATACATACCTACTTACGTATACATATTGTTTTGTTTCAGTTACTAGCACCGTGCGACTATTTAGAAGACGACATCGAACTTCCAAAACGAGAACTACCGAAACGGCACAAGACGGATCGCACCCTAGACACTCTGTACGATGCGTTTCAATAAGTTATACCCAAAAAGTCTATGAACAGTGCCAAAATATATGAGCTTTTACAGATAAAACTATGTTTAAGGTATTTAATAATGTAAGTAGACGAAAAACCAATCATAAAATATAGAGTTTGTGGTAAAAAATAGGGTGGTTGCAGTAGTAAAGTTCAGTATACGGTTTAAAAATTCAGTATAGGCTTTAGCCTTTAATAACCCAAATGGCTAAAGCAACAGAGTTCTGAATTATACAAAATTTACTGGCGCCCAACGTGGGACCGCAATAGGGGGTTTGTAGGTTGCAGTGATAGGAGTCTGCTATGGTAACCCCAACTTTGGGTTAGACGTAAAAACGGACACTGAATTCTATCACTGCAACCTACAAACCCCATAAAAGTATTTAAAAATACGTATCCTTCCTCGGAATGTATAAACTAAAATGTAAGTACCTACCTACTTAATAAATATAATGAAAATAAAATTAATATTAGCTAAGTATATATTATTTATATTCAAATTTACGAAAAAGTGTGGTAAAAAATGGTAACTACCTAAGTATTTTACTTATCTATTTTAATTCGGAATAAACTTTTGTTAATGTTTTGGATGTATTTAGCTGAAAGTACAAATTCCATCACTGAGAGAAAATAACAGAACTCTGGTACGGCAGCCGCCGAACAAAATTTTTAGTGATTAGTAACATGTGAATTTTCGTGAGTAGGTTCGTTTCGACGAGACGACCAACTTTTTTATCTATGAAAATTCTCGATGGAGGTAGCTTCTCGAGTGGGGAGGTGTTAAAAATTTCGATTCGCTCGGGTGGGAAATCATTTCACTAAATGTGTAGGACTATATGGCCAATTCATTATACAAGTATTTACTAAGCTGCATACAAAAAATCAGCTAGTTATTAATAATGTTTAATCATTTTTATAACCATTCACAACGCTTGGTGGCATCTTTGAACATGTCAACAGAATACAACTTAACATTTAGGCCGGGCCAGCACTGCGAAATTTATTCGCGCGTTTTTTTTTCGCAAAATTTTGTGACATAATATGGAAATGTATGAAGCTATGAAGCACATGCGATTTAAAATTCGCGAGAAAAATATATTAAAATACGGAATATAAACCACGCGAATAAATTTCGCAGTGCGGCCCCGCTCTTAAGGCCACATTTTTGTTTTTGGAATTTCGACCAAACAGCAACAGTCAAAAACATATTTCAGCTGGCCTTACCAATCCAATTGTCGCTTCAGTAAGTAAGTATTTATAAGAATCAATACATAAACAGGCTGGCTTTATGCATTGATAAATAATTGTATCTACAAGTAAGTATAACATGCATTGATAATTGTATAATAAAACATTACAAAGTAGTTTTATTATTTTTAATATCTAGGTACTTACATATTAAAAAAAAAATGAAATAAAAGCTATCTGCAGTGTTATAAGCTGCACTTTCATTTATCTCTCTCTGGATTTTATTAGTTTAAAATTGTTTAAACAAACTTTATTATATTATAAACTACCTAACTGTTTAAAAAGTTTGGTTAAAAAACTGTATATTTATAGTTTGTAGTAATAATAAGTTTGTTTAAACAACTGTATGTATACTTACTACCTACTTATAGTATAACTCTAGAAAAGAGGATATGTTAACAACAATATACCTAGTATTGTAGTAAATTACCTATTCTATCTAATAGGTTTATGCATTGTAAAAATCATAAAAATAAATATTATGTTCAATAACATGAATGATCATGTTTCTATAATATTCACTTGTTTCCTTTACGACGGCTACGAAGTATGTAGGTACGAACGCAAAACAAAATCCTTCAACGAACCCATATTTTTAATTCCCGACGTCAAAACGAGGGGGTGTTATAAGTTTCACGTGTGTGTGTGTGTGTGTGTGTGCGCAAGTGCGTGCGTGCGTGCGTGCGTGCGTTCGTGTGTGTGTGTGTCTCTCTCTTTGTGTGTGTGTCTGCCTGTTCCCCCGTAGCGCTCAAACGCGTGAACCGATTTGAATGGGGTTTTCTTTGTTTGAAAGGTGAATTAGTCGGGAGGGTTCTCAGCTATGTTTGATGAAAATTAGTTCAAGATGGCCGCCGCCACTAAATGGCGGATTACATATTTTTTCACAAGTCCCTCAATATTGTTAGGTTTTAATAGATATGGTCCGTTAAAATGATTGTATAGTTTTCATAAGTACTACTCAAATATGTTATTAAATTGTTTTTTGATTAATAGATGTTAAATTTACTTAATTTGTGTAAGCCAGTCGCAGACAACGACCAATCAGGAGCGTCGACCAATCAGAAGCGTCGACCAATCACAGGCCACTTTGTCATAGTGACGTGATCGGGGATGCGTTTTTGAAAAACGGACAGTCTTGATTGAGCGTTGAATGTGGAAACAAGTGTTAATTAATTCAGAGAAAGTTCAATAAATGGTGTAATTTGAATACTGACACCGTGTTATTTTTCCCACTGACCTAAACCCTTTTAGGTCAGAAGTGGGATTGTCGAGAAAATTTTTACATTTTCTTGTCACGCCCGCTACTCGGCAAAACGTAAGTAACTATTTATAAGCACGATTCTTTTTTTATACATATGTTTTTATTTATTTTTAGTTGTTTTATTATTATAATTTTTTCTCTCATGTGTGTAAATAAAACATACCATATTACGTGGGTGGACCGATTTAATTTAATTTAGAGAATATTTTTGTTGAACCTACAAGAATAACTGCGAACACAGCTACTTGTATTGACAACATTTTCTGTGATTGTAAAATCATCGAAAAATCAATTATCAGTAATCTAAGATCTGATCACTGCGGACAAATGATATCTGTTCCTAGCAGTGAACCGTTCAAGTAATAAAATATAGGCCAGTTACCACTAAAAAAGTAAGGCAATTCAAACATACTATCTCAACTATATTACCGAAACTTGACCTTGCGCAGGGTGATCCGGATGAACTTTATAGCACGTTTTTTGATGTAATAAACACACAATTTACTTCCATCTTTAAAATTATAGAAAAACGATTATTTAAAAATCTTAAATTTAGTGACTGGGCAACTGCTGGCATTTATAAAAGTCGAAACAAGTTGTTTGACCTGTATGCAGAAAAGCAATATAATTATACCCCCGCGTTTATTGATTACGTAAGAAATTATTCCAAATTGTTTCGAAATGTTTGCATACAGGCAAAATCTCTTTATATAAAACAGAAAATCATTAATTCTGATAATAAAATAAAAGCAGCATGGGATATTATCAGTGATGAAATGGGGAAACGTAACGTGTATAATAATAAACTGGAGTTAAAAATTAATAATCATATTATTGACTCTGATATAGAGATCGCAAATACTTTTGAGAACTTTTTTCAAAATATTCCAGTTACCACGACTAGTTCCATAAATTCATCGCCAAACGAAGCCTATAATATCCTGAGGGGCAATGTTTCTGAGTGCAATGTATTATTTCGATTTAAATACGTAACCCCATATGATATTATCAAAACATTTAAATCTTTGCAACACAAAAAACAGGAGATTTATGGGGAATATCAGTAAAAATAATTCACAATATTATTGATGTTATTGCGCCATATCTTGCTGTAATTTTTAACAAGTCCATAGATTCGGGATCATTTCCCGACCTCATGAAATGTAGTAAATTGATACCTCTGTTTAAGTCGGGAAGTAAAACTGATCCAAATAACTATAGGCCGATTTCAATTCTACCAACTCTCAGCAAGATATTTGAAAAAATAATGCTCAACCAACTGCTCCTGCACTTTAATTTAAATAAATTACTTCACTCTGAGCAGTATGGGTTTACTAAGGGTCGTTCAACAACCGATGCGGCCGCAAGGCTGTTACGGCACATTTTCGATGCATGGGAAAAGTCACAGAATGCCATTGGTATCTTCTGTGATTTGTATAAGCATTCAAAAGCATTTGATTGCGTTGAACACGAGACTCTTTTACGAAAATTAGGCCATTATGGTATTAAAGAAACTGCACTCAGTCTCATTGCGTCTTATCTCAGTGATCGTATACAAAGGGTATGCATCAATAATGTTAAGTCATCCGGATCAGCCTCAGTAATGGGTGTCCCCCAGGGCTCTATTCTAGGGCCATTCATGTTTCTGGTTTATATTAATGACTTACCACATTTCGTCAAAAATGCTTGCGATATTGTACTATTTGCTGATGATACGTCTTTAATTTTTAAAGTCGATAGAACTAAAGACAATTTTGACGATGTAAATAATACTTTATCTCAAGTTTCACACTGGTTTACTATAAATAATCTACTTTTAAATGCTAAAAAAACCAAGTGTGTCGAGTTTTTATTGCCCAATACAAGGATTACTAGCAACAATTTAAAGATAAGTGGTCAGCCATTGAAAACTGAGAACACAACTGTGTTCTTGGGAATAACCCTAGATGCAAAGCTTCAATGGGGCACCCATATAGCAACACTTGCTAGCAAGCTTAGTTCTGCTGCTTACGCTGTTAGGAAGATTCGACAGTTAACAGACGTAGAAACTGCAAAAGTAGTTTATTTTGCATATTTCCATAGTATTATGTCGTATGGAATCTTACTATGGGGTAAAGCAGCTGATATTGAAAAAAATTTTCGTTTTACAAAAAAGGGCAATTCGCGCAATTTATAATTTAAAACCGCGGGATTCCCTTCGAGAGAAATTTAAAGAAATAGGTATTCTTACAGTAGCTTCTCAATATATTTATAACAACATAATTTTTGTTAAGCAAAACATTCACAGTTACAAAAAAAGTGTGAATTACACGATAGGCAATTAAGAAATAGAAATAGACTCGTAATTCCTCAATTACGCCTCAAAAAGGTCCAAAAGTCGTTTGTGGGAATGGGCGTAATGTTCTATAACAAAATTCCACAACAAATCTTAGATTTGCCTTTACACAAGTTTAAGAATTCTATTAAAAGTGTGCTCATGAAAAAAGCATATTATACAATTGAAGATTATATAAATGATAAAAAAGCATGGATTTAATTTATTCGCTTTACGGTTAGTGAATTTCTCAATGACAAGCTTGGAAACAATCTATGAAAATGTAAGTCATGTCCTAAAATGAGTATTTGATTGGTGTTCAATTCGATGCCTTAAGCATGGGTAGCCTAAGTATGTCACGCTCTCTTTAAACATTTCTGTGGTGGTGTCGTGTGGTGCGGGTTGTTACGTTCCCTCAAATATGGTTGAGCGAAGCAATGGCTGGATCATGCGTCATGCTCGTGAACGGGTGCCGCCGTCGGAAATGGGGCTACTTTTGTCTGCCCTTCTTAACATGTGTAGAATTGTAAGCACCATTCCTAACCAGTGGTAGATTCATTTGTAGATTCAAAAGCACTTGTAAAAGTTTATCTGAATAAAAAATATGTCTTGGACTTGCCTTTACACAAGTTTAAGAACTCAATTAAAAATATGCTCATAAAAAAAAAGCTTACTATACAATTGAAGATTATATAAACGATAAAAAAGCTTGGATTTAACTCGTTCCAGCAATGCGCGAGACGGCATTTCAATCATGTACATTAATAATAATAATTGTTATAATGTTATTTTTAAAAAAAGAGCAACCGCCGAGTTTCTTGCAGGTTCTTCTCGGCTGGAACTGCATTCCGAACCTGTGGTAGATTCACTTGACGATTCAAAAGTACTTGTAAAAGTTTATTTGAATAAAAAACTTTTCTATTCTATTCTATTCTATTTAAATTTTATTCATTTGACTTATACTAACAAATTTGCAGTTTATTTAAAAAGAATAACGATAAGTAATGAAATTCAAAACGGAAACAATTAGCATTCAGACCGTGTTTAGCAAATAAAAATAACGGCAGAAATTTGAATTTTTTTCTCATGGGCGCTTACATGGTTTACTTTACACACAGTTTATTGTTCAATGGATAAATAAGATTTTTATTTTTATTTTATCTGGGTACATAACTTAAAATATCCTTAATTCTTGATCTAGTAGATTTAAGGAAAAATACTATAAATTTAAAATAGATGATGAAGATGAATGATAATAGAATAAGTGATGGCCAGATAAATAAGAATGAATTGAACATCGATAAGGAATGATGTGGCGTAGTAATTATATTAACCTTTGTGTCTGTAAGTTTCAGGAAAGGACATAATGAATGACAGTGGTGAATATGCCCTAGGTGGAGGGCCTAAAAGAAAAACGACCCTAGGTGGAGGGTCTAAACGGAGGGAAGCCCTAGGTGGAGGGTCAAATCTAAGGAAAGCCCTAGGTGGAGGGTCTAAACGGAGGGAAGCCCTAGGTGGAGGGTCAAATCTAAGGAAAGCCCTAGGTGGAGGGTCAAATTTTAGGGAAGCCCTAGGTGGAGGGTCAAATTTTAGGGAAGCCCTAGGTGGAGGGTCTAACCTAAAGGAAAGCCCTAGGTGGAGGGTCAAATTTTAGGGAAGCCCTAGGTGGAGGGTCTAACCTAAAGGAAAGCCCTAGGTGAAGGGTCAAATTTTAGGGAAGCCCTAGGTGGAGGGTCTAACCTAAACGAAAGCCCTAGCTGGAGGGTCAAATTTTAGGGAAGCCCTAGGTGGAGGGTCTAACCTAAACGAAAGCCCTAGGTGGAGGGTCAAATTTTAGGGAAGCCCTAGGTGGAGGGTCTAACCTAAAGGAAACCCGAGGCGGAGGGTTGAGATTAAGGTTCAGGAAAGAAGCCGAGGAAATTATTGAAGGAGAAAATACGTCGGATGAGGATAGGAGTATAAGGGACTCAAGGCAGGAATAATTGTCACGTAGAAAAGTGAGCAAAAGGCAACGTCTAAGTAAAGGAAAGCGGAAATGGCAGTCAAAGGAGCGGAAACAACACTAGGTACTCTAATTCATCAGAAACAGGAGAAGAGTTGCTTTGTTCGCAATACAGAGAGAACAGATATCCGCGGAAAAGACGAGGATCTGAATGCTCGAGGGAAAGTGTTTCATCAGAATCAAGAAGTGAACAATCACCATCTCTAAAAAGAATGAGATTATCAGAACATAGAGAAGGGGAACGGGATACAAAGCTAATAGACAAATTTTTTAACAATATTAGAAAAAGTTAAGAGTACAGATAGAAAAATAACATTTAACGCGAATATGGTGCCGGAGTTTGATCCTTTATCAAAAGAACAAACCATTTTAACATGGATCACCAAAGTCGAAGAATGTGCTGAAATTTATGGCTGGGAAGAAAGAGAGATTATTATGGCTGGGAAGAAAGAGAGATTATACACTACTCTCTGCCAAAATTAACCGGTGTTGCCCCAGGACTTGGTATCAAGGGCTAACTTCGGTATTGCATACGTGGTCTGAATGGAAAAAGAAACTTCTAGAATCTTTCCCATGTAGAGAGGATTATGCTGAGCTATTAACCGAAATGTTGGCTAAGAAGGTAAAGTATAGTGAGTCGTTGGAGCATTATTATTATGCAAAGATTAATTTATTAAATATATGTAAAATCACTGGCAAACAGGCAGTGGATTGTCTTCTGTACGGCATAGAGGATCGAGCGGTAAAAGTGGGTGCCCAGGCAGCTCAATTCAGAGAGCCGGAACAAGTACTGAAATACTTTAAAACTGTTAAGATAGGGCCGAGCAAAGATTATCAAGACACAATGCGAGTCGGATGGATCCTTCTAAGTCAGATAGCATCGTAAATCCATCAATTAGATGTTTCAATTGCAACGAGGTTGGTCACCCCAGTTTTAAATGTGAAAAACCAATTTCTTCGTTGAAATGTCATAATTGCAATGAGATGGGTCATCGCAGCACCAGATGTGAAAACCCCCCCCTCCAAGTGCACCATATGTTGCCGAGTTGGTCATCTCACCTCCAACTGTTACAAAAATAGAGAAATCTGTGAGTGAGATGGAGAAAAATTCAACCTTGGATGAATTTTGATAAAAAATTTGAAACTGAAGTTTCATAAAATGATACTGAAGAAACCGATAATAATTAATATGATTAATAAGTCGATTATAAGTAATTAATTTTAATTATCAAATAAAATGTTTTGATATTGTTAAATATAGATTATACTTATGAAGTCTTTGTTTAGATTTTTGATACACTTAATTATGTTGTATAAAGCTTAACAAGCGATGGGACTCGCTTGAAGTAGGATGGCCGAGCTGTTAGGTTTTAATAGATATGGTCCGTTAAAATGATTGTATAGTTTTCATAAGTACTACTCAAATATGTTATTAAATTGTTTTTTGATTAATAGATGTTAAATTTACTTAATTTGTGTAAGCCAGTCGCAGACAACGACCAATCAGGAGCGTCGACCAATCAGAAGCGTTGACCAATCACAGGCCACTTTGTCATAGTGACGTGATCGGGGATGCGTTTTTGAAAAACGGACAGTCTTGATTGAGCGTTGAATGTGGAAACAAGTGTTAATTAATTCAGAGAAAGTTCAATAAATGGTGTAATTTGAATACTGACACCGTGTTATTTTTCCCACTGACCTAAACCCTTTTAATATGGGTTTCAAATTAAAGGGCTTCACTAGTAGAATAGCACAATGCAAATCCAAGATGGCCGCCACCACATGTTGATAATGTCAGGGGGTTTTTTTAATCTAAACTTGTTTTAATTAATAATATATTAATTTTATTCCTGGAATCAATAATTATTTATTAATGCAGTATGCAGAACTTCAAATAAACTTACAATAATCATTATGCTCGCGTGACGCATCTCAGTACCATAGTAAATTATAATAAAATTAGTCAAAGCAAAACTTTATACTAGGTAGGAGTATCCTATATAATTTATTTAAAATCATTGATTTCATCTGAATAATAATTTTTACTATTATTTTACGATAATAATTTTGTTTTAGCGCCATCTATATGTTCAGGGAAAAACTACTTCACAACTTGAGAACTAGTTTGAACAACAGGGCCACCTAGTGATGAGTAGATGAGTATTTTGATATAAATAATGAGCGCAAGATGTCACTATAAGTCCAAGCTTTAAGCTCAAAAAGTTCAACAACAGAAAATAAAACCAATTATTTATTACACGTAAACAACAAAAAAGCAAATCATAATATTATCTTGCGATAAATGCAAGTTCAATTAAACATTGTTGTAGAAAAAAAATCGTACCTACCTACCTATTTTTCTTATTTTATTCTGAAGAAGTTGATTATAAAAATCTAGGTACCTAGGTGGGTAGGTAGGTGTAGTACCTATGTTTAACGTGGTTTAACTCTCTCGCTTGATACTTACCTAATGACTGTGCCTAATGAAGAACCCACTGGAAGAACGCACAAAATTTTTATTACTTATCGAATTCGTTTAGTAAGTTTATAGAGTGGATAGAGTAATATCCATTAATAAGCAGGCTAAATTAAAAAAATCCTGAAAACCCCGTAATCCTTGGTAACCCTCGCGTTAGGGTAGGTAATTTTGTGCTTCATCTATCATTCGAAATAAGTGCAATTAGGCAGACCGTACCTATTTAGTGAAATAATGACAAATGAGCATCGAGTGTTTACGCTGCCATTAACTTACGTGGGTAAACGACTTTCGAAACCAATTTAGTTTTCGACGTAAAAAATTGTTAACTGAAAATGATATTTATGTACCTAGTCAACTGTAGAATTTGGTACCTAGGTAGGTACTACTTACTTACCTACCTACTACTTTTCTAGAGTGGTAGGTCTACTTAATTATTTTGAAAATTAGGTTTATTTATATCTACCTACCTACTTGTTACCCATTTTCTCCATAATATAAAAGCTAAATATTGCATGTTTATGATGGCTGGTACATTTTGTGACAAGTACCTAGTGCTAATTCTGTCACAGAGTAAGTAGATTCTGTTGTCATAATCTCTCTAACCTAAACTGAATTGACAGCCCTAAATGTAATGCGATCCTTTCTCGCGATGTTTTATTTCTTTTCAAGTAGCATTAAGGATAGGATTTATTTAGATCTTCCTTTGTAGACCATTTAGACCTTCGATTTCAATTCGACATTATGTAACAAGTAACAACTAAGTACCTACCTACAACTAAAGTATACCTATTTTTTTTAACCGACTTCAAAAAAAGGAGGTTCTGTATTCGACCCGTATGTATGTATGTATGTATGTATGTATGTATGTATGTATGTATGTAAGTATGTTCGCGACTATCTCCGCAACTAATGAACCGATTTTGATGATTGTTTCACTATCGTTATCTACATACTTTCAAGAAGGTTTTAGTATATAACACATCGAGTTATCATTCTTACGTACGAAGTTATAAGCATAAATGTACACATATGTCACTAATATGTTCTCTGAGATTGCCAGACCTATTGCTGAAGTCTGATATAGCTATTCTGTCCAAAGACTTCACTCTGCTACGCCTACGTAACATTGACCTTTTGCAAAAAGTTTTGGGCCGAAGTCAGTACAGTTGCATATAGAGTGATTCCTTGGAGTTTCTGCACGGTTACGTGTATTTCCATTCTATACAAAGCCAAACCGCAAGGGTGTGAAACTAGTCGCGTATAGATTGTAAATTACGGTCTATCCAAATTATACAAGAGTTTTACGCATACAAACTAATCTTGTATGGATCAGAAGTTAGGTTAGGTTGGGTTAGAACATAATAAAACCACTCACCTAAAGTATGACACATAAAATGTATATGTCACAGGATATTTAATAATAATTAATAATATATAGGTCATAATCTATTTTACATAGTTCTCATTTATATTATTATTATTATTACCTAATATAAAGAAAACAAATCACTAAAAAGCATAAAATAATTTTTTTCAAAGAAAAATGAACCGACTTCAAACGAATCGAACTAAAAAGTTTAAAATAATTTTTTATTCATTTAGATTGACGATTAAACTACCTAACTCAAATGATATATAATTTTTTGAAGTCGGCGCCAAACCACATTCAATTCGTGTAAGTAAAATCAGAATATCCACTTTTGAATGCGAGCGCGGTGAACCTAGTTGCGGAGGGTGAGTCTGGGACCCGGGGGGCACATTTTCGACTTGAAGTGAACTTGAAGTCATTTGGCGCCGACTTTAAAAAATTATATATCATTTGAGTTAGGTAGTTTAATCGTCAATCTAAATGAATAAAAAATTATTTTAAACTTTTTAGTTCGATTCGTTTGAAGTCGGTTCATTTTTCTTTGAAAAAAATTATTTATAAATAAATTCTTTATTTCGTTTTATGAACAATTCTTACAAACTTTAAGGAACGAACTGTTAGTTGAAAACTGTGTTACAGCTATTAACGCCCCCTCCAGCTTAATTTAGTTACATAAGGATTTAATAATATACATAGTACCTAGTAGGTACCAATTTAGTGGGTCCATAAATATAAAAAAAATACAACATGCCCAAATTAACAAGTTACAAATCTTAAACAATTAAATAAGTAAAGTCTTGTAGGTTTATTTTATATATTTACTCATCAAAATATGACTAAGTAAGTAGCTACATATATGTACTTATAACTTAGGTATAAGTTATCGTATGTCTACCTAGCTATATAACTAGATTAAATTATTTTCTAGTCTAAGTTTAGCTCAAGCTGAACTACCAAGTTACCAACACTCAATAGACAATATCGCTCAGTAAACTGCGAACGCGGTCTGTCTCAATTAGATCGCTTAGTGTTGGTAGCTGTCGATAAGTCGATATCGATGAAATTAAATATGTAGGTACAACAAATAAATTTTTGAATTAAAAGGTAGATCTACAAAAAGTGTTATTAGTAAGACAGACTTATTTATCTAAATGATACTTTTAAGACTACTTTTAAGAGAAGGGATGTTTTCTACAATAATAAAATACCTTATTTATTAATAAGAAGATAGACATAATGATTTCTTCTATTCCATTATTAATTTGATAAACAATACTTACTCAACAATTTATGAGATAATATTATTTTTTGTATCTTAAAGAGATCACAATATATCGATGGAGATCACACACTAACAACTTAAAAACTAAGAGATGGACCCCACAGTTAAAATTGTAGATATAGGTACCTACTACTATTATTAATACAATAATGGTAATTTTACCTATTTCAACAAATAAATAAATTTTGATCTTGATTTTATTTGATTTTGATACATATTAGGTAACTTACTTACACAGTAGTTAGGTTAGGGAGCTGAAAATTTGGTTAGGGAGCTGAAGGAGATCACAATATATTATTAAACTATTAGGTTTATAATATAATCCTCCCGACAAAATTTCGGCCACGGCGGCCAATCTCAACAGGACTGTAATTCGCAGTCGACCACGCCAACCGCTAGACCACGGAGGCAGTTCTTTTTTTTTGTATCACTATACTTATTGTATTTATTATAAAGCAGAGTCACCCACCGCGTGAGAGCACCGGCTGAGTGTGTTGTGGGCTCTTCTCAGACCAGGGCGCGTTTGGAACCCTCGTAGTTTTAGTTTTAAGTTTCCGTAAATAATTATCACCATTGCCTGTACCTAAATTGACGTTCAAAAAGTGTACAGTGTACCAATCCTACTAATATTATAAATGTGAAAGTGTGGATGTTTGGATGTTTAGATGTTTGTATGTTTGTATGTTTGGATGTTTGGATGTTTGTTACTCAATCACGCCGCAACTACTGAACCGATTTGGCTGAAATTTTGAATGGAGATAGCTTATGCTTTGACTTAAAACATAGGCTACTTTTTATCCCGGAAAAGTATTCCTGTGGGACTAAAATAGATATAATCTTCCAAAAACGCCATAGAGGGCGCTGACTGTTCTTAGGTAAATCACGTTCACATAACACATTATTGCAATAGTTTGCTGTGTTGCATGCATTGGCAACACATAGGCTACTTTTTATCCTGGAAAAAATGCACAGTTCCCATGGGATTTTGAAAAACCCGAAGTCTATATCTACAACTATAGGTCGATTATTATAGCGAACTTCCTTGATAGAAAGTATAAAGGTTGGAAAAGGGATCGGGAACGGGAACCGGGAATCAACGATTCCCTCGGGATTTGTTCAAAACCGAAATTTACGCGAGCGAAGCTGCGGGCAGAAGCTATCACACATAATCACAATACCAATCCGCCAACCGCTAGACCACGGAGGCAGTTCTTTTTTTTTGTATCACTATACTTATTGTATTTATTATAAAGCAGAGTCACCCACCGCGTGAGAGCACCGGCTGAGTGTGTTGTGGGCTCTTCTCAGACCAGGGCGCGTTTGGAACCCTCGTAGTTTTAGTTTTAAGTTTCCGTAAATAATTATCACCATTGCCTGTACCTAAATTGACGTTCAAAAAGTGTACAGTGTACCAATTTTGAATAAAGTTTATTTGATTTGATTTGATTTGATTTGCGTCTGTCTGTTTGTTTGCGATGAAGTTAAAAATTCATGAACGGATTTTCATGTGGTTTTCACCAATAGATAGAGTGATTCATGAGGAAGATTTTGTGTAAATTTGTTGGAATATGAAAATGTCAAAAAAAGCCAAGCCGCCTGAGATCTTTCATTGAAAACTCTGCCTCTCTCTCTCTCTCTCTCTCACTCTCTTTGAAATATTATAATAAAACAATGTAGGTATGATGGGATATCGGGCAGGTAATTACTACCCGTGCGAAGCCAGGGTGGGTCGCTAGTTATAAATATATAATAATGATAATATATTAACTTTTCCTATTATTTATAATTAACCCATTTTTCAAAAAATAAACCGTATCGATAGAATCCTGCACACAACCCTAAAACCGCAAGAATGAGATGCCCTGAACAGCTCAAATCCGTTTCCCGCCATCGCACAATCCGTTCCGAGCGGCGGCGGCCAATCGGCGGCGCGGAGGGCGGCCGCGGAGCCCTATTGGCTGAAATTATTAAAACGATAACCGAAAAGAGAAAAAAAAACCGGTCAAGTGCGTGGCGGGCCACGCGCAGTGTAGGGTTCCGTAGTCACAATCCTCGAAAAACAGATATAACTCCTTAACCTGTGAACCCTACTTAGCCGTGATAGTTTTCCTTTAAAATTGATTATATACCCTACTGCTGTGAATTTTTTCAAGTTCCTATATACTGCCATTTGGCTGATAGAGGGGGGGGACACTTGACTCTAATAAAAATTTGCACTTTAAAACATCATATTTTACAAACGGATCTAGAAATCGAAAAATGATGTTCCCACACCCACAGTATTTTTAAAAGACCTATTCAACGATACCCCACACTATGGGGTAGACGAGAAAAAAAATATTCATCCCCACTTTACATGTAGGGGAGCTACCCTAAAAAAAAATATTTATCAAAATTTTATTTCACCACTTTGTCGGCGTGATTAATATTTATACTCATGCCAAATTACGGATTTCTAGCACTAATAGTCTCTGAGATTAACCGAGGACGGACGGACAGACGGACAGACGGACAGACGGACAGACGGACAGACGGACAGACGGACGGACATGGCGAAACTATAAGGGTTCCTTGTTTACTACGGAACCCTAAAAACACAGTCTGCATCATAAAGCTTACAATTGAGTGCCACTTTTCCATCTCGCATTCATTGCCAACGTGTAGAAATGTGCGCGCTTTACGTATCTTAAATGAGACACGGGAAAAAGGAAAGAGAAAGCGTTCGTCGTGTTTTTTCTTTCTTCATAATTTTCTTTTTGACTAATGAGTAGGTACCTTTGTACTCTGATACAAATACTACATACAATAAACTGATACCTTCTCTCTATTAAAAGTCCATAATCATAGGAAGGTATACTACCTAAATGACGTGAATTATTTCATTGACAGTCAGGAAAAATCGCCACACTGCAGGGTAACTGAAATAGTCTTTAAATTCGTAAAAGTAAATTGCTCTTTTTAAATCATTCTTAGTTAAAGTCAGAGAAGTTCGTTAAAAAAAAGAAATATGTACTTACTTCTAAGTACCTACTTTACAAAATATTATTATGATTCAGTGTTACAGACTGACTGAAACAACAAACAAAAAAAAAATGAAACCCCAAATTGTAACGTTCCTTTTGTCATTCCTTTTGTTTTAATTTTGTCAAATTAAAAATCCAGTCTGGTACCAACGTGATGGTTGTTTTTTTTTTATTAAAAAAATACCTACAAGGTTTAAAAATAAAAATTTGAATTTTAAAATTCATGTTTCATTTGCTTTCTTTTTATGTATTTATTTTACAATTTTATGTAGATATTGTTTTTAATATGGGCTGCTTGCTAGCTATTGGCCTGAAATAAAATATTTTCATTAATTCAGACATAAAATAAGTAGTTTTTTTAAACTAAACAAAATAGTTTACAGCTTGTGCGTTTACATTTTCCTTTTAAACAGCTGAAGGAACAAAATAGTCTTCCAGAATCTATTTCTATCAAAGAAATAACCACCACCACAGCTTTTTAACGTCTAACTATTGTCTAATTATTGTTTTAACTATTGTCACAATATGATAGTGATAATAACCGGGACCGACTGCTTAACGTGCTCTCCGAGGTACGGAGGTGAAACACCACCATCTACCAACTCCCGGCAAGCACTGAGAATTTCTTGACAGAAAATCCAAATGCCTAACAATTATTTGCCCGAACCGGGAATCGAACCTGGGACCTCGTGATCTGCAGTCGCATACGATAACCACTAGACCAACGAGGCAGTTTAAAGAAATAACCGTAGTTACATTTTTCGTGAAACATTTTACAATTCGTGCTGAATTGATGAAGAAAGACGTTAAAAAACTCGCGTTGAGAATACCTATTACCTTTTCTGTAAAAGGAAAATGATTTATTATAGACGTCAGTTAACTTCCTAACTTATTGGATGTTAATGACTTTTGATTTCGCTCTGACGCTTTTTTAAAACTCTTGGGGGGATTTTCGTATTTTTTTGTTTAATTCTTTTAAAGTTCCAAAAATTGCCTAAGTATCACACTAATATTATAAGGGCGAAAGTTTGTGTATGTGTGTATGTATGTATGTTTGTTACTTTTTAACGCCGCAACTACCGCACAAGTAAGTAATAGGTTCACCATTTGGCGCAAATTTTGAATAGAGATAGATTATGCCCTGACTTAACCTGACTACTTTTCATCCTGAAAAAATTCACAGTTCCCACGGGATTTTGAAATCTATAACTACAGCTATAGGTAGATTACTATAGCAAACTTCCTTGAAAGTAGTTATAGAGGTTGGCAAAGGGAGCGGGAACGAGAACCGGAAATTTAAATACAGGCCAGTTTAAATTGTGTCACCAGCCTTATAGTAAAGGCAAGTTATAGTAAAGGGTACATTGTGTGTCACTAGCCTTAAAATAAAGGCCAGTCGTATACTAGAGAGCCGGCGACGTGTCGTGGGCGACGCGCGATACGTTATCGTGACGACTTTATTCCGCGGACGCGATTTATTCGCGGCGATAGCGCTCGCTCCAATAGACGCGACTTGAACGACTCTCTCACAACGATAAAAAGACAATGATGCCGTGATTTAAAAGTTAATACTGTGTTTTTTAACCGATTGCAACGGTGCAAAAGAAGGGTAATAATGTGTTTCATTAGGTTATGCATGTTTATAATTTGTAGAATTGTTCCACGGACCCGTCGCCTCCACAGGCACTCGTAAATTTTTAGAGGCCCTCTCTAAAAAAATTTTATCTGCTATCTTAAAACTAGAACAACATAATACCTATAGATAAGGTCTAAGGCCGGATTTTACAAAATCCCCACGCACAATAGGGAATTTCTAATAGGAACCTACCACACGAAACCGCTAGCGGTCTCCAGTAAATACCTACATAATATAGACAGGTGGAATGGGTTTATAAAAATGTACCTAATAAGTTAAAATGAACAGATAAGCACGCACAGGTGGACAGTTAAACTCATACCCATATTCCCGTAGTCGGGTAAAAAATAAAAGAAGTATTAGTAACTTTGCAATAAAGCTTGAAGATTAAGGGGCTGAGCGCAATTTATTCGATACTGATAAACGCAATAAGTACAATGGCTGGAATTGTAACAACTCTTTTGTATATATTATTTTACCACTTTGGCAGCGTATTTAATATGTTTATAACCATACCAAACCACAGCTTTCTAGTACAAACAGTCTCTGAGCTAAACCGCGGATAGATAGACGGACAGACGAACAGACGGACAGAAAAACAGACTGATATGGCGAAACTATAACACCGTACGACGCGCCGTAGTGCCGCGGTGTTCCATACAAAACGTGATTTTTCACGGCGTGTGACCAATAGGGCTAAAGATTCCTTGTTGCCTACGGAACCCTAAAAATGTAATAAGTCAAGATGAACAGATAAACACACACATGTGGACAGTTAAAATCATACCCAACTCTCGCGTAGTCGGGTAAAAATAAGGTAACTTTGCAATAAAGCTTCAAGATAAGGGGCCGCTTCGCGAACTGAGCTCGATTTATTCGATTCTGATAAACGCACTACAATGGCTGGAGTTGTAACAACTCTTTTGTAGATTGTGTAGGATGGGGTTAAGGGGCCGTAGCGAAACCGATTTTGAGCAAAAATGTGAGACATAGATATTTAATTCAATTTGCTGAGGAAGAAATGTCAAATTGGCCGCGACGAAAAAATTGCCGTGAGGAAAAAATCAATTTTAGGTAGTTTTCGGTTTAAAAATACTAAGAAGTTATGATAATTATTAAGAAAATCCAGTGCACAGAGTTAAGATAAACTTGTACCGAGAAAATTGTTACCTACATAATCATTTTTAAGACCAATAAGCACACTTTTTAAATATATGTATATCTTTATCCATAAAGTTTTCAAATCACCGTCTATCAAAAATCGCATAAATTCTCAATATATCCCTTTAATGTGCACCAGGCCTTGCGTCATAAGGTATCTTACACACTTTATTATACTAAAAAAAAATTATTTCATTCATTCATTCATAAATTTTCTCCGACCTAATTCTAAAGTCTTTATATAGCCTCAATAGCGCAACAGTCGTCGGGCCCTGAACAAAAACCGTAAGGGCGATGGTTCAGACCACACCCCCGCTATTGTCGTTCCCACCTCATAGGAGAGAGGAATTTAGAGCATAAACCCGCCATGCTGCTCCAATGCGGGTTGGCGGGCTTTAACAACTATTGTCACATGCTAGTTATAATAACCCGGACCGACTACTTTACGTGCTCTCCGAGGCACGGGGTTGAAATACCGGCAACTACCAACTCCGGGCTAGCACTGAAAACTTGACAGAAAAACCCAATACCTAACAATAATTTACCCGACCCGGGAATCGAACCCGGGACCTCGTGGTCTGCAGTCGAATGTGCTAACCACTAAACCAACGAGGCAGACTGAATGCGAATTTTTGAATGGTCGCACTGTCATTTTTAACCCCCGACGCAAAACGACGGGGTGTTATAAGTTTGACGTGTCTGTGTGTGTGTGTGTGTGTGTGTGTGTGTGTGTGTGTGTGTGTGTGTGTGTGTGTGTGTGTCTGTCTGTTCCCTTGTGGCGCTCAAACGGGTGGACCGATTTAAATGCGGTTTTTTTTGTTTGAAAGGTGATTTAGTCGAGAGTGTTGTTAGCTATGTTTGATGAAAATCGGTCCAAGATGGCCGCCGCTACAAAATGGCGGATTACATATTTTTTCACAACTCCCTTAATATGGGTATCAAATGAAAGGGCTTGACTAGTAGAATAGCATTATTGCAAATCCAAGATTGCCGCTGCCACAAAATGGCGAATGTCGGGGGTTTTTTTAAATTTTCAATTTACACTTGTTAGACGATCGATATCCTCGGGGTCAGGTGACCAGAAGACTCGACAAATGTTGATTACGTTTGTCTACCTCCCTGGCGTAGTGGTGAGCGCTGTGGTCTTATAAGTGGAAGGTCCCGGGTTCGATTCCCGGCAGGGGCAATTTGGAATTTTATGATTTCTAAATTGTTTCTGGTCTGTTCTGGTGGGAGGCTTTAGCCGTGGCTGGTTACCACCCTGCCAGTAAAGCCGTGCCGCCAAGCGATTTAGCGTTCCGGTACGATGCCGTGTAGAAACCGATCAGGGGTATGCATACCTCTTCCAAGTTAGCCCGCTTCCATCTTAGACTGCATCATCACGTGCCATCAGGTGAGATTGCAGTCAAGGGCTATAACCCCCGGCACGTAAGTCGAGCGGTGACCTTCAAGTGCGCGCAGCGTCGTGCGAGTGAGCGGGACACAATACGATTGGAGAGCCAATCAGCGCTTACGAGGGATCCGCGAGAGCTAATCAGTGCTTACGAACGATCCCCACGCCCTCCCCGCGATCCCCTCACACCCCGAGATACCTCATTTTCGACTTCTGCGCATTGAAGGTCGGCGGTCGACTTATTTGCCGTGACTTGTAACTTGTAGTTTAATAAAAAATATAAAAAAAATTTAGACGATCGATATTCTGGGGGTCAAGTGACTAGACGAGTCGACAATCAAACAGACAGACATACAAACGTCTAACATAATATAGCGTGTTATCTATTGAAATACGAGAGGCATTTGTACGTTCATTAATACCTGTGCTTTATCGCGGTTTCATTTAAATACCTCCGCCTTGTAGACAAGAGTGCGTCGACGCCCGGCTGAAAGTATTGGACGGTTGAAAAAAAGAGGGTTCGAACTTCGACGAATTGTTGCTAACAACTTTTTCCAACAAATGAAAATGTAGGTACGTCATATTAAAGGACTGGTGTAATTCCTACCTATCTAGATAGGTACTCAGTTGTTTTTGAATATTAGTATCTATATGTATTTTACATCCAATTTTTATGTCACAATGTTCTGTTGTACACAATCTCGAAACTAAACTGAACTGACAGGTTTAAACACCGTGCTATACTTTTCCGCGGTGAAAATTGTGAGAGAGATAGAAATAGATTTAGACCTATTATTTTAGTTTAGGTTGGAGATTGCGTAAAACAGAATTAGCCCCAGAAAGAGTCTCAAGACTCTAATGAATAAGACTGTAATGGAGACCACGTGCCGGTAAGCACAGTCTTGGCAGACCTTTCTTTCTCCCTTTACTAGGTCTATAGAGACAATAAACGAGTCGTTGGAAGAAGGGAGCCATTGGATACAGCCTATGGACGTTCCTATAATAGGGATTTTATGTCCACAATCCAGCAATGGACTTCAAAGCTATTTATTAGTATCGTAGTAGCAACAGAACCTGACGCCAGCATCGGAGGAGATCAGGCCTTAAGCTTCTTCTTCTGTTTAAACTGTTTCGGAAAGTTAGTTGTTGCACGCGCGATGAGTTAAATCAACGGTTTCTCCCTAACTACGACCTACGCTATCGGCATTAGAGCAATTGTTGAATTTCTCGCCGGCTCAGCAGAATCCGCTTTCGGAACCGGTGGTGATAGTAGAGTCTTGCCTTGTCACAAGAGCCACAAATTGGTTTAGTGTTCTGAATTTGAATTTGACACTTGTTTTGCGAGCACATTTTCGTGCAAAACTTTTCCGCGCCCCCGCTCGGTCCGTAATAAAGTTTGAACAGAACATAATATTAAATAGCTTTTAACATTCCGGCCGCTATCTGAACGTGTCCCGGAGACATTTATATTTAGCCCAATACGTGTCCAATGTTTACCTTTTTGCTTCTTTATCTCTCTCTGGTGCTCTCAGGTTTGTGTTTTCTGATTTTTCGGGTTCCGCAGGTGAACGGGTTAACGGAACCTAAAAGAATTATTTAATGAAAAGAATGAATGTAATGAAGGAAGGAAATAAATGAATGAATTGAATAAAATTAATTAAATTAATGTAATAAATGGAATGAATGATTGAATGAAATTAATGAATAAATGAATGAATGAAATACACTTGATTGTACACCAAGAACTAAAAAAAACTATTAATTATGGACCTGGGGGGGTTATTCTCTAATTGATAAATGATAGCCACCGAATTAGTTCGCAATACATTAAACTTACAAAAAAATTACGTTTTATAACCTTCAATCGATAAGAAATACATCATGTCAAATAACGCCAATGGCTTTCATTTTTAACCCCCGACGCAAAAACGACGGGGTGTTATACTTAAGTTTGACGTGTCTGTGTCTGTGTGTCTGTCTGTTCCTCTGTAGCGCTGAACCGATTTGACTGGGTGGGATAACGGGTGAACCAATTTGAATGCGGTTTTTTTGTTTGAAATGTGAATTAGTCGAGAGTGTTGTTAGCTATGTTTGATGAAAATCGATCCAAGATGGCCGCCGCTACAAACTGGCGGATTAAGGTGCGTTAGGGTAAGATCGGAGGTGGGTTAAGACCGTATGACTCAAATTTCGGACGAATTAGGGCATATTTTTAAATGCGGGCAATATTGTGTATTAGGCCATTTAATTGGGCCCCGGCCCGTGGTTCCCGCAAATCGCTCCATCAAGTCGGACGTGTGTTATGCGCCATTAAACAAAACAAGGTAATTTTCGTAATTTTTTCGTCAATCCGGTCTTCAACTTTTATTTTTATCTGTCTTTTTTAGCGAAGATATAGCTTTTTTTGTAATTATTTTGCCTGGATAGTTAGTTTTATGATGCCACAAAGAGATTAATTTGATCCAAATAGAGCTAACATTGATGTTGGCGAAGATCCGGTGTACCCCCTCGCAAGTGAAGATCGGATGAAAATTTTCCGATCTTTGCAAGTTTCAAATAAGGCAGTGATAGTCAAACTTTTATTAATGGTCCAAGATCCCAGGGCCGCCAGACGTCACGTATTTTCTGACGGATGAAATGTGGACGATTGAGTAGTGTTGGTATGTACTATGATCGTATGCCTACCTGCTAGCTTGGTCAAACGGCCAATTTCCAGGTATCAGGTAATCAAGGTACATAAAAACATTACTTACTTCACGTAAATTCTCATGGCTGATTTTTATATATGTTTTCGAGTGTATAGTTAAAAATAAATTGTCAATACTCCCAGACACTTTCCGTCGGCCATATTGCTTGACAGACGCTTTAAGGGTCTCAAAATAATTAGTCAACTTCACGTAAATTCTTTACTTTACTTTACTGAGTTTCCCAGACACCCTGTATAGTATAATGACTAAGTATACAATTTGTTTGACATATTATTATTATTATTTAAAAACAATCATCAAATTCCAAGCGAGATTTAACCTATTTTGAGTTTTGGCACAAATACGCGCCAATTTCCGTACTGCAACCCATGGCGAACGGAAATTGCTATTTATTTACACAAGGCGTTTTCAACAACCCGTGACGTCATGGACTGCCTATTAGGGTGGTCCTTATTCCTAAGAAAAAAATTTTTTTTCTTATATTCACGGGGCACTACATAATTTGATTCTATACTTTATGAAAGTATTTCAGTATTTTTTTCAATTTTTTTAAATGACATTTTAGGGTCGCTACTAAGATTTGAATCTATACTAATATAATAAAGCGGAAGAGTTTGTTTGTTGAAAGCGCTAATCTCAGAAACTACTGGACCGATTTCAAAAATTCTTTCACCGTTGGATATGTACGTGATCCTTGAGTGCTATAGGCTATATATTATGTACCACGGGCGAAGCCGGGATGGACCTCTAGTTTTAAATAAAAACTCCAAATCTCTACATTTGTTGGATTCATTTATTCATAAATGAAAATACAAAATTACTGTCGGTGTTATAAATTAAGACATTAGGTAATTATTTGGATCATTTATTTTAAAGTTTTGTCTAAACATTTTGTTTATTTATTTATTTAAACTTTTTCTGTCCACTGAACCAACTAAACTCAGGGGTCCGTTTTGTCGAAGTGCTTATAAAAGCTGCTTGTATTCTTCTGCAGTATAATATTTAAAGCATCATGATAAGCAATAAATCTTCTAATTTTTTTGCCAGTTTTGTTATTTTTTCTTTAATGCTATTGAACGTTTTTCCTTGTTTTCTTAAATTTTTTAGATTCAAAAAATTCACTCAGTCTCATGCGCGTAGATAATGCTCTCGCGCTCCCACTCACAGAGATATTAAAATTTAGTTTAGGGGATGATTGGCCCCTTGGATCGGTCTGTCTTCTTGTCAAAGCTTTTAAAATAGTTGTCGGATGAACATATATAAAAATGGAGCGTCAGAATTTACGTGAAGTTGACTAATTATTTTGAGACCCTTAAAGCGTCTGTCAAGCAATATGGCCGACGGAAAGTGTCTGGGAGTATTGACAATTTATTTTTAACTATACACTCGAAAACATATATAAAAATCAGCCATGAGAATTTACGTGAAGTAAGTAATGTTTTTATGTACCTTGATTACCTGATACCTGGAAATTGGCCGTTTGACCAAGCTAGCAGGTAGGCATACGATCTTATTACATACTAACACTACTCAATTGTCCACATTTCATCCGTCAGAAAATACGTGATGTCTGGCGGCCCTGGGATCTTGCTCTATAAGTACCTAATCATAAATGTTTCTGCCGTACGAGGTTTCTTTCGCTATTGCTTTTACTGAGTAATAGTAAGATTCCAAAACGGATTAACAGTAAGATTAATTAATCGGAGTAATAGTAAGATTCCAAAGTAGAGTTAAAACACAAATTCTGCGCCTTAATAGCTCAATCTGGTACGAGTACTTTTCATAGATCGTTAATAACAAGATACATTATGTGACAGTTAAAAAAAAAGTTTATTGAAAGTTGGTTACTTAATTACTTATCTAACAAGCATGAACTAGGCTAATAAGTACCATTAATGAAAAAAAAAATGAATTTTACATTGCTAATCATTTCTTAGTTTTTATAGTTGCCTAAAGTTTTATCCAAAGGCAAACCAGGGACCTTACGTATTAAGTAGTAATTCAGTTTCCTTTTCCAAAGATCTGATATCCTGGTCCACTTAGTCACATTTGCTTTACTTCATCAAGTTCTATACTTACCTTTATTCCGATTCTAATCGACTTTTTTATGCCTACTCCCTTCCTGTTTATAATAAGACATGCGCCTGCTACACGTACATGAACTTGTACACACAATAAATTTAACAATTGAGTAGGTACTTACTACACCAGGCTTCCCCACTGGGCACCGGCAAATGCATCCGATCTTTACCGTTTTACTTACTTTGTGGCATGCCAAAGTTTGAGAACCACAAAATCACAATTTTTTTACATCAGGGGTAAGTTCGCATGGCATAAAACCAAAAATGAAAGAATCGATTGGAACATTTTTGTTTCTAGTCATTTATAATTCATATTCAAATATGTTTTAGAATAGAAAAGACCGAATGTATTCGTTATTAAGATTTTGTTCTCCAAGCACTAGAAGTGACTTTAAATTCATGTCCGGTCATACCCCTTGGTGGCCAATTTTAAATCATGGTCATAAAAAAAATTGTGTTGACTTTGCGTACGTAAAAAACAAAAACCGTTGAGTTTACATAAACAAACTATTTTCAGAGCTAAACTACGTTTAACCATTAACCGTTTACGATATATTACATTAATATAAGATGTATGGATTTCGAGAAAAAAAATTTTTTGCGACACTCTTCCAACTAGTCGAAAATCCGTCCGGTATTACCCCAACGCACCTTACATATTTTTTCACAACTCCCTTAATATGGGTATCAAATAAGGGCTTGACTAGTAGAATAGCACTATGCAAATCCAAGATGGCTGCCGCCACAAAATGGCGAATGTCGGGGGTTTTTTAAATTTTTAATTTACACTTGTTTAATAGCTACTGAGTTAGAGGATGGTTTTTTATTCTTTTACAAGGTAGCCCCTGATATTCTATCTTACTTGTAAATGACGATGCAGTTTAAGATGGAAGCGGGCTAATCTGGAAGAGGTACGGCAGTTTTTATTAAACCCACACCCCTGATCGGTTTCTACGCGACATCGTACCGGAACGATAAATCGCTTGACGTCGTACCTTTGTAAGTAGTGTGGTAACTAGCGTAAGCCTCCCACCAGACCAGACCAGAAACAATTTAGAAATTATAAAATCCCAAATTGCCCCTGCCGGGAATCGAATCCGGGACCTCCCACTTTTAAGACCACAGCGCTCACCACTGCGTTCACCACTGACCTGGGAGGTCGTTAAATATATGTATACAGAACCCTTTCCAACTCAACAGTATTTTGGCGTAATCAAACATGTCTTTAGTGATTTGTGAGTATTCGTCCCAAGTATTGAATGCTTTAAAACCTTTTAAGTCCGAACTGAGCGTTGATAGCGGTGTATAAAAATGTAATTAATAGTTCCTATTAAAAGCTTCCCCCTCCATTTTTAGACTTTTTTGGGTATTCGGTTACTTAAACCCTTTTATATGGGATTCGATGTAGATTCTCATGTTGACATGTATGTAACAATGTTTTAATGGTTATAATTACGCATTAACAAGTTTTTTTTTTGCCGTGATAAATCAATCAACGCCGGCCGCACGCACGAAAAAGCATGACTCATTGTCACGTACCGCCTAGCCGAGCGTGCAAACGAGAGCGCGGAACAAGCGATAGAGAGGCAATGTTTTCTTATAACGTAAACCGACTTTACAGACAACTAATTTTTTTTTTTTTGAACTGGTGACAGAAATGGGGCAATTTCAACAATGCCGTTTTTTCTTGAATTTCGGTGGACTTTTTTATTATTAAGTTTTTTCAAATTTGAACTATGGTTTATTGTTCTTCTTGTTATTGTTTATGCTCTTATTGAATACCATCAAAATATGTCTTATAAACTCGTGAGAATACGTGTTTAAAATTTTAATGCCACCGAAATGATAAAACTAGCCACCGAAACGATATAAGTAGCCACCGAAATGATAGGAACTGTCCACCGAAATTAAAATTCACTGAAAATATATTAAATATACTACTGAGCAGCCTCAACCATACACTTTAACTAAATAGATGCACTCTTAGCAAGTGTGAAAGGTTGTATACTATCATGAGTGACAATGTGTTAACCTAGTTACGTATGTTCTACTTAATTTTAGATATTCATCTGGATTTCACACAAAAAAATGCACCTACCTACAATAAAAGGAATAGAATAAAACTAAATGAAAAGACATATATTTTAATTAACGATTTTAATCTTAGCTTAGCAATAATCAGTCTTTTAATTTCTACTATTCTAATAATTTCGCACTTACTTAAATACAGTGTAAACTCTATATATTGCGACACTTAAAGGGCTTCAAATTTTATGGAGTTATTGAGATTTCAGAGTTGTCGTTAAATGAAGAGAAAAAAATCAATATTATGATGCATACAGTGACTAATAAAGTATACAGTTTGAAAGTCTGTGACCAACCAAGAATATGATAACGTATAGATAATGCAGATGCATTATTTGACTGTGTATTTGAAGTTCCATTAGATTCTAAATCATCATTGATAATTGAGTGTGCCACTAAGGTTTGTCGAGTTGTCTGAATTTTGTATTTTTTTTTTCTTATAATAATATGCTTTCGAACTGGCTGCGTTTTTTTTTTGCGTAGATTTCGGAGCTTGTGAGAATTTAATGCACTCCTCGAAAAAATTAATCCTGTAGCTTTTCTTCTTGCATATCTCTCTCTATCTTTTCTAAGAAACTCTTCTCGATCGCTTTTAATTCGTTGTTTTTTTTTTCTGTTCGTATAATCTTCTTTTTCTTTTCTATCATCTTTGGTCAATGTTCGTCTCGGCATTCTAAAAAAAAATACGTCAATGATAGTTAGTAGATTAGTAGATTACATTTCAACATTGAATTCACCTGACACTTTAAAATAAATAATGTTATGTGCGTAAATATTTAAATATCACTTGCTTTAACGGTGAAGGAAAAAATCGTAAGGAAACCTTCATGCCTGAGAGTTCTCCATAACGTTCTCAAAGGTGTGTGAAGTCTACCAATCCGCTTGGCCAGCGTGGTAGACTATGGCCAAAACCCTTCTCACTCTGAGAGGAGACCCGTGCTCTGCAGTGAGCCGGTAATGGGTTGATCATGATGATTTTACAAAAAACTGATGAACAAAAATCAAAACTTACCTATATTTTAATATACATATCGCTCGTTATCTACTAGAATTTTCCTTTTTGGTTTGGTTTTCGTTTATTTTTCAGTGTTTTTGACCACCTACCTTCTACCTACCAACAGTTCATGTATTCTTTTTGCGACCATTTCATAAACTTTCTCTATTGAGTAAAAAAAAAATTAGTGTAGAACCAAATATGGGGAAAATCGGTGTACAGGTTCAATATTTTGATGACATAAGTAAGTGTAAACTTATGTCAATTTGTACATATGAATTATTTGAACGTAGGTATAATATAGTTACTAAAAACTCTCTGAAAGTATGTTAATTACGATAGCGAAAAAATTATCAAAATCGGTTCATTAGTCTTTGAGATAATTGCGGCCATACATACATACATAAATTCGTACGAGTCAAATACATAAACTCTTTTTTTGAAGTGGTTTAATTAAAAAATTACCTGCTGGCCTGAATTTTCATCGAAACAAATAATAATCTACCAAAATAATAAAACAATCCACCGAAATGAGACAATTAAACACCGAAATGATAAAGCAATCCACCGAAATGAGATAATTAAGATTTATAAAAACCGAAATGAGAATTTCTATCATTTCGGTGAGTTTTTTGTCATTTCGGTTGACAATTTAGCCCACCGAATCCACCGAAATGATAACACCGAAATTAGAAATACGGACAAAAATTTGCATTACAAGAAGACTATTTATTACAAGATGATATGAATATTACACAAATAAACGTATTGCCATTACGTACTCTTGAATAGTTTTTTATATGTATTAACTAATTGCAAGACAAGTTATACCTGTACACGGAAATGATAAGAAGTTTGTCACATGCCACCGAATTGAACTACTTACTTTTTTTGCGGGAACACGCAGGCAAGCGGCGCATTTCCTCCTACGATAAGCACATAGACCACACTGTTACCTACATTTTAAGCGCACGAGGGGGGAGCTAGAGTTGTCCTATGCAAAACTACAATCGATTAAAAAAAAAACACCGAAATGAGAGGACTTTCTGGGACACAAGCATTTTTACTTACCAGTTATTAAACTAAGTAGATATTATCATAAAATTATTTTATAACTATACTGTCACTATTCACAATTTAAATAAAAGTAGCCATGTACCTAAAAAAGCAATACTTTTTGATTTATGAGGGAAATTACATTGAAAAAGGTTGTGAGGACAGCTACCGAAATGATAAATTCGGGGCTTTAAAAATTTTTTATTTCCTAAACTGCAGTCCTAATCAATAAATATTTATTGTCTCGCATAGGTATCTACCTATTCTACCTAGAAAAAAATATTAGATCTTTATACTAACGTTGGACAGTACCGATTTCACCCATGCCGTGCGAATTTTGCTGTTGGGGAATCCACCCAAATGCTGCCATATTTTTTGCGCAAAGAATTAACCCGGCTGTTTAACGGAGAAATGCAGCCAGTATTATTGGCATCGTCATCGTCATGAGTTGTACCACCACTATTATAGTCCTTTAACGTCCCACCGCTGGGCACAGGCCTCCTCTCTTATAGGAGAGAGATATTGAAAGCTTAGTAGGTACCGCCACGCTGCTCCAATGCGGGTTGGCGGGCTTTAACGACTATTGTCACATGATAGTGATAATAACCGGGACCGACTGCTTAACGTACTCTCCTAGGCACGGGGGTCAAACACCGCCAACTACCAACTAGGCTGGCACTGAGAATTTCTTCACAGAAAAACCCAATACCTAACAATTAAATTTCCCGACCCGGGAACCCGAACCCGGGACGTCGTGATCTGCAGTCGAATATGCTAACCACTAGACAAACGAGGCAGTTATGGGCTCCTTACAATACAATTATGTACACTAGTGTAGTAAAGCACACTTTATCGCATTAGGTCCGTAATCGTGTATAACTCGAAAGCGTAAGCAATGGCCTCCCCGCGTCGTAAATGTCCCGCCAAATAACAATGCTAGTGGCCGTTTGTATACCGAGCACGTTTATTCTTACTGTACCTTTATAAGCCTTGAGTGGTTTTGATACTTGTATACCTGCTATTCGTTGTTCAATAGGTTTTGATAGTTGATTTAGGAGGAACTTAGGTTATTTTCAAATAGGTCACAGAGTCCATTTTCAGGAGGTGCTGATAAAACTATGTAAGGTAGTTTTCTGTGTTACTTTTAATATTGTTATTTTTATCAAGATATAGACTAGCGTATGATGAAAATCATGCCTGATGGACAGCGGTGATTGGAGTGCGCTTGCCTAAAAGATGTCAATTCACTCTTGGCTTGAAGTTACTCAAAGTGGCCTAAAACTCAAGTTATACGTCGCTAGGCCATTTCATGCAAAATAAGCTTGTTGTACCATATGCATCAATGCATAGCTAAGTATAGCCGAAATGATCCAACCTATTATGCTTATCATCTAAATAAAATCAGTCCTGCCTGCCTGATCAACCCATCACCGGCTCACTACAGAGCACGGGTCTCCTCTCAGAGTAAGAAGGGTTTTGGCCATAGTCTACCACGCTGGCCAAGCGGATTGGCAGACTCTACCATCACGCTGGCCAAGCGGATTGGCAAATAAAATCAGTCGCTATCATAAAACAAATCAGCCAAGTGCGAGTCGGGCCTCGCTCTTTCAGGGTTCCGTACATAATTATGAACAATATAATATTTTGGGTCTAAGAAATATTTAATTTCCGAGCTAGACATCGCAACAAACCGTGAAAGAAAAACCCAAAAAAATGTTCGTTTATTTTGGTCACAGCTTATAAACTATTTAATAAATCGTTGTTTTCAGTATTTGTTGTTTAAATAGAGCATATAGTACATAATATACTGAAATATCATATTCCCAACTAGTTTAGTTTTTGAGATAGCCCCCGTCACAAAAATGGTCTAAAACTGACAACTTTGATGGCCTCCCATTCCCTTATTTTTTGAGATAAAAATTAAAAAAAATATATTGTACTCTACTTAATGAGCTCTAAACAATGATACCCCACAAGCTAGGGTAAAGAAAAATTTTTTTTTCCGGCTCCTTTTTCATGTATGGGAGCCCCCTTGAAAAATAATTTAATTCAATTTCTAATTCAATATTTGATTTTGGGTTAACGTTTTACACTAAATACCAAAATTTCAGGTTTGTAACTCATTTTGTCTGCGAGCTAGAGACCTGTGACCGGCGGACAGACGGACAGACAGACAGACAGACAGACAGACAGCCGAGTGACATTAATAGGGCTCAGTTTTTACCCTTCGGGTACGGAACCCTAATTACCTACTTATTTTATATAAGGTGTGTTGGGGTAATACCGGACGGATTTTCGACTAGTTGGAAGAGTGTCGCAAAAAATTTTTTTTCTCGAAATCCATACATCTTATAATAATGTAATATATCGTAAACGGTTAATGGTTAAACGTAGTTTAGCTCTGAAAATAGTTTGTTTATGTAAACTCAACGGTTTTTGTTTTTTACGTACGCAAAGTCAACACAATTTTTTTTATGACCATGATTAAGAATTGGTCACCAAGGGGTATGACCGGACATAAATTTAAAGTCACTTCTAGTGCTTGGAGAACAAAGTCTTAATAAGGAATACATTCGGTCTTTCCTATTCTAAAACATATTTGAATATGAATTATAAATGACTAGAAACAAAAATGTTCCAATCGATTCTTTCATTTTTGGTTTTATGCCATTCGAACTTACCCCTGATGTAAAAAAATTGTGATTTTGTGGTTCTCAAACTTTGGCATGCCACAAAGTAAGTAAAACGGTAAAGATCGGATGCATTTGCCGGTGCCCAGTGGGGAAGCCTGGTGTAGTAAGTACCTACTCAGTTGTTAAATTGATTTTGTGTACAAGTTCATGTACGTGTAGCAGGCGCGTGTCTTTTTATAAATAGGAAAGGAGTAGGCATAAAAGAGTCGATCGGAATAAAGGTATAGAACTTGATGAAGTAAAGCAAATGTGACTAAGTGGACCAGGATATCAGATATTTGGAAAAGGAAACTGAATTACTACTTAATACGTAAGGTCCCTGGTTTGCCTTTGGATAAAACTTTAGGCAACTATAAAAACTAAGAAATGATTAGCAATGTAAAATTCATTTTTTTTTTCATTAGTGGTACTTATTAGCCTAGTTCATGCTTGTAAGATAAGTAATTATAGTAACCAACTTTTTTTTTAAATTGTCACATAATGTATCTTATTACACTGGTCTGCAACGAAATCCTCCTTTAAATTAAAATATGATAAATATGAAGAGCTTAACATGCTGAATCTAGATCTGCTTCTTATTCTTTGCTATCACGTATATTTTATTTTTTATTTTATTTTTTTAAATACCTCTAAATTCTGTATTTTTTGTGAGTCATTCTTGCATTAACGCTAGTTTATTCATTCTGTATCGTATTTTTCCACACAAAAATGACTTGGGTTGATAGAAAGAGAGAGAACGATATCAACTGATGATGATTTTACACTAATGCATACGTTTCTGCAGTTCTTGCTGTGACTCCGTTGCGCTCAGTTTGATATAAAGTTGTAAAGTGATTGTTGCTGATTTTAACCTAGTATATCGGTAAGTTTTATATTATATTGATACATGTAATTAAAATTTATGTGTAGTTTCAACTATATAGCAAAAAAGATTAGAACGTGATTAAAATATAATTTTAATTTTATGGCAAATTTAATTTTGTTGTAGGTACAAAATGCCAAGGATTTGCAAAAACTCTCCTGACGTGTTTTGCTACATTTGCGGTAAATTTACCATAAAATCTCAACGGAACACATTGACTAGTCTGGTTAATATCACTTATGTGCGTTATTTTGGGATTCCGGTCGATGATAGAGACAAAAATTGACTTTCGAAAATATGCTGCAAGAGTTGTTCAAGAGCTTTTAGAGGTTGGCTCAAAAAAAGTCATAAAACTATGCCATTCTCAACGCCCATGATTTGGATGGAACCTCAAAACCATCAAAACTATTGTTACTTTTGTATGACTTCGACAATTTTCTTGGAAACAAAAAAAAAAGTGAAAACTACAAGGAAAGCATCCAAGACCTTGTCTTCTTATAAAGCTTTAAAATGCAATATGGTACTTAAAATTAATTTTTTAGATTCTCACTTAGATTTCTATCCCGAAAATCTAAGAGTGGTATCTGATGAACACGGTGAAAGATTTCATCAGGACATATTGTACATTGAGAGGCGTTACAATGGAAAATGGTCGAAAGCAATGTTTGCCTATTTTTGTTGGTCTTTTTGTCGCGAAACTTCATTAGAAAATATAAAAAGAAAAAAACTACCAAGTGAAATGATATAAGCAATATGTAATTACATTGTCTTATGGTTTTTAATGTTTTAGCGTGATTATATGTAATATTTTGTCCTAATTATATTAAAACGATGATTTATTTTCAAACAAAAAATTGTTTTCTTTAAAAATTCCCTCACAAAAAATATATACGTGATACATATTTTTTTAAACCAAGTTTCTGTAGAGAAGTATCACATCTATAATAATCTTGCACAATAATATGAAGGAGTGCAAAAAAAAATTTTTTTGCAGACCAGTGTTATTAACGATCTATGAAAAGTACTCGTACCAGATTGAGCTATTAAGGCGCATTTGTGTTTTAACTCTACTTTGGAATCTTACTATTACTCCGATTAATTAATCTTACTGTTAATCCGTTTTAGAATCTTACTATTACTCAGTAAAAGCAATAGCGAAAGAAACCTTGTACGGCAAAAACATTTATGATTACTTAATAAAAGTTTGACTATCACTGCCTTATTTGAAACTTGCAAAGATCGGAAAATTTTCATCCGATCTTCACTTGCGAGGGGGTACACCGGATCTTCGCCAACATCAATGTTAGCTCTATTTGGATCAAATTAATCTCTTTGTGGCATCATAAAACTAACTATCCAGGCAAAATAATTACAAAAAAAGCTATATCTTCGCTAAAAAAGACAGATAAAAATAAAAGTTGAAGACCGGATTGACGAAAAAATTACGAAAATTACCTTGTTTTGTTTAATGGCGCATAGCACACGTCCGACTTGATGGAGCGATTTGCGGGAACCACGGGCCGGGGCCCAATTAAATGGCCTAATACCCAATATTGCCCGCATTTAAAAATATGCCCTAATTCGTCTGAAATTTGAGTCATACGGTCTTAACCCACCTCCGATCTTACCCTAACGCACCTTACGACACTATGATTTCATCACAAGTATCAAGAGCTCACAATCCTAGTGTAAAAGAAGGATGTCATAAAAATGATATCCAAGCAAATATATTTAGTAGCCTACCCTTGTAATACACCTTTATTTACCTTACTGATGCAGCGGCTAGAATTCTATGTTAAGTAAGTTCAGTTCGAATCCCGATTAGGTATGACACTTCATTTAACTGTGGTTATTCTAGCCGTTTTATAACAGAAGCTTATGATAGACATCAGATGAGTCGCAGGAAGCTACTGGATACAAGCGAATAGCGATGCTACACCGCAACTTGTGGAAGCCGCTATTTAAGAGACTTCTGAGCCACATTGGGAGCCACATTGCTTCGCTCCCGATGGGAACTGTGCTTGAGAGCTCGCAAGTTCGTATCGCTGGCTTCGTTTAGCTCTATAGTTCGCGGTGTGAGCCGAAGTATGAAAAGACGCGACAGCGACATGAGCGAAGCGAAACGGACCTCGTTTTCGTTATTTAAGAGACTTAAGCGCAGGCCACATTGGGAGAGAAGCGAAACGAAACGAGGTTCGCTTCGCTTCGCTCATGTGACTCATGTCGCTAGACTATGAAGCGCAGGCCCCACCGGAACCGATTACGAAGTTCGTTTTGCTTAGCTCACGCGGCTCCCGCGTCTTTTCATACTACGGTTCACACTGCGAACGACGCGACGGAGCGAAGTGAAGTTCTCATTGTCTAGCGACATGAGCGAAGCGAAACGAGGCTGTTTCGATTTGCTTCGCTTCCGATGGGGACCGCGCTTGAGAGCTCGCAAGTTCGCATCGCTGGCTGCGTTTAGCTCTGTAATTCGCGGTGTGAACCGAAGTATGAAGAGACGCGGACATGAGCGCAGCGAAACGCACCTGCGTTTCGCTTTGCTTCCAATGTGACCTGTGCATAAGACTGTGTTTCCATTGACGCGGAGCTGGGCGGAGTTGCAGAGTGGAGAAGAGCAGTGAAAAGTGACAAGTGTTTACATTGAAGCGGAGCGGCGTGGAGCTGAGCTGAGCTGAACTAAGTAGACTAGAGCTGCATTGAGCCGTGTTCCGATCAGTGCAATTCAATCTCGGGGAGAGATCATACGTAACCTAATGTTCAGCTCTGAAGTATATCAATTCATGACGACAAACATGAAATTCTATCCAGAAATAACCTAAAATGAAGATATTTCTTCATTATTTTCTTACGGATTAGAATTATAGTTAGGTAAGTATTTCACCTATATATATATTATATTATTTATCAAATAAACGATACAACCGGGATAGACGCGCGGTAGCGCGGGTCGGTATCAAATATTGGCGAGGCAAAAATTGTCGATTGCCATCACGCACGGAACGCCGATACCCCGTGGAATATTAATGCAGATTGCAGAGCGCTGCAGTGATCGGTTCCGTACGTGGGAATCGCCGCCGTGATTTTTATATGACTACGGGTATACCGCATTATTATTGTACCTACCTTTTTTTTTTGACGTGGTGGAAACCTTTTATAGGTTCCCCCGTTCTGCGGCCGAATGCGGCAGAACGAAGGTTATGTGGGACTCCAACCAGGTATACTCACTAAAACCACCACGGTATGACCCTCATGCTGTCTGTGCTGGACGCCTGGGGAACCCAAAGTATGCATCCCAGGTGTCCGGCAGCCGCCCCAGCTGGGGCTCCCGCTCGCCTCTGGGCTATCCCTCCAGAGGCTCGCGCCCTCCCGTAATTTTTTAACGAGGTTTTCTTCCTCCCGCGATGGGCATCGCTGCCCCCCGCCCCGGGGTGTCTCACCCCCAGTTTCATCCGCAGTGCCCTCTGCTAATCAGAGGGACACGCGGAGAAACCTCCCTCCGCCAGGTCATTGGCCATGGCTAACAATATCCCCGTAGGAAAATTATTAACCATGTTACCGAGGCGCACCGGCCCGGATACTGCTCTTCCCCTCGGACGTATCCAAGAGGACCAGCAGCACCCAGGCACACTTGGTAAGAGAATTGGGGTAGCTGGAGGTGCCCGATTTATTTATTTTTAACCTATTTCCAAAAAAGAGGACGTTCTCAATTCGGCGCGTATTTTTGAAGTGAAACTTCTTTAGTATCGTTGTCGTTTGAAAATCGATGTAACGAAAAAGCGACACCAAAATCCTCTCATCCGTACCTACCAGGAGTCCATAAGGTGACAGGAGGTCGTTTGAACTCCCAGGCGCTGCACAAGTGCCAAAGAGGGACATACATATTCACATAGGATTTAGCCTGCGAGAGAATGAGATAGAATACAAATCGGTTTCCATAGCACTCCGCCCTCGCTCTCCGCCTACGTTCCGTTTTTGAACCCAAATTTTATTAAAAAAACATAAACGAAGTGAAAAGCTAGCAGACAGACAGACAGACACACTGTCGCATTTATAATATTAGTATGGATGTGGGAGGTCTGCCTGCTAGCACCGTGTTTTCCAGTGCGAGGTCGCCACTCCAGCACCTTGGGACCCTAATATCTATCGGTTCTTCAATCTACGTGCCCCGCCCATTACCATGACTTCATATACGCGACCCACGAGTTATGTCGGTGTCTCTGGTTCTTCTACGGATCTCCTCATTTTGTGATTTGATCACGTAGAGAAACTCCGAGCATGGCTCTCTCCATCGCTCTCTGAGTGACTCTGAGCTTTGGTACCTAATTCATCATCATCATCAACCTATTTTCTATCTACCATAGAGCACAGGTTTCCTCTCGGAGTGAGAAGGGCTTAGGTCGTACCGTCGTAGTCCACCACGCTGGCCAAACGCGGAATGGTAAAACTTTTGAGAACATTATTATCATCGAGGACTTAGTCACAGGCGTGCAGGTTTCCTCACACACAATGTTTTCGATATTTAATTGCATAAAACGCACATAACTCCTAAAATTTAAAGGTGCGTGCAGGGAATCGAACTCAATCCCCCGAAAGAGATGATGATGATGATGATACCTAATTAATTTTATTCAAATACTAGCTGATCCCCGCAAACTTCGTCTGCGTTGATATAGGTTTTTACATATATGTGATCGGATTGGATCCCATAATCCTTTTTTGTACCTAAACTAAATGTAGCCTAAGTTACTCCTTATAACATCACCTATCTGCCATTGAAAGTTCCACCAAAATCGATTCAGTAGTTTCGCAGATTAGCTGGAACAAATAGACAGGTTGACAAATATAAATTTAAACGCACGCCAGTTTAAAATAAGCCGTACGTACAAAGATCCGGGGCCCAAGTTATTTGAACCCAATAAATGTCTGTTATTTCTGAACTAAAAAACCTATGACCTTAAAATACTTACGGGACAATACTTGAAGTATTACCTTTCTAACAAAAAAAGAATGAGTGAAATCGAACCACGCGTTAATGAATTACAGCTAAATACTCGTTTTAACTTTCTTCCCCTCTCCCAAGAGAACCATGCTGAATTTCGGGATAAAAAGTATCCTATGTCCTACCTCGGAGTATAAACTCAAATTGTACCAAGTTTCATTCGAATCCATTCAGTAGTGTCGGCGTGATGAGCGGCCAAGATACAGACAGACAGACAGACAGACAGACAAAAATGAAAAAAATTGCAGTTTTGGCTTCAGTATCGATTATAGAGTGCCCTCCAAAAGAAATTTTCAAAATATTTTCAATGTACAGAATTGGATCTGTTACAGTTTTATATTATAGACTAGATGATGCCCACGGCTTCGCCCGTGTGGATTTAGGTTTTTAAAAATCCCGTGGGAACTTTTGATTTTCCAGAACAAAAAGTAGCTTATCTGTAGAAAAACGTCCCCAAAACGGAAAAATCCCGTGGGATCCCCACGATTTTGGAATACAATTCCTTACAGCATCAGGGTTCAGGAGTTGGATATGTACTTACTCGAGTTCATTCAACGATAAAGTCTTTAATTGGTACCCGCAATATCAATTTAAATAACCGAAAGTTTCTAAAACCCATTAGTTTTGGGGATTAGGTCCCCTGCAGCATCAGGATTGAGGAGTTGGAATCCAATTGTTTTATGGAACAGGGTCGCAATGTTTTTCTATCGATAAAAAAAAAAATTACGCAAATCGGTTCAGAAATCTCGGAGATATCGGTGTACATAGGTAAAAAAACACAACTCCTCCTTTTTTGAAAGTCGGTTAAAAAAGTAGCCTATGTTACTCCCTGGTTAATTTTCTACTTGTATGTGAAGGTCCCGTCAAAATCGGTTCAGCCGTTCCGAAGATTAGCCCGTTCAAACAGACAGACAGACAGACAGACAGACAGACAGACAGACAGACAGACAAAAATTTTAAAAACGTGTGATTCGGTTATGGTAGCGTTCAAATAACCATATGAGCTTAATATGAGGTAGTTATTTCGATATTACAGACAGACACTTCAATTTTATTTATTAGTATAGATGTAGAATAGATATAGATATAGAATATAGATTATAGATTATAGATATATTATAGATATAGATATTATAGATTATAGATAGAAAGAAGATAGAAGATGGTAATTGAATCAATCGGTAATAGTTAAATTTATTGGCATTCGCTGTATTATTACCTCTGTCAGAGAACACAACCAAAATGCAGGACAATTTAATTACACGTAGATCCACATAATTAGTTTTAATTACACTCATCGGCTCATTATTGCCGTAACATTGTGAGCATTCGTACACCAGCGACACATCGTGCGACAAAAAGTTGGCACACTTTGACTTAGGTGATATAAAACTACGTGATAATAAATATGATTTTCAATTGTCGTTTGTATTTTTGGCAACGGAAAAGACAAAATTAAATTTCCAATAAACAGATAAACATCAGGTGACTTTCCTGAGGGTTCTGGTCACCTAAAGTTAACCATAATTATTTACCATACGATGAGAGCTGGTGCGTTGTCGACTTATTTAATTCTCTTATTGAATTGGGTGCCTTGCATTTTTTTTAAAATTCGCAAGTGCATGACAGAATAATTTTACAGCTTAAAGGTTGATACTTGTAACAAATCTAAATAAAAAAGTTTTAACAAAAATAAGCTGAATCTCTCTTGTTCTTGCATATTGTATTTGTGTACTCATTAGGTAATATTGTCACCGTAGCGTCGTGGTAAATGTATGAAGAAAAATACAGGTACATCAGAAATCCTTAGTCGTTCTACATCGTGGTGATAGCGACAGGATAGAGTTATAATACAAAATGTCGCTAGTGAGCTCTTTCTCTAAAATTCACCGCGGAAGGACGTAAATAATTAAACGGTACATTCTCTTTATCATAGTTTGCAATATTGTTGTCATTTTGCTCATATTAATATCCACGTCATACTGATGATTAAAATCGAGCTGTTAAGGTTAAAGCGAGCTATTAAGGTTACTGTCATGCACTTTTTCTAACAATCGATTTATTTCCGGAGTTTTCAGGAGTTATAAGCAGATATTTTATGAGACTTGATCATACAATTCGATCCAGAAATCTCTCCGAAGTTACCTATTGTACATAATATACCTACATAAAAAAATTCATACGCGCCGAATTGAAAACCGCCAAAAACGATAAGCAACTAGCTAACTAATAATATTGAAAGAAAACTAAAAATAAAGTTCTTAAAAAATTTTAATCGTCAAAAATAGATTTATTCGTGAGTCGTGACATACCTACTTAACTAGATTGGACTTTTTAACGTAGCTCACAGGTTTTTTTATTAATTTTTCATTCTACTTAAGGAACGATGTTGATGTGATAACGTCTTATAAATCGATGAATGCCGCCTACACGCACGAAAATGCATGAGTCATTGTCACGTACCGCGTGCAAGCGAGAGCGCGGTTCAAGCGATAGAGAAGGCACGATCGGCCTAAGCGTTCGGCTTGTGACGCATCTATCTCTCTTTGTTTTCTTATGACGTTACGCGTAAAATTATCGTCCGTAAACCGACAACCAATTTTTTATCAAATTTTCAGATAGGAATAATCTTGCCAAAAATCCGAATCCAGAGACGCGAGTAGACCGGGGCGAGATGAACTAGTCTCAACAATTATTTATTATCTCGTAACGCAACTAAAGCATCCGTTTTTCATTTTTCATATAGCAATAGGTTATCATATAGCAAAACTGCCTCGTTGGTCTAGTGGTTAGAGTATTCGACTGCAGATCACGAGGTCCCAGGTTCGATTCCCGGGTCGGGCAAATATTTGTAAGGTATTGGGTTTTTCTCTCAAGAAATTCTCAGTGCCAGCCCGGAGTTGGTAGTTAGCGGTGTTTACACCCCCGTGCCTCGGAGAGCACGTTAAGTAGTCGGTCCCGGTTATTATCACTATCATGTGACAATAGTCGTTAAAGCCCGCCAACCCGCATTGGAGCAGCGTGGTGGGTCTAAGCTCTAAATCCCTCTCTCCTATGAGAGAGGAGGCCTGTGCCCAGCAGTGGGCTGTTAAAAGCCTGTAGTGGTGGTGGTGGATAGCAATAGGTATAGGAATAATCTTGCCTAAACCCCGAATCTAGGGACGCGAGTAGACCGGGGCGGGATGAACTAGTCTCAACAATAATATTATTATCTCGCAACGCAACTAACGCACCCCCTTTTTAATTTGTCAAGCGCAGTCCATTGATGAACTGCTCCCCCACAGTCCACACTAACTTGATTATAACACAATTATTTTATTTCGATGCGCGTTTCTGATCTATTTCATTATTTATTGGCGTTTGTATTTGTTTTGCGGTGATAGCCTAGTGGTTAAGACTTCATCAGCCTTCCTTTCGGGGGTTCGATCTCCGGCAAGCACCTTAACTTTACGGAGCTATGTGCGTTTTAAGCAAATAAATATCACTTGCTTTAATGGTGTAGGACCATCCTGTGGAATGAACTGTTGTTTTCAGTATTTGTTATTTAAATACATATATTATATTCTGGTACATAATATACCGAAATTTCATATTCCTAACTGGTTTAGTTTTTGAAAATAATAGCCCCGATCACAAAAATAGTTTAAAACTGACAAATTTGACGGCTCCTATTTCCTTATTTTTTAAGAAAAATACTCGTACTTATTCTACTCAGTGAGTTCTAAACAGTGATATCCCACATACTAAGGTAAGAAAAAAAACCGGCTCCTTTTTCATGTATGGGAAAAATAATTTAATTAAATTTCTAATTTAATATTTGATTCTGAGTTAAAGTTCTACACTAAATACCAAAAAGTTTGTAACTAATATCGTCTACGAGCTAGAGACCTCTGACCGGCGTCAGACAGACAGACATTTAATAGGGCTCCGTTTCCACCCTTTGGGTACGGAACCTTAATTAGTGCAGTTAGAAAATAATATCTAATAGCTCAATCTATACGTCATATTCATGAGAAGATTGAGATTAGCTACTAACTATAGGTAGTAGGTACTGTTGCCCCTATCTCCCCTACTTTTCCGAAATAAAGCAGGCTTAATTTCTTACCTAAAATCATTAACCACTCTCGCCCATAAAGATAATAAGTGCCACTAAAACAAAACCGCACTTAACGATATCAATAACTGTACAGTATGGACGATATAACCCGGCCCTTCTGCGCTTACTATTAACTTATTGCGATCATCGAGGGGCTAAGGGCGTAGAATAGGTATTTGATGTAGATGTGACAGTCGCTTTATATGCCTCATCATCATATCGAACCACTACTGGCACACTACAGGGCACGAGTCCCCTCAGAATAAGAAGGTAAGGGTCATTATACCTAAGTATACCTAGCCTGTTGCCTGCCTTGAAATAGCAATGTTTGTATGTATTTTTAAAATCTCACACGCATAAGCGCGTAAGATTTCAAAACGGTTAAGTACTGTGCAATCCCCACAAGCTACTAGAACTAGGCACAAGTGTAAATTTAAAATTAAAAAAAAAACCCGACATTCGCCATTTTGTGTCGGCGGCCATCTTGGATTTGCAATAGTGCTATTCTACTAGTCAAGCCCTTTCATTTGATACCCATATAAAGGGAGTTGTGAAAAAATATGTAATCCACCATTTTGTAGCGGCGGCCATCTTGGACCGATTTTCATCAAACATAGCTAACAACACTCTCGACTAAATCACCTTTCAAACGAAAAAACCGCATTCAAATCGGTCCACCCGTTTGAGCGCCACAGGGGAACAGACAGACAGACACACCCACACACAGACACGTTAAAGTTATAACACCCCGTCGTTTTTGCGTCTGGGGTTAAAAAGGGAATGGTTAGTAATAATTTAGTACTTAATAAAACGAAGACCTCAGAACAGACGCAGAGAGCCGCATACAAGTGACGCATAACCGCATCGTGTGTTAACTGTAAATCCCTACAAGAGAACTATATCCAGCACTGATAGGTACTTATCAGGCGTCGTTCTAATTGGTCAACGATCGTACGATCAATACGATCAATCGTTGACGGCAGGTCACCGTTACGGCGCCTTCAAATTTGCCGCAAAGTGTCGCGCGGTGGCAGCGCGTCTGCAGCGCTGAAGCCGCACTGCTGTCGCTAGGTTCGAGAATTCGATCGATGAACTGATGCGTGGCCGCAGCGCGGGTGTAGCGCTGCAACCGCGCGTTGTTTATTTACATAGATTTACAAAGTAGAGCGGCCGCAGCGCTGCAGATGCGCTGCCACCGCGCGGCACTTTGCGGCAAATTTGAAGGCGCCCTTAGGTATAAATCCTTCCGAAGCGTGTCGCATCTGGATCACTAATCAGACGTAACGAGTACAAAAGCAATTGGCCCCCGCTCTATTGAGCTTTAACGCGCTTTTGTGGGTTAAGGGAACTGGTCCAGTTTAATCTGACCCCACAGGCCGCCACTGTCCTTTGGGCTTACAAAGAGACCGGGGGTCCGCTAGGGGTGGTGTTGCTATGAAATTTATTTGTTTGTGATCGAATTATAATCGATCTCGGGTTTCGTGATAGGAATCTTCACGAGAATTGCCGATGCATCGTTAATTAATAATTGCATTGATGTGGATTGTATTGGTTCATAATTAATTCATTAATTCACTGTGTCTACCTCAGCGAAACAAAATTTTATAGATTACTTAATTAAGTATAATATAGGTATATAAGTAACTTGCAGCATCCTTAATCGATGCTTAAATCGACTTCACAGGCGAACAAAAATAAGGTTAACAAAAATATTATAATTTTTACCCCAAATATCGTATGTATCGAACTCAAATAAAGTAATGTTTCAACCCTGTTAAGTAGGTACCTACTTACTAAAAGTTACAAAATGACGGCAAATTTTTTTATTTTCAAATTACTTAAATGTTTATATCAACATACATACGAATATTTATTTTTTAATTATAATTGATAAATACTATACTTAAATACTTAAAAATAAAAATTACATGTAACGAGGCAAGATGCCCAGAACGCTGGCTACGTTATCTCGTTGAACTTTACCTTTTTTTACCTTTTCAAATTAAGTTTTGCCGAAATAATCGTACCTATTACTATTAACCGACTTCCAAAAAGGAGGAGGTTCTCAATTCGGCGCGTATTTTTTTTTTGTAGATAATATGTACACCGATTACTCCGAGATTTCTGAACCGATTTGTGTGATTTTTGTTTTCATCGACAGAAGAAGTTCGCGAAATGGTCCCATAAAAATTTTACTAATAAAAAGATCAGCCTTTAAAAGATTTTCATCAGATGGCCTTTTCACAGTACGAGCAACCATGACGAAATATAAAATGCACAAATCGATATCTACTGTACGCGACTCGTATAAAACAATCTGTCCAAACAAACAAAACACTTGAACTGCCTGTCACACTTCGTGACAACGAATTAAAAAACAGGCTCGTAGGGCTGTCACGTTTGAAAATCATTACTAATTAACTAAGTTAACTACTTAATTGTATTTAGGTTTTATAATCTTCATGCCAAATATATTTAACTCATTCCTCGTATAATCGTCTAGCTGCCGGTGAAAGATATGCGGTGTTGTAAAGATCAGCCCGGACAAACAAACAGACAAATTGCTAAAAAGTTGTATGAGTTATGTTATCGTTCAAATAATCATAATAATGAGCTTATTAAGAGTTAGTAATTTCGAAATCTCGAAGTATCAGATAATGTTGATACGCCTGTAAGTTGTTAGATTTTTCGCGAAATGTTTAAAGTCAAAACTTATGTGAATTAGAAACATAATGAAAGTGTATAGGCCAAACTGACTAGGCTACTTTTTAGTCCGTAAAAGTAAAGGGTTCATATTGAATTTAAAAAGTAAAATATAAATCCACACGGACGAAGCTGCAGGCAAAAACTAGGCATTTAAATATCAATCGGTGACAGATTAAGACCGAGGTACCAAGTATCCAGTCCTGAGATAGAAACGTACTAATTCTAATTCAAATTCAAATAAAGTTTATTCAACATAAGGTACACCGTACACTTTTGTGAAGGTAATGGTGATAATTAAGTTACGAAAACTTAAAACTTAAATACTACGAGGGTTCCAAACGAGACCTAGTCTGAGAAGAGTCCACAAGAAACTCAGCCGGATTTTTTTATATTTATTTTTTATTTAAAGTCTAACACAAGGCAGAAAAAATAATAAATTGCCCTTAATATAATTAAATTATTAACCAATTTTCATATAACAATTGTCGCGTGGCAACCCTATTGAACACCGCGTGCGCTTACGGCGCTAACCCAGTAGCAGTACAATAAAAACGTAGGGGTGTGATCGAATCACCCCGCGCTATAACACGCGCACATCTGATATAATCGTTTGATGCATCGATATGACGCGGGGATGAGAATTTAATTATTTATTTGTCTTTCTGGCCGCTTTCACTTTAGTTAATTATGTTTTGCAAAGGTACTTGCTTGAATAAATCTTCGATTACTGGACTTTGAGACCTTCTTCTTCGTCTCATTGGTTATTTTTTGTTCTTCAACTACAAGTTAGCCCTTGATACCACTTTGGCACCTTGGGACACCAACGCACTAATCACGTGCCTGGTACATTGCTATTTATGCGAAGTCATTTAGGTCCACCTGTAACAACGCTAATTGCCCAACTCCTGTGAATTCTGCCAACACTGCTCTTTTGAGTGCAGGGTTAGTAGCTCTGTGGGGTTTTCAAAAAGCGAATGAATAGGCATCTTCTAAGCAAACGCGCACCAATATAGGCCACATCATCACTTTCCATCAGGTGTGATTTGGTCAAGCGTGTGTCTATATAATAAACAAAAAATCCTAGTAGGTACACAGTTCAAAAACTGCCACTGCCATTTCAGCTTTATAACCTGTTGAAAGATTTTGAAGCCATCCACCTCATGTGCGAATTATTAAGATTGCAGCCAATAAAAAGTTGGCGTAAAAACCGTTGTTCTATGAATAAAATCACGTGAACAAATGGAGGGACCATCAAAAAATTTCAACAACAATAGCAATGAAGCCGTGCGTGAGAACTCAAACAAATAAAGAGATCAGCTGCCGCACCGGGATCACACCACTCTATCACCCCTTCTAATTTATATCTCTTTCGAACAAGATGTTATCCATAGAACATACAGTCAAGTGCAAAATTCACTGCACCAACGCTTCGCAGATTATGGGAATCACGCCTCTGCTTTACCTCCGAAACATCATAAATTACACCACTCATCACGCACGAAATTCAACTCTAACACATACACGATAGAATATAAATTCGCGTGTCTTTTATATAGATTGTAGCAATTACAACGTATAGTTTAATAAAAGCGTATGTGCGATTTATAAGTTTCTCTGTTTCAATTTCTATTGTTTGGGGAATAAGGTTTAATTTCGAATGTTATGAAGAATCAATATCAAGTGAGTTAACGCGTGTAATCTCTGGGGGTTACAGTAACCCCGAAGCTTTGTGGGGTGGTTTGGAAGTTTATGAAGGCGCACTTGTTTCTGGGGGATTACAAAAACTGTTATTGTGTTTGTATCATACGCGAGGGGGAGGGGGGAGGAATAGGGGGTCTTTATGAGTTAATAAAACGTGAAAATTGGCAATGTGTAATGCGGTGCTCTTGTTATTCAATCGTCTAATGATATTTTTATTAATGGGCGCGCCGTCTGCTCTGATGGGGATTTAATTTAATATAACCTTGTGAGTATGTTCAAAGAAGATAAAGATATATAAATGTATTTATTTGAGCTACACTGACTCTGCGTCGCTATGAATTAAATTTTTCAAAAATCCCGTGGGAACTGTTTCATTTTTTGGGATAAAGGAACACTCCTTGGATAATATTTTACCCGCCGTGAAAGCTCCGTCAAAATCGGTTCAGATGCGGTACCAAAGGTCCAGACAAAACAACTGGCATGGCAGAATAGACAAAGATTGTAAAAAAAAGTATTTTATTGTGCGTTTAAATAAATTAAAATATTAATATATTTTTTCAATAGGAGCTGATAGATAGCAAGATAGGTAGGTACATCATAATAGAAAGCGGTCTAACTTGGTATGACAGTTTTTATTAAATCCATTATAAATTCCCAAATTGCCCCTACCGGAAATCGAACTGGGACCTTCCACTTACAAAGCGCTCACTACTGTGCCAGGGTAGTCGTCAAAATTCGAGGAAGGTTATTAGCCTATTAGTAATTAATGTACAAAAAGCCCAAAGGATCTGAATTCAAAACAATGCAATAATAGTTTTCCCACTTGACATGTCCTATCAGTAAATCTTTCACTAATGCTCTCCCGTCATACAATATTCGTGCGAATATGATAACCATTTTACCATAACCCCTCGACCTTCATACATTCCCATAAAACGTAGCTCATGTTGTACGGGGTTATATAATACAGGGGTCAAGTCAGCTGGTTGCGATGGAACCATGCCCCATCATAAGTTTGTTCTCCAGAGACGAATTATGAGCGTATTTGGAAATCGTCACACCAAACTATGCGAGATTCTCCCACGCTTTTCGGTAAATGGTTTATAATTCAATTCAAGTTTATTAGAATAGGGTTATAGGATCTGTACTCAATAGAAATATTACCTAACAAGCGGACACCCGCGACTTCGTTCTCTCTATATGTTACTCCGTAGTATGAACTTAAATCGTACCAAGTTTCGTTTCAATCCATTCAGTAGTTTTTGGGTGATGCCCGCGCACAAATGTACAGACAAACAGACAAACAGACAAACAGTTAAACAGACAAACAGACAAAAATTTCAAAAATAGCTTTTTTACGTTCTATTCCTTATCCCTAACATCTCCCAGTTATTATTTTGCAAAAATCTTCAATGTACAGATACGGCAAGTCTTTGATTTTAATATATGTATATACTTAGATAGATTTAATTTTTTCTAATTTTATTTTTTTATTTTATTATTAGCAAATTTATATTGCAAATAAAAAAGAAAAAATTAGTTCTTATTTTTAGTTTTGGTTGATTTTTAATTTGGTTCAGCTTTACTTAACTCCCCTGGTGGGCGTCGCGCGTCGTGCCAAAAATGAATTCAAGCAAGCCCTAATTCCTGAAATCCCCATCGTACCGACCTAAAAGACCTACAGTCAAATCGAAAAGTGTTAATATTTAACGAGCCAACTTTTCAATGTTAAAAATTCCCTCACCCCCTATTATTTTCATCGCCCCCAACTCGATAACGCTTTTATGTTCCCCCTTACGTATCTGCCTACTTGGCGAAATAAAAAAATATTGAAAATAAAGAGTAAATTTTAAGTTAAAATTGACTTTGACGGATGACAGCTCGAGCCTGACCCCTGACCGTCTTGCGCTCAAATATTCATGGCGTCAACACCTGCGGAAGATCGCTTTACACTTACGGCTGTCAGTGTACCCTAGTCCCTACCTACAGTATAAAATCTTCTTTATTCTTCTTATTAGTATTTATTCTTCTACAAAAGGTTGCCTGGATGAGATCGCCTCAAGCGATATGGCCGCCTTTGTGCAATTTCTTATACTTAGTTTGTGTTTTCTCTCTATTTGTTGCAATAAAAGAAATTCCTAGGAAAAGCGAAGAAGAAGAAGAAAATAAGTGATTGGCTGCGTCGACGTTATTTTTTAACCCCCGACGCAAAAACGACGGGGTGTTATAAGTTTGACGTGTCTGTGTGTGTGTGTGTGTGTGTGTGTGTGTGTGTGTGTGTGTGTCTGTCTGTTCCCCTGTGGCGCTCAAACGGGTGGACCGATTTGAATGCGGTTTTTTTTGTTTGAAAGGTGAATTAGTCGAGAGTGTTCTTAGCTATGTTTGATGAAAATCGGTCCAAGATGGCCGCCGCTACAAAATGGCGGATGATATATTTTTTCACAACTCCCTTGATATGGGTATCAAATGAAAGGGCTTGACTAGTAGAATAGCACTATTGCAAATTCAAGATGGCCGCCGCCACTAAATGGCGAATGTCATGGGGTTTTTTAAATTTTCAATTTACACTTGTATCAGCTGCGCCCTCCTGCCCCCCCTTGGCGACGCCCTTGTTCCAAACCCTAGCCATAGCCCATAGGTACCTTGTATAAGGAATGAAGGACGCTTCGTTCACGTAGAGTCACCAAAATATTGTTAAAAGGAGTCACTGGAATCGTTAGGTAGAGCCAAATTACAGTACGCTAGCTTAGCTTAGCTCTGTAGTTCGTATTATGAACTGTGTGCTTAGTCTAAAGCGGAGCACTCGAAAACGAACTCGAAAACTATTGATCGATTTCAGAGTAAAATAGACCTAAAATGGCTTGTATTAAGGTTTGAGTTCGCCAATACATTCAGCATTCGAACAATGCTGAATGTATTTGCGAACTCCAACCTTAATACAAGACATTTTAGGTCTATTTTACTCTGAAATCGATCAATAGTTTTCGAGTTCGTTTTCGAGTGCTCCGCTTTAGACTAAGCACACTGAAGTATGAAACGATGTCGAAGCTAACTTAGTAGGTATTGTATTTTTAACCCCCGACGCAAAAACGACGGGGTGTTATAAGTTTCACGTGTCTGTGTGTGTGTGTCTGTGTGTGTGTGTGTCTGTGTGTGTGTGTGTGTGTGTGTGTGTGTGTGTGTGTGTGTGTGAGTGTGTGTGTGTGTGTGTGTGTGTGTGTGTGTGTGTGTGTCTGTCTGTTCCCCTGTAGCGCTCAAACGGGTGAACCGATTTGAATGCGGTTTTTTTTGTTTGAAAGGTGAATTAGTCGAGAGTGTTGTTAGCTATGTTTGATGAAAATCGCCCAAGATGGCCCCCACCACAAAATGGCGAATGTCGGGGGTTTTTTAAATTTTTAATTTATACTTGTGTATTTATATACGGAACGCCTGCCGTTGCCAGGCGGGTGATCAGTCATAACTCATCATCATCATATTATGTGGACCATTTCATCCAAAACTTAGTCAGCTCAAGCTTAGCTTAAGCTAAACTTAGCCAAGTTAAAGTTTAATTCGCGGTGTGGCTCGTTCCTAATTATACTAATAATAATATGTAGGATGTATTTAAAGCCTGGCAGCGCTAGATGTTCGGTTGGTGGATATTTGTAATTCGCAACGTATTTGATACGACTGCGGTCCCTTAATGAGTCGGGTGATGCGGAGTCGAGCTCTAATACACCACAGACCAATGAAGTTTAGACAGGACATCATCGATATTATATTATGTAGGTTGATTACCACAATAATGTGGGATGACGATAACAAGTATAAATTGAAAATAAAAAAAACCCCCGACATTCGCCATTTTGTGGCAGCGGCCATCTTGGATTTGCAATAGTGCTATTCTACTAATCAAGCCCTTTCGTTTGATACCCATATAAAGGGAGTTGTGAAAAAATATGTAATCCACCATTTTGTAACTCCAGAACGCACGAACCGATTTCCACGGTTTTGCATTCGTTGGAAAGGTCTCGGGCTCCGTGAGGTTTATAGCACAGTTATACACAGTATAGTTTAAGAAAAACACGCGAACTAAGTCGCGGGGGTCAGCTAGTTGATTATATAATTATACTACTGCTGTGAATTTTTTCAAGTTGCTATATACTGCCATTTGGCAGTATATAGCAATATTTAACTCGTTCCAGCAATGCGCGAGACGGCATTTCAATCATGTACATTAATAATAATAATTGTTATAATGTTATTTTTAAAAAAGAGCAACCGCCGAGTTTCTTGCAGGTTCTTCTCGGCTGGAACTGCATTCCGAACCTGTGGTAGACTCAATCGACGATTCAAAAGCACTTGTAAAAGTTTATTTGAATAAAAAACTTTTCTATTCTATTCTATTCTATTTGGCTGATAGAGGGGTGGGGGGGGGGCACTTGACTCTAATAAAAATTAGCACTTTAAAACATCATATTTTACAAATGGATCTAGAAATCGAAAAATGATGTTCCCACACCCACAGTATTTTTAAAAGATTTCCTTGTTTACTACAGAACCCTAAAAACATACTTCCTACTTACTAGTGCCACTTCTGCCGGATTGTTAGTGCACACGAACCTCAAATTGCTTGCCAACCCCGGATTATATTTGATACGGCGCTAATCAGTCTCACTTACACGTTAATTGCTTTTCGCGCCGCCCTCTAATAAATAATACTTGAGTCGCAGTAGGTACCGGCGGTAACGAGAATTATACCTACCCACATACCTCTAGGTAGGACCTGCTACCTGACTTGTGACTACATATTAGGTACGTTAAGGTGGAAAATAAAATCGGCAAAGTGCAAATTTTGCCAAGCTGTGTTGGGGCTCTATAAGGGTTTCCAATCAAAAATACAAAATTTTATATATTACTAGATGATGCCCACGGCCTCGCCCGTGTGGATTTAGGTTTTTAAAAATCCCGTGGGAACTTTTGATTTTCCAGAACAAAAAGTAGCTTATCTGTAGAAACCCGTCCCCAAAACGGAAAAATCCCGTGGGATCCCCACGATTTTGGAATACAATTCCTTACAGCATCAGGGTTGAGGAGTTGGTTGTACCTAGTCGAGCTCATTCAACGATAAAGTCTTTAATTGGTACCCCCAATATCAATTTAAATAACCGAAAGTTTCTAAAACCCATTAGTTTTGGGGATTAGGTCCCCTACAGCATCAGGATTGAGGAGTTGGAATCCAAATTTTTTATAGAACAGGGTCGCAATGTTTCTCTATCGATTAAAAAAATAATTACGCAAATCGGTTCAGAAATCTCGGAGATATCGGTGTACATAGGTAGAAAAACACAACTCATCCTTTTTTGAAAGTCGGTTAACAAAAGTAGCCTATGTTACTTCTCTGCTTGTATGTGAAGGTCCCGTCAAAATCGGTTCAGCCGTTCCGAAGATTAGCCCGTTCAAACAGACAGACAGACAGACAAAAATTTTAAAAACGTGTGATTCGGTTATGGTAGCGTTTAAATAACCATATGAGCTTAATATGAGATAGTTATTTCGATATTACAGACAGACACTTCAATTTTATTTATTAGTATAGATGTATGTTTGTTGTTTGTTAATTTTATAAGTGTATGTATGTTGTTTAGCCCGCCAACCCGCATTGGAGCAGCGACGTGGCGGGTCTATGCTCTAAATCCCTCTCTCCTATGAGAGAGGAGGCCTGAGCCCAGCCATGGGATGTTAAAAGTTGGTAGTGGTTGTGTGTTGTTTGTCCACGCATTTCTCCGAAACTGTTAATCGGATTGTAACCATTCTTTCTGTATTGGCTTACATTTACTTCTACTTAGAGAACAGTGCAAGTTTCATCGAAATCGGTTCGGTAGTTTTCAAGATATGGGCCAAAACGAGTCAGCGTGTCGGCCTGGCTTACCTATTTCACAACATTGAAGACGGTTTTATTTTTCTTAAATTATAGCTTGTTCATTGGCTGTAACTCAATGTATCTATCTAATATAATAAAGCGGAAGAGTTTGTTTGTTTGAACGCGCTAATCTCAGGAACTACTGGACCGATTTCAAAAATTCTTTCACCGTTGGATATGTACGTGATCCCTGAGTGCTATAGGCTATATATTATGTACCACGGGCGAAGCCGGGGCGGACCGCTAGTACTGAATAAATGGTGCAAGGCCAGTGTTGGGTAGCAGTGATCGTCCAAATGATAAAAAGTATAAATTTAAAATTTAAAAAACCCCCGACATTCGCCATTTTGTGGCAGCGGCCATCTTGGATTTGCAATAGTGCTATTCTACTAGTCAAGCCCTTTCATTTGATACCCATATTAAGGGAGTTGTGAAAAAATATGTAATCCGCCATTTTGTAGCGGCGGTCATCTTGGACCGATTTTCTTCAAACATAGCAAGCACACGCTCGACTAATTCACCTTTCAAACAAAAAAAACCGCATTCAAATCGGTCCACCCGTTTGAGCGCCACAGGGGAACAGACAGACAGACACACACACACACACAGAGACACGTCAAACTTATAACACCCCGTCGTTTTTGCGTCGGGGGTTAAATTTAAATTAAAATAAAAACTTGTAGATTTCGCGTGTGTCACAAAACAAACCTAAGTATAATTGGGTGGTTGTCTATGAGTGACAGGATTTCTGACGAGTGACGTAGGTATCGTGACAGACAAATTGCCGACAACGCCTCAAATAATAGGAGCGATTTGGATTGGAAACTCAAATTCTGTTCACGTCACAGTATTGCCTTTTTAGTCTAGCGGTTAGTATGATTGTGGATCGTGAGGTCCCGGGTTCGATTTTCGGGTCGGGACAAAAATTGTTAGTGCCAGACGCGATTTGGTGGTTGGCGGTGTTTCACGCCCGTATCTCGGAGAGCACGTTAAGCCGTCGGCGTCGGTCCGTTTTTATCACTTTCATAAAGCCCGCCAACTCGAATTGGAGCGGCGTGGCGGGTCTAAGCGCCGCTATTTGCATGGCATGTCTTTTCCGGTAGGGTGGTATCCAGCCACGGCTGACGCCTCCCACCTCCCCGAGACATTTTAGAAATTATAAAATCCCAAATTGCTTCAGCCGAGAATCGAACCCGGGACCTCCCAGTTATAAGACCACAGCGCTCACCACTGCGCCAGGGGGGTCGTTAAAATTATAGTAGTTACCCTCACGCTATGCCGATTATTGTCATCAAACGTCGGTCTTCGATAGGTACTGGTGCGTCTCATTTCGACGACTAATTTGAGACAAAATGACATGCGATCGGCGATAAAAAATTTAAAACATTTTCCGCTCCATATTACCGACTCACAACAGAAAAAACGTACCTACTTATATCATGTTGATTTGGATTCAAAAATATCCAGTCTAGTCCAGATCCAGTTTTTGCTGATGCACTTTTGCAATTTATATATTACTAGCTGACCCCCGCGACTTCGTCCGCATGGATATAGGTTTTTAGATAGGATCGGATCGGATCCCATAATTATTTTATGTACCTAAACTAAATGTAGCCTAAGTTACTCCTTATAACATCACCTATCTGCCATTGAAAGTTTCGTCAAAATCGGTCCAGCCGTTTCGGAGATTAGCTGGAACAAATAAACAGACCGACAAATATAAATTTAAATGCACGCCAGCTTAAAATAACCAGTACGTACAAAGATCCGGGTACCAAGTTATTTGAACCCAATCAATGTCTGTCATTTCTGAACTAAAAAACCTATGACCTTGAAATATTTACGGGACAATAGTTAAAGAATGAGTAAAATCGAACGACGCGTTAATGAATTACAACTAAATACAAGTTTTACCTTTCTTCCCCTCTCCCAAGGGAACCGTGCTGAATTTCGGGATAAAAAGTATCCTATGTCCTACCTCGGAGTATAAACTCAAATCGTACCAAGTTTCATTCGAATCCATTCAGTAGTTTCGGCGTGATGCGCGGCCAAGATACAGACAGACAGACAGACAGACAGACAGACAGACAAAAATGAAACAAATTGCAGTTTTGGTTTCAGTATCGATTATAGAGTGCCCTCCAAAAGAAATTTTCAAAATATCTTCAATGTACAGAATTGGATCTGTTACAGTTTTATTATATTATAGATAGAAGATAGATAGATAGATAGAAGAAGATCAGAATACGTCTTGAAAGCGTCCGTAGTGGGAGGAAATTCAGAAAACTGATGATAAAGAAAACGGGAGATACAGTTTGCTATTGCAGCTACATATCTATTGGAACAGCTGGTAAAGCAAAAGGTCAACAATGCACCCGATCTGAGTAGGTATCTACAGGAAAATCCGGCTGCTATTTATCTAGATTTATATTTCCACTTCAGTAAGTAGGTAGGTGGGTAGGTAAAATAAATACATAATTGAAACGTGAATCATTTTGAAAACTTTACCAATAACAGAAACAACAAAAAACATAAAAAAACTTTTTCTCATAATGGAAGAGAGACCGATGCGTTCATTTTAAACTGCATTAAAAAATAGATCGTAATGGCCGCGCGGGAGTCACGTACGTTTATAATCTATGCAATTACCATCTACCTCCTTGCCTCGAAGATATCAAAAGCAGAGAGATGTCACATAACTAGAGGAGCTAACTCAGGAGTTACTTTTGAAAACATTACCTCGGTTCTAGTGGTAAAAAGCACTCACCTGATTTGGTACAGAGACCTAATATGACTGTGGTTGCTTTAGTGAGAGATCTCGATATGATCTAGGAGTAATTACCAGAAAAACTGTATTTTATTTTGTTTATATTATTTAAAATCATCGAGTTAATAAATATTATTTTCTCAGAAAGTTTCATTTCATCATTTGATATTCTCAGATGCTGTGACATCACAAGCTTGTTGATCCGGGCGATTAATACCTAGTCTATGTATTACCTTTTCACGGCGCAGACGTTCAGTCGATATTGATGAAAGACGCAGAGATAGCTTACATTCCAGATACTAAATACATTGGTGTTCTCCATTCAGGAACTGTCTCAAATCTCAATCAATGACATTTTTATACAAACTAATATCTATCTCTTTTACTCTTGTTACATTGACGTAAGAATTTTTTAAATATTATTTTAAGAGATTATTACGCTTTACGAATATAAGCTGTTACAAAATATTATAATCACCTGTCACAGCATAAGAGTTAAGTACATATGTCATAAATAGAGCGTTATATTATTGGGAGATAGAGTAAAAGCTAATCCAGCATCAATGATTGACAAAAAGCACGGCTGGTGTTCTTTGAACGCCCGCGCCAGTTAGATTGAGGCCATTTTGAAAAGACATTGCACGCTCTAGTAATATAACATCTCTCTGATTAAAACTGTATTACAATGTAATTGGGATCCTAAATTGTCACTAAAGCGACCGTTTTCGGGGACGGAAATAGCATTTTTTTACATCAAATCGATTTCGTTTAATGCAGTTTTGAGACAATTGTTTTCTTGCCTCCTATTTTTTTGATTTTTTGTATTTGTATAATTTGAGGTTTTGTGGACGGGAAGTTGAAATGGACTGTTCTAAAGACAATTTGATAGTTTTAATATAGATACATCTTCTGAGCATATTTCTTTCGTATTTTTTTAAGTATAAGTAACGAGTTGATGCCTGCGACTTCGTCCGCGTGGATTCATATATATCTCATACAAACTTTCAACTCTTATTTAACCCCCTTACGGGTTGAATTTTCAAAAATCCTTTCTTAGTGGATGCCTATGACATAATATCTGCATTCTAAATTCCAGCCTGATCCGTCCAGTGGTTTGAGCTCTGCGTTGATAGATCATTCAGTCAGTTAGTCAGTCAATATTTAGTCTAGCCCGTGCTTTTTATTTTAAAGCTTAATACTAACTCCATAATGAATTAAAATGAAACCCTTCTTTATTATGATGCAGAAGAAGAACTTATTATGGTAAGTTCTCAATTTTTTGACTAACGTCTGCTTATTATTCTAAAGTCTAAACCATTACATAATATTATAGGGAATTAATTCTCTTACAATACATGAGTGATCAACATAAATGAAAAAAAAAATATGGTTCCAAAATACTTCCTTGCAACAAGAATAAAGTTCGTAAAGTGAAACCCGACTACTCATAATAATAATAGTATAAAATTGCGGGGCAAGCACCTTGTGGCGCCATCTGTTATGTCTATCTGAAACTAACTTAATGTTCCAGTTTCACTTCTCGATTTTTTTCGCATACAAAACGTAGCCTATGTCACCCGGACCATAACAATGAATAATTAATTTACACCTCATTGATTAAACTCGGCCCAGTAGTTTAGGCGCTACGGTGGGACAAAAAATCGGATACAAACATACATTCATACATAGACTGCTAAAATTAACTTCCTGACTTCTTGACTGATATGACCCTTCCTTTTGGCTTTACGTAGTCGGGTTAAAATATTGATTTCAATTTTTCGTAATAATAATATCTAGCAAAAAATATCGTCATTTCAATCGATAAAGTACCTGTATCATCTATGACTTATGGATCCGAAACAATAACATGGTCGTCAATTAGGTCACATAAGACGGCTCAAGGCCACGGGCTTTGGAGAGAGCTACCCCACCACCAACACTACAGCCTTTTAATTTTAACGCCCCACGACTGGGCACAGGCCTCCTCTCATAGGAAAGAGCGATTTAGAGCTTAGACACGCCACGCTACTCCAACGCGGGTTGGCGGGCTTTAACGACGATTGTCACAAGATAGTGATAGTAACCGGGACCGACTGCTTAACGTGCTCTCCGAGGCACGGCGGTGAAACACCGCCAACTACCAACTCCGGGCTGGCACTGAGAATTTCTTGACAGAAAAACCCAATTTAAATTTAACCTACCTAATAATTTTTTGCCCGATCCAGGAATCGATTACTGCCGTGCCATGACAATACACTGTATCTTCAGATACAGTGTTTTGTCGTAACATCGATAAATGAGCTCCTCGCACAAGGTTACATATAATGGCTATTGAATATTTCTACTAATTTTTATAAATACTGTGAAACTCCATAGAAAAATACACTGTATCTTGTAAAGTATGTGTATCTGTTTTGACTAAACACTGCATCATCAATTAATACTTACAGTGTTTTGTCAAAACACAACTCTTGATTTTGTCGACCGCCATATATGCGTACAGTGTTTTGTCATAACAAACTCGCGACTCGGAAGCCAACGACAGTTTTTTCATTACTAAGTATATTAGATAGTTCAGTAACCTTAATAATCCAACCTTGCGTCAAATCGTGTAGTTCTGATTTTTTGCATACTTTTTCATGATGTTAGCCAAACGGAACTTTGTCAAAAATCGAAAAAACCGCGAAAATTTCGGTTTTTTGTCAGATTTTGGCGATTATAATCCAAAAGGCTAGTTCTTGATGAGGTTTTTCTATATGGCTGCATAATAACGAATCCATTTCAATACATATTTCAAATTCAAAAAAATTAAACAAATATTGAAGATTTTATTGCCAATTCCCAAAAAAATCAAAAAATCGCGATTTGCCAAAAAGGCATGATTTTCAGATACAGTGTTTTGTCATGGCACGGCAGCGAACCCGGGACCTCGTGATATGTAGTTGAAAAGGCTAACCACTAGAGGTAGTTAGGCAATGAGGAGAGAGCTACGCCCTCTGCATAATTAAATCAGAAATGTGGAGGAGCAGTCTAGGCGGTCTAGGTAACTAGAGTGTTAAGGGGATAACTTAAAAAAAAAAGTCTTAGTACATAATATTTCGTTTATTTTATTAAAACGACGTTTCTCAGCCAGTTCGTTGAAAACATGTAACAATTTACAATAAGTATGTATAGCTTTTAAGTTTTCTTTTCTACACAATATTAAGCTTAATCATTAATAATAATTATATTTTAAGTACGTTTTTATAAGCTACTATGTACAAATTTAATTACATAGACATGTGAATAAAGCTGATCGCACATCAAACAATAGGTACACGCTGTACGTGCCGTACGCGATGCATGTCTTCATTCTGTTACGCGCGTATTGTTTACTGATGCTATACAAGATAAATCGTACGTCAATATTATATGCGAACAGCTGAAGAGTTGCATTAATTTAATTAATTATGTTAGTGTACATATTTTATAGTATGAATGTAAAACTTGTTGCCTGCTCTTCACTATCGCCGATAAAATCGCCAGCAATCGTCACGACTCACAATCATCCTGCAAGCATCCACACGATCGCGATCGTCCCTGAATGAATTCCCTTTGATGCGTGCCCAAAAACCGACAAGTCACCCGTCGCCACGATCACTGACGACTGACGGCGATGATCGGCGACTACAAGCGATAAGCCCTTCACACGATCGTGCACGCGTGTAATCGTCTACAGTCGCCGATTGTGAAGAGGAGGCTTTACGCATTAAGTATCGACTTATTAGCTTACGTTGATAGTAAAAATGTAATTTGAAGTCGATCGACCACAGACCACGTATGACGTAATGTCTACATAAATTAATTTCAATTTTAATTGAATTATCGTGCATATGTAAATGGTTGTATACAAGACTTGAACTACTGATAATAACTTACTGTGATGACACACATACACATACATGATAAGGTAACTGAAAAACAATCCTTATCACGTTTTATACCAGATTTTTAATCCAGTTGAGTTGCTTTATTTTGTAATGTTTTATTTAAAATCTAAGTCATTCGCAGCAATCATAATAGAATTAATTATTCAGATTCGAAGATGACGAATTTATAAAATAAATTGATGAGCAATATAATTGTTATTATGTATATACAGACCTACATTTATTTTAATTAAGTAATTTTATTTCGTTAAGTATACATTTTGACTTATAATATAAAACTGCTAATAATATAATACTGTTCGAATTATTTACAACAATTTATCCTAATTCCTATATAATATAGTTAATCTCATATGATTCAATACACTAAGTGATAAAATTATGCGAAAAGCGATTTCTACAAAAGCATATTATTTACATTTGGACTATCACTATAAAAAGATACTATAAGTAGGTACCTACTGTATCTATACCTCTAGTGATGGGATTTTTGAAGTAATAAAAATAGTATTTACAAAAGAAACGACAGAACGTACGACGTACGTTGCGTTCGGAACAGGTAGTGAACCTGTTTTACTAACCGACTTCAAAATGAGGAGATTATCAATTCGACACGTAGGTATTACATATTATGTATGTAATATTAATTGAAATAATAATAATTATATTCCTTTATATCTATTAGGGCTTCCAAACAAATAATTATACCTACAGAATTTTATATGTTTATGTATGTCTGTTTGTTTGACCACGCATTTCTTTGAAATAATTATAAATGAGAATTACTTAATATTTAGTTTCGTATTTTTATTAGCTTACATTTACTTCAACTTAGTGAACAGCAAGTTTCATCAAAATCAGTTCAGTGATTTTCAAGACACTTTTCTTTTTGCAGTTATTCTTCATTTCGGTATATTGGAGACTGCAGTCAGTTTAATTTTTCTTAAATAATTATCTTGTGATGCATTCTAATAAACTTGGAGATTAAGGGTCGTGGCATACTAGAGCAGAATCGAAGCGCAACGAAGCGAATCGAAAGAAAAATTCACGGCATATTGCCATTTACGAGTACCTACCTATCTCTACAAAACAAGGCATTAATATCTATAAAAAAAGACGAACGAATGCGCGCGAACTTGGCGCGCCTTCGTACGGACTCATTGTGCCTTGTTTTGTAGAGATAGGTGCTACTATGCCCTGAACATTTTTAAAGTGAAAACTTCTTTACTGGTTACTTGGTTGAACAAAAATCATAGAACTTGTCACCGCACGCGTCCAGTTTTCATTTCTATCGGCAGTCTCCAAAGACTGCTTCGCATTTTTTTTTCGATTCGCTTCGGTGTGCTTCGACACTGCGCAAATATGCCCCGACCCTTGGAAGCTGATGTATGCGTCTGGGGAGACTTAAGGGTATACACTTAACTGACACCTTTATTTTTGTAAAAACAGATCATTTCCTAATCTCAACATATAGGTGAAGCGACAGGCGGCGGGTGAGGTGGGGGCGCTTGACCAGGTGCGTTCATAAACGACCCCTGACTCCCCGCCCAGGGCTGAAGATTCTGTAGAGCATTTAAAGCGGTGTTCGATGGGGGCGCCTGTGTATTGGGCGGGCTCTGGTAATGAAGCGCTGACAGCTGCGCGGAGCCCGGAGGCGGTTCTGGTATGTAGCCTTTGCTCAGCGCTTCCGCTTGAAGGGATAACATCAAGCGGTTGGCCGCTTGGCGTTCCGCTTCCCGCTCCTCTGCCGTTTGTCTTCTGTAACAATGGAAATGAGAGTGAGTTCGGGGTTACATCAAAGTTATTTTGGTGGGTCTATGTTCTTAACCACGGTCATATTATGGCAGTACTGGTACAATTTTAAATTTTTGAAGTTATACTTCTAAAGGCGCATTATGAAAAAACGATGAGTGAATTTTTATGATACGCGCGCACAGGGTGACACAAAAAACGACATGTTGAAGTTGGCAACGTCTGACAGTCGAGAGCAGAGCGTTAAATCTAACCTAACCTAACCTCTCGACTGTCAGACGCTTCGCAAACAAACATGGCCGTCTGTCACGCCATCTAGTGTCTGATTGCAAATGGTTTGCATGCAAAGAAGTATAACTTCTTACGCATATGTACGTGTTATTACACACATCTTTTTTTTTCAGAAGAAATCCCAGAGAACATATTTGGAAAAGTCTCTTAACAAGTTTCCTGTTTCAAGTTCGTATTAGAATTAGAAGGGGCAATTTGAGAATTCATCATCATTATCAACCCAGTATGGCCCCACTACGGGCACAGGTCTACTCTCAAAATGAGAAGGGGTTAGGCCGTAGTCTACCACTTGGCCAAGTGCGGATTGATAGACACACGCCTTCGAGAACGTTATGGAGGATTCTCAGTTATGCAGGTTTCCACACGGTGTTTTCCTTCACCGTTAAAGCAAGTAATATTTAATTGCAACGCACATAAATCAGAAAATTTGAGATGCCTGCCGGGGATCGAACTCGGTCCCTTCGAAAGGAAAGTCAAAGTCTTTTGAGAATTCATAATTTGTGTTCATTAAACTCCCAAGCTTTTTCCAAGTTAGTTCGCTTCCATCTTAGACTACATCGTCACTTAATGCCTGCCGGGGATCGAATTCGGTCCCTTCGAAAGGAAAGTCAAAGTCTTTTGAGAATTCATAATTTGTGTTCATTAAACTCCCAAGCTTTTTCCAAGTTAGTTCGCTTCCATCTTAGACTACATCGTCACTTAATGCCTGCCGGGGATCGAACTCGGTCCCTTCGAAAGGAAAGTCAAAGTCTTTTGAGAATTCATAATTTGTGTTCATTAAACTCCCAAGCTTTTTCCAAGTTAGTTCGCTTCCATCTTAGACTACATCGTCACTTAATGCCTGCCGGGGATCGAACTCGGTCCCTTCGAAAGGAAAGTCAAAGTCTTTTGAGAATTCATAATTTGTGTTCATTAAACTCCCAAGCTTTTTCCAAGTTAGTTCGCTTCCATCTTAGACTACATCGTCACTTAATGCCTGCCGGGGATCGAACTCGGTCCCTTCGAAAGGAAAGTCAAAGTTTTTTGAGAATTTATAATTCGTGTTAATTAAACTGCCATACTCCTTCCAAAGTTAGCCCGCTTCCATCTTAGTCTGCATAGTCACTTATCTTACCATCGTGAGATCATAGGGGTAAAACTTGCCTTCGAATAAAAAAAATATACCTATATTTAGCAGAAAACGGTATAAACTATTCATTATCATGGCCAATTAGTAGTGTGTTCTCATTAGTGGATGTGTTTGTCTGGTGGCGGGTTGCGACTAGTGGCCGGTGAAACATTCACACTGATTGCTACAGCTGAATTATTTACATCCTGTTCTATAGGCGCTGGTCACAGGCACACTGGCTGTTTATCCTTACCTGCTACCTTAGTATACCTACCACGACGGAAAGATGAGTGCGTGAGGGCTTGTTTGTTTTTCTTACCATTTTCCTAATTTACTGAGCTGGTATTATAAATGCGAAAGTGTATCTGTCTGGCGCAACCGAACCGAACCTGAACCGATCTTGAAATACCTAGATTTAAAAATAGTTGTTCACTAGTTGACAGGTTTAAAAATAGTGCTATCATTTTCCGCAGGGAGCATTGTGAAAGAGATAGGAATAGATTTTAGACCTGTCGTTTTAGTTTATTATTGGTTTAGAGATTGTGTAAAATTAGTCCCATTGACTGTAGTGTATTTTTAAACCTTGACAGGTTTAAAAATCTATCGACCCCGAGCATTTTTCTGATTTGATCCTGTAAGCTAACATTTGTAGTCAGGGACAAAATATTTGTACCTATTTATACGTAGATCGATGTATACTTTTACAATAAAGACATACTTCTTCCGATTAAGTGGCATAATAACAAAATTATGGGCGACCAATGGACAAGTTTCCAATATATTTTTTTAATTTATTATAAAATTTAAGTAAAATAAAACAAAAATCTGAAAGAATTATTAAATTATCTCAAAAACTGTAAAAGTTATTGAACTTTAAAGTTGCTAATTTCGTTTCACGCGGCTCTCTAGCATATTATAACGTCATCCAACCCGCTGAGAGGTATTTTTTTCATGTAAATTTACTTGTTTTACCAATTTTTCCGAGATTACTGAACCGATTTGCGTGATTCTTTTTTTAATCGACAGCTGAGGATGTTTGCAAAATGGTTCCATAGATTTTATCGATTTTTTTTAATTTTTTACCTCCGAATAGACGCTGTGACGTCATATTACTCGTGTGAGAAATTTTGCGTTTAAAATACATGAACTTAAATAATTAATTTCTCCTTCATTTATTGATGGATTTCAAAATTTTTTCACTGATTTATTAGTTTTATCTATATTTGAATACCATAGTGTTCAAAATGATATTTTCAACTTCAGGAAACTTCCTCATTGAAAATTGTCACAAACGTACCCAGTCTCCCCTACTACGAACTCGCACAATCCACTGAGCGTACATTTACCGATAGCCCAGTGTCGATAATTTTTGAAACCGTTTTTTACCCTAAAACCCCCCCCACTTTTTTTTCCCGAGCTCAGATCGCCCGTAAATTATTTTTCCTTTTATTTTTATAATATTCTCCTCCTTTTCCAATGGGTTTCATCCTACTGTGATTTTCTTTTACTTTTTATTATTTTTAAAGGGATCTACCCCGGTGTACGAGGCTTGCCGTCTTTTGTTGATTTTTAATTTTCAACCCCCGACGCAAAAACGACGGGGTGTTATAAGTTTGACGTGTCTGTGTGTGTGTGTGTGTGTGTGTGTGTGTGTGTGTGTGTGTGTGTGTGTGTGTGTGTGTGTGTGTGTGTGTGTCTGTCTGTTCCCCTGTGGCGCTCAAACGGCTGGACCGATTTGAATGTTTTTTTTGTTTGAAATGTGAATTAGTCGAGAGTGTTGTTAGCTATGTTTGAAGAAAATCGGTCCAAAATGGCCGCCGCTACAAAATGGCGGATTATATATTTTTTCACAACTCCCTTAATATGGGTATCAAATGAAAGGGCTTGACTAGCACTATGTAAATCCAAGATGGCCGCTGCCACAAAATGGCAAACGTCGGGGGTTTTTTAAATTTTAAATTTTTACTTGTTCCTACAAACATCAAAGGATCTTGGCGCAATTTGCGAACAGCGTTTACACGTTGACCGGCACTTACAGATAGCACTATCATTGGCCAATGTGCATGTACCCACTTTGGCCCGCAATAGCTCTGTTATTATTTATTACACACAGTTCACTAAACTAAAAGCCCGTCATGACCAAAGTAATTAATCTTTAAACGCTCTAACAGTCTCACTTAGCGATGTAAATATTATATGAGGTTTAGAAATTAAACTTGAATCGAATTGATTTATTTCAATTAACATTTAACTGCATAATACCTAGCTGCTCGGACCATGAATTAATTATGTTTGCACATGCCATATCAAAGCCTATATGCCAAAATAAATTACCCTGTAATGTTAGAAGGACGATAGTTAAGTTACCCGTAGTTTCAAGAACTTTGGATACAAAGACGTTCGCCGCGCCGATATACCTACTCGTACGGTGTAGTAGTAGTAGTAGTAGTAGAAGTCTTTATTGCAGCACAGTAACACAAAATGACAAAGATACAGAATAAAATAATATTATAATGTAGGTAAGGTATACCAGAATATGTAATCATGTAAATTATTTACACGTGTTATTTAAGCTGTGATAGCCTAGTGGTTAGGACAACCGACTTCTAATCGGAAGTCGTGGGTTCGATCCCGGGCCTCTAACTTTTCGGAGTTAATGTGCGTTTTAAGTATTTAAATATCACTTGCTTTAACGGTGAAGGAAAACATCGTGAGGAAACCTGCATACCTGAGAGTTCTCCATAACGTTCTCAAAGGTGTGTGAAGTCTGCCAATCCGCTTGGCCAGCGTGGTAGACTATGGCCAAAACCCTTCTCACTCTGAGAGGAGACCCGTGCTCTGTAGTGAGCCGGTAATGGGTTGATCATGATGATGATGATGATTTACACGTAAGTAGGTACATGCAATACGAACTAGGTGTGTTTTTGGGGTTTTCGGTTCCACTCAGATAATAACACAATCAACTTTAGCAATAATATAATAATAATATTAATAATAACACAATCAACGGTTTAGGGTTTTTAATTATTCGTCATAAACGTGCTCATAGGAACTATAGAAAACGCTATAGAAAGGTCACTTCTCAATTTTTTCGTAAATAAAATGTAGCCTATGTCACCCGGTTCATAACGAATCAATAGACACCTCATTTATCAAAATCGGTATCCTTTATATAAAATAAAATCGGTAATCCAGTAGTTTAGGCGCTACAGTGCTACACACAGAATCTCGCACAAAAATCGGACACAAACATATATACAATATACATACATACTTACATAGACTGTTAAAATCATAACCCTTCCTTTGGGCTTTGCCGTAGTCAGGTAAAACAAGTGTAAATTAAAAATTTAAAAAACCCCCGACATTCGCTATTTTTTTGCGGTGGCCATTTTGGATTTGCAATAGTTCTACTAGTCAAGCCCTTTCATTTGATACCCATATTAAGGGAATTGTGAAAAATATGTAATCCGCCATTTTGTAGCGGCGGCTGGACCGATTTTCATCAAACATAGCTAACAACACTCTCGACTAATTCACCTTTCAAACAAAAAAAACCGCATTCAAATCGGTCCTCCCGTTTGAGCGCCGCAGGGGAACAGACAGACACAGACACACACACACACACACACACACACACACACACACACACACACACACACACACATACACACACATACACACACACACACACACACACACACACACACACAGAGAGAGAGACACGTCAAACTTATAACACCCCGTCGTTTTTGCGTCGGGGGTTAAAAATAAGACTAAAGAGGTTGGGACTTGGGAAGTTTCAAAGCGAACAGCTGATGTTACACAGAGTAATAATATCGCCAGCTTGATCCCGAGTCAAGCACGCCGTCGTTCCATAAAGCGTAAAGTTCGCGCTTTTAGCTAAATGCGCAGCCTGAATTATTTATGATCTGTCCCGATCCCTTTGTGGGTTTGCGGATACAGATTATATTATGGTAAAAATTTTATTGAGAAAACGGAATTTCTCGACATGTGCACGACTAATTTTAACGTAATAAAGTATTATTTTAACGTTATAATTTTAACGTTATAAATTAATGAACGCCAGCCGCACGTATGAAAAACGTTACACATTGTCACGTACCGCGTGCAAGCGAGAGGGCATTACAAGCGATAGAGAAGGCATCGATCGGCCTGAGCGTTTGGCTCTCTATGTTTTCTTATGACGTTTTATCACGTAAAATTATCGTCCGTCAACCGACTTTACCAATTTTTTTCGCTATAATGAAAGAGAATATATATCTACCTACCTGATACTTATCTAGCAACAACAAAATTAACTCCGCTAGAAACTATTAATATCTTTAACGCTACCAAGAATTATATTATTATAATAATGAATCCAAATGTTGTAAAATTTATGCGAAAAACGCATAATAATATTATGTAAATTGGGTCATTTATTGTTATGTATGTATGTAGTTTTATTTTTTAAATGTTAAATGCAAAACAACGTAGCGATAAAGATAAGCTACCAGAATATTGCGAATTTACATCGGAATTCAATGATTATGACGAACGTTCGATTTTGATGAAGGATGAGCAAGAGACAAAGTTCGTAAACTAAAAACCGACTAAATAGTATAAAATAATAATTTAGAGTGCAGAAAAAAATATTCAACTACGTACTAATAGAAGAAAGCGCGGGGCAAGCAGCTAGTGTCGCCATCTGTTACGTATATCTGAAACTAACTTAATATGCCAGTTTAGCCGCGCGAACGATTTTTTTGCATATAAAATCACATATAAAATGTAACCAGTGTCATCCGGACCATAAGAAGGAATCAATTGACACATAATTCATCAAAATCGTCCCAGTAGTTTAGGCGCTACAGGAGAACAAAAAATCGCATATAAACATACATACATAGATTGCTAAAATCATAGCCCTTCCTTTTGGCTTTACCGTAGTCGAGTAAAAAGACATCGTCATCATCAGTATGCTTAGTCCCAGTTTGCAGCGCTCCAAAACTTTATAGTATAGGTACTATTGATCGAATCACAATGACTTCAGAGTAAAATAGACCTAAAATGGTATACATTAAGGTTTAAGTTCACCAGTACATTCAGCATTCGAAAACAACCAGTGCGGCGCCCCAAGCAGAAATGTTGTAAAATAAATATTAGAACTATTGTATTACTACCTTAAAATAAGAGGGTTTGGGCTCATTTTGCTCTGAGGTCATTGTGTCGATACTCGAATTTCGATCATCGTTGCCACTACTTAACAAACTGAGACTACCGGCACACTACCGGCACAGCATTGAAGTGTATCGAGATGTGCGAAGTCGTGTGCTAAATATACCTTTTTTTTTTTTTTTTTTTTTTTTTTTTTGACGCTGGGAAATGCATTTACGCACACCCTCCGGAAGCCTTACAGCGAACTGCAATGCTTCCGGAAGGTAGTGTGGGACTCAGGCAGGCCAAGAAGTGGCCAGAATACCCACTAAAACCCAGCGATGTTCCTCCGTGTCGCCTGGTGGCTGGGTTACGGGTACACTTGCGCAATCATCCGCGACCCAGCCGGCGCCGTCCGCCGAGGCAGACCCTCCACCGGGGGACCAAAAGGCCCCCTAACACCGTCTGAGGCGCACCAGGAACATAGTGGTGCGCCTCCCGACCCGAGGCGTCTCAACGGGCGACGGATACGCCATTCCATCACCCGGAGTTCCTCGCCAGAGGCAACCCTCAAGAGGGCCACACCCGCAGGCGACCCTCAAGAGGTTCACCCCTCGTGTAATTTTTTATAGAGGTTTTCTTCCTCGCGGCCCCTCGCTCAGTGCGTGGGGCCCCCGGTTCCGCTCAGTGCGGATTACGGGTTGCCCGACGGTGGCCGAAGCCAGCGCCCACCGGCCACAAAGACCAGCGGACCCGCCGCGCAGGGCGTTTCCACCCCCTCCTGTAATTTTTTAACGAGGTTTTCTTCCTCACGGCCCGAAAGCCTCCCCCCCAATTGTCGCCGCCCGGAGTCTCCACAGTCCACTCTGATGAACAGAGAAGTACCAGGATCCTCCAAGCGGCAACCCCCTGCTGGTTTTGGTCCGCGCCGGGTTTCCCCGGTACCTCCCATATCTGGGAGGCGTTCCCCCATCCGCCACCGGGGGGACGCGCCCGATGGGGGACCAGCAACCCCACACGGGGTGCTAAATATACCTACTGAAATTTAAACGCAGCCTCAGTCCGAACTACAAAATTATGTGTTTACTAAAGACAAGCAGAATATTAGCCATTTTGCCTCTAGTCGAGGCTGCTCGGCATGAGGCAACTCAAGTGGAACAAAACTCAATAGTATAAATTACTATCTGCTCATAATGCAACGTTCACACAGCCTTGAATAATCTCATCATTACGACGGAAAACACCGCAAAGCACTTCAAATTGCAAGATCCCAACACGGATCATAGTATGGTTATGCCGAGCTTACACACCCTGAAAACTCTACGAAAAATTCGAATATCGAAAAACTATAATATCAGAGCAAAATGGACCAAAAACTTGTTATTTTAAAGTCGCAATTCAGTACTTAGAATATTTAATTTGCTACATTTCCGCTTGGGGCGCTGACTGTAAGCGAATGGCTGAATGTCCATTTTACTCTGCAGTCATTGTATTTCGATACTCGAATTTCGATCATCGTTGCCGTAATGTACAAAATCGGCATAAAGGTGGCGGTTCGCGCCGCGACAGAGACAGGAGACCACGACCGGAGACCTTACTTGACGTTAGGAAATGTATAAGCGACAGTTCGCGAGCGAGACAGAGACAGGAGACAGAGACGCGAGACAGGAGACAGCGAGACGGTCGCTGCCTCGGACCAGTAGTGTCTCGTGTCGCGTTCGAAAAGGACGTGTGTTTAGTGTTTAAAAATGAATACTTTTTCTGACGAAGACTGTGAAACGCTGATTGAACTGATCAGACAGCACCCTCCGATATACGATGCACGACTAGACTCCTACAGAGACGAAAATTTGAAGGACAATATTTGGATGAGCATAGCTGAAAGCATAAATAAAACAGGTGAGTTATTTTTATTTTTTTTATTTTGCATAGAATTAATATTTAAAAGGAAACATGTGGAATCAACTTAAACAAGCCGTGTGACATGTTGTTCTTGCCAGTCTACCGCTCCTTGCTGTGACATAAAGTAATCGGTTAATTTTGCTCTAATATCTAGTCCGTTGCTGTTCGAAAACCCTCCTGTTCCACGTAATGAAACGAAATTTGAAGGTAAATTTTCTTCTTGGTTCCATTGATGTACGGACATTAGAGCAGATTCTAAAAATCCATCTCTTAAAAGGTTATGCAAGCAACAGGCAACTAAGATCATATCGGTGCATGTTTCTGGCGCTATTCCGATAGGCGTGTAAAATATTCTAAACACCTGAGACAGCAAACCGAACGCGTTTTCCGATACTCGTCTCGCACGACAAAGGCGGTAGTTAAATATTTCTTTGCTTAAATCGTTTTTTGCAACTCTTCTAGCGTAAGGTTTCATCATAAAAGTATCAAGACTAAATGCTTCATCTCCAACTAAAAAATGTGGTAATATTATGTTCGAATTTGGTAGATTTTTTGGTTCTGGAAAATTAAATTCATTTTTCATGATTTTTTTTCCCATTGTAGACTTTTGGAATATTCCACTATCTCCTTCTTTGCCGTAAGAGCCAACGTCTACTGCAATGAACTTGTAATTATGGTCTACAATAGCCAGAAGAACAATCGAATAAAATTCCTTATAGTTAAAATACAACGACCCACTATTTTCAGGGGCTCTTATTCTCACGTGCTTACCATCAATTGCGCCAGCGCAATTGGGGAATTGCCATTTGTCCCAAAAGCCTTCAGATATAAGCCTAAAATCACTTTCTTTTGGAATAGGCATCAGAATTGGCACTAAAACAATCTTTAAATGTTTCAACACCTCTTTGACTATTTGTGAAATATAAGAAGGTGATATACGAAATGCGAATGATAGCGAAGCATATGTTTCTCCATTTGCCATAAACCTGAAACAAAAAAAAAATATATTATTATTTATATATTACAGATTCGGAATGCCGTAAAAAATGGAAACTAATCAGGGACTCCTACAATAGATACAAGCGCAAACAGAAAAATTCAACGGGATCTGCAGCACCAGCTAAAAATTCAAAGTGGCAATTTTATGAACGTTTAAGATTTTTAGAAAACACACCATCAGAACGGCAAAGCTCCACCAGTGTAGATCAAGAACAGCAAAGCTCCACCAGTGTAGTACAAGAAGTTACCAATACCTCCTCAGAAGTTGGACATGAAGATACTCCTCCCGTAGCCGCAGACGCGTCAGTACATAACACTATTTCAAGGGAGTTAGTAGAACCTGTACCAGGAACTTCTACACAAGAAAGATCTATACCACAAAGTAAAAGTTCCGAAAAATCAACTAGCAAGAATACTAAGAGAAAAAGACAAAAAGAAGATGAATTTATAAAATTTTTGAAAGACAGACATGAAAGCCGAAATAGTACGCTGGAGTCATTGAAATGTCAAGGTCAAGAATCATTCGATGATATATCTACATTTACTAAACACATTGAAACTATGCTAAGAAAATTGAGCGCTCGATCAAGAGCGATGGCAAAAACCGAAATATTTAATATTATCTCCAAGTATGAGATGGGAGATATCGATGGACAAGGTGAACGCCCCTATACAAGTTATTCATATTCTCCAACAAGTGCAGGTTCATCGGGACACCAAACACAAAGTGATTTATCTCGTCGCCAATTGCCATGTACTTCAACTTCATCGTATAATACATATTCGCCAATAAGTGTAGCCTCCACAGAACACCAATCACAAAGTGAATTGATTGACTTAACATCTCGCCAATTGCCAAATATTTCAAGTGAACCAATTCGAAGCATTTTTCACGACGAATACGACCAGAATAACTTAGATGATTTAACAAACTTACCTTAGAGTTAGACCTAATTTTTCTTTCAACGATATTTTTCCTTTTTCACGCATTGTTTTCTTTAGTAAATTTAATACATAATCAAACTGTGTTTTATTTAGCCGAAAATACTTCCTGAATGTATTGTCATCACACATTAGGTGCTTCTTCACTAATAGCGAAAATGATCCTTCTTGACCTCTAGTTAAATATAATTCCTTAATAGGTAACCTTCTTTTAGTTTTGTATTTGTAATAATAGTATAAGAGCAAATCATCGTCTTCTTCTTCCTCCAATAGAAGTTCTACAACTTGGTTTTCCATCATGACACAGAACACAACTGACTCCATCGACACACTCTCCGATACTGAAGAGACCGAGATACTTTTCACGGTCTCCAGTCTCGGTCTCGACCTACAGTACATGCAGAAGAGACCGAGACACTTGTCGCGGTCGCCGGTCGCGGTCTCCGGTCGTGGTCTCCTGTCTCTGTCGCGGCGCGAACCGCCACCTTAAGGCAGCAGTTGTGCAACTAATCGTTGGTGTAATTTAAACTCGTCTACATCATCGTCTAAATTAGTTTAGCTGGAAGCGACCTCGGTTTGAAATAACGTTTGCTTTTAAACTTTTAATGGTGTTTATAATATTATTTTTTATTCTTCGGTGACACTTTAGTTAGTGTTTGACTCCATTTTCACCAGCTGGCTTTATGTCACCAGCGCGTTATGAAAAAATGATGAGAGTGAATTTTTTTTCTGTGACACGAAAAATGACATGATGAAGTTGGAAACAGTCGAGATGTCTCGTCAGACGCTCCGCAAACAAACACGGCCGTCTGTCGCGCCATCTAGTGTCTGATTATAATTAATTTGCATACATAGATTAAAGATGACAGCTGTTTTCCGTCAACAAACTGTTATACACTATACCTACTATATAATTAGTATAATCTACTATATAAAAATAAGTCGGGTTTTCCTTCCTGACGCTATAACTCCAGAACGCACGAACCGATTTCCACGGTTTTGCATTCGTTGGAAAGGTCTCGGGCTCCGTGAAAAACACGCGAACGAAGTCGCGGGGGTCAGCTAGTTTAATTATAGAAAATTGTTTCTAAAAAAACAATGCATTTTAGCCAATAGCGAGAGAGTGTACGCCAATCATTTGTGAATGCAATCATTAGAATAGCTTTAGTTTTTTAGACGTTTCCACCGTAGTTTGACGACTTTAGTATTTTACTCTATTTACTGCAATATATTTACTACAAAATACATAAATGGTTTTAGGGTGATGAAAGTAGATATGATACTTAATTCTAGTTTTTTTAGCCGTTTAAAATTCAAAAGACATCTACTTTTGATCAGGATTTCGGACAATATACCTACCTCCTAATTGATATACTTAATTAGGATACTTTTTATGCTAATGTTTTTCGCTCCAGTTACTTCTAGTGATCTTTGTATATCTTTGGTATTAAGTATGAATATCTTAACTCATCGTGGCCTTTGCTTAAAAGGGGTGAATACACTTTAGTCTAAGTACCACCTTGCTTAAAATATTAAACGCAAAGTTACAGTTTTGAACTTTACCTGTTCCTTACAAAGTAAAATGTAGGAAGGTACGGGCTCTACACAAGAAAGAAAATTCTTTGGCCTGGTATTTTATAAAAGGTTTTGCATTTGAAACCGCGATTCCGTTCGCGTAAGTTTTGGACATTTTTTTTTTAATTTTTTTTATTATTATTTAGTTAAGTATTCCATTTTAGGCAAAGGGGAATATTACTTAGTCATGTTCAGTATGGCTTGGATGGCCTGGTTTTTTTTGTTCTTAAAAAAAATACAAAAAAAAAACCAGGCGAATAAGGAAAAAACAAAAGGTATCTAATTTATTATTAGGTACTACTTATGATTTTAATTATTAATTCTATCAAAGTCTAATAGTTTACATGATTCTAATACTTAATAGTAAATTACTTCAATAGAGTTCCTTGTAGAAATGGTAAAAAAATCCTTATGCTGCGACTTCTTTCATTTCATTTGTCTGTCGAAACTTCATATTTCAGTAGTAGTTAAACTACTAATGGTATCAATTTGTTTGGAATAGTTATTCAAATAATGTTGAATTTTCAAAAATCCTTTCTTAGCGGATTACGCATCCGCTAATCCTTTATAATACTTAGCTATCTGTAAATTTTAGCCTGATCCGTCCAGTGGTTTAAGGTGTGAGTTGACAGATCAGTCAGTCAGTCAGTCACCTTTTCCTTTTATAAATCTAGATAGGTATTTCTACATCAATGTTAGGCAGACGCCAATCAAATGCTTTGGCTAAGTAAAGTGACGACCATTAAAACAATATTACCATCGAGTCTTAACGAGCATTAAAATTGAACACCTTAATCTATACCTTCCTGCCTCCAGACTCACCGACATAGCCTTTATAATTTCGATTACGATAAAAAGGTTTCAATTTAATTGAGTCCCTTTAGGTCACAGCGTGCCATATCTTTGCAAGCCTAAAAGCTTTATTACTACACCCAAATAATTTTATACTTTATCCCGTTCAAATACAATGGGTTTTGCATTGCACAAAATTTTGAATAACAAATCAATTGAATATTTTAACAGTATTTTGAACTCTATTTGAAGTAATATAAGGTTGTATATAAACGGTTTATAAACATGCAAATGAATTGCAAGGACCACTCGGCAAGAATAACTATCTTAATTAGCGAGATACACGGTATTTGTATGTATGGGGCTCTTGAAAATTACTAATGTGGGCGCTTAAGAAAGATAATGCTATCGGCTGATATAAGTCGAGGATTTATCAGAGGTTGCTACTATCTACGTGTAGGAATCCTTTATGAAACACATACAATGCGATGTAGAAAGGACTAAGCGAAGACAATCCTAAAGTCTAAAATGATCTTGACGAGGCACTGCTAAAGCTTGCCCGAGTTGGACATGGGATAGTTTTCATCCCGGAAAATTGCCTTAGTCTCACATTTAATATACAGAATTCAAAAAAAAAACTATAAACGCAATTGCAGCCAACAGCTACTTAGTTGGTAATAAAATTCCAAATCAACGGATGAAAAAAGAATATGATGAAACAATCCTTATCCGACTTAAAATTTAAGCAAATTCCAGAAACGCGTTAGCGACGCGCTTTGCCTGGCGCTTCTGATTTTCTTCTTCGTCAACCGATAGACGTGTCCCTACTGCTGGACATACGAGTAGATCTTTACTTTTTATCCCTGCGGGATTTTAAGAAATATTAGGTACCCCACGCGGACTGATGTTGCGGTCAAAGCGGGCTAGTCCCAAAATTTTCGGTTTAATCCACGTTCGTAACTAAACTTTCGTAACGAACATGTAGTTTTTTTCTTCCTTTGATAACCAGCTACGAAAACAGAATTAATTTGTCGTTTTCGTAACCAGGTTTCGCAACCAGCTACGAAAGAAGATTTTTATTTCCATTTCCGTATCACCACCACCAGATAAACTTTATCTAGCGAATATATTTGATGTTGTGACAATTTTTGTATTGGGTATCTGTCAAAATGTCAAGTTTATTCGCTAAATAAAGTTTATCTGGTGATTGTGAAACAGGCCCTTAGTCTAATAAAGTTATATAAGTAGTTATGAATAATGCATTTTTTTAAATAATAGATTTATAACTCTTTTTTTACCGACATAATATGCAAGTAGAATACAGGTGGTTAAATTTTTCTTAATTAATAACCAGGTACGAAAATGGAAATAAAAATCTTCTTTCGTAGCTGGTTACGAAACTTGGTTACAAAAACGACAAATTAATTCTGTTTTTAACCCCCGACGCAAAAACGACGGGGTGTTATAAGTTTGACGTGTCTGTGTGTGTGTGTGTGTGTGTGTCTGTCTGTTCCCCTGTGGAGCTCAAACGCGTGGACCGATTTGAATGCGGTTTTTTTTGTTTGAAAGGTGAATTAGTCGAGAGTGTTCTTAGCTATGTTTGATGAAAATCGGTCCAAGATGGCCGCCGCTCCAAAATGGCGGATCACATATTTTTTCACAACTCCCTTAATATGGGTATCAAATGAAAGGGCTTGACTAGTAGAATAGCATTATGCAAATCCAAGATGGCCGCCGCCACACAATGGCGAATGTCGGGGGTTTTTTAAATTTCTAATTTATACTTGTCTTAGCTGGTTATCAAAGGAAGAAAAAAATTCCATGTTCGTAACTGGTTAGGAAAGTTCAGTTACGAGCGTGGATTAAACCCACAAAATTTTTTTCTTTAAATTCACTAAACATAATCAATATATTTTCACCATCTAAACTTTGAAGCGTTGCTTAAACACCTAAACTAAGTAGGTATATGTAAGTACCATAAGTCTAAGTGGATGTTCAGAACTCGGAAGCCGAGACGGGGGTAATTAAAATGGGCGGCTCAAATAATGAATGATTGAACAAGGCGCTAAACCTATTATCGAAGGAACTTTATTACGGCGGGCGGTTAATGTAAGTTTAGGGATGGAGATGCCGAGTAAATATGATAATATATCGATAGTTGGATGGAATTTGATGAAGCGGGCGTTATTTGGCCAACCCACCTTGGAGCAGCATGGCGGGTCTACGCTAAATCCCTATGAGAGAGGAAGCCTGTGCCCAGCAGGCGGACGTTAAAAGGCTGTAGTGGTGGAGATGGCGGTGGGCCTTACCTTGAGGGAGTCCATGGTACATAAGGAAAAACGAACTTATTTTGCTATAATGCGACGAAACAGATGAATCTGTAAGGTACAATGTGCAAGGCTGCTAAAGCTATGCTCAACCTACAGGAAAAGTAAGCAATAAGCAAACAATACACACCATCACTATGCAGCGCTTATTGCTTAATACACGTATAACGTATTGCTTGCTTGGTCGCTTGCTTTTGCTGTATGTTTAGTAGCAGGAGGGGGGGCACTTTAGAGCGCATGCGGTACGTTGTACTCTATTTTTAACCCCCGACGCAAAAACGACGGGGTGTTATAAGTTTGACGTGTCTGTGTGTGTGTGTGTGTGTGTGTGTGTGTGTCTGTCTGTTTCCCTGTGGCGCTCAAACGGGTGGACCGATTTGAATGCGGTTTTTTTGTTCGAAAGGTGAATTAGTCGAGAGTGTTGTTAGCTATGTTTGATGAAAATCGGTCCAAGATGGCCGCCGCTCCAAAATGGCGGATCACATATTTTTTCACAACTCCCTTAATATGGGTATCAAATGAAAGGGCTTGACTAGTAGAATAGCATTATGCAAATCCAAGATGGCCGCCGCCACACAATGGCGAATGTCGGGGGTTTTTTAAATTTCTAATTTATACTTGTCTTAGCTGGTTATCAAAGGAAGAAAAAAATTCCATGTTCGTAACTGGTTAGGAAAGTTCAGTTACGAGCGTGGATTAAACCCACAAAATTTTTTTCTTTAAATTCACTAAACATAATCAATATATTTTCACCATCTAAACTTTGAAGCGTTGCTTAAACACCTAAACTAAGTAGGTATATGTAAGTAAAAAGACAAAATATTGAAGAAGAAATCAAGAAAACATTCAACGGATCCATAAGTCTAAGTGGATGTTCAGAACTCGGAAGCCGAGACGGGGGTAATTAAAATGGGCGGCTCAAATAATGAATGATTGAACAAGGCGCTAAACCTATTATCGAAGGAACTTTATTACGGCGGGCGGTTAATGTAAGTTTAGGGATGGAGATGCCGAGTAAATATGATAATATATCGATAGTTGGATGGAATTTGATGAAGCGGGCGTTATTTGGCCAACCCACCTTGGAGCAGCATGGCGGGTCTACGCTAAATCCCTATGAGAGAGGAAGCCTGTGCCCAGCAGGCGGACGTTAAAAGGCTGTAGTGGTGGAGATGGCGGTGGGCCTTACCTTGAGGGAGTCCATGGTACATAAGGAAAAACGAACTTATTTTGCTATAATGCGACGAAACAGATGAATCTGTAAGGTACAATGTGCAAGGCTGCTAAAGCTATGCTCAACCTACAGGAAAAGTAAGCAATAAGCAAACAATACACACCATCACTATGCAGCGCTTATTGCTTAATACACGTATAACGTATTGCTTGCTTGGTCGCTTGCTTTTGCTGTATGTTTAGTAGCAGGAGGGGGGGCACTTTAGAGCGCATGCGGTACGTTGTACTCTATTTTTAACCCCCGACGCAAAAACGACGGGGTGTTATAAGTTTGACGTGTCTGTGTGTGTGTGTGTGTGTGTGTGTGTGTGTGTCTGTCTGTTTCCCTGTGGCGCTCAAACGGGTGGACCGATTTGAATGCGGTTTTTTTGTTCGAAAGGTGAATTAGTCGAGAGTGTTGTTAGCTATGTTTGATGAAAATCGGTCCAAGATGGCTGCCGCTACAAAATGGCGGATTATATATTTTTTCAGAACTTACTTAATATGGGTATCAAATGAAAGGGCTTGACTAGTAGAATAGCACTATTGCAAATCCAAGATGGCCGCCGCCTCAAAATGGCGATTGTCGGAGGTTTTTTAAATTTTCAATTTATACTTGTTGAAGATTATTATTAGCTAAATAAGTTTTCTAATTGTATAACGATAGTCGATTGTATCGATTGGTATGTGCTTCTTGGAGCTGCTATTACAAAGAAGCTGATAGTATAAGTTACATAGAAGCGTTATTTGAAAACTCAATAGTAAAGTCCTCCGAATGCATATCGACCACTGTGGGTAATCACAATTGAGCCGGAGATTAGCCAGACGCAGCAGATTTTATAGTGCACAAGTGTGTGCGCAAAACACAGGTGCTCTCTCAGTTCCTGCACTTTTCTAATCTGATGGATCGCTAACGGCATACGACTGGAGACAGACCAGGCGCTGGATAAAGAAGTTCTTGCAATCTGTGAAAATTAGGTTAACACGTCGATTTGAGAACAGACAGAACTGAACAATCTCCAAAATAAAATCAATAAACAGTCAAGATAAATCTGTCCGTATACATCGATGAGGACACATCGATACATCGATTCCACTATGCGTGTCTAATAGATTTTTTGACGCTGGCCCATTCACAACGCGTCACGTCGCGTTGTGTCCCGTCAATGGCTATTGAGGAAGAGAACCGACTGACAAACTTTTATTTGTAATGCTCCTAAATGACTGTTGTTGAGATTAAGGTGCTTGATGCATTGTCATTGCTGGTGCGAAATCAACAAATCCGTATATATAATATAGTAATAGATACGTGTGGACAACACCACGGTGTGTGGAAGTCCCTACAGGCGAACTATGTCCAGCAGTGGACATCTATCGGTTTATGACGACGACCACGATGACGATTTACCTCGTACCGTGTACTCAAAACTTTTCATCATAACACTCAAAGCTTAGGGTTAAAGTAATTTAATTAACGGAACGTGGAAAGTTTATCGATATTTCACACCGAGCGACTTCCCCCCATCCCTGTAATTAGATAAGTGAGACGCAATGAAACTTCGCTTAAATAAGCCAAGCACCAGGCAATTAGTAATTTCTGCCTGATTATTTTATAGCCCGCGTAAAGATGTTGGTTAACTGGAAGGGAAAACTGAATCTCGAGTGGAAATACTAGATATTAATGCTTTAGACTAGAGTCTAGTCTAGCCTAACTATCTAATCGAGATTCAGAAAATGTTCGGTGTTAAGCGAATTTTCATAATTTTAACTGACTTCATAAAAGGAGGCTCTGTATTCAACCCGTAAGTATAGTATGTATGTATGTATGTATGTATGTATGTATGTATGTATGTATGTATGTATGTATGTATGTATGTATGTATGTATGTATGTATGTATGTATGTATGTATGTATGTATGTATGTATGTATGTATGTATGTATGTATGTATGTATGTATGTATGTATGTATGTATGTATGTATGTATGTATGTATGTATGTATGTATGTATGTATGTATGTATGTATGTATGTATGTATGTATGTATGTATGTATGTATGTATGTATGTATGTATGTATGTATGTATGTATGTATGTATGTATGTATGTATGTATATATGTATGTATGTATGTATATATTGTGTATGTATGTAGTATGTTCGCGATTATTTCAAAAATCAATGGACCGATTCGATTTTTTTTCACGATCGTAATCTATATATACTTTCAGGAAGATTTTAGTATAACACACCTAAAATTCTTCAAATTAAAATTCTTATGTAAGTACGAAGTTACACGCATAAAAAAGTACCCATATGTCACTAATTTGATTGGTAATTTGATGGATTTTGATTGGTACTTTGCTGATTTCTCTGAGATTGCTGTACTGAAGTCGGTTTAATTTTTCCCTAAATTATAGCTTGTTAATGTCTGATTTATGTGTGTGTGTCTAAACTGTCTAATGTCTGATCATCTTAATATATAAAAGGAAAAGGTGACTGACTGACTGACTGACTGATTGCTTGATCTATCAACGCACAGCTGCAAACCACGAGATGGATCGAGCTGAAATTTGACATGCTGATTGCTATTGTGACGTACGCATCCGGTAAGAAAAGATTTTTGAAAATTCAACAATTCAGGGAACAGGGTCCCAGGGAACAGGGGAAACAGGGAAAACGGAAAAACAATCTCATAGGAAATCAGAAATCAGAAACCGCTGGTTTTTTTACCCGACTACGGCAAAGTAAAAGGAAGGGTTATGATTTTAGCAGTCTATGTATATGGTATGTTTGTGGCTGATTTTTGTATAAGATTCTGTGTGTACCACCGTAGTGCTTAAACTACTGGACCGATTTCGATGAATGAGGTGTCTATTGATTTGTTGTTATGGTCCGGGTGACATAGGCTACATTTTATTTACGAAAAAGTCAAGAAGTGACATTCGCGCGGCTTTCTAGATTATTAAATTAGTAATTCGAATAGACATAAGAGATGGCGCCACTAGTTGCTTGCCCCGCGTTTTCGCACACTAAATCTATCTATATCTATCTATCTATACTAATAAATAAAATTGAAGTGTCTGTCTGTAATTTCGAAATAACTACCACATATTAAGCTCATATGGTTATTTGGACGATACCATAACCGAATCACACGTTTTTAAAATTTTTGTCTGTCTGTCTGTCTGTTTAAACGGGCTAATCTTCGAAACGCCTGAACCGATTTTGACGGGACTTTCACAGACAAGTAGAGGATTAACCAAGGAGTAACATAGGCTACTTTTTTAACCGACTTTCAAAAAAGGAGTTGTGTTGAAATCGGTAAAAAACGCCCTGATAGGTATTTTCGCTGCGCACGACGGCCGACGCACGCTCGCGCCACACGAGTAGAAAAGGAACAGAGAGGAAGCTACCTACAAGCGTCCCGCAGCAAGTACACTCACACATAGCGCCGCTCACGCACACACGGGCTGTCACGGACGCTCCGCTAGTGAACAGTTAGTTGAATAACGTCAAGGCTGTCGTGTGGTCGTGTCGCGTGCGCATTAAATTATTAGCGAGAGTTATTACTTAGCGAGAGTTTAGACAACTGTGTACTTAAAATAGTGTAAATTATACTTATAAAAAATTAAGTGTTGTGTTTAGACAAATATGCCTCAGTATTGTACAGTATGTTTAAGTTCCACTATCTATATCTATACTTCTATACTAATAAATAAAATTGAAGTGTCTGTCTGTAATTTCGAAATAACTACCTCATATTAAGCTCATACGGTTATTTGAACTGTACCATAACCGAATCACACGTTTTTAAAATTTCTGTCTGTCTGTCTGTTTGAACGGGCTAATCTTCGGAACGGCTGAACCGATTTTGACGGGACTTTCACATTCAAGTCGAGAATTAACCAGGGAGTAACATAGGCTATTTATACATATTTTTTAACCGACTTTCAAAAAAGGAGGAGTTCTGTTTTTCTACCTATGTACACCGATATCTCCGAGATTTCTGAACCAATTTGCGTATTTTTTTTTTAATCGATAGAGAAACATTGCGACCCTGTTCTATAAAAAATTTGGATTCCAACTCCTCAATCCTGATGCTGTAGTGGACCTGATCCTCAAAACTAATGGGTTTCAGAAACTTTCGGTTATTTAAATTGATATTTATCGTTGAATGAACTCGAGTAGATACATATCCAACTCCTCAACCCTGATGCTGTAAGGAATTGCATTCCGAAATCGTGGGGATCCCACGGGATTTTTGCGTTTTGGGGACGGGTTACTACAGATAAGCTACTTTTTGTCCTGGAAAATCAGTTCCTACGGGATTTTAAAAAACCTAAATCCACACGGGCGAAGCCGTGGGCATCATCTAGTAAAAAATAAGGATATTTCTTTTTTTTGTACCCTAGAGATCAAGTGAAGTAAGTATACCTACCTTTACATAATATTATATTATCTACACAAAAAATTAATGAAATGAAATTAATTGAAATGAAATGAATTTATTTATTGTAGGATAGCATGTGCCACTTATGATATTATGTCAAGACTCTACCACTGGTACCAGTGGCGTAGCATACCTTGGCGGGGCCCCGTATAAAAATTTGTTTGGGGGCCTTTATGAAGGGTAAAGATTTCTCACAAAAGAAAAAAAAATGTTTGCATAAAATTAAAAGCAATACCTATTTATTCATCATAATTATTTATCTGTCACTTTTTCTAATTCAAATTAAATATATACTCTCCTTGCCTTTTTTCGGCAAACTAATTTATTAAATCATTTGATGATGACTTTAGTTTTTCTAAAGATTCTGCCTCTATGTACAACTTTTTAGACAACATTTTTTGATTTTTGTCATTTCTGAAATAAACAAAAATTTGGGAAGTTTTTGTTAATTTTTACTTACGCACGTCGGGTGCCCCCATGGCTTGGGGGCCCCGTATAATTGATACGGCATATACGGTGGTAGCTACGCCCCTGACTGGTACGGAAATCAGATTCTACTCAATAGAATTAGGTAAAACATTGCCAGGTAAGTTAAAATAGCTCCTGTACACAATGGACCATTTCGATGGGCCTATCTAAGGTACCTATCTAAGTAACTAGGTACTTAATTCATTCAATTTACTAAAGTAAGTAAGTATCTAGGTACTGTCACGCGGGCGAAACCGCGGGCAGAAGCTAGTATAATATAAAAAACATTTTATTCCAATCATTACTACATATCTTGCTATACATATTATATACTAGTATATAATATTTTTATTTTTACCCATAATTTTTCACATGCAACAGGTGACAACCCTATCAGAATAGGTATAAATTTTGGACGTTCTTAGGTAGCTTCCCTTCTGGTTATTCTGTGCTCGCGCTGCATGGAAATCCCCGCGCCGCGCGCCGCGCGCCCCTGTGCCCTGCTCCCGTCGTACGCGGTACCGCGGTACGCCGACGCGCGGCGGGGGGCGGGTGGACCAGAAATCTACTTATCCCTCAGGATTTGTGAAAAACCGAAATTCACGCGGGCGAAGCCGCGGGCAAAAGCTAGTACATATAATAAAATCGTAGAATTGCCGTGTCTGTACATTGAAGATTTTTGCAAAATAATAACTGGGGGATGTTAGGGATAAGTAATAGAACGTAAAAAAGCTATTTTTGAAATTTTTGTCTGTTTGTCTGTTTGTCTGTTTATCTGTTTGTCTGTTTCTCTGTATGTTTGTGCGCGCATCACGTAAAAACTACTGAATGGATTGAAATGAAACTCGGCACGATTTAAGTTCATACTATGGAGTAACATATAGGATACCTTTTATCCCGAAATTTAGCACGGTTCCCTTGGGAGAGGGGATGAAAGGCAAAATGTGTACTTAGCTGTAATTCGCTAACGGGTGGTCCGATTTCATTCATTCTTTTTTTGTTAGAAAGTAGATACTTTAAAGACTACTGGCTAATCTCTGAAAGGCTGGACCGATTTTGATGGGTCTTTCACTGGCGGATGTTTACATTTTGATGTACCTAAACATCTGCCAGTGAACTTTTTACAGTTTTTAGCAAGGTATTTAAAGGAGCTTAGGAAAAACAAAATGATTCCCACGGGATTATTAAAATCAATATCCACGCGAACGAAGTCGCGGGTATCTGCTCGTTATTATTAAATTACTAAGCGTAGTCGGGTTTTAGTTTACGTACTTTATACTTGTCATATACAATATATATTTACTTATAATTATTGTCACTTCCAGGAAGCTCTGCGTCAGGAATCGCTTTATTTCGGCGGGCGCGGCGGTTCGCAACGGTTAATTCAAACGAATTTATGTGAGGTACCTTATTAAGATCTGTTTTTATTAATTACTTTGCTCTTTCTCAACAGTTTTTACCTAAATTACGTTATTTTTATAATTGCTGCTGAAAACATTTTTAATTTTTATTTCACGACGCGACGCTCAGGGGCTCCTCGAAACGTAAAGTTTCGTTACTACCTACTACACATTTCTTTGACTTTCTATCATGTGCTTTAAAGAGCTTATAAATAATTTAAATAATAGTGCATGAGTACTATACATACCTACTTATTCTATATTAGCTGACCCCCGCGACTTCGTTCGCGTGTTTTTCTTTGCTATAAACCTCACGGAGCCCGAGACCTTTCCAACGAATGCAAAACCGTGGAAATCGGTTCGTGCGTTCTGGAGTTATAGCGTCAGGAAGGAAAACCCGACTTATTTTTATATAGTAGATGACGAATGCATCCTAAAAATACAATACCTATAGGTACCTACTATTAATAGTTCTAAAAATACTGTTATCCTTTTCACAATGTTCTCTGCAGGAAGGATAATAAATTAGTAGGTATCACGTTTAGATGTGGATTAGACCTAATAAGAGTTTGGCAATTTAATAAGAGTTTTTGTACAAAGCGTATAAAGCATAAGCTCTATCTATTCTTCATATTGTGAAGTTGAAAAAATATCATCATCATCATGATCAACCCATTACCGGCTCACTACAGAGCACGGGTCTCCTCTCAGAGTGAGAAGGGTTTTGGCCATAGTCTACCACGCTGGCCAAGCGGATTGGCAGACTTCACACACCTTTGAGAACGTTAAGGAGAACTCTCAGGCATGCAGGTTTCCTCACGATGTTTTCCTTCACCGTTAAAGCAAGTGATATTTAAATACTTAAAACGCACATAACTCTGAAAAGTTAGAGGTGCGTGCCCCGGGATCGAACCCACGACCTCCGATTAGAAGTCGGTTGTCCTAACCACTAGGCACAGCTTTTTACACAGAAAAAATATAGGGGTTACAAATGGGTTACAAGCAGAGATAAGTATTATATGTCAATATCTCTGCTTACAAGATAGTAACACGCTCACTTTTCTTAGATTACCTTACCCTCTTATTCCGCCACCGCTCTCCCGTGACAAACGACGTGCAATAAAAATTAACGACTACGCAACTTAGCCTCCCTTCTGGCTTCCACGTCAATCACTAAAGGGATTTGTTCAGTAATTCCGGAGAAGACAGCCTACAAGCTACAAGTAACAATTATCCAAAAGACATCTTTAGCAACGCTGAAACAAAACGACCTAACTCCAATAAGCCCGTATAACAACTTTGTGCCTTACAACAAACAAATAAGACGTGCTATCGAACGAGTAAACAGCATTTGAACTGAATTAAGTTAAGGTAAATGAATATACGCTTTATATGTAGCAAAAGAGGGTCTTTATTCGTGTAACGGTATAGACCCCCTAATTCGAGTTTAATATTCAGTTACAAAGGCAAAGAATTACAAGAAATGAAGCAGGGATAGGTGGTAAATAAATAAAGACACCCTTCGTATCGGTACATTACGTGTTAGATGGCGGTTGCTGGATTCGATTTGTTAGAGCGGGAAGCGAATCCCGTAGTTTATGTCCGCTTTAAGAATGTGCAAAGTGGTGGTAAAGTCCGGTGAATGATGAAGGCGGGTTATCATGGACTTAGAACACTTTTTAAAGGTATCTAAGTGAGTAAACTAGATTGGGTATGAAATTGCTGAAGCTATGAATGGGAAGGGTCATACTAGAGATGGGCCGACTATGACACCCACCTAGCTTCCAGTTCTTTCTTGAAGCAATTTTACTGGTCGAAATGTCGACATTTCCACAAATAATACAGTGGTTACTTATATCATAAAATGTAAATAACTAGATAGGTACCTATTTCTTTTTCGATTCATAATCTAATATACTTACTTTCATGATTTGGCTGAATTTTTAACGTGATAAGGTCATACTTATTTAAATCGATGAACGTCGTATTTAAATCGATAAATCGTGACTTATTGTCACGTTCCGCCTGAGCCAAGCGTGCAAGCGAGAGCACGGAACCAGCGATAGAGAGGCACTCGGATCGGCCTGTATATTATGTAGGCGTAAAATTATCGTCCGTAAACCGACTTTACAGTCCAGACAACCAATTGTTTGTTGGAATGTTGATATTTCAGCCCAGTCGCATGGGTTGCCAAATTGGATAGCTGCGATGCGAAATCTTAAGTCAATTCAGGAAGTAAATACAAGATGAAGCAAGAAGTACCTACTTACTTACCAGTTCATACATTAATTCAAAACAGACATTATAAAGAGACCTCATACCTCGGCGGTAGACGCTCACGTAGACACATAAAATAACCTCAAAACCGGCATTGTACGTAACGGCAACGGGCAATAAAATGCGAACAATGCATGTAAAAAGGCGTAGGTTCTTTTCTGCCGCGGTAAATAATTGATCAGCCAAACTGCCGAGTTGTGTTACTCGTACATAATTGAACTCCCCAGCTACCCCCGTGTTACCGCCTGCTTGATGTTTGGGGATATATTATATTCATATAAATAGACGGATGCGACGTTTACGACGATTTGTGTTCATCGGTGACCAGGATTTCATCAACATCATGTCGGTATTTGGATGTCCACTGCTGGACATAAGCCTTCTCTAGTGAGGTCCACGCCTGGTCATTAGCCTTCTTCATCCAACCATTTCTTGCCTACCTCTAGTCTTTATATCTTCTGTCCAACAACTTAGACCTTATTGCTTTGCATCAGGCTTGATTGTCGTAAAGCGAAGCCTATCATATAATGAAAACAAGTGATAATCTAAGAGATTGAAAGTTAAACCGACTACCACGCACTTAAAAGTCCATATCTCGAAAACTGGTAAGCCGATTTTGATGAAACTTTCACTGTTCTCTATGTTGGAGTAAATGTAAGCTAATAAAACTTACAACCGCACTAGTCGACCCTACGATTTTCGGAAGGTCCCCTCGATTTATCTGGTCTGCCATCATCAAACCCTGATTTCTTTATCATGGGACCACCTTTGAAAAATCTTCTTTCCAACAAAAAAAGAATCATCAAAATCGGTTTATTAACCCCCGACGCAAAAACGACGGGGTGTTATAAGTTTGACGTGTCTGTGTGTGTGTGTGTGTGTGTCTGTCTGTTCCCCTGTGGCGCTCAAACGGGTGGATCGATTTGAATGCGGTTTTTTTTGTTTGAAAGGTAAATTAGTCGAGAGTGTTGTTAGCAATGTTTGATGAAAATCGGTCCAAGATGGCCGCCGCTACAAAATAGCGGATTACATACTTTTTCACAAGTCCCTTAATATAGGTATCAAATGAAAGGGCTTGACTAATAGAATAGCACTATTGCAAATCCAAGATGGCCGCCGCCACAAAATAGCGGATTACATACTTTTTCACAAGTCCCTTAATATAGGTATCAAATGAAAGGGCTTGACTAATAGAATAGCACTATTGCAAATCCAAGATGGCCGCCGCCACAAAGTGGCGAATGTCGGGGGTTTTTTAAATTTTTAATTTATACTTGTAAACGACGAAGTTATCCGCGAACACACAGAAAAAAAGCATATATACGGTCGAATTGAAAAACCTCCTCCTTTTTTGAAGTCGGTTAAAAAAGTAACCCAATTTCCGCCAAAAAGAATAATTGCGAGTAGATACATAGGTACTACGTAAGCTACGTAAGTTCACTACGTAAGTATAATCTACTATATAAAAATAAGTCGGGTTTTCCTTCCTGACGCTCTCCAGAACGCACGAACCGATTTCCACGGTTTTTCATTCGTTGGAAAGGTCTCGGGCTCCGTGAGGTTTATAGCTAAGAAAAACACGCGAACGAAGTCGCGGGGGTCAGCTAGTATACTATAAACAAATGAATTTAAACATTTCAAGAATCCATTAAAAACAAATTCATTCAGTGTGCTTAGTCTAAATCGGAGCACTCGAAAACGAACTCGAAAACTATTGGTCGATTTCAGAGTAAAATAGACCTAAAATGGCTTGTATTAAGGTTTGAGTTCGCCAATACATTCAGCATTCGAACAATGCTCGAGTTCGTTTTCGAGTGCTCCGATTTAGACTAAGCACACAGTGTACCTAACTACCTTTTCCAAGTTTGAAGCTTACAAGTTAAAGTATCTTCAAATGCAAAAACAACAGTTTCTTATCAGGCTGGAGCAGCAACAATATATCTTGTAGATCCTATGACGTATTGTACTAAAGGGATATTCTTGTATCATATCGATATCTCATTTATAATGCCACTTGAACAATGTGGCATTATATTGAATGTACCTACATACACACGAGTAAGTAATGAATACAATTTGTGATAAGATTCTTATACTGAGTTAGTAAGTGTCTAGATAGACAGACCAGTGGCAGAATTAAATATATAGATAGCTGTTATCTGAAGCAATTTCATTACTATTTTGGCACTGATTGCTATTTTTTAACCCCCGACGAAAAAACGACGGGGTGTTATAAGTTTGACGTGTCTGTGTGTGTGTGTGTGTGTGTCTGTCTGTTCCCTGTGACGCTCAAACGGGTGTACCGATTTGAATGCGGTTTTTTTTTTGTTTGAAAAGTGAATTAGTCGAGAGTGTTGTTAGCTATGTTTGAAGAAAATCGGTCCAAGATGGCCGCCGCTACAAAATGGCGGATTACATATTTTTTCACAACTCCCTTAATATGGGTATCAAATGAAAGAGCTGACTAGTAGAATAACACTATTGCAAATCCAAGATGGCCGCTGCCACAAAATGGCGAATGTCGGGGGTTTTTAAATTTTAAATTTATACTTGTAAGCGACTTAAGTAGACAAGTATTTAAATTGATTTATACTTTAATTAATTTTTCCTGAAATATAGCTTGTTTACTGATACATTAGTGTTAGTTTTCATAACAGGCAAAGTCAAAGGAAACTGCTAGTACGAGATAAAGTAAGATCATTAGTCATAGATTAAATACCAATTCATTTGCGTCAGCTAATCTATATGCTGTGACATTTGGAATAATAAACAACGTCCTAATAGGACAATGATTGAATGCTGTTGAGGCTTGAGAGTAAAGGTTCTCGAATATAAAACAGGTAGTCAGCTAAGGGCTTGGAGAGATACGACGGGCGGCGGTAGCGACGGCGCGCGCGAAATGCTTGCGGGGCTCAGTGAAGAGCAAATAGCAATGTTTATTTAAGAAACTGTATGAAACATAGATGGTGATACTTGATAGTGAGCGCAAAGACACGCGAAATTTAAATACGTCACTATTAATTTTGCGATGCAGTTATGAGAAAATGTTTAGTAGTTTAGGTACAACGATAAATATCCCTCGTTTGTGTGTAAACAAAATAAATATAAACTCAAAAACAAGAAAACTTTTATTAGTCCCTCGTTTGTGTGTAAACAAAATAAATATAAACTCAAAAACAAGGAAAACTTTTATTAGACTGAAATTTCAATCTGCATCTGAGAATTCAATGGGGTCATTAAAAATATCACATCTTGGCTCTTTCCTAAGGAAAAGGCAATGGCTGAAGCAAAAGATCGGGAAGTAGAAGAGAATCAGTCAATGTATGTGTCAAAATGGTTCGCATTGGTTCGCCGAGTGACGGCGCTCCTTACGAATGTTCACTGAAAACTCTCAACTGCTTCGGTCCAGTGACTAGCTGACCGGCAGCAGATGAATTCCAGGGTATGGAAGAGTCCAGGATCGGGCTAGAAAAGGAAGAGTCATTGGATTTCTGTCAAGAAATCTTCGATAGTAGCTTGGAGTTGGCGGTGTTAAATATACCTCCGTGCCTAGGAGAGCACGTAAAGCTGTCGGTCTGGCACCTGATCTCTCTCCGGTATTGTCGCATTGGCTCCCATAGAACTATAAGAGGGAAGGGAAAGAGAGTGCACTCGTATTTGCACACACACATAGTGCACAAGTAGTACGTGCTCAAACATCTGTACGCAGATGTAGCTAGTTGGTTAGTCTCCGCCTCGCGTCACGCGTTTTTTCTGTCCGAGCCTTTAAAATATCGGTCGAAGGTACTGATTATGAACTTTTAATTTCGTAAGTATTATGAGGACACAGATAATTATATTCTAATAGGCTCTTTTCATTAGTTAACAAAACAGCATTGGTTAGCATAAAATTATCTACTTGTATCTATTTTCATGAGTTAAAAATTGTTGTTTTTGACTTTATTGGTAAGATATTAAAATTCTTAGATTTTTACTAGATGGCAAATCTGACAAATGGTTTTCTCCTGATTGCCAAATACGAAAGTGGTTGGGCTATATATGTATATCTATGTATGTAAGGTGGAGACTTGGCTTGCACCAAAAACCAAAAAAGCGGACGTAAGAAAAGCAAGCCTTTTCGCAAACTGAACTTAGCAGATGACACACGATGACGATTATGTACCTAATGGTTTTTGTATATGTTTGGATCAATGATCATTAATCAAAAATAGGTAAAGTTCACAAATCAGCTCAATTGCATTGTGGCTGCATTTAGGCGGGCCCTAGAACTACAATAACATTGCACAATCCTTGCATTGTGCAATAATATTGATAATACCTCGATCTCAAACTATATTATCACGCAATAACTTTAACGGCTCATATACGTCAACGTTTTGCTCCTAGCTATCATGTTGCTAAAAAACAATGTACCTACTTACCTAAGTAAAAAAGCGCCCTTTCGATTTAAATCGCATCACATAGCATGGATTTAATTCGCATCTTAAGGTGTTACGTTTTCCATACTAACTTCATGTTACCATTCAAGAGCGAATGGATTATATATTTGCACTGAAATTGCATCGCACAGCCTTAATATAATTTTTAATTTGCGTGAAATTATATTTACATAAAGAAAACATTACATAGACAGCTTAATTATTATAATAGCCATCTATTAAACGCTGTTTTGCCTAGCTGACCGAGATGGCTTTACTTCACCTTTAGCTGTTTATGTAATGTTTTCTTTATGTAAATAAAATTTTCCGCAAATTAAACATTAAATTAAGGCTGTGTGATGTAATTTCAGTGTAAATATATAATCCATTCGTTCTTAAATGGTAATAATAAATTAGTATGGAAAACGTACCACCTTAATAGTAAAAAAATTGCGCAATTCGTAATATTGTCCCGTTTAATTGTTCGCTTAGGGCCATCCACAACACGTTTTTCGTGTCACATTGCATAGTGGGAAATTCAAAAAGTCCACTTTACAAACACATTCCAGTGGAAGCTTTTACTTTTTAAATTTTCGTTTCATTGCTGTTGTATAACATTTATTACTTAGTCAGTTCGTATTCTCTGTAAACAGTAGATTTACTGTCGTGTTCTCAATTCGATTTCAAGTTAACATAAAAAAGGGTTAAAACCAAAATAATAAATGTTCGACATTTTGTAGTAACATCACTGCGCGTTGTCCGGTTTAAAAGTGGATTCGTGTCCGAGCTAGCATAAAAATACAATAAAGCATCTAATTAAAGAGTGTTATCAATTTGTTTAACATTTTGGTATACTTGTTTAACATTTTCGGTATACCTACTAGTTTAACATTTTTGTACAGAGTAGTTTCGACTGCGGTCACAGTTACCTAATTTAGCTTTTAGTGAGTGGATTAGGTATACTTAAAACTTCATAGGATGCGATCAATTTTGTATGACTTAACTTTGAACAGAATAAGTACCTGTGAGCTGTTAGTAATAGGTTGTTATGATTACGTTTACGACCAATTTAAAAATATTAGCTTATGAAATTGTTACATAATATTATTATCTAGTTATGCCACGTGCAGTTTCATACACAACGCAAAGCGAGGAGTTTAAAATACTTGCTAAGTATAAATTTTAGGTATAACAATTTAATTTCTTGTCTGTACCAAAACGTTAATTTCTTTAATATTTTATATTTTCGTACAGAGCATACATAAATAGTAAATGCAAATAATAAAAAACAGCGGATGTAAGAGCTAGTAGTAAATACAAGTAAAACAAAAAAAAAAGGAAGAACAAGAGCTAGCCTCGAAAAGGACGATACAAAATTCCAAAACCGTGTGAGACAATACGCGTTGGTGGCATGAGGCTGTGAGGCATCCGTGCAGCTCGATTACCTAATGCACAAGCGCTGTTTGTGTTGGGGGCTGATAACGCGCCGATACGCGCGGCGCCACCGCCCTCCGATGTATCCGATACGGGGAAGATTGCTTCGTGGTGTATGGCTGTATGCACAGACATACAGGGTACAGACATCAGGGGAGACCGCTTTCGAAAAATTAGCGCTATTGCTATACTACCTAAACAGAATCCAATACCAATAAACATTCGTCTTATTATGATACTTGTAGTATTTTGCCCTCCAGAGAAAAAGCACAAGTGCAGACAACTTAAGTTATTGAGATAAATTGAAAAAACTTTTGCACATTGATTCAGATTTTAATATTTAATTTAATACGTATGTATTTAAGTACTTAATATTTAATTTATTTCTGAAAAAGCTAAAGCATGCAAATACAGGGGTCTAGGCTCCAAATATGATTTTGTCCCATTCGGTGTCGAGACCCTTGGTCCGTGGGGTCCTAGCGCTATTACGCTTTTTAAGGAAATACCAAAAAAGTTACTTGACATCACAGGAGACCGAAGAGCTGGCAGCTACCTCGGACAAAGAATTAGTCTAGAAATTCAAAGGGGGAACGCTGCCTGCAGTATCTTCGGAACCTGGCCTAAAGGGACTCCTATCTATCTATAATATAATAAAACTGTAACAGATCCAATTCTGTACATTGAAGATATTTTGAAAATTTTTGTTGGAGGGCATTCTATAATCGATACTGAAGCCAAAACTGCAATTTGTTTCATTTTTGTCTGTCTGTCTGTCTGTCTGTCTGTCTGTCTGTCTGTCTGTCTGTCTGTCTGTATCTTGGCCGCGCATCACGCCGAAACTACTGAATGGATTCGAATAAAACTTGGTACGATTTGAGTTTATACTCCGAGGTAGGTTATAGGATACTTTTTATCCCGAAATTCAGCACGGTTCCCTAGGGAGAGGGGAAGAAAGTTAAAACATGTATTTAGCTGTAATTCATTAACGCGTAGTTCGATTTAACTCATTCTTTTTTTGTTAGAAAGGTAGTACTTTAAGTATTGTCCCGTAAATATTTCAAGGTCATAGGTTTATTAGTTCAGAAATGACAGACATTTATTGGGTTCAAATAACTTGGGACCCGGATCTTTGAACGTACGGCTTATTTTAAACTGGTGTGCGTTTAAATTTATGTTTGTCGATCTGTCTATTTGTTCCAGCTAATTACCGAAACGGCTGGATCAATTTTGATGGAACTTTCAATGGCAGATAGGTGATGTTATAAGGAGTAACTTAGGCTACATTTAGTTTAGGTTCAAAAAAGGATTATGGGATCCAATCCGATCCTATATAAAACCTATATCCAGGCGGACGAAGTCGCAGGGGTCGGCTAGTTAATAATAAATTTAAGTCATTATATTATATTTTTTAAGGTTTTTAGTTTTAGGATTATTGTTCTTCTCTATTATATTTTGGAACATTCGAAAATTGGAATATAAGTTTCACTTGTACCGTGTATGAATTGCACACAGACACTTTTTTTTTGATAGTTACTTATAATTCGAAAAGTAGGTAAAAGTTAAAACATGCCCAAAATTATTTTTGTAATATTTTTCTGATAACTCTCACGACTTAGCCTATCATCCGTTTCCGGGACATCTGGGATGTCACTGGACATCAGATGTCATCTGATGTCATGTCAGATGGACATCTGGACGGGATTTCTGGGACATCTTTTACCTTTAATGAGGAAAGCGAAAAGCGGAGTGGCGAACCAATAGTGCGGCGTAAGAAATTCACTCCGTACCATCAAATCGATAAATCATCAACTGTACAGGTTCAAGGTCAGAGTTCTCTATATGTGACGCCTACAGCTGTACCTGGTGGGTACAAAAAAAACCTCATTCTGAACACAGGAATGTGTCATAAAACAAAAGTCTAATAACAATCGATATAGCAGACGTCTCTTCGCATTAAGCAGCGGTGTTAATGGCTGCTTATCGCTTCTGGTTTTGTTGTTCTTTATTAAGTGGCTGTTGTTGTATTGGGCCTTGGTCGCATAGAACGCGTTGCGGCAGCGACAATTGATAATGGCAGTACGCGAAGTTGTAATATGTACATGGCAACAAGGGTATAATAAAGCGTATTAAAGTAGGTAGGTACGACTTAGGACACAAGTCATTAAATACACATAGTATCTTTTTTTATGATGAACAATGAACATGACTAATATCCCCCTTTCCCCTCCAATCACGTGAATAAATTGAAAATTTAAAAAACCCCCGACATTCGCCATTTTGTGGCGGCGGCCATCTTGGATTTATATAGTGCTGTTCTACTAGTCAAGCCCTTTCATTTGATACCCATATTAAGTGAGTTGTGCAAAAATATGTAATCCGCCATTTTGTAGCGGCGGCCATCTTGGATCGATTTTCATCAAACATAGCTAACAACACTCTCGACTAATTCACCTTTCAAACAAAAAAACCGCATCCAAATCGGTTCACCCATTTGAGCGCTACAGGGGAACAGACAGACACACACACACACACACACACACACACACACACACACACATACACACACACACACACACACACACACACACACACACACACACACACACACACACAGACACGTCAAACTTATAACACCCCGTCGTTTTTGCGTCGGGGGTTAAAAATTGTACTAGAAGTGGGTACGACAATAGTGTAACGGGTGGGGTTTGAACCGTCGACCTTTCGGTTTTCGATCAACGCCCGACGACCGTTGCGCTATTGAGGCTTGATCTATATCTACTTTAAAGCGTGTCAATAATAATAACAATTAATGAATTCACGTAGCTATTGAGATTTCAATGTGATCTGTTTGTTATTTCTTGATAATTTCCACCACAACTTGTTAAACTAATTTTTAACCCCCGACGCTAAAACGACGGGGTGTGATAAGTTTGACGTGTCTGTGTGTGTGTCTGTCTGTCCCCTGTAGCGCTCAAACGGGTGAACCAATTTGAATGCGGTTTTTTTGTTTGAAAGGTGAATTAGTCGAGAGTGTTGTTAGCTATGTTTGATGAAAATCGATCCAAGATGGCTGCCGCTACAAAATGGTGGCTTACATATTATTATTTCACAACTCCCTTAATATGGGTATCAAATGAAAGGACTTAACTATAGTAGAATAGCACTATGCAAATCCAAGATGGCCGCCGGCACAAAATGGCAATTGTCGGGGGATTTTTAAATTTTTAATTTATACTTGTCCAACATAAAACATGTTAGGTAGGATGGATGCTCCTAAGTCCGGCTCCCGCTCCAAAAGTCGGCACTCCGTTCTATTTCTGTCAATATTAACGTTTTGGTGCCGCTTAGGAACAATGGGTATTTTTAGGGCTCCGTACCTCAAAAGGTAAAAAAGGAACCCTTATAAGATTCGTTCTTATAAGGAGTTCGGTTTCTAAAAATCCCTCGGGATACCTTTGTTTTCCCGGGATGAAAAATAACCTATGTAAATCTCTAGGTTTTTAATAATTATATCCATGCAATAGATTAAGTGGATACGTTGCCAAATCAACGAACAAACATACTTTCGCTTTTATAATATTAATGGGGATTATAAAACTAAGCAGATATATTTGAAACATTAGTGCCGTAAAATGAGCGTTATCTATTCTTTAATCTCTTAATGTTATCTATTTAGATAGAGATTCTTATCATAATATGCTAATGACTGTTTAAGAGATATAAATTCAATATATCCGCATAATTAGGTGTGTTTTATTTAATGTTTTTTTTTTGATTAAACGTTTTTTTTATCGGTTAGAGATTTGCATTTGACCATGGACATTGGGAAACAACGATGTCGCCGGCAACAGTATAGATCGGTACCTACCTCGAGTTTTCCTTATTAAATTCAAATTCAAAATTATTCTTCTCATGTAGGTCAACTTGTGACTTTTAAGTACCCCATTTATTAGACGAGCCGCGAGCCGCACCCGAGCCGTCGACAAATTCATCATTCCCCACAAACTACGCGAGCGCGTCAGTCGCTTGTGAACTGTGGCGAGCCTCGCACGTATCACTGCTGACACCGCGCGCGTACCATACCGCGCGACCGTATGTCAATAGTCGTAAAGTTAATTATTCAGTGTGCGCCGGGCCTCGAGGTCGCGGAAAAATCTATCGCGCGCCCATACACGCATAAATTGGTCGGGCGCAGCGCGAGTGCAGCTCGCCACGGACAAATCCACGAGACTCATGACGAACCGCGAACCCTATTATTCAAACGAAGATTGGTCCGCGGCCTTGTCGCCAGCGACAAATCTCGCGGATTGGTACGCCCGTGAATGGTAAGCCTTATGAAAAGTCAAGACTCTACCACCGGTTCGTAAAGTGGGTTCTACTAAGAAGAGCTGGCGAGAAACTCAGCAGTGCTTGCTCTTTTCAAACAAATTACATATAGGTACTTTAATGTAAAAATTAAAAAATTATGACAGTTACTTTTTTGTGAGCAGCTGAATGCAAAGTCGCTTCAATGCAAAGTCATAAAGAAATTCATACATTTATGCATCTATACATCTATAGTACCTAGGTACATTATTATAAAATCGTAGACTTGCCGTATCTGTAGGTACATTAAATATTTTTGCAAAAAAATAACTGGAAGACGTTAAGGATAAGTAATAGAACGTAAAACAGCAATTTTTAAATTTTTTGTCTGTTTATCTGTTTGTCTGTTTGGCTGTATGTTTGTGCGCACATAACGCAAAAACTACTAAATGGATTGAAATGAAACTTGGTATGATTTAAGTTCATACTACGGAGTAACATATAATAGGATAGCAGTGGCGAAGGGTGGATATTTTCAAAAGGGAAGCCGGGATAAAAAATCCCTACAAGCTGGAAAAAAAAGCTCCCACCTTCACCATTTATTTATAATTTAAGCACTGATATTTGAAAATACTTTAAATAATATGATAATTTGCAGCTTTGAAAAAACCTGTGTTACTAGCAAAGATTTAAAGTACAATTTAATACACCTTACACCAATAATAACTAAATCAAAAAACATAAAAAATAATAAGCACACGAAACACGACGCGCGAGTCATAAACACTTTTTGTGAAAATTAAATGATGTTAAAACAAAACACATTATCTTTCGAAGATGAAGCATCTTCGATAATGTTCCCAAATTCAAGACTTTAACTCCTTGTAATAACACTCATAACCCGCTCAAAATCGGCTTCCCGATTGCCTTTTTTTGCGCGTGCTAGACACTAGACAGGGAAGGATGTATTGACAAATTTTATTGGAAACTAGATGATGCCCACGGCTTCGCCCGTGTGTAGGTATTTAGGTTTGTAAAAATCTCGTGGGAACATTGATTTTCCAGAACAAAAAGTAGCCCTATCTGTAGTAAGTAGTAACCCGTCCACAAAACGGAAAAATTCCGCGGGATCCTTTCGATTTCGGAATGCAATTCCTTACAGCATCAGGGTTGAGGAGTTGGACATGTACCTACTCGAGGTCATTCAACAATAAAGTCTTTAATTGGTATCCCCAATATTAATTTAAATAACCGACAGTGCCTAAATCCCATTAGTTTTGGGGATCAGATCCCCTACAGCATCAGGATTGAGGAGTTGGAATCCAAATTTTTTGTAGGACAGTGTCGCAATGTTTCTCTATCGATTAAAACAAAAATTACGCAAATCGGTTCAGAAATCTCGGAGATATCGGTGTACATAGGTAGAAAAACACAACTCCTCCTTTTTTGAAAGTCGGTTAAAAAGTAGCCTATGTTACTCCCTGGTTAATTCTCTACTTGTATGTGAAAGTCCCGTCAAAATCGGTTCAGCCGTTCCAAAGATTAGCCCGTTCAAACAGACAGACAGACAGACAGACAGACAGACAGACAGACAGACAGACAGACAGACAGACAAAAATTTCAAAAACGTGTGATTCGGTTATAGTATCGTTCAAATAACCATATGAGCTTAATATGAGGTAGTTATTTCGATATTACAGACAGACACTTCAATTTTATTTATTAGTATAGAGTATAGATGCAGGGGACAACTGTTTACTACACGATGTTTTTCTATGGGAATATAAGCCGTCCCAAGTCCGGCATATTCGTTACCTGCTTACTGTCCGTGGCACTACAGCTGGTCTGAACAAATTAGTTTTGTTCATTGAATTGTTTTGGATGTTTTTTTGTAATAAGTAGGTACCTATTGTATTTGTAAAATAGTGAGTAAAAGAAAAAAAGATAGTAGGTAACTCCTAACTAGGTAGGTATGGATGGCAGTTTTTAAAGGGAAGCCGATGGGAATCGTGTTATATGGAGACTTCGCCACTATAGGATAGGTACTTTTTATCCCGAAATTCAGCTCGGTTCCCTTGGAAGAGGGGATGAAAGTCAAAATTTGTACTTAGCTGTAATTCATTAACGCGTGGTCCGATTTCATTCATTATTTTTTTGTTAGAAAGTAGATACCTACTTTAAAGATTACAGGCTAATCTCTGAAAGGCTGGATTGATTTTGATAGGACTTTCACTGGCGGATGTTTACATTTTGATCTAACTAAACATCCACCAGTGAACTTTTAACAGTTTTTAGCAAGGTATGAGCTCAAAGGAGCTTAGGAAAAAAAATGATTCTCACGGGATTTTTATAATCAATTTCCACGCGAACGAAGTCGCGGGTATCCGCTTGTATAGAAATAAAATCGTAGACTTGCTGTGTCTCTACATTAAATATTTTTGCAAAAAAACAACTGGGAGATGTTAGGAATACGTAATAGAACGTAACAAAAGCAAGTTTTGAAATTTTTGTCTGTTTGTCTGTATGTTTGTGCGCGCATCACGCAAAAACTACAGAATGGATTGAAATGAAACTTGGCAAGATTTAAGTTCATACTACGGAGTAACATATAGGGTACTTTTTATTCCGAAATTCAGTACAATTCCCTTGGGAGAGGGATGAAAGTCAAAATGTACTTAGCTGTAATTCATATTCCCATTTCATTCATTCTTTTTTTGTTAGAAAGGAGATACTTTATAGATTATCCTGTATATATTATATATATATATATATACCTATATATCTCAAAGTCATCAAAAAAGTTTTGTAGTTCAAATATTACAGCCATCAAAACCCTCAGTATTGTTGGATTAGCTATTAGTATACTAATTTAGACTGTTAGTAAACAAAACAAAAGATGTGGTTTAAATACTTACATAATATCTCTGAAGTCTTGATCCTAGACTGCCATTTGGATTATCATAACCGAATTAATGAAATGTGGTATAAAATTAACATTTTTACTGCCGAGAGATCTCTTTAAGTGGTCCAATCTTAAAAGCACTTTATCTCAATTCTAAAACGAATGAAGTATTATTATCTTTAAAATGTTTTTTATTGATGACACATTAATCAAGATTTATGGAAGATCAATATTAAAATGTATAAGTTTTGCATAAATCTGGCAATAAGTGGCTTAAATCGCATAAAAAGGCCGATAAAACGGTGTTACGTGTATAACGTTCCGCTTCGTGATAACTACTTAATATGAAAACTGTTCATTGTTTGTAATTATACTCTGATTTTTAATTCCGTAGAATTCTGACGTTTCTTAATGTTACCAGGAATAAAACAGTTCCCACATAAAAGATAATAAATTCAAAACTTACATAACTATAAATAAAAATCAATTGCATCATGTAGATAATATGGCAAATGACTGACAGATACTTCATTTACTTATTTTAGTTTGGGGTCAAATCGAACTTCAGCAAACAAATACAAATAACTCATTCTATTTTTAAATGACAACTGTCAGAATTCCACCGAATTAAAAATCAGACTATAAAAGAGCTTTTTCCCGCACTTTGCTTTGTTAACAGCCCTTTCATAGATTTGCTTACTTATTTCGTCACGCACGCGTATTTGCCCCGCAAGCGTGAAAATTCCTGAGAACTAGAAGGTATACTCTTGTTGCTAGAAAAATTCACGAATATTCAAGCGGCCCGGCCAGTGCAAATCTAATTCTACTTAATCAAATACCGAAACTAAATAGAAAATAGGTTTGCCCCATGCCCATAGCTTTGGCAAGAACGACTAAGTGCATTTGCCGAACATAAACTGGCCAGAACTGTGAAAAAAGTGTACTGCATCCAGCCTGTACCTTACTGCGTCTATCGTAACGTCATCAGAATAAGGCATTAGTTACCCGTTTATTGGTAGACACATAAAACCGTCTTCTCTGTCTGTGCCTGAATTTCAGTCAGGGTTCAGTACCTATTTTGGGCTTCACCGAAATCAGATAAATCTTCTGGAACATGCACCATTCCAGTGTTGAGGATTATACGTATGCGACGCAAGTAAGACGTAGTTTTTGACACGATTTAAAAGTAGTAGGTACATACTTAGTTAGGTCAGGCTGCTTATGTCAGGTTTCCTCTCCAGATGTTGTTGGACGACAGGCAACGACTGAGTTGTTATAATATGTCAAAATATAACCTGTTCTTAACTACCTACTGTTGTACCTCTCTGTGATTGCAGAATTGATTCAGGAGAGATAAGTTATTATTAGGTATTGATTGATAATAGTGATGGAAACGTACCTCCATTTCGTCCGCCGGTTCTGGAACCAGGTCTTGACCTGTGCGTCCGTCATTTTGAGCGTCTTCGCCAGTGACGCCCTCTCGGCGGACGCGAGGTACTTCTGCTTGTGGAACCGCTTCTCCAGCTCGGCTATCTGCATCCTGGTGAACGAGGTTCGGGGCTTCTTGCGTTTCGGCGGCGTTCTGTTCTGGTAGGGGTGACCGATCCGCCTCGTGATCGGGAACGACGCTGGAAAAATATGATAGAAACATTAATCCCTATTAAAATCCCTCCATAGCAACTGCTTCTAGTTTCCTACAATCTATACTAATAAATAAAATTGAAGTGTCTGTCTGTAATATCGAAATAACTACCTCATATTAAGCTCATATGGTTATTTGAACGCTACCATAACCGAATCACACGTTTTTAAAATTTTTGTCTGTCTGTCTGTCTGTTTGAACGGGCTAATCTTCGGAACGGCTGAACCGATTTTGACGGGACCTTCACATACAAGTAGAAAATTAACCAGGGAGTAACATAGGCTACTTTTTTAACCGACTTTCAAAAAAGGAGGAGTTGTGTTTTTCTACCTATGTACACCGATATCTCCGAGATTTCTGAACCGATTTGCGTAATTTGTTTTTTAATCGATAGAGAAACATTGCGACCCAGTTCTATAAAAAATTTGGATTCCAACTCCTCAATCCTGATGCTGTAGGGGACCTAATCCCCAAAACTAATGGGTTTTAGAAACTTTCGGTTATTTAAATTGATATTGGGGGTACCAATTAAATACTTTATCGTTGAATGAACTCGAGTAGGTACATATCCAACTCGTCAACCCTGATGCTGTAAGGAATTGTATTCCGAAATCGTGGGGATTCCACGGGATTTTTCCGTTTTGGGGACGGGTTTCTACAGATAAGCTACTTTTTGTTCTGGAAAATCAAAAGTTCCCACGGGATTTTTAAAAACCTAAATCCACACGGGCGAAGCCGTGGGCATCATCTAGTAAACAAATAATAATCAATGTTTGTCTATGTCTCTTATGACTTCCGAAGCTGTTCATCCGATTGCGATGAAATTTTGGGGAATGGTTGACCGCATACCCGCGAAAGTTTCTGTTTTAAAAATATATATAAAAATGCATGTTTGTGTTTTTGTCCTGTATGCCTTCCTAAGCCATATGTACTTTACGTGGCACTTCAATACCTTTTCTACTCGTGTGACTTCAACGCATACCAGGAACAGCTAAGTAGTAGGTATTATATAAAACGCGGAAATGTATTTATTTGTCTTTCAAATCAAATCAAATAAACTTTATTCAAAATTGGTACTGTATAGTTGTATACTTTTTGAACGTCAATTTAGGAACAGGCAATGGTGATAATTATTTACGGAAACTTAAAACTAAAACTACGAGGGTTCCAAACGCGCTCTCCACCACCATTTCACCATTCACCATTATTATCAGCCCATTTACCGGCCCACTACAGGGCACGGGTCTCATAATATCAGAGTGAGAAGAATTTAGGACGTAGGTAGTCCACCACGCTAGCCAAGTATGGATTGAAGAAAATTATGGAGAACTCTCAGATATGCAGGTTTTCCTTCACCGTTAGAAACATTAATCTATTTATCTTCTTCTATACATCTTCTTCTATACATCTATACTCTATACATCTATATCTATACTAATAAATAAAATTGAAGTGTCTGTCTGTAATTTCGAAATAACTACCACATATTAAGCTCATATGGTTATTTGGACGATACCATAACCGAATCACACGTTTTTAAAATTTTTGTCTGTCTGTCTGTCTGTTTGAACGGGCTAATCTTCGAAACGCCTGAACCGATTTTGACGGGACTTTCACAGACAAGTAGAGGATTAACCAAGGAGTAACATAGGCTACTTTTTTAACCGACTTTCAAAAAAGGAGTTGTGTTGAAATCGGTAAAAAACGCCCTGATAGGTATTTTCGCCGCGCTACGGCCGACGCACGCTCGCGCTGCATGGAACTCCCCGCGCCGCGCGCCGCGCGCCCCTGTGCCCTGCTCCCGTCGTACGCGGTACCGCGGTACGCCGCCGCGCGGCGGGGGGCGGGTGGACCAGAAATCTACTTATCCCTCAGGATTTGTGAAAAACCGAAATTCACGCGGGCGAAGCCGCGGGCAAAAGCTAGTATATAATAAAATCGCAGACTTGCCGTATCTGTACATAATTGAAGATTTTTGGAAAATAATAACTGGGGGATGTTAGGGATAAGTAGGTAATAGAACGTAAAAAAGCTATTTCTGAATATTTTGTCTGTTTGTCTGTATGTTTGTGCGCGCATCACACAAAAACTACTAAATGGATTGAAATGAAACTTGGTACGATTTAAGTTCATACTACGGAGTAACATATAGGATATTTTTTATCCCGAAATTCAGCACGTTTTCTGTCATTGTCTGGTCAAGTGATAAGTGAGTTGATGTTGAAGTGTAACTTCCTAATAATATATTTTATAGATTTTAATTAATTTGCACTTTATTTTACGGACGTAAATTTAAATATATAACACGCTATATACATATATTCATCCACATTTTTCACATCGAACTGGTTCTGATTATTGCCGCATAAAATTTAATGCGTTTTAAGCTTATACATAAGGTATATACTTACTATTTACTTATTTATAAGCCCCGCAGATTGCTTTTGCGCTAGAACCTTGTCACATTGACATCGGCGTGACATCAGACAAAACTCTAATTATACCGTCGCGTCGGCAGCAAATGTTTAAAAGAAATAAATTAAATCAAATGTGCAAATAATTTTCAGCTTCACTTTTAAAATTATAAATGAAGAAATTATCCTCATTATTTAACTTCGCTGATATAATCACATACCTGTAATTCAGATTCGGATTTTTTTTCAGAGTCTGTTGTGTGTAAATCACTATCATTTCCCATGAACCTATACCTACTCATTTTCTGTGTTCATAATAAATTACTCATCAGTTAATCTGTCTTTGCGCCAGTATTAAAGCAACAATAACAATAAAAATGTGTGAATTTACAATAATTATTATTCAAAACTCGATACGCGTACTCTGCCAACAGTTTTGTCAACGGTACCGACCTCTGCCTAGTGCTGACGTCACTAAAATGGCGGCCAGGCGTATTACCAATTTGCGGGGCTTAAAGTAACCAGTTTAACACAAGTGGCAGCACCGAAAAACAATAAAATGGAAACTGTTCAACGAAATAAACAATCATGTAGATGATTATTTAAATTTCAGTCGAACCACTTTATCGTAAAATGGCATCTGAGCTATTACAGAAATTGCCTACCTACATTCAGTTTTCGAGGCGTGTTTAAATCTTATCTTAGTAATTGAAATCACGAGTTAATCGACGTGAATAATAATGTACCTACGAGAATTATTACAAGAAAAATAAATGAAAAATCTCATTAAAACATCGCATTAAATATGAATTGTTATTGGTGTATTATTGCGCGCGCGATGTAATCAAATCTTTTTCATGTTTAGGGTACCTACCGTATACAAGGAACGCTTATATAGATTCGGCTAGTAGGTATTTAAAGAATAGAATCTGTCCGTCTGTGTGTCTCAGTCATTTAGTTCACAAACTACCTATAAACGTTGCAAAATCTACAAACTTACGTCAATTCTTAGTCTATGTTACGCCTTATAACGTCAGCTATCTGCCAGACCAAGTCCCATCAAAATCGGTCCATGGCATCCGAGCTATAACAGAAATTACCTACCTACGTCCAGTCTTCGAGGCGCGTTTAAATCTTATCTTAGTAATTGAAATCACGAGTTAATCGACGTGAATGAATGTACGAGAATTATTACGAGAAAAATAAATGAAAAATCTCATTAAAACATCGCATTAAATATGAATTGCTATTGGTGTATTATTGCGTGCGCGGTGTAATCAAATATTTTTCATTTTTAGGGTACCGTAGTACCTATAACCAGAAACGTTTAGAGATTCATCCAATAACAAAACGGCATATATCATCCAATATAGGTATGTATATACGAGTATATAATCTATAGATAGAGTAGGTATATCGGCGATCATGATTGTTTAATTTAATTATAATTTACGCGTGCCAAATAAACACTTACGTGTGATAGGAAATACCTCCTTTTTTGCGATTTATTTCTGAACTTGTGTGTTTACAGTGCGAAATAGCGCAAAATTTCACTTTTACGGTTATTTTTGTGCACTAGAACAAATAAATTACTTCTATATCTCAGTGCGTAGGTAGACCTACTGAGTGTGATTTTGGAAATTTGCGAACAAAACAACTGTGCATCAATTTAGATCACATTTTCCGCCTTGATAATATATTTCTGAAGTCCAAACCGTCTCTGACACACAGACACAGTCTGTGCATCACATGACATTTTATTCAAGCATGTGCATTGTGAATTCACAGGGGCACTCTCTATTCCTTCACTCCCTTAGTCCGATGGGACGCCCATGCGGCACTACTGTCGAGAGATCAGGCGCAGGACCGACGGTTTTACGTGCTCTCCGAGGCACGGGGATGTATCTTAACCGCCAACTTCCCACTCCAGGCCGGTTTACTGAGAATTTCTTGATAGAGAAACACAATACCTCATAACTTTTTGGCCCGTCCCGGGAATCGAATCCAGGACCTCGTGATCCGCAGTCGACCACACCAACCTCTAGACCACTGAGGCAGTAGGTAGGTATATATCTACTTACGACCGCTAAACGATCAAAATGTAAGTGGTACCGTAGATCGAATACAAAATATGTAATACTCAAGCCCCAACTGGCACTGAAAGCAATATCCTAGTTAATATAGACATGATCTCATCTCACGGGCCATTTAATGCAAATCGATCTATTACCGAGAACGGCGATCATTACCCACAGAGCTCGACCAATCGCGGCTCGATTCAGCGAAGTAATTTATAGTTTTGAATTTTGAAATCTTGTTTATGATTTTGAAAAAAGAATCGGTGACTGGTGGTACCTACAGGGTGGACATAAATTTTAGTTGTGTGATTTATAACCTACCTAATAATAAGAAAATCCTACCTAGTAGGTACTAAAATTTTAATTGTCATTGTATTTTTTAGTAAATATTTAATACTAAGTTTATTTGACTATAGTCATAGAATAGAACAGATAAGTTCTATACTCAACCGTTACAAAGTACCTACCTACCTCCTATACAAAAACTTATAATTAATTGTTTAAATTACAGCATAAATTAACATATAAATATTTGACATTCATAATATTATGTAATGTCATAATATAGTTAATGAATGCACTCTATGAATTAGATTTTTTTGAATGTTAACACAATTTATTTTTATATTGGTGCTAATTAATATAAAATTCGATAAAAAAACAATGAAATTAGAATTTTAGATAAGTATACATTATTATATTCTACTAGAGAATGCCCGCGGCTTCGCCCGCGTGAATTTCGGTTTTTCACAAATCCCGAGGGAATCGTGGATTTCCCGTTCCCGCTCCATTTTCTAACCTTTATACCTACTTTTAAGGAAGTTTGCTATAGTAATCTATCTATAGCTGTAGCTAGAGATTTCGGTTTTTTCAAAATTAAGTGGGAACTGGATTTTTCCGGGATAAAAATAATTTTTTCCGGGCATAATCTATTTCCATTCAAAATTTCAGCCAAATCGGTTCAGTAGTTGCGGCGTGATTGAGTTACAAACATCCAAACATCTAAACATCCAAACATCCACACTTTCACATTTATAATACCTATTAGGAGGATGATAAAAAGACATACCAGCTAGATCAGTCTTTCCCAACGTGGGCGATAACGCCCCCTTGTGGGCGCTGCAGGCCTAAAGGGGGGCGGTAAGAGACCCAGAAAAAAAAGGGGGCATTGTGTAGGGCTTTGGGGTCGATTTATAAGTTCATCTACCTAGCTAGGAAGACTCTTAGACACCACTTAGACACCGACTGAGCTCGAAATTCACGCGGGCGAAGCTGCGGGCAGAATCTAGTTTTCAATAAAAGATACTCTGTCCGAATACTATTAATTTGCGTTTCAATAATCAGTTATAAGTACTTAGCGGTTTTTAAGTATGTTTAAAAAGGGGGGCGTTAAAAAATAATTTATTCTTAAAGTGGGCAGTAGACAAAAAAAGGTTGGGAACCCCTGAGCTAGATGAACATCGTAAGTCGTAAGAATTATTATTAATGCATGCATAATATAGTAGGTAGTTAAATTCTAACATTGAAACATTCAAATATTCTACACCAAATATTCACATTTTAGGTCTGTTACTCATTCTACAGACCCGTGAAATACGGACGAAAAACAGACAAACAGACAGACAGCAGATATATAAGCCTTCCTTCAGCTGTGTACGAATCCCTTTCTCATGCGACTCTGTATTCCTTAAACACATTTAAAATTTTAAAGCCGACTCAAAAACCCGAAAATTCAAATGTATGGTAACCCTAATTGTCAACATGCCACTCCCTTTCGGTACATAATATTTAGTGGTCACGTGAATCAGACATTAAGCTTGTCTCGACCAATGAGAGCTCGTCTTTCAAATCAATTTTATTTTCGAAAAAGTAGTAGGTAAGGGAACCTATAACTGAAAAACAGCGAAAAAAACTTACCTAATAATAGGATAGAGAGCAGCGTGACAACAATAGTTCGGTTTTAACTCTTTGGTGCGAAACCCTAAAAAAGTTTAAATTACCTATTCTAGTCCGGGTACCAAAGAATTCCATGGGAATTTTGTTCTAAATCCACGCGAAATCGGTACAAAAGATTTTCAGCACCGGTGTAAGATTCCCTGATAACTGCCTCGGTGGTCAAGCGGTTGGTGTGGTCGACTGTGGATCACAAGGTCCTGGCTTCGATTCCCGGGTCGGGCCAAAAATTATGTCAAGAAATTCTCAGTGCCAGCCCGGAGTTGGAAGTTGGCGGTGTTAGTTACCCCCCGTGCCTTAGAGAGCGCGTAAAGCCGTCGGTCCTGCGGCTAATCTCTCTCCGGTCGTGTCGCATTGGCATCCTATCGGACTATGAGAGTGAAGGAACAGAGAGTGCATCTGTGTATCACACTTGTGCACTATAATATATCCTGTGTCTAGGTACTCTCCGCCCCGGTTGTGATTGGCCACCGAGGCCGAAATTCACTCCACCACTACAGCCTTTTAACGTCCCTCTGCTGGGCACAGGCCTCGTCTCTCATAGGAGAGAGAGAGATTTAGAGCTTAGACCCGCCACGCTGCACCACTGCGGGTTGGCGCAATTCGGTTGGGAGAACATTATTATAAGATTCCCTTCACCCATTACCTCACTCAGTGTTATTACAATAGCTAACTTTCATCTAATAAACCTACATTACGTATGAAAGGGGAGTTCGGGCCACGTTACATAAACCGCGCGCGCATGAATCATACGCCCTAAACGGATTATGGCCCAGCAAACCTTGTTAGGGCCACCCTCCTCACCGATGTAGGGGTTTCTATATTGCCACTGCATGTATTGTGTTGCCTACATAGTGTCACTTTACCTTTCTGCTAAGTAGGTTACTTACACTTTAGATTCACACTATGATCCCGACCACTAAAATAAATAAATTACGTCGATATCTCGGTGCGTACTGAGTTTAATGTGCGTAATAATTGATGTTTTGATGATGTGAATCATTCGCATCATTCACTTTTACCCTATCCCTATTTTTTTTTTTCGTCAAAAAGTAGCACCCCATGAGACGTCAGTTTACTGCATTGAAATAAAAGTCCGACTATAGGCATAAATTATTATTATTAACTTCACTGAAAAAAATTAAAAATTTAAAAAACCCCCGACATTCGCCATTTTGTACATATTAACGGAGTTGTGAAAAAAATATATAATCTGCCATTTTGTAGCGGCGGCAATCTTGGATCGATTTTCATCAAACATAGCTAACAACACTCTCGACTAATTCACCTTTCAAACAAAAAACCGCGTTCAGATCGGTTTACCCGTTTGAGCGCTAAAGGGGAACCGACAGACATACACATACATACACACACACACACACACACACACACACACACACACACACACACACACACAGACACGTCAAACTTATAACACCCCGTCGGTTTTTCGTCAGAGGTTAAAAATACCAGATCACAGCTATCAAAGATTGCACATTGGCCCGTTCTGGCTTTCATCGGCTTTACAGAGAGAAGTAAAAGGCCAATTTGCGTCCAATTCAATCCTAACATTAGCAGAGGGACAATAATATAAAATGGCGCGTTTATTGTCACAAATGGCGGTAAGTAATAAAGAGGTTTTAAAACGTCAATTAGCCGGCTATTAATCATGCTATTAACACACACACACACACACACACACACACACAGACACGTCAAACTTATAACACCCCGTCGTTTGTCGGGGGTTAATAAATCGAAAGAGGGTCAATTTTTTTCATAAAATATGAAGCAAAACAAAAGTTACATTTAAATCACAGGTTCAGAGAAAATTTATTAGAATCAAAAATTATTGTAAAATGTCTTTCAAAGCCTGTGAAAAAAATATAAATCGAAATAGGGGCATTATAAGCCAAGGAAAACTAGATAAAAAGAAATTAGATTAAGCGCAATGCAATAACAATGAGTTAAACGCGCAGAAGAATTAACAAACAAATTAACATTGAAAGGGTTTAACCGTCTCGAGGGTGGGTCCGTTTATGATATTATCCCTTCGGGCCGAATCCCTTTCACCCTTGCTTTGGATTTGCAAACTCCAAACCAATTTGGAAAATCATATTTTAATTTTGGATCAGGTTTCCATATTATTTTGATAAATATAATTAAATAATATATATGTGTTACCATAATTTTCCAAAAATAGCTTTAAATAAGGCTAGTAATGAAAAGAACCAGTTTATTAAGGTGTTATGTTCAAGAGGTGAGATAGTCACAGAAAGTACATAGCTCATTTCTGTAAAATTACGTATTAGAGACATATCACCTTCATACAATCATGTCTTCATTATTGAGCATTACATACGACTAAAACAAGAGGTATTAAAATCGTTTAAACCGGGCAAAGAGGAGGCGCGGGCGACATGACTATACAGGCGTGATGGAGTGACTATATCTAATCCCAAGCGACGACTGTGTCCAATTAGACGTCAGGCATTCGTCTTCCCTCCCCGACCTCCCCGGCTTGCTGGCGTATAAATATGAGTGCGAAATGCCGGCTTTTAAATTTTGAAATATGGAATGCTATTTCGGCTGCTATAAGGAAAATTCAGTTGATAAGGAAAATTTTTGGGTCATCACTTATCCCTCATCTCTGTCTTACTATTTATAAGGGGTCCTAACAGAATTAGAAGTGGTTGATTCTGGGCTCATATAGGTTCAAGAGCGAACCACCGACGGCAAATATGTCAGTCTGTCTGTTGCGCCACACACAATATTGATACGAATACCGTCTCCGCTCCGTAGGGGTAAAAAAACACAAAATATTTTTTAAACCTGGTGGCCTCTTACTAACCTGTTCTGAGGTTATAATATGCCTGTGTGGTGCAAAAAATCCCATCAAAATGGGCTCAGTAATTTTTCAGAAAAATTGTACATAGCACCTTTTAATTTAAGGACACGATTGTAGTGACTTCTTATGGCCGTAAAACATAATTAAGAAACTGCTCAGATTAATTGATACGTACGAGTACCTACTTGCTTAATGCAAAAAACATTATTATATCGCCCCAGTCGTTTTTTGGGAATATGGTAACAAAAGCTGTGATAGCCTAGTGGTTAGGACGACCGACTTCTAATCGGAGGTCATGGGTTCGATCCCGGGCACGCATCTCTAACTTTTCGGAGTTATGTGCGTTTTAAGTATTTAAATATCACTTGCTTTAACGGTGAAGGAAAACATCGTGAGGAAACCTGCATGCCTGAGAGTTCTCCATAACGTTCTCAAAGGTGTGTGAAGTCTGCCAATCCGCTTGGCCAGCGTGGTAGACTATGGCCAAAACCCTTCTCACTCTGAGAGGAGACCCGTGCTCTGTAGTGAGCCGGTAATGGGTTGATCATGATGATGATGATGATGATGATGGTAACAAAATACTGCACACACAACATCCAATGCCAAACGCATATACTGCCTTTGTTTCTTCCCGGATAAAGAGTTTGTATTTAAAAAAATTGCCAATAAATCTTCAAATGATGTTGTAGCAATCAATATCAACTTAATCCGAAGCTACAGCACACGAGTAGATATTATACAGAGGAAAAGCTACCTAAGAACGTCCAAAATTTATACCTATTCTGATAGGGTTGTCACCTGTTGCATGTGAAAAATTATGGGTAAAAATAAAAATAATTATTATATACTAGTATACATAATATAGCAAGATATGTAATAATGATTGGAAAAATATGTTTTTATATTATATTACTATACTAAATATAAGTTATGTAGTTACTTAGGTAGGTACTTTTAGTACTTTTAGTAGGTACCTACTAAAAGTATATTATGTAATAGCACATGTGTAGATATCCCTAGCGATAGTACCTACATACTTACTTACTTTTGTAAATTAAGTACCTAGTTACTATTAGGTATGTAGTAGGTACTTACTAAAACTAAGTGTGATAGCACATGCATAGATATCCCTAGTGACAGAACTAGATACTTTAGTAAAATGAATGAATTAAGTACCTAGTTACTTAGAAAGGTAGTAGATTATAAAACCGTAGACATTTTTATGAACAGATACTTACTAAAAATAAGTGTGATAGCACGTGCGTAGATATCCGCTCCAGGGTCGCGGGTTCGATTCCCGCCCCGAGTCTGGGTGTATTTATAATATGTATGTATATATACCTTTATATAAAATATATATATGTAAATATGTCTATCAGTTGGCTATTACCTATAACACAGGCATGAAGTTGCCTACTTTAGGAATAGACGGCCGTGTGTGTATGTGTGAGTATTTAATTATTTATTTAGATAGGTACCTTAGATAGGCCCATCCCGATGGCCCGTTGCATAGAGGATCTATAACACATTTTAACTTACAACCCGTTTACTAAAAGATAGGACCTCGCTGACAAGTTGCTTTGACTCGCTCGCTCGCAAGACAATACTAACACAGCATACCCAGAGTTTTTCACAAACATTTAAGTTTCATACAATACCTAAATATTCTTAATGATGCTTTTTTGCACACCGTACTCATGCGTCGTAGTGACGTCATCGACGCCAGGTCCAATCTTTTAGTAAACGGGTTGTACCTGGCAATGTTATTACTCAATTCTATTCAGTAGAATCTGCTTTCCGAACCAGTAGTAGAGTCTTGACATAGTATCATAAGTGGCACATACTATCCTACAATAAATAAATTCATGTCATTTCAATTAATTTCATTTCATTAATTTTATTGTATAGATATGTAAAGGTAGGTATACTTACTTCACTTGATCTCTAGGGTACACAAAAAAAGAGATTGGAAAAGTGCGCACGACCCACAGCCCTGTCGTTTGTTTACCAACTGTCCTACCAGTGGAGTGTGAGTGGAGCGTACGTAAACCGTTCGTGAGAACTCGTGTGTGCGTGAGCGGTGCTATGTGTGAGTGTACTTACAGCGGGCCGCTTGTAGGTAGCTTTTTCTCTGTATAATATCTACTCGTGTGGCTACAGCCTTTAAGCGCTTTAAAGCAGTAAATTTGTGAACAATAAAAAGCGAATTTTTACCCTCATTCGCGTCTTGTACCCGGATTGCTTTTATTGACCATAAAATACGGAATCACACTCGAAATCAACAATACGGTAGCAACATTTTTCAATTAAGGCGCGCCGGACACTGCACCGTGGTGTGAATCGAAAAAATGGACTGACAAAAATCTCTTACATAAATATGTACCTACATACAGGGTATTTAAGGGGAACGTTACCGAAAACATAGCGCTATTATTATACTGCCAAAAATACATTTCAATACCAATAAGTCTTATACTGTTGTAATACTACAACATAAAGTGGTTTAGTATTTACTTAGTATTTTTCAAACCTGCAATGTTAGCGTGCACAGCTCGGGGTCACCACGGCGACATCTTTAGGTAATTAACCCAACGTTCGTTGACCTCTAGCGTCAGCTGACTGCATTACATTGCTAACTTAAATACTAAAACTTAAACTTTTTTTTGCGTTTGTTTTTTGTGGTATTTTTTCAGTAATCATCACTATTTTATCTTTTTTGTCTTTGTTTTTGATAGCGGTCCCCTTACACCTGATAAATTACGCTTGATGCTGTGATACTGATTCATATCCAACGGAATGGCTTGTTGACACTAATACTGTCTCTAAATGAAATAAATCAATTTTAGTGCCGGACACAAGTTTAGAACTTCACCTACATTGTTTCAGTCTCTAATCGAGTATTTAAAGGCTTTAAAGTTCTTAACAGCAATTTTGTAAATAATAAAAACTAATTTTTACCCTCGATCACTTCTTGTACCCAGATTTATTTTATTGACCAATACTGAATCACATGAAATCAAAATTAGGTAGCGAGCAACGTTTTTTAATAAAGGTGCCGGACTTTGCACAGTGGCGAGAATCGGAAAACGACGGACAAAAATTTCATCAAAAACACAAAATACATCAAAAATCCTATCATGCTTGATGCTGCGATACTTATTCTAGATGCAAAATCAAGTAGGCTAATATAAGCATCCTACTGGAATATAGATAGTATAGACTGTTCCAACCATTGATTGAACCTTAAACAGTTTTAAAGTGTACTTTAACAGTAATGAATTTGTGAATAATAAAAACAAATTTTTATCGTCATTCCCATCTTGTACCCAGATTGGTTTTACTGGCAATAAATACAATGTAACACTCCAAACCAAAAATATAGGAGCGAGTCGCAACATTTTTCAATTAAGGCACCGGACATTGCACAGTGGTTCGAATCGAAAAAATGGCGGGACAAAAATCTCATACATATTTCACGCAACGTACCTACGATTAAAAATCTCCGGTAGTGAAACGAACCTTCATATAGATTGGCTTATAACTTCTGGCTTAAAATATTCCAGTCAGTTAAACCTGTAAGCTCGCAATTTCAGCAATGCGCGAAACGGCAATTTAATCATGTACACAAATTGTTATATGGTTATTTTTTTAAAAGAGCAACCGCCGAGTATCTTACTGGTTCTTCTCGATTGTAATGGCATTCCGAACCAGTGGTATATTCAATTGACTATTCAAAAGTACTTGTAAAAGTTGTATTTGAATAAAAATCTTATGTCTACATTGTTCCAGGTAATTTTAAAGTAGCAAGCTCCATGAACCCTATGTTTAGCATCTAAATGAATCTAATTGTATTGGATTGAAAAATATACTACTAATCCAGGCTATTTCAGTAGCAATTTACCGATTATATTGGTCTAGAATGCTATTCAAGGTACGCAGTTGAAAAAAATTGCGTTTTCAAAAATGATGACTTAAATACAGGACTTTCCAATTAAGATGCCAAACCATGGCCGGACAATGGTTTGCATTGAAAAAATGGACGGACAAAATCTCATGTATATTGGACGCAACAAACGATAGCAATCCGAGGTAGTTGCGTTGGCAAATAAACCTGGACGATAGCATTGTAGTATAGGAGCTGGTGAGTGATGATTAGATAAAGAAATTCAAAACATCTCGACGGTGGATCTGATTTTGTATTTTTTTTTAATTTACTAAAATATTTATTAATTAAACCCCACTTTTAAAATAATATTGGTCATATTTTAATAATAATTTAATAGGGCGTGGCGATTTGGTGCTCACCACAAATTTTTGGAAAATTATAGAAATAAAGAATTTAAAAGTATAATATGATGCATAAATTTAAATTCTTAATTTGGTTGAGTTTTGTGTCATGTTCTTCTTCCATCTATCTTCAATTATTGCTGACAACTCATTGTGGATTGCAAGTTCGAATAAACTCTATACCTACTTTTGTAATAATTTCAAAAAGAAGCAATGCATCGCGGCCGCAATCCCTGAACTCTGTTTTTCAACTTTGGAGCCGTAAAAAGTTAACAGATAGACAGACACATTTTCGCATTTATAGTATTAGTAAGTATGTAAATATATTTTAACCGATAAAACACTTCGTAAAATCATCCATTTGTTCTTAAAGTATAACAGAAACAAACGAAACCGAATGTAGTGAACGGTGGAGGCTCATGGAAAATTCATTGGTTGAAAGCGGGATGCAATCGGTATACGGGCTTAGGTTGCATTTTTAACATTGCACTTGTATGAACAGAGGCCTTTTATGATGCTGAGCTTTTAGTAGTGCTCTGTTTTTAGTGTTCTCTATCGATTTAATTTTTTTCTGGTGCAACGTACTATGATCTTAAAAGCAATGCCTGGATGGTTCGCGTAATCGTTGCAAGAAGTGAGGATTTTAATATTTGTGCAAGTTTGGAGTTCTGATTATCTTCTAAGATTTTATCTCATCTGCGGCAAGCGATTGGGACCCCCAGCAGGCAAAATATCCATTTTTCAGTATTAATGTAAATAATTGGTAAGATGAAATTGAATAGAAGTTACATTTGTATAGTCACACAATTGGCCTCAAATTGTTAACATCCAATTTTACTTAGGTAAAATATTAAGACAAAATGCTCTACAATTTGCAAACGCCAGGTGACCATATTAAGATTTTTTTGTTAAGTTTCGTTGTGCATTTTAAAACATCGTAAGGCTTTTTTAAATCACTTTGTCAAACGTATTGTTTTAACAAAACTAGAAAACGTCAGAACAATAAAACAATAAAAATAGGTTAAAACAAAATATGTCAATCCAAGTACATTTGCAACTTTTTAAGCACGCAAAGCAGTGCCTTGCACCGTTCCAAACCTATACGTCTATAATATTTTCAAAGTATGGAATTGACTACTTTGTCGACCGGGAACGAAAAACAAACACCGATTAAATTACCCCGTGTTTTTTACACGAACATTTTACAAAAACTTATATAACAAAACATATGCATAGGTGCATAACTAACACACATTAATTAATCGACGTGAGCAAGTCTAAGTTTTGAATCCCTCTCTCATGATAAAAGAGATGTACCCAGCAGTGGGACGTATATTGCTGGTAATGGTGGGATATATGTATATGTATGTCATTAAAATTTGGTGATTTTTTGTTCAATATTTATGTCAAAAAACGAACAAAACAAATTCTTTCTTATATTAACTTTTCCTATAAATTTAAACTTAAAAAGGCAATCATAGTAACCGAATTGAACGTTTAAGTTAGCCAGTTTAAAACGGAAAAGTCTTATCAACGTAGTAAGTTTATTTTTAGTCGTATTTCAAACAAAGCGCCCAAACTTTTTTACTAACAAGAATTCCTAAACAAGCGCCAGTTATGTTTACCCGTATTACGTTCGCACGCATCGGATCGGCCCCCATTAACTGCACGAGCGTGTTTTGTCATTAAAATTTTGTCCACTTGATGTCATCATGACACCACTGCGTTTAGGCAACGTTCACACACCCGCTTGAGGAGGCTATACTTTTCTGACCAACTTACAACAAAATTAGTTGATTTTATTAAATAAACCGTTATCTGTCCTTAAACGTATGTTTGTATGGCGACGTTTATTTCTAATTTTTGTCTATCTGTTCATATGGGCTATTCTTCAGAACGGCTGAAGTAAGTAATTTAAAAGAGATTCAGAGAGATTGGAAAATTGTACGAGAAGTTTTCTGGACTCCTTTTTATCCGAGAAATACTTCGGGTTCCTGAGTAAAAAAATAAAAACTAATAATAAAAATATTAGCTACAGTAAAATTGTTGTTACATTTCTGGGGCCTAATCGATGAACATAAATTATCTTGATGAAATTTTACGCAGCTTGCGTCCTGGAGTCAGACATGAGGCTAATTTTATGCCGGGAAATCGACTAATTTCCGCGGGATTTTTTAAAATGTAGAAGTCGCGGGCATCACCCAGTGATTCAATATCATAATATTATGTTTATGAGTTGTTAATTTTCCCACGTAAGTAAGTAGATGATTTTTAAATGCTCTTTAATAATCTAAAATGCTCTAATTAAATTAAGTTTTTTTTAACGCAGAAACTAAGAACCAATGAAATACATGTAAATGAGTCTTCTGTTGAGCTGAACTGATTTTCTTGCTCGCTCTTCTCAGTAGAGTCCACTTTTCAAATCCATGCTAGGGTCTTGACATATCATACGATCTACAAGTGGCTACATGACAGAACAAATATGAATTTTGAATTTTACAGAGTATGATTTATTTTTTCGTCTGAGCTATATTTATTTAATACAAGTGTAAATTGAAAATTTAAAAAACCCCCGACATTCGCCATTTTGTGGCGGCAACCATCTTGGATTTGCAATAGTGCTATTCTACTAGTCAAGCTCTTTCATTTGATACCCATATTAAGGGATTTGTGAAAAAATATGTAATCCGCCATTTCGTAGCGGCGGCCATCTTGGACCGATTTTCATCAAACATAGCTAAGAACACTCTCGACTAAATCACCTTTCGAACCAAAAAAACCGCATTCAAATCGGTTCACCCGTTTGAGCTCCATAGGGGAACAGACAGACACACACACACACACACACACACACACACACACACACACACACACACACACAGACACGTCAAACTTATAACACCCCGTCGTATTTGCGTCAGGGGTTAAAAATAACGTTTGCGATAATATACGAGGTCGTCTAAACGCAGCCTAACGACAGAACCTTAATTCCGTAAACTAAAATTAGGGGTAATCTCGTCGGTCTGTCTCATATGAAAATTGAATTAAAATATTTGAAACATCATTTAGCCAAACAAAGTTGGATGTTAATAACATGGGAAGATAAGCAACTTCCAAAGTAATTATAGTATAGTTCGACCAGATTCTCATGAAAAATACGGAAATGAAATTCCAAAGTTAGCAACACTGCGGCTGCCCTAGCGATAAACAAAGTAACTGACATTTTTTGTGAAATTGACTTTTTTGCATTAACAAAAGTTTTATGTCGAGTAGTTTTTTACCACAGTTTAATACCTATTTCAAATAACTTGAACCGTTTACTGAAATTTGAATTGCCCAAACAAAGTAACTGCACACACTAACCCGGAATATAAATGCAATTGCCAAGTAAACAACAAGCACAAGACAAAAACAAAGTAATTGGATGTTGTTTACTTTGTTTTTGTATTTAAAATGCAGTTGCTTGATTTTTCGTTTCGTGAAACGATCCCATGTAAGGTGTTCTGAATGTAATTACTTTGTTTATCACTAGGGCAGCCGAGTTAACCTAGTGTTGCTTACTACAAAATTTAATTTTCCTATTTTCCATGAGATTCTGGTCTACCTATAGTATCTTAAAATTAGGTACAATTAAAAGATAACTACTAATAGTATTATTATTTATTTTAATTAGTTGATTTTTATACGAAAGAAAAGAGATTTAAAATAAAATAATTATAAAATAGGTATGTCTCAGAGGTAAATTATTATTGATGATATCAAATGTTTTCATTTTCCTAAGAGTAAAAAAAAAAGCTGTGATAGCCTAGTGGTTAGGACGACCGACTTCTAATCGGAGGTCGTGGGTTCGATCCCGGGCACGCACCTCTAGCTTTTCGGAGTCATGTGCGTTTTAAATATTTAAATATCACTTGCTTTAACGGTGAAGGAAAACATCGTGAGGAAACCTGCATGCCTGAGAGTTCTCCATAACGTTCTCAAAGGTGTGTGAAGTCTGCCAATCCGCTTGGCCAGCGTGGTAGACTATGGCCAAAACCCTTCTCACTCTGAGAGGAGACCCGTGCTCTGTAGTGAGCCGGTAATGGGTTGATCATGATGATGATGATGATGATGATGAAGAGTAAAATTATTGTTCAAAATTGCTCTAAGATTTCAGACAATTTATATTAAGTAATATCTATTATTAGGATATTTTAGAAATATATTAGGGTCTAGAAAATATAACGGAAGGTAGATAATCACCTATCATACTTTGTTCTATATTTCTACTACGGGTAGGTACCTACGTTCCTACCCGTATTTACAATTTTTGTGCGGTCTCTCTATATGAAAAGCAATATTCATCTGAGCCCAAAGTGATAGTGTTTTTGCATACTCGTAAAGCCGCCGGAGTTGATGTATTTTATCGCCAATCCATAACGTGAGAGATCATAAAAGCCGCCGTATTTCAAATGTGTTAATATACGAGAGAGCCACCGACGGGAGACGCGAGCTGACATATAGACATACATAAAATATTATATTACTATTTACATTCGCCTTAGGACGATTAGGTAATTCTTGGGAGGAATCTTTAAACATTATAATAGGTATACATAATTTATAATTGCCTTGGTATGGTCTAGCGTATGGCGCGATCGACTCCGGATCACGAGGTCCTGGGTTCGATTCCCCGGTCGGGCCAAAACACTGAGGTAGGTACATATTGGGTTTTTCTATCAAGAAATTCTCAGTGCCGGTGTTGGAAGTTGGCGGTATTAGACTTCCACTTAAGTTTAATTTTTTTTTGCCGTGATAACGTCTTATAAATTAATGAGCGCCGGCTACACGCACGAAAACACATGACTCATTGTCACGTACCGCGTGCAAGCGAGAGCGCGGGACACGCGATAAAGAAGGCACGATCGACCTAAGCGTTCGGTTTGTGACGCATTTATCTCTATGTTTTCTCATAACGTTATCACTTATCACGTATAAAATTATCGTTTGTAATCCGACTTTACAGACAAGCAATTTTTGGTTAGACAAGTGTAAATTAAAAATTTAAAAACCCCCGACATTTGCTATTTTTTGGCGGCGGCCATGATGGATTTGCAATAGTGCTAATCTACTAGTCAAGCCCTTTCATTTGATACCCATCACATACCCATATTAAGGGAGTTGTAAAAAAATATGTAATCCGCCATTTTGTAGCGGCGGCCATCTTAGATCGATTTTCATCAAACATAGCTAACAACACTCTCGACTACTCGACCTTTCAAACAAAAAAACCGCATTCAAATCGGTTCACCCGTTTGAGCGCTACAGGGGAACAGACAGACAGACCCACACACACACACACACACAGACACGTGAAACTTATAACACCCCGTCGTTATTGCGTCGGGGGTTAAAAATAATACATTTTGTTCATTGTTTAACAAAATTATCGGCACACATAAAGCAACGGGAAGGTGGATATAGGTACCTACACGGTACGAAATATTCACACATGTGAACCAAGGTATCATCGCGTATGGCTTGCGTCAAATTTTTATGCGATCCCTCGGGAAATGCGAGGGAGAGGCTGTTCGCTGGGTGTACGGTGTACCTACCGAGTACCTACCGCCCGACACTTTAGTGTATCGATGATTTTGCGGGACGGTATATGAGTCGATAAATATAGATACTTGGTGGCTTTGGGAACAAAGTTAGGTATATATGATATAGATTTTTAAATATGCCTATCAAATTATTAAGTATAGGTATGTACATATCTATTATTATTAGTAGATATAGTCCGTTTCAATAGTGCCAAGTTTCATTTCGATCCATTCTGTAGTTTTTTAGCAAAAAGGTGTGTTAGTTTACATTTTAGCTCAACTCTATTGAAACGGACATATATCTATAATGTATTAATTTTAAAGACAGTCTTAAGCGTGGTAACTATTGGAGGATGTTGTCTCCGTGTAACTTAATCTTCATAAGATTTATCCAAGTCCAAGATAATTATAACGGACATCCCGTCGCACATCATGGATTTATTTTAAAGTAGGTACATCTCATAAAATTCTCGCTCTATTACGAATTATTCCGGATATAATATTATATATGGATATTATATTAATTTTCTTTATTTGGAATTATATGTTTCATATCCAATCCCTCACCTCCACTCACCACTCACTCGTTATAGAAATTTTTACGTGTAAGATGGGCTTTCTTTTGATGACAATAATTCCTAATGGAATCAATGCAGATTGCATCGTTTAAGGAGAATCGTGTCTGACGAGAATGCAACGAAGTCATGGGTTGCAGGCTGCAGCTAGAGACTGCCCTTTTGTAGATAGCAGCAAATAGCAATACACGCCGATAGATAGGTAGGTATTATAGGTACAGGTAGGCCGATAGATACCTAGGGGACTCCGCATCCTAGCTTTTCGATTTTTTTTCGCGTAACAACATAATAGCTTGTGAGCATTTCTAGAATGAACCTCTTGACTTTTCATCAAGATGCCTTTCCTGAATTTCAAAAATACCAGATCACTTGCACGGCATTCCGAACGAGTGGTAGATTCAATTGACGATTCAAAAGTACTTGTAAAAGTTTATTTGAATAAAAAACTTTTCTATTCTATTCTATGCTATATTGGCCCATTCTTGCTTTCATCGGCTTTACAGAGAGAAGTAAAAGGCCAATTTGCGTCCAATTCAATCCAAACATTAGCAGAGCGACAATAATATTATAAAATGGCGCGTTTATTGTCACAAATGGCGGTAAGTAATAAAGAGGTTTTAAAACGTCAATTAGCCGGCTATTAATCATGCCATTAAGTGATTGGGCGGCGGGCTTCAAAGCTTCATGACTATATAAAATACTTATAGGTCTATAGCTACTGCGACGATGGGATGTTTGTTTTTGCAAGTGGATTTCCTGTCTGTACCTATTAATTGTAGGCTGTTTTTATTTTAAAAATATTTTTTAACTTTAAACCACCTTTAAATACAAGCAGTATTTCTGAATCAAAATTAAATGGAGTATCAAATACACAATATCGCTGTTTTTATCACACTCATGTGTTTTAAAAACAGCGGCCGCTTATAAATATTCACAAAAAGTCGATTGTTAGCGCAATGTTACAATAGTAATTTCTAAAGAAAGTAAAAGGTTTTTGTTTTCTTTCATATAATCTTTAATGTAAATCGGATTAATAGGAAAATCAGTTGAAATCTTCGAACAGTTCGTATAGCTCACGGAAGAGAAATCATTTTATCTATGCTTATAACTATTTGTATGTAGTTAGTTATACCTACTAGGCATGTTATATAGTCGTTATTATAGTTATACAGTATCGATCAATAACAACGAATGTAGATAAATTACATTTATAAATTACAATAAAAAAAAAACAAAATGAAACACGTTGAAAAATAAATTGTTCTTTCACGAAAAAACAAACCTAAAACAATCATGAACATAATCGTTTTATTCGCGATTCGCGTTTGCGCCCGCGTAAAGGCCGCTTTGACCTAAATTATATAAATTATAGACGTACAGTGCTCATTAAGAAAAATAATGGAATGAGGCACAAATCGTGCCGGCCGACAATTGAGGAGAATTACCGAGAATTGTTTAGGATTGCGAATAAAGGATTCAAATGACATACAAGCAGCAAAAAGAGCAAAGCAACTAGTTAATTCCTTGTAACAAGCAAGGGACTTGCAGGGGACTTTCAAACTTTTATAGAGCCTTGTACACATTGGGCCAACGCTCTCGGTCAATACACTAGGCGCACGTGTACAGGGCTACTTGTCGTATAGGTGACATTTAGCGATTCAAGCGCGAGTTTGGGACTATCAAAGATGTTGTATTCTCTCTACACTATCACATACAGAACTGTCATGTTGACAGGTGATTTTCAACCGACAAAAGCAGGTTTTCAATTCGACACGTACCTATGTATGTTTTAGGATGCTGTTATAAACTGGTGTTAAAAAAATTTAACATTTGTTATACTTTGTGATTGTAATGATTTGTTAGATGTTTTCAATGCTGCCACACTGACACAAACGTTGTAACATTTTATATCAGTTTGAACGTACATTCCTTGTTAATGTTATACTTTGTTGCAATTTGTTTAATAATGTCAAATAGTGTTGCATAACATGAAAACATTTGAAAACTTTTGCTGAAATTTGCGACAAAATGTTAACTAACAAATGTTTAATAATATTTCTTAACTGCGGTGTGGCAGCACCAATAATAACACATAAACAACAAAACTTAAATCAACACGCCGCACCAGCAAAGTTGGCACAAGGATACAACCGCCACAATATCGTGATTTGTCGCGATCCTTGCAAGAGATCTATAATTGACCCAGCAATGGTCATTGGAGTTGCCACGGAGATAAAATTGACTGGAAAACTTAACTTACACCTCCATTGTAATTATACTGTCACAAGAGAATCTAGGTCCAGCATTTATCTATTGCATAAGAACGGAGATAAAATTGACTTGAAAATCTCAGTTAGTGAGTTAAAAAATATCTCGTAAAAAATTGATGCGCCAAAAACAAACAGTAGGTTTTAAGATAACGCAAGCCGATCAATATGCGATTGATTTAATTAAGATAAAGTCGAGAGATAACGCGATAAAAATGCAAATAAGTTCCCGTTTGTAAATTTATTACGACCATTGAAAGATTGTAATCTGATATCTATTTAGAAACCTATACCGCAGAGAGGTGAAATACTACTAGAGCGTGCAATACCGTCGACTCGATGTTTTTCAATAATTTTTACTTGCCAGTGGGAAGGTTTTGTAATGGGCAAATTTTGTGAACCCAAATAACAAAATACCTACCTCCATGACTAAGGGCCTGCTTCACCACCCTCTGATAAGTTTCAGATAGCCTAAACGTAAATGTTGTCACTTTCTTACTTTATGTCAAGTGACAAAGAACTTGTGGTTATAAAGCTATCCTACATTATCAGAAGTTTGTGAAATAAACCCTTGGTCTTTTAAGGGCCTTTTTCTCCACCTTAATTTGATAAATGTGACCTTAATTTTTGTATTTTAACCCTAAAGGCTTCTAGAGTCGAATACTATAAGTTTTTAAGTGGATGTCTGTGTGTGTATATACGTATGTATGTGCGTTTGGAATTATTTTAAACATCGTGAGGAAACCTACACGCCTGAGAGTTCTCCATAATGTTCTCAAAGGCGTCTGAAGTCTACCAATCCGCACTTGGCAAGCATAGTGGACTGCGACCTAAACCCTTCTCATTCTGACAGACCCAGTAGTGGGCCGGTAATGGGTTGATAATAACTTTTTGGCCTCGAATTCGGGACCTCTTGCCTCGCAGTCAAATAAACTAAAAATCACAACTTCAACTTTATTGATTTACTTATAGAAATCAATAAAATTAAAAATATTTGGCCTGTTTGTAATTTTATTATTTCTCAACTGAGTTGACGATGTTAATAGTAATCAGGTAATAAATAATGATTATTCAATTTGATAATTAAATATTACAGGAACAATTTAAATAATATCTACCGGTTGCGTGTGGTTTGAGCTGCTTTCTGGTGAGAAGTTCCGACCGCAACCTTCGAAGATCTATAATAATTTAATTTTATCAAAAAGCGTGGCTAAAGAGCTTATAAGGATTTAGAGCTTAGACCCGCCACACTGCTCCAATGCGGCGGGCTTTAACGACTATTGTGACATAATAGTGATAATAACCGGGACCGACTGTTTAACGTGCTCTCCGAAGCACGGGAATGAGACACCGCCTACAAGCCGAGTTTCTTACTGGTTCTTCTCGGTTGAAACGGCATTCCGAACCAGTGGTAGATTCAATCAACGTTTCAAAAGTACTTGTAAAAGCTTATTTGAATAAAAAACTTTTCTATTCTATTCTATACTAGCAAATTTCTTGACAGAAAACCCCAATAGCCAAAAATTATTTGCCCGACCCGGGAATCGATCCCGGGACCTCGTGATCTGCAGTCGAATATATTAAGCAATAGATCAACGAGGCAGTTAAAGGCAATTAAAGGATTTTGGACGGGATGACATTTCAAAGCTTCCCGGATGCTGCCCGTAGTAGTAGAGTAGAGTTGGATTCGGCGGTTATTGTGGCTAATTCTGTTGTACACAATCTCTAAACCTAAACTAAAATGACAGGCCTAAATCTATTGCTGTCCCTTTCTGCAGTGAGCACTGTGAAAGAGATAGGAATAAATTTAGACCTGTCATTTTAGTTTAGGTTTAGAGATTGCGTACAACAGAATTGACCACATTGTATCATTCTAGAAATTGATCTAGGTGATACCTAGCTGTACTATACAATATACATATATCGTCTACAATTTGAGTACAGAGTTTTCAACAATTATTGGGTGGAGCCGGACATGAGCATTAAAACATAATTGTCGTCTTACTTATGCTAATTTTAGGCCCACCTGTTGAGAAACCCCGCTGTGGTCATTGAGCATTGTATCAAGTTACCAACATTACATAATATTACAATAACATGGAAAAACTAATTTACGTCTTCGCAAGTATGGAAATATTTTAGACATAACGTAGCAGTGATAGCCTAGTGGTTAAGACTCCGGCCTACATTTTCGGGTGGACCGAGTTCGCTCCCCGGCACGCACCTCAACTTTTCGGAGTTATATCTATACTAATAAATAAAATTGAAGTGTCTGTCTGTAATTTCGAAATAACTACCTCATATTAAGCTCATATGGTTATTTGAACGGTACCATAACCGATTCACACGTTTTTAAAATTTTTGTCTGTCTGTCTGTCTGTTTGAACGGGCTAATCTTTGGAACGGCTGAACCGATTTTGACGGGACTTTCACATACAAGTAGAGAATTAACCAGGGAGTGACATAGGCTACTTTTTTAACCGACTTTCAAAAAAGGAGGAGTTGTGTTTTTCTACCTATGTACACCGATATCTCCGAGATTTCTGAACCGATTTGCGTAATTTTTTAATCGATAGAGAAACATTGCGACACAGTCCTACAAAAAATTTGGATTCCAACTCCTCAATCCTGATGCTGTAGGGGATCTGATCCCCAAAACTAATGGGATTTAGGCACTGTCGGTTATTTAAATTGATATTGGGGATACCAATTAAAGACTTTATTGTTGAATGACCTCGAGTAGGTACATGTCCAACTCCTCAACCCTGATGCTGTAAGGAATTGCATTCCGAAATCGTAAGGATCCCACGGGATTTTTCCGTTTTGTGGACGGGTTACTACTGTCGGCGCTCTATACGGGTCATACACTTAGAGTTATGCGGAGAGTAATAACAAATTCATAGAACGGAGTTAAGGTATATTTATCAAATATATTACAATGACCAGTGAACTGACTCTCACCGAGGTTGCGTGTGTACTGTCTTAGAAATCGAAATTTCTCAAAAATCAAAAGTTGCATTACGGTGAGCGTCGGCTCTTACAAAGGAAAAAGCGTAGTTGCTACACAAAAGCAACTACACCCAAAACAGAAAGGAATAAAAAGAAATAATAAAATAAAAACAATAATAGGTACAGTAATGGTACACAGGAAAACAGATTTACAGAATTACGAGAAATAGCTTTAAAGTATCCATTTAAACAATAGTCGGCACTATAAAGAACAATATCAGTACAAAAATAATACAAAATAATAAAAGTTAAAATAAAGATCGTAAAACCCAAAGTAAAAATATTTTCTAACTTAATGACTAGGGCTTACAATAAAACAGGCGTGAGAAACTATACCTAAATTACAGGCTTGAAATCAAACAATTTATTTATATTTAGGTACTAAGTATCAGTATGTGGGATGTGGTCGCCACAGGTACCCCCTTACCAGTAATTCAGATAAACAAAATAAAACAAACACAAACGTATACTAAAAATGTATTATAGTGATCTGAATTACGAAAAATCATGGGAAACCAGCCTGGTAGTAATCGGAAAAACGAACGCGTCTACCAGATCGGCGTGGAGCCGCGCGTCTTAGGTTCACGTCCGGTGAATCTGACGTTACGCTGTTAGGGACCATCTTCGGCACGGCGTCTGAATCCGAATCATGATTCAATTCGAGCAGATCCTTGCTTACGTTACTGTCGGGATGATATTCCGGTTCCCGCAATACGTACGCTGGTTTGAGCTTATCGATAGATATCGTGACCTCGCAGTCGCGAATATCTAGTACTATGCGTACGTGATCAGAGCGCGACGACGGTGGCGCGAAAGTTCCGAGTGAGGTGATAACGTGCCGATTTACTTTAGATCGTTGGCAATCTAAACAAGCTCTAACCCACTGTTTACAATCTGAATTCATGGAAGGCCATACAAAACGTTTAGAAACTAGTTTGGTAGTGGCTTTACCACCCGGGTGTGAATTCCGATGTAGCTTAAGGAACGCGGTCTTTCTGAATGGCTCTGTAAGATAAGGTCTCGCCACCTGTGACGAAACATCACAATAGATAAGCTGGTTGCTACCGGGTAATTGAATAAGTCGTAACTGCAATGATGAACTATTGTTTTCAATTAATGACTTAAGTTGTGGGTCGTTTCTCTGTGAAACCGCGAGAGATTCCCAATCGATGTCGCTTTGAACATATTCGATACGTGAGAGCATATCAGCCGGGATATTTAGCTCTCCGCTAACGTGACGTATATCCGTAGTAAATTGACCAATAAAATCTAAGTACCTGAATTGCCTAGGCGTGCATTGTTGCTCTTTCTTCCTAAAGGCGTAGGTAATAGGTTTATGATCCGTGAAGATAATAAAGTGACGCGCTTCGATATAATGCCTAAAATACTTGACAGCAGCATATATCGCGAGTAATTCACGATCATATGCAGAATATTTCTGTTGGGCTGTAGTCAATTTCTTTGAAAAGAATCCGAGAGGTTGCCAACTGTTATCTACTCTTTGTTGTAAAGTTGCTCCTATTGTTTTCTCCGAAGCGTCCGAAAAAATAGCTAAATCGGCGTTAATAAGCGGGTGAGATAACAATGCTGCTTCGGCAAGGCTTTGTTTACACGTTTCAAAGTCCCGCCTGGCCTCATCCGTCCAAATAATAGGTGCTTTACCTTTTTTACTACCTATGAGGTCGTTTAGGCTAGCTTGACTAGCCGCTGCATTAGGTATGAACCTTCTATAAAAGTTAAGCGTACCTAAGAAGCGTCGCAGCTCTTTCGCGGTGGCAGGTAGCGGGAACGTACGTATCGCGTCTACTCTCTCAGGTAACGGTCGGGTACCTACCGCTGAGACTAGGTAACCTAAAAACTCGATTTCGGTTTGACCGAACACACACTTTGCCGGGTTTATCACAACACCGTATTGTCTTAACCTATAAAATACAGTCTCTAAGTGTTTTAAATGTTCGGCTTCGTCACTTGATGCGATTAAAATATCGTCTATGTAACAATAACAAAAGTCTAATTCACATAACACTTCGTCCATAAATCGTTGAAACGTTTGAGCCGCATTTCGAAGACCGAATGTCATATATTTAAACTCAAACAGTCCGAACGGCGTAGTTATAGCTGTCTTTGGTATATCGTCCTCTGCGATAGGTATTTGATTAAACGCACGCACTAAGTCTAACTTTGTAAACACTGTTTTACCACTTAAGCACTGTGCAAAGTCTTGAATATGTCTCACTGGGTATTTATCCGGTATCGTCCGGTCGTTCAGCTGACGATAATCACCGCAAGGCCGGTGTTCCTCCGTCGTGGCGTTTCCAGGTTCAGGCAGGCCGAAGGGTGAGGGTGTCTCCGGTTTACCACGTACCGGTGGCTTCGGTACCATGACAAGCGGTGCAGCCCACGGACTCTTAGATGGTTGTGCAATACCTAACTTCAGCATCGTATCAAACTCCTTCTTAGCTGCTATAAGGCGATCAGGTGCCAGACGTCTCGGCTTCTGTGCTACAGGAGGCCCTGGTGTCACTAAAATGTGGTGTTTCGTGTTGTGCTTCACTTCCTTCACGATTCCATCCGGGCGCGTAATATCAACGTACTTCGCTAGAAGATCGTGATAAGGTGATGTGCCGTTCACCGTTTTAACAGTTATTTGGTTACACCCAGCCACGTGTCCTTTAACCGTAAGCTGAGTGATAGCGTCAACAATACCTTTGTTCCTCGCGTCGATCATTAGGTTATAGTGCGCTAAAAAATCCATCCCAATGATTGGCGTAGATACATCAGCCACTACAAAGACCCACGGGAAGTCACGTCGCAGTCCGAGGTTAAGGGTCAAGGCGACAGTACCGTAGGTTGCAATCGGTGTTCCATTGGCGGCCACTAGTTCATAGGCAGAGACTTTGCGAGCCGTATGAACTAATGATTTCGGATAAACACAGAGATCCGCTCCACTATCGATTAAATATGTCACCTTACTGTCAACGTCCGTTATAAAGATGCGACGCGTTGGGTTAAGCGGGATGTTGTCACTCGCCGCTAGTAACTCCCGCTGGCGTTTCCCTGCTGCGTGTGTGGTTTAAACGCACATGGTTGCACACACTTGTTGGCCTTCGATCTGTATTTAAAGTGGTACCAACATAACCAATCCTCTGGTCGGGCTCTCGACGATGATCGCGAGCGTGCATGGCTGCGTGAGCGCGGTCTCGTATTTCGCTCTGCGCTATAAACGGAAGCTTGCAGTTGTACCATGTTCTTCACGAGCTCTCTTATTGACGACATATCATCCTCTAGGCGTTGCAAGCGTTCATCCGCGGGGTTCGCGGTAGTAACCGCTGACACGGCGGACGATGGTCTCGTACCTCGCAGCCTCATATTTTCCGCGACGAGGTCTGCGATTTCCGCGAGTGCATCCCCGTTGGGCTGCCCAGTTCCGGTCATCTTAAAACTACTATATTACACTTATACAAATGTCACAGACTGTTAACTAAATACACTTAATACTATCACTATCTATAGTCTTTATCACTAATTATCACTCGGCGGCGCGAAACAATACTCTAATAAACCCAAGCGCACGTTAGAAAATAGAAAGATCACGTCGGCCGTTGGATTACGTTGGCCGTTGAGATCACGTCGGCCGTTGGATTACGTTGGCCGTTTTGATCACGTCGGGGTCACCACTGTCGGCGCTCTATACGGGTCATACACTTAGAGTTATGCGGAGAGTAATAACAAATTCATAGAACGGAGTTAAGGTATATTTATCAAATATATTACAATGACCAGTGAACTGACTCTCACCGAGGTTGCGTGTGTACTGTCTTAGAAATCGAAATTTCTCAAAAATCAAAAGTTGCATTACGGTGAGCGTCGGCTCTTACAAAGGAAAAAGCGTAGTTGCTACACAAAAGCAACTACACCCAAAACAGAAAGGAATAAAAAGAAATAATAAAATAAAAACAATAATAGGTACAGTAATGGTACACAGGAAAACAGATTTACAGAATTACGAGAAATAGCTTTAAAGTATCCATTTAAACAATAGTCGGCACTATAAAGAACAATATCAGTACAAAAATAATACAAAATAATAAAAGTTAAAATAAAGATCGTAAAACCCAAAGTAAAAATATTTTCTAACTTAATGACTAGGGCTTACAATAAAACAGGCGTGAGAAACTATACCTAAATTACAGGCTTGAAATCAAACAATTTATTTATATTTAGGTACTAAGTATCAGTATGTGGGATGTGGTCGCCACACTACTTACTACAGATAGGCTACTTTTTGTTCTGGAAAATCAAAGTTCCCACGAGATTTTTACAAACCTAAATACACACGGGCGAAGCCGTGGGCATCATCTAGTATTATATACGTTTTAAATAATTAAACTCGCTAACTCGCTTGAACGGTGAAGGGAATTATCGTGATGAAATCTGCACACCTGTGACACACGAGTAGAAATTCTACTCGTGTGCCTGAGAGTTCTTCATGAAGCCCAAATTAGACAGTGTCCCGTTCATTGGATCATTTTTGCGATAAGACAGTGTCCCGTTCATTCGTTCATTGGATCATTTTTGCGATGAACGATGCACGATACCAGTGACACAGTGGCAAGTACGGGCACAGTGCCTGTGAGTGATGGACGGTCGGTGTTTAGACGGTTCATTTTCAACGACTCATCAATGAAAGCAAAAATCCCGAAAAATGAAAAGTCTGTAGTATGTAATTGGGCTGTGATTTGTTCTCAAAGGCGTGTGAAGTCCACCAATCAGCACTTGGGCAGCGGCTAGGAGACCCCTGCCCTGTAGTGGGTCAGTAATGGGTTAATGGTAATGATGATAATGATAATGATGATGATGATGATGATGACGATGATACATGACGTTGCCCAAGTTATTGATAGACTTCACACTCCTTTGAGAACATTATGGAGATCTCTCACGCATGCAGGTTTCCTCACGATGTTTTTCTTTCCCGTTAAAGCAAGTGATATTTAATTGCTCAAAACGCACATGAATCGGAAAAGTTAGAGGTGCGTGAGGTGGGGATCGAACTTGGTCCCCCGAAAAAGAGACCAAAGTCTTAAACTAGGCTATCACCGCAGGAGGACATTGTAACATCACTACAATGTCCTCCTGCGTCACATAAAACAAAGTCTCTTTCTCTGTCCCTATATCCCTATGTATGCTTAAATCTTTAAAACTACGCAACGGATTTTGATGCGGTTTTTTTAATAGATAGAGTGATTCAAGAGGAAGGTTTATAAGTAGAAAAATTGGACCCGGTAGGTGGAGCTAATAGCGGGCAGGACGACGTCTGCCGGGTCCGCTAGTAAGTACTAAACGTCAAAAACCTTCAAGTTACTTATTGCCAAATAATAAGCTGTATGTACTTTACTAATATTTCTACTAACTTTACTGATAATTCAAGGGGAGGATCAACAAATCCCTCAAAAGCCGGTAACGCTATAGGTGGTTTGTGTAATGCTGCAAATTTTCATGGACGGCGTTAATCACTTAACATCAGGTGACCCGTTTGCTCGTTTGCCCGCATTTTTATAAAAAAAAAAAATATATGTCTAACACGTAACAAAATATTATTGAGTAATCGACATTTTAGAAATACCATAATATTAAGGTCATGGGCACATCACAACACAACCATAAACCCATACTCACGGTCGATTGATTAGATTAAGATAAAATCTCAAGATAAACCGATAGCTATGTTAATTTTATCCACTCGACAAATAGATTAGGAGTTGATGACAGAAAAAAATAAATCTTTGCTCGCGTGCCAGAAGTTGATACTGGCATCATAAATTGTGTATATTTTTATACCCATATTCGAGCAAATATCACTCACTGCCTTTATTTTTATTTTTGATGGAGTCTTGATTACTAAAAGTGCTATAGATCAACTTATAGCATACCAGTGTCGCAGCGTTTTTATGTAAATGAAAATAAATAAAAACCGGCCAAGTGCGTGGCGGGCCACGCGCAATGTAGGGTTCCGTAGTCACAATCTTCGAAAAACAGATATAGGTAACTCCTTAACCTGTGAACCCTACTTAGCCATGATAGTTTTCCTTTAAAATTGATTATATATTATACTACTCCTGTGAATTTTTTCAAGTTTCTATATACTGCCATTTGGCTGATAGAGGGGGGGAGGGGATACTTGACTCTAATAAAAAATAGCACTTTAAAACATCATATTTCAGAACCGGGTCTAGAAATCGAAAAATGATGTTCCCACACCCACAGTATTTTTAAAAGACCTATTCAACGACACCCCACACTATGGGGTAGACGAGAAAAAAATATTCATCCCCACTTTACATGTAGAGGAGCTACCCTAAAAAAAATACATATTTATCAAAATTTTATTTCACCACTTTGTCGGCGTGATTGATATTTATACCCATGCCAAATTACAGATTTCTAGCACTAATAGTCTCTGAGATTAACCGAGGACGGACAGACAGACAGACAGACAGACAGACGGACGGACATGGCGAAACTATAAGGGTTCCTTGTTTACTACGGAACCCTAAAAAGCAGCTGATTTAAATTTGCCCGCGTCTGGCAATTTTTCCGCCTAAATTCCGCGATACTAGCCTTGACAAGACTTCCATATAAATCTCTCAGCCTGACTTCTATGTCTGCATTGATGACTAATTAATTGTTCTTTTTAAAATTTTTGGTAGGTTTACATCATAATTTCATAGATTTGTCGTTTGGTAATTATCAAGCTTTTTTTTTTTCGGAAAATCGGCGACTTCCTAAACATGCAACTTGTTTACCTTGTTCACAAGCTTCAAATAGTACATTGTTCCTCGACGGGAGAAAGTGACCGATTACTACGAGGGTGTAGTTTGAGGCCCGAGGCCGTAGGCCGTAGGGCCGCAATACGCCCGAGAGGAATCGCACTTTCTCCCGAAGGGATACATAGTGCTTTATACTACACCTGCGAGGAAAATAATAAAATAATCAAAAATATTAAAATTATTACCGTAAATCAATCAGAAGAAGAGGTTGGGTTTCCATTGTCTTCTTCTTCATATGCTTTGTTGTAACTATTTCTATCTATCTTTAGATATCTTGGGTAAAAGATTTTCAATATAAAAATAACTACATAGCCACATATTTTTAATTCTGGCGGCGTTGGGCGGCGTCATCAAATCTTCACTATCACTACTATACACTTTGACTTCCATAATAGCTACTTGTAATTTTATAAATTGAAAATTTGGATAGGTAAAACAAAAGAAAGCGACTCGCAAAATAAAAAGAAAATAGCGCGAAAAAAAATCTATTTTGTATTTTTTACTTTTATTTTATGTTCATATGTAATTATAATAATTAAAATTAAATATATTTAAACTACTCTAGCGGCACGCTATGATGGCCGGTTTGACGTTTGTCCGCTCATGAAGTTCCGTATTAATTGATAACGACTTTGAAGGAAATAATTGTATTACTTTATTGACGATAGTGATGTGCAGAGATTCATAAATTTTATCGAATGTAGTTTCTCATGAAGTTCCGTATTAATTGATAACGACTTTGAAGGAAATAATTGTATTACTTTATTGACGATAGTGATGTGCAGAGATTCATAAATTTTATCGAATGTAGTTTTAGGTTTAGGACTCAAAATTTATTTATTAAATTGATTTCTTAAATGTATACAAGTGTAGAAAAATCAATTTGCACCATTTAAGGGGTGAATGTACTTGTGAATATGAACAATTTTCACTATGTGGACAAACCTCTGAAATCGCAAAAAAATATCAATAAATTTTTAAAAATGGAATCTAATACGATCGTCACATAGGATCGCTGGCTAGCACAACTACTACCTCCGGCAAACTCGCGTCAATGCTCAATGCAAAACAAAGCAGTTTCGAATTGACGTTGCTTCGAAAAGTATAAACTGTCAGTGCAATGCGATTGTGATATAGTTTTGACCTGGCTTTGGATTTCAAATATTGATACTGCATTACTGTTGACCCTTGCTCGTTAATTTGGACTCTGTTCAAGCCCTTTGTTGTGGATTTCGTCGATATGACCGAACGTACGCAGAGAACTGTTCTAAATAGTCAGACACGTGAGTTCGTAATACGCCTTCGTAACTATTTCGATCGTGAAGCTCAAAATGGAGGGCCAATTTTACCTATAACGTCAGTGGTTGAACGCGTAGCTGATGCGCTTAATATTGGACAACGAACTGTTAGACGGATAACTAAAAAAAAATATGGCGAGACTGGCACAGAAGAAAATAAACTTCACACACCAAAAAAGAGAAAACGAGCAAAACCAGTCGTAGGCATCGATAGCTTTGATGCCGATGCTATCCGAAGACATGTTTACGGCTACTATTTACAGAAGGAGTATCCAACAAGAAAAAAGTTGGTGCATTCACTGAAGTAAGCTGGATTATTCTTCGGTGGGGAAAGTTCTTTAACGAAGATTTTGAAGACCATTGGATTTCGATACAAAAAATGTAACAAACGCAAAATATTGATGGAAAGATTTGATATAGCGATGGCAAGGTATACTTTTTTACGGCAAGTGAAAGAAATCAAAAATTGGCAAAATGTTGTGTTCTTGGATGAAACATGGCTTAATGCTAACCATACTGTAGGCCGTTCTTGGAACGATGACACAGCAGCATCTACTTCCAAAGTTCCTGTAGGAAAAGGATCGCGACTTATAATTTGTCACGCCGGAACCATCAACGGGTTTGTCGAAGGTTCTCTCATGGCTTTTGCGTCAAAAACCACTGGAGACTATCATGAAGACATGAATGGAGAAAAGTTTACTGAATGGTTTACCTCAATGTTGTGTAGCCTCCCTGAACCATCTATTATAATTATGGACAACGCCCCATACCACTCGATGCAAATTGACAAGCCACCTGCCCAATCCCAAAAGAAAGCTGATATCGTCGCATGGCTTCGTAAAAATGGCGTAGATGCAAACATGAATATGTTAAAAGCGGAATTAGTACGTCTTTTAAAAGAAAACAAACCAACCAAGATCCGATACGTCATTGACGAAATAGCATTAGAACATGGGCACAGAGTTATACGGTTACCGCCTTACCATTGTGAGTATAATGCGATTGAGTTGGTGTGGGCTCAAATTAAGGGATATGCTGCAAGACACAATACAGAACCCCCATTTACCACAAAAAAAATGCTAAAATTATTAGAAGAAGCTTGTGAACATGTGACTAAAGGAGACTGGGAAAAGGTTGTGAATAGAACTGTTAAATTAATAAGGGAAGATTATGAAAGAGATGTGAAAATAGATAATATTATAGAAAACGAACATATAATTATTAATGTATGTGATGATAGCAGTGACGACAGTGAAAATAGTAGTATGGACGAATCTGATTAATTATGGCCTTTTGTGGCACCTTTTTTGGTATCTTTTGTATTCATATGTTTCTTGTGTGCATATAAAGTATGTATATTCATTTTCGTTCAAATATTCAGTTCGTTCAAATAAATTAAATAAACATATACATTTTTGTTTTATTAAACCTATTTAATCAGGTACAAAAACAAAACTTAATTGTTTTTTGTTCGAGAATAAATTGACATTCCACATCACTATTGTAATGTGTCAAACCGGCCATCATAGCGTGCCGCTAGTATAGCAGACCCCGGACCTGCCCGGTGACATAGCGACATCAGCGCCGCCTACCGTGACGGTTGTTATTTATTGGGTGCTTTTTACGTCGTGTTTGTCGACATAGGTTTTTTTTCATGTACTGATCGGATTTGATCAAAAATTAAAAAGAAAAAAGCACGTTAGTAATGGAATTTCATAAATGGAACTTCCGCTCTAGCGCGTTAACAATGAAATTCCATATATTTTTTCGTCCCGCCTATTTGTTTGACAGTAATGACGTACTTTGACTTTCGATATGAGAAAAACCAGAAGGTACTTTCAGAGCAGGTGTAGTATAAAAATCTTTTACCTATCATCGAAAAGCATATCATTATAACGAAATTACCACCAGCTCTGTAGCTATAAACGAGGCGACCGGGAGTTTCCTTATCTGATCAATATCTGACGACAAAATGTGAACTAATCAAATGTTCACATGCTCTTAAAAATACCAGTTTTTTATTTTATTTTTTTGACGCTGGCATGTAGTTACCTACACATTTCTAATTAATCGTTATAATTTAGATTATTACCCAATTAACAAGGTAGTTGTTCAGAAAATAGATAAATATTTGAAATCACTTTATAAAATGTTTAGCCTCGCAAGAAAATGCTTTTTTTAACTTCATAAAATGTTTTTTTTTTTTAAGATAATTTAATACTGTTTACTATATTTTGTGGAGCCTAAATATATTTTTTTATTATCAATTATCTGATCAATATCTGACGACAAAATGTGAACTAATCAAATGTTCACATGCTCTTAAAAATACCAGTTTTTTATTTTATTTTTTTGACGCTGGCATGTAGTTACCTACACGTTTCTAATTAATCGTTATAATTTAGATTATTACCCAATTAACAAGGTAGTTGTTCAGAAAATAGATAAATATTTGAAATCACTTTATAAAATGTTTAGCCTCGCAAGAAAATGCTTTTTTAACTTCATAAAATGTTTTTTTTTTTTTTAGATAATTTAATACTGTTTACTATATTTTGTGGAGCCTAAATATATTTTTTTATTATCAATTATCTGATCAATATCTGACGACAAAATGTGAACTAATCAAATGTTCACATGCTCTTAAAAATACCAGTTTTTTTATTTTATTTTTTTGACGCTGGCATGTAGTTACCTACACGTTTCTAATTAATCGTTATAATTTAGATTATTACCCAATTAACAAGGTAGTTGTTCAGTGTTGAAAATAGATAAATATTTGAAATCACTTTATAAAATGTTTAGCCTCCCAAGAAAATGCTTTTTTAACTTTATAAAATGTTTTTTTTTAAGATAATTTAAGTAATACTTTTTACTATATTTTGTGGAGCTTAAATATTTTTTTTTTATCCCTAGTTTTCAAATACCCTATTGAATAAAGTTTACTGCAAGTAAGTATTAAGATATCATACAAGTGATAAGTGCAAGAGTGAGCGTCCTATATTAGCTCGTCTACGTGACCAATCTATAGATTAAGCAGTCGATCGAGCGACAGTTTACTAACGCGTGTCGCTGTGTCGCATGTCGCTTGTCTCTGTCGCGCGTGTCGCTTGTCGCTGTCGCACGTCCGCTCTCCTACTTCAAAGTCTACCTGAATTATAATCTAAGGGTCCGAGAGTGACGATGTTAAATGAGCGTTAAGTAAAACTGTGCGGTCGGTAATGGCCATCAGCCGGAAGTGGCAAGGCCATTATGAGAACCGCGCCAATTACAATCTCTATAGATTCGCCATCCGCAACCATTTTTGAAATAAGTCTGTACAAATAAAATACTTAAATTGAAGTGTCTGCCTGTGAAATTGGAATGGGTACATAATAATTGTCTTTTATTATGCTCGCAATAGATATGGTTATTTTCTCTTTTAGTTATTTGTTACCCTCTCCACATTATGATATATCTATTACTAGAGAATGCCCGCGGCTTCGCCCGCGTGAATTTCGGTTTTGCACTAATCCCGAGGGAATCGTGGATTTCCGGTTCCCGTTTCCGCTCCCTTTTCCAACCTTTATACCTACTATCAAGGAAGTTCGCTATAGTAATCTACCTATAGCTGTAGATATAGATTTCGGGCTTTTCAAAATCCCGTGGGAACTGTGCATTTTTTCAGGATAAAAAGCCTATGTTTTAAGTCAGGGCATAATCTACCTCCATTCAAAATTTCAGCCAAATCGGTTCAGTAGTTGCGGCGTGATTGAGTAACAAACATCCATCCACACTTTCACATTTATAATATTAGTAGGATACCTACTTCAGCCCGGAGTTGGTAGTTGGCGGTGTCTCACTCTCGTGCTTCGGAGAGCACGTTAAGCAGTCGGTCCCGGTTATTATCACTATCATGTGACAATAGCCGTTAAAGCCCGTCAACGTGCATTGGAGCAGCGTGGCGGGTCTACGCTCGAATCCCTCTCTCCTATGAGAGAGGAGGTCTGTGCCCAGCAGTGGGACGTTAAAAGGCTGTAGTGGTGGAGTCAAATACAGAACCTCTTTTTTTTGAAGTCGGTTAAAAAAAGGCAGAGTTGTCACTCGCCGATAATTTGCAACGATTCGGAGCGTATCTGAATGGGACGATTTCCGCCAATTTGCGGTCAGCTTTGTCACTTAGCGGCTTTCGGTGAGCAGAAAATACCCGCCTAGTTGAAGAAAAAGATATTGCTTATGTAAAATACTCGTAAAATAAGATGGTAGTGTTATAATTATATCTGTAGGTCTTTCAAAAAAAAAATCCGGTCAAGTGCGAATCGTACTAGCGAACAAAAGGTTCTGAACCACCCTAGATATACATAGAGTACAATAAGAAGCATAGAGATAGATGTATTAAGTAAATCTTGTGGAATAAAACGCATGCTAAATTAATGCACTGCAGGTGTGCACAAATCAAAGTAACACCTACTCGTGTGGTAACACGCACCGAGATATCGACGTATACCTAGACTAGTCAATAAGTTCAAAAACGTGAAAAATAGAGATAAAGGTCCTAAAAATATGAGCGATAGCTCATTCGATTCGGAATCACCTCTAAAAAAATGTTTTTGAAGGATTTTGGTGCAGGTAAAAAATTGCAATTGTTATTAACAAAATAAGATAAAAAAAATTATATTTCGTTTTATGTTAATAACTCGAAAAATATTTACATTTTAGCAATTTTAAAAAAAGCTCGTTAAAGAGGAGGAAATTTCCAATAAAAAAATCTCGACTTCCGAAACTCTATCTCCATTATTTATAACTTTAATTTGACGTTGAAAATAGGACTCCGCGCGGCGGTTACGGCATGCGCGCGCGAGCCTTCAGCAATGAAAATATTTTTTTTATAACATAAAATGTGATTTTAAAAATTTGAAAAAAATTTAGTATCTTTTTAACACTTGAAAGCATCGAGACCTGAAGAAAAAAAGTTTAATCACCATTTTTCAAGTTTAAATTCAATTGTAAAGTAACAAATTTGTTCCCAATTTCCGTTGGCATAAACAATGTGATGAAAGGTATAAATAATTGGCCGAAAAATTTTAAACTTCGTGGAGCCCTTGCACTCTACATTTACTCTGCCACTTGGATAAAACCCAAGTGGCAAGAGTGAAATGATTCACTCCATCATTCACGAGTGCTTTATATCCTTATTTTTCGTAGGTCTACGAAAAAAATCAGTTCATGTTTGCCAATCTTGGAATATATTTACCCAATTATGTGTTTTTTGCGACCACCCCGATTCTGAGGAAGTGCGGATGTCGGCGGCCAGCCCTGTAATTGAGACGAGAGGTGGCGTGTGCCGAAACGACAACTTTGTCATTTTAGCGTCAGTGCAATCTATCTATCTATACATATAATAAATCTAGATCTATTCTATACATATAATAAAATCGTAGACATGCCGTATCTGTACATTGAAGATTTTTGCAGAATAATAACTGGGATGTTAGGGATAAGTAATAGAACGTAAAAAAAACTATTTTTGAAATTTTTGTCTATTTGTCTGTTTATCTGTTTGTCTGTATGTTTGGGCGCGCATCACGTAAAAACTACTGAATGGATTGAAATGAAACTCGGCATGATTTTGATGGGACTTTTACTGGTGGAAACATCCACCAGTAAAAGTCCCATCAAAATCGCCCATCCCAAAAATCGCACGCGAACGAAGTCGCGGGTGTCCGCTTGTAATACAATAATTTGACAGCTCTGTTTATTTTTTTTATTTTTATTAAAAGAATATTATCCATGATGAACGTGACTAATATTCCCCTTTCCTACTTACTTTCCTACTTACTTTTCTTACGGCAATAGTGGGTGTCTATAGTTGACATAGTTACCTACACATCACACACACGTCTATAGGTTGACAATGAGACGATGACACAATAGCATCACAAAAGTATCTAAAAACCGGCCAAGTGCGAGTTGGGACTTGCTCTTATAATTATGGCTCCGTACATATTATAATTATGAACAACATACTTTATTAACCCCCGACGCAAAAACGACGGGGTGTTATAAGTTTGACGTGTCTGTGTGTGTGTGTGTGTGTCTGTCTGTTCCCCTTTGGCGCTCAAACGGGTGGACCGATTTGAATGCTGTTTTTTTTTGTTTGAAAGGTGAATTAGTCGAGAGTGTTGTTAGCTATGTTCGATGAAAATCGGACCAAGATGGTCGCCGCTACAAAATGGCGCAATAGGTACATATTTTTTCACAACTCCCTTAATATGAATATCAAATGAAAGGGCTTGACTAGTAGAATAGCATTATTGCAAATCCAAGATGGCCGCCGCAACAAAATGGCGAATGTCGGGGGTTTTTTTAATTTTAAATTTATACTTGTTATATTTTGGGTGTATGTAATATTTCATTTCCGAGCTAGACATTGCGTCGCAACAAACAGTGAAAGAAAATAGGGCTCCGTTTTTACCCTTTGGGTACGGAATACTATTGGGATACTCCTTGTTGTCTGTTTGTCTTTTTGTGGCAGACGTATTTTTATGTTTAGTTCAATAAAATCTCAAGATTTTAACTAATAATGGAATTCCAATACCAAAAATAGGCACCTAACTAGTAAGGTATCAAAATAAGATAAACTAAGAAGTTATCACAAGGCATAGACCGTTCAATGATTACGGAAAAAGGTTTTTTATAGTAGAAACAACCACTCAATGATTCCGAAAAGGAGTGGAAAAAAAAAGGTTTTTTATAGCGGAATGGAAACAAATAAATTAGCTCACAGTCGGGCGACGATCGGCGCGACAAATTACAGTGGCCGAGGCTCCTTCAAACTCGCGTCGACATAAAAAGAACCACCAAAAAAAGATGTGTCACGCAACGACATCTAAAAAACTGCTCTGGACATCACAATACACGGTAAATTACCAATAAGGTTTTGGCAACAGTTATTGAGGTAAAATTGAAAAAAAAAATTAAATTCTATGCATAGGAAAATATGTGAACACCATAGTTATTTTTGGAATATAAATAATATCTCAAACTTATAATTTTTGAGATATATTTATGCATTGTTCTGCATAATAATATATTCTTATGTTTTCTATACTGTAGGTACCTACCTATTTTAAAATATTTGAAAATAACAAGTATAAATAAAAAATTAAAAAAACCCCCGACATTCGCCATTTTGTGGTGGCGAATTGGCTTGAATTTGCATAGTGCTATTCTACTAGTCAAGCCCTTTCATTTGATACCCATATTGAGGGAGTTGTGAAAAAATATGTAATCCGCCATCTTGTAGCGGCGGCCATCTTGGACCGATTTTCATCAAACATAGCTAACAACACTCTCGACAAATTCACCTTTCAAACAAAAACAACTGCATTCAAATCGGTTCACCCGTTTGAGCGCTACGGAGGAACAGACAGACACACACACACACACACATACACACACACAGATACGTCAAACTTATAACACCCCGTCGTTTTTGCGTCGGGGGTTAAAAATAAAAAGAGTAAGACCAAGCTAACATCTTTATCGATCAACAGTTGAACTGCAATTTTACAGATGTCTTGACTCTTGAGGTTCGAACGCAATCCGCATATAAAGAGAACGGTGTCTATTATTAACAGACACCACCACCACTACAGCCTTTTAACGTCCCACTGCTGGGCACAGGCCTCCTCTCTCATAGGAGAGAGGGATTTAGAGCTTAGACCCGCCACGCTGCTCCAATGCGTGTTGGCCGACTTTAACAACTATTGTCACGTGATAGTGATAATAACTGGGACCGACTGCTTAACATGCTCTTCCAGGCACGGACTTCCAACTGCGGGTTGGCACTGCGAATTTCTTGACAGAAAAACCCAATAGGTACCTAAACAATTATTTTGCCTGACCCGGGTATCGAACCCGGGACCTCATGATCAGCGGTCGAATATGCTAACCACTAGACCAAAGAGGCAGTATTAAAAGACAGAGAAAATGAGATCTAGCGCCGTTTAATTGAATGACAAAAAGCAGGTCAAAAGGTCAGGTTGAGCAAGAGCAAGCTCACGGAAATGCTTGCTCTACTAATACGACAACTCTCTGGTCGCAGTCTACGTTTCGAATACCTATACCTCAAAATGTCACCGGGTTCCTACAAATAACTCAGATTGCATAAACCACAGATTAAAATAAATTTAAAAAAAAACATCTTTTATTTTTGTTGCGCGAGTTTGAAATACGATTTCCATTCTACTTAAAGAGATTTATGCGTTCGAGATTAATTTTGGAAATATAAAACATTTTAACGTCAAAATAACGTTAACATTTTCTTGCATGATTAATAATATAATATTTTATCTTAATGTAGATAAGTTTGTGCCTACCTATCTACCTATACTGAGTCAAAGCCGTGCAATACAGTTATTTTTTTAAGTAGTTAGGTAGGTAGCTAGTACCAAGGTACCTTTATCTACCTATATCTAGACCAGTAGTTCCCAAAGTGGTCCAGGTGGACCCCCAAGGGTCCACGGGAGACTCGACGGGGGGTCTACGTTGGCGTGACAAAAAATATACACGAGTTGTAAGCGGGGGTGCACGAAAATTTATCTGCTTTCGATAATGAAGACCTAAAATGTTGGCTTGACTTCATCTAACAATGTAGGCAGATAATATTTTAAGAAGCTCAGCGACTGTTACTTGTAAAAACTTGCATATTCCATATTCAGTACTGAAGTTTACTTTACAGAACTTTACTTTTTGACGTCCACTCACAGCACAATCAATCAACCAATCAATTCTCACTTTTTTCGAAAACTAATTTCATGGTTGGAACTCAGCCGCAATGCAAATTTCCATAGTAAGATATAATATTCACATTTTTTTTTCGAGTTTTGGGAATATGGTAGAAATATAGCTATGCAGGGGGTCCATCGGAACTAGCTAAATTTTGAAAGTGGTCTATGAGCGAAAAAAGTTTGGGAACCCCTGATCTAGACTAATAGACAATGCGTAAATTAATCCGGTGGACCTAGAGATTTATTTGGAGGAAATATTTCTTGAGCAACCTAGAAGTGCACTAAGGAGGGGTTTATCTGAAGCATTCCTACATTCCTAAAGGGGTGTAAAAGGGGAGGTAAAATTTTGTATGTAGGAGCATTATTTTATAATCTAGTTAAATGCACGCGGCCAAAGTCGTGAGCATCAGCTAGTCTATTAAAAATTTGTTTAATGGTCTTCCTCCAGGCTGCAGAAATAAACCACGTTGTGGACAAAGTTAGGGATTGTGGGCAAAGTTGAAAAGAAGTTTGAAAGAAGGCAAAGTTGTGGGCATTAGATACCTAATCTGGAATCTTTGCGTCATCTTTTGCACTTTCCAACTCGATGTCTTGGTCACTCCAATCGCCACTCTCATCTCCTCCTGTCTATTTAGTGATCATCACTATAAGTTATAGAATAGAACCGCTGGATAGGTCATCATAACGGATAAACATGTTTAAGTGTATAGATAATGGGTAGGTTACTATGTAGGTACCTAGTAACCGATGTTGTGGATAGTGACAAATGTAACAAACTCAACACAATCTCTAACAACTAACAGATCCTCATTCCTCAGGGCTATGTGGACAGTAGGTAGGTACCATTGCAGTATTACGTTAAAGAACTGGGCCTGGATATTAATGACAAAGTTTATAGATAGGTACCTGGTAGCCACAATAATGACGAAATGAAACGTTATTAATCAATGCAAGAAACTGCATTAAAATCGTCCTCGTAATTTTTCAGGCAAATAATAGATAACAATAAAATAACGCACAAACACTTGATCCTTTTACGCTATTCCCACTGTCTCTGTTTTCATCGTAGGTAAAAAATGTGCAAATATCCAAAATAATGCAACACATGTAGAGAAACTCACCATTCAGTCTATCCTTCACAACCTGGTGAGCGAACGCCGCGGCGGCCGCCTGTCGCATAGGATCTAGCGCTACGCCCCAAGCGCCCAGCGCTCCGAGCGCTCTATGCGCAGGCACCCTCACTACCCCCGGGCTACCCGGGAAATAACCACCGCCCAAACTCAACCCGGGCCGCAATAGCAAACCACCGTTCGGGTAAAGTTGGTTGTGGGCAAAGTTGAGTGATAGGTTGGAATCTTTCGCGTCATCTTTCGCACTCTCCGACTCGGTGTCCTGGTCGCTTCTATCACTCGTTGAGTTGCGCCGTTTGTCTATGTCCTCGAAATGTTTGCCCAGCAACCTGGATATGCTGAACGGTAGATTCACTCTCTGTTGGTGCTGATGTTGCTGGGTTTCTGTCATGTGATCATTGGGAGAGTCTCTATACCTCTCGTTAAAACAGTCCGAGTCTCTATCAGATCCGACACTCCTGTCATAGTGTCCGGACAGTCTACTGTCAGAGTCTACGTTGATCTCCTCTTGGTCGTCATCCGAATGCACTGACGACATTTTTCTTTTAATTTGAAAAAAAAACACTGTCACAGTTCAATTATTAATTGTCATTTTTTTCACTTTGACTAATTCTAATTATTTTTGTAATCACTTTGACTAGTTCCAGATTATAATAAAGTTCAGGAGCTAACTTTATTTAATAGTTAACTATTAATATTTTTTCACTAATCACTTTGACTAGCTTCTAGGTTATAACAAAGTTCTCGCGCCCGACCGCGCGCGACCGTATCAAAGGACTGTGTCAGCAAAAACGGGCCAATCAGCGTGGCCCCGCGTACGTGATAGTTTGACCACACAATCGCTTCAACTATGCCCGTTGAGTGGAACAGTTTCCAACAAAAGCTTAATACGATTTCCGAACATAAAAACTCGTTTGAACTCGCTAACTTTGCCAGAATTGCTCGCCTCGTCTCTTTCTACATACGTCCCGCTTCAACGCTTCCCCCATCCAATCTCTTGCTGTTCTAATCCCAAGCTTTGTACTTTACAGTTACGGTTTAATTTTCAATGTTAAATAGATCAACTTACACCGTTTTTCCTTAAGTTACTATGACATAAGTGCTTTGAAGACCAAAAGCTAAAACGGGACGTCCATACAGATAGCTTACTGTACCGTATATGTTAGATAGAGATAGCTATAGCTTTGTCAGTGGGCGTGTTGTATCATATTGTAACGCTCCGTTTAAATCCAGTTATGGCCTGACAAATGGTGTACATATTAGGGGGGGCAATGTTAGGAAACTATTTTTGAATCTTTTAAGACATTTAAATTATTTAGGGGCCGGTCCACCGCTCCATACAATGCACTTTATAATAAAATAGACCCTGGTTTCGTGTTATGGTCATAGTCCATAGATAATGGAGTAATGTAGTATCGGAGATAGCTTGTTTATGCTATTGGTTCGGACAGCTCGAGAAGTAAAGGGTGTTATGGCTTGAATGATAACACGATGGCTTTTACAATAATTGTTAGGCGCGTTTGAATTGATCTTTGTTTTGAACGTGATTGTATCTACTTACTGAATAATAATTGTTTACTGAATAATAATAATTTTAGCAATAGGTATTATTAGGCACCTAGGTAGTTAGGTACCTACTACCTACCTCTATGATATTGTCACCCTATTGTTGAAGTAGGTAGGTATATTTAAATGGAAGCCAATAAAGAAAAGTTAGAGCAAATGTCTAAGTACCTACAAAATTGCCTAATAATTATTGTTAAAGCACAAATAAGTACCTACATAGTTAAGATCACCAAAATTCGATTCACAATTTAAGTACGTACCTACCTAATTTAAAATGTCATCTAAATACCTACACCTATTAAACATCGCATTACTTATCCTGTAAAAGTAAATTATCCCAGATAAGTAAATCTTTGTAAGTACCTAGCCTATAGGTATAGTACCTAAGTACCTACCTACCCAAACATAGTAGGTAACTTCTGCAACGGCTTCGGCGCTGCGGGAAGTGCAGCCCCTTCGCTCTTGCAATCGTAGGTAGCATTCGAAAGGGTTTCCAATTTGGGCTCCAGTTTCATATTTTTGAAACATATAGGAGGGAAGCCCAAGAGGGGATTTTGGGATTGAATCCCAAAATGATTTAAGTGTAACCAAGGGGGAGTAACCTAAGTAACCTATCTTGCATCCTGCTGAGTAACTTCTACCATTATAAGCCCTTTATGAAAAAAAATCAGCTAAGTGCGAGTCGGGCCTCGCTCTTTCAGGGTTCCGTACATAATTATGAACAATATAATATTTTGGGTCTAAGAAATATTTAATTTCCGAGCTAGACATCGCAACAAACCGTGAAAGAAAAACCCAAAAAAATGTTCGTTTATTTTGGTCACAGCTTATAAACTATTTAATAAATCGTTGTTTTCAGTATTTGTTGTTTAAATAGAGCATATAGTACATAATATACTGAAATATCATATTCCCAACTAGTTTAGTTTTTGAGATAGCCCCCGTCACAAAAATGGTCTAAAACTGACAACTTTGATGGCCTCACATTCCCTTATTTTTTGAGATAAAAATTAAAAAAATATATATTTGTACTTACTCTACTTAATGAGCTCTAAACAATGATACCCCACAAGCTAGGGTAGGTACCTAAAGAAAAAATTTTTTTTTCCGGCTCCTTTTTCATGTATGGGAGCCCCCCTGAAAAATAATTTAATTCAATTTGTAATTCAATATTTGATTTTGGGTTAACGTTTTACACTAAATACCAAAATTTTAGGTTTGTAACTCATGGGGTGCTAGCCAGGTAACCTCCAAGTGTGCCTGGGTGCTGCTGGTCCTCTTGGATACGTCCGAGGGGAAGAGCAGTATTCGGGCCGGTGCACCCCGGTAACATGGTTAATAATTTCGGGGATATTGTTAGCCATGGCCAATGACCTGGCGGAGGGAGGTTTCTCCGCGTGTCCCTCTGATTAGCAGAGGGCACTGCGGATGAAACTGGGGGTGAGACACCCCGGGGCGGGGGGCAGCGATGCCCATCGCGGGAGGAAGAAAACCTCGTTAAAAAATTACGGGAGGGCGCGAGCCTCTGGAAGGACAGCCCAGAGGCGAGCGGGAGCCCCAGCTGGGGCGGCTGCCGGACACCTGGGATGCATACTTTGGGTTCCCCAGGCGTCCAGCACACAGCATGAGGGTCATGCCGTGGTGGTTTTAGTGGGTACCCGGTTGGACTCCCACATAACCTTCGTTCTGCCGCATTCGGCCGCAGAACGGGGGTACCTATAAAAGGTTTCCACCACGTCAAAAAAAAAAAAAAAAGGTTTGTAACTCATTTCGTCTGCGAGCTAGAGACCTGTGACCGGCGGACAGACGGACAGACGGACAGACAGACAGACAGACAGACAGCCGAGTGACATTAATAGGGCTCCGTTTTTTACCCTTCGGGTACGGAACCCTAAAAAACGATGTTCAGAAATACTATACAGTGTGTCCGGGATCGAACTAGCGATATTTTAGAAGCATATTCTGCAATTCATCACCACTTTGAAAATACCACTTAATAGGGCCTGACCCCTTCCCCTCCCAGGGACAGCCATTTCAATTTGGCGTGCGTTTTTGTAGGTATGTGCACAAAAAATGTAATAACTCGAAAGCTGCACAGGTCTTCAATAATGACCTTATTCGATTGGTTGAAATATTTTCCATCACTAAAAATCAAACAATAGTGTAAAATGTTAAAATAACTCGATAAAAAATGCTTTGGAATAAAGAGAATTTGTTCAAAAATATTGAAAACTACAAGTTTTTGCTGCATTTTGCAAAATAGAGGTTCATTCAGATCACGTTGTTTAGTATCGACAGCTTTTGAGATAAGCAATAAAGCAGAAAAGAGACAAACATTTTGACTTTAAGTTACTTACTTTTGAAGATATTGGTAATTGCAAGTACTTCTTCCCCAAGCATGAACTACGAGTATTGAACCCTTTAAAATTAATATTTTTTTCACTACAAATAAAGTTAAAAGAAATCTTAACTTTATAATTTACTTTTTGTTAGTTATAAGCTCAATCACATACATAAATCAGATATCCCAAAAACTAGATTATTTCCGCTACAAACCGAAATTACCACCTCTGTTCTGTTAGCTAGTTGCTACATGTTAGGGGGATCATCAGATCATGTCCAAATACAATCTTGTTTTATTTACAATGGACAGGATGCTCTTCAATAATTCTTTTCTGGTATTTGATATCGTATAAAAGACTGCTTCATATTATGTCTTCATAAAAAGAAGTCCAAAGGTGTAATATCTGGACAACGAGGTGGCCATTCCATTGAGTTTTTTTGCAAAATGCAGCAAAAACTTGTAGTTTTCAAAATTTAAAAGCATTTTTTCCGAATTTTTTTAACATTTTACACTATTATTAGGTGTTCAGTAATGGAAAATATTGTATTCAATCGAATAAGGCTATTTGAAGACAAGTTATTACAATATTGTACGCACAATGCACATACCCACAAAAACGCACACCAAATTGTAATGGCTGTCTCTGGGAGGGGGAGTGGGTCATGCCCTATTAAGTGATATTTTCAGAGTGGTAATGAGTTGAAGAATATGCCCCTAAAATATCGCTAGTTTGATCCCGGAGACATTGTATCGGTATAGTGTCAGATTAAGGTATGGTGCGCAAATTACGAGCTAAAAAAAGTATATTTAGAAAACCAGATTACCTATTTGAACGTAACGAACGAGAGTGGGAGCGTTACAAAGCTGTAAAAAAACATCTTGACATTCTCCAATTTCGAGCGCGGTTGAATTTTTTTCTATTTTGAAGGAAATGATGCAAAAATAACAAAAAAAAATTAATCTGCCGATTTCCACAAGCCGAAGTAATAAAAATTGTCTATGAAGATGAGAACGTGCAGCTAGACGCTTTCCCCACCACTGAAAGGCGAAATATTATAGATATAACCTTTTATTCTTCCTATTGACTAATCTACAAAATTTAATAGGTCCCGACTACGCTCGAGTAAGTAAATCTACATTTAGCATCATGGGCTCCTCTACCATTTTTACACATTGACTAGCTATCAAACTACTAAAAAAGCATCTAATAGCTATGTTTTTGAAAAACCACTGCTAACTGCCACCACCACATTAACGAAGAGACAGGGAAAGCAACAGAGAAAACCAGTGAGTTTAAACTTATTGTGGATAACAAATCTATAACGTCAGACTCTGAGGTTGCTTCAGCCTTTGAGGCCTTCTTTACGGATATCCCTGTTTCTACTACAAGATCATTGAACTCTTCACCAGCTGCCGCTCTCTCATTATTGGAGGATAGCGTGCCTGAATGCAATCAAAAATTTAAATTCAGTCACGTTGGTTGCTCTGACGTTATTAAGGCCTTCAAATTAATCGACAATAAGAAAACAAATGAATGATTTGTGGGGAATGAAACATAGTAAAATAATTCCGTTATTTAAATCAGGTAGTACTAGTGACCCCACTAACTTTAGACCAATATCGGTACTACCTACCTTTAGTAAAATTTTTGAAAAATTAATACTAAATCAATTGCTTAAACATTTTCATACTAATGATATATTACATACAAAACAGTTTGGTTTCACAAGGGGTCGCTCAACAACTGATGCTGGTGTTGAGTTAATTAGACATATATTTGAAGCCTGGGAGGAGTCACATGATGCACTTGGAGTTTTTTGTGATTTGTCCAAGGCTTTTGATTGTGTTGATCATGAAACATTACTCAGAAAACTACACCATTATGGAATTAAAGGTGCAGCTTTGGATTTAATGAATTCTTACCTTAATGATAGAACACAAAAAGTAGATGTGAACGGAAAGCGGTCTACCGGATCAGCTGTAAAAATAGGAGTTCCACAGGGTTCTATTCTTGGGCCCTTTCTATTCCTTATTTATATTAATGACCTTCCTTATCTCGCTAAGGATAGTCACGGGATAGTATTGTTTGCTGATGATACATCACTTTTGTTTAAAATTGATAGATACCAAAGAATACCTGACGAAGTAAACAATTCTCTCACAAAAGTGGTACAGTGGTTTGAAGCAAATAACTTATTACTTAATGGGAAAAAAACTAAGTGTGTTAAATTCACTTTACCTAATGTTAAACAAGTTGAAACCACTGTACAGCTTAATAATGAGGAATTAGATCTAGTGGATACGGCTGTTTTCCTGGGGATAACGTTAGATGCTAAACTCCAATGGGGCCCTCATGTAAATAACTTATCGAACAGACTTAGTTCTGCTGCATATGCGGTTAAAAAGATTCGTCAACTAACTGATATTGAAACTGCGAGGTTAGTTTATTTTAGTTACTTTCACAGCATTATGTCATATGGCATACTTTTATGGGGTAATGCTGCTGATATTAATTCCATTTTCGTGCTGCAGAAGAGGGCTGTTCGTGCAATATATAATATGGGACCCAGAGAGTCACTGAGAAATAAGTTTAAGGAAGTTAAAATTATGACAGTTTATAACCAATATATTCTTGAAAATTTAATATATGTACACAAAAATATCGATAAATTTAAGAAAAAAAGTGACTGTCATAACATTAATCTTAGAAATAAAGATAAACTTGTGTTGCCCACTACTAGGCTGCGAAAAGTTGGAAAATCATTTGTTGGTAATTCTGTACTTTTTTATAATATGTTGCCAGAGAACATTTTGGATATGTCTCTCAATAAGTTCAAAGGTTTTATTAAACGCAAATTAATTGAAAAGTCTTACTATAGCTTAAAAGATTTTTTTAATGACAAAAATCCATGGACATAGATTGCTCTAAAAGCCAACAGTTCAAATCATTTTTATGGCTATTATACCATATTGTAAGATGGTGATAATAAAAAAAAATAAACCCGGCTGAGTTTGTTGTGGGCTCTTCTCAGACCAGGGCGCGTTTGGAACCCTCGTAGTTTTAGTTTTAAGTTTCCGTAAATAATTATCACCATTGCCTGTACCTAAATTGACGTTCAAAAAGTGTACAGTGTACCAATTTTGAATAAAGTTTATTTCATTTCATTTCATTTCATTTCATTTCATTTCATTTCATTTCATTTCATTTCATTTCATTTCATTTCATTTCATTTCATTTCATTTCATTTCATTTTGTAAAAATCATTCCTAACTGACACACTTTTTATCAGACTTAAAAAAAGAGTTTATCAATTTGACACGTAGTAGGTAGGTATAGGTACACGGAAGAATTGTACACGGTATACAATATATATGTTACTGCCAAAGTAATATGTAAATAAGGATATTATATATAGGTAGATTCTATCCAGCTATTATAAGTAATATCAACTCAATTTGGATAAAGTAATAATTGACACAGAATTATTAAAATTAACGCTATTATAATATTCAGCTATTTTATATAATATCTTGGAAGACTTGGATAAAGTAACAAAACAAGGACTTATGTTTAACTGATCACCAGATATTGCAAACATCAAATATCTAAACAGTTTATACCAACCAAAAACATAATTAGTTACTTCTGCAACGGCTTCGGCGCTGCGGGAAGTGCAGCGCCTTCGCCCTTGCGTAACAAAGCCCAGGCACCCAAGCTCACGTCCGCAGCTTCGGCTTGCTGGTCGCCTGCCCTCCGCCTGACCTGCCTCGTCCGCTACGGCTCGCACGGGTACATGCGATTTTCTACGGCGGGCGGGGACTACTCTCCCTTCGTGCCTACGGCTTTATAAAAACACTCTAGGGCCAGGGCAGACAAAACTACGTGGTCTGTGAAATGAAACTTGGCATGATTCAAGTTCATACTACTGAGTACTGAGTAACTTATAGGATCCCTTTCTATAGGACTTTATTTAACTGTAACTATAGGACTTTCATCCCGAAATTCAGCACGGTTCTCTTGGGAGAGGGGATGAAAGTTAAAATGTGTACTTAGCTGTAATTTATTAACGGGTAGTTCGATTTCTTTTTTTTTTTAGAAAGGAGAGACTTTAAAAATTTAATCCGTAAATAAATTATAGCCATAACAATCCTTAGTATTCCATATAATATGTTCTATAACAAAATTCCACAAGCAATCTTAGACTTGCCTTTACACAAGTTACTCTGTTAAAAGTATGCTCATAAAAAAAGCTTATTATACAATTGAAGATTATATAAACGATAAAAAAAGCATGGATTTAATTTGTTCCAGCAATGCGCGAGACGGCATTTCAATCATGTACTTACATAAATCGTTATAATGTTATTTTTAAAAAGAGCAACCGCCGAGTTTCTTACTGGTTCTTTTCGGTTGGAACGGCATTCTGAACCAGTGGTAGATTCAATTGACGATTCAAAAGTACTTGTAAAGGTTTATTTGAATAAAAAATTGTTCTATTCTATTCTATTCATATAACTTAGAACCCAGATTGCACAGGAACCTTTAAACGTCTGGATTATCATCTGGGGTGCATTTAAATATGTGTTTGTCTGTCTTAGAAATGCTGGACCGATTTTGATGGGACTTTCATTGGGAAAACTTTAGGATGGGAAAGAGCTATTAAAAATTTATAGTCATTACTGTAGTTCCATTTTAATGCGCCACTTTTAACAGTATGAGTTCAAAGGAGCTTAACAAAGAGTTCCCGCGGGATTTTCAAAGACCTCCACGCGGATGAAGTCGCAGGCATCCTCTAGTTAATTAATATCTAATACTTATTTTCGTGAGGTACTTATCTCCTGAGGTGTCTCCGGAGAAATTACAACAGCTATGCCTATAATGTTTCTATCATCAGCTTTGGTACGGTTTATATCACGAATTTTAGGCTAGGTTAGGTTAGCATAGGGTAGTTTAGATTACGAGATCGTGGTGATCACGCCACACCACAAAGGAATGAGATGCGGGAGGGGAAGCAAGTCGGGCCGTACTTATTTATCATTTTGACCAACGTTCACCTGCTATTATGAATAATGTCTGGTTTGACATGATAATATGAATAATCAATCAACCCATTACCGGCTCACTAGAGAGCACGGGTCTCCTCTCAAGGGAGAAGGGTTTTGGTCATAGTCTACCACGCTGGCCAAGCGGATTGGCAGACTTCACACACCTTTGAGAACGTTATGGAGAACTCTCAGGCATGCAGGTTTCCTCACGATGTTTTCCTTCACCGTTAAAGCAAGTGATATTTAAATACTTAAAACGCACATAACTCTAGAGGTGCGTGCCCGGGATCGAACCCACGACCTCCGATTAGAAGTCAGTCGTCCTAACCACTAGGCTATCACAGCTTTTTTATATTTTAGGGCACGGTACTTATATCTGGACAATTTAGATATTATTTATAATTGCCAGTCATTATGAATAAAAGCTAATTAATTACTTTGGCTGTAACATATACATACATTAAGATGTACCTAATATTATTGGAACCGGAATATATTGACGTTATTATGATAAACTAATAGTATCTTTTTTTCATAATAGGGGACCAACAACTAGGGATAAGGGGAATCTGAATGTTCAAAATATGAAGCCTTTTCTTATAAGATACCTACGCCACTTGACAGTCCCACATTAAAATTTCAACCTTTTTTTTGAGAGAAAGAAAGAAAGATTTTGACGTGATAACATTTTGTATAAATCGATGAACGCTGGGCTACACGCACGAAAAAGCATGACTCATTGTAACGTACCGCGTGCAAGCGAGAGCGCAGAACAAGCGATAGAGAAGGCTCGTGACGCATCTAAGTATTTCTCTTTGTTTTCTTATGACGTTTTCACGTAAAATTATCGTTTGTAAACTTTGCCTCGACGATTAACGACTAAACGACTTTAGAGACAAAATTAAATGTGACAGACATACCGACAAACTTACGAACAGAACTTCGTCCGCATAGGTATGTACCTATGAATCTATCCGTTGAAGAATTTGGTTCCCGTTCCTGTCATAACTTTTTTTGCTACGGAACCCTAAAAGGAATTACGAATTTATTAATTGTGACAGTCTGACAGAAGAAAGAAGTCGCAATAAATCAAAAAAAAATTAGAACAGAATATGGATAACATAGCGACATCTTTTGTTGAGTAGTAAAATACCGAAAACGAAAAGCTTATTCTGCCTTCTTCTATAATATTTTAAATTATTCCAATATCATTTATTATTTACAAAAAATCAGATTTAATTTAAATAATAAACCGTGTAATAAATAATTGTATGTAAAGGATTTCTTATTTTTACCTACTTTTAATTTGAATATGTTGTACCTTCGGCATCTAGTAGTAAGTAGTAGTACTTCTACGAGAGTTCTTCCGAGTTCGAGAGAGAGCTCTTTGAAGACGCATTTGGTAAGTATAGACTGGTATAGACTGAAAGCCTAAGTATTTGATTCAAGACTGATTCGTATTTATTTTTAACACCCGAGTCCCGACGCAAAAACGACGGGGTTATAAGTTTGACGTGTCTGTGTGTGTGTGTGTGTGTGTGTGTCTGTCTGTTCCCCTGTAGCGCTCAAACGGGTGAACCGATTTGAATGCAGTTTTTTTGTTTGAAAGGTGAATTAGTCGAAAGTGTTGTTAGCTATGTTTGATGAAAATCGGCCCAAGATGGCTGCCGCTACAAAATGGTGGATTACATATTATTATTTTTTCACAACTCCCATAATATGGGTATCAAATGAAAGGGCTTGACTAGTAGAATAGCACTATGCTAATCTAAGATGGCTGATGTCAAAAAATTTATTTATTTATTTATTAAGGACCGCCAACAGAGCAACATATCAAAAATCATGCCAAAACAAAAATTACAGGTACCAAGCAGATATGCCACCCCAACTAAAGGGTGGCATATTCGCCAAAATGGCGAATGTCGGGGGTTTTAAAATTTTTAATTTATACTTGAACTAGGTACTTGCAGATTTTCGACTAAGTCTGTAAAAGTCGTCTCAAAATTGATTCGTCGTTCCGAAAATTAGCCTGGGCCCTGGACAAACAGACAGACTTATTTAAAAAGTGTATTTAGGTATGTACCTACCGACTTTCTCTAAGGTTTGGGTTAGACAGCTATCGTTCAAGAAATCATAGATAATGAGCAAAATAAAAGGCAGTTAGGGCCCCCGGCACCATCAATAGCAATTGCACCAATTGCTTTAATTCTCTTGGTAAAATATCAATTAAATATTTATTGGCATTAGCGTTATTTATGCAAATATTGACAAAAATTTCTATAGATTGTGTCCGGGCCTCTTTATTTATGGAGGTCGTAAACGTAGGACACAGAAGGAAACTCGGATGTTTTAAGCGGTTTTAATCTCTAATTTTTAATAATTTTACAGTTAAATTCTTATAAAATAAGTACCTACTGCAACGACTGCGACGATGCTGCATCCTAAAGCTAAGCACATATAGCGTGTGAACCCGCCCGATGTTAGTTAGGGTGAATACTCTATAAGTCGTCACTTCATGTTTAAAAATTCGTAGACGTATCAAACGAAACAATTTCAGTTTTTTTCTTCTAATACTTGATGTTTTGACTTTTTGAATCAACTGTTATTACCTGCTTTTAGTATAAAGAAGTTTTTTTTTTAATTTATTTAATAAAAAAGTACTAATTTGCCTAAGCTTTGTCCCTTCCTTCGGCATTTGTGTTCTCGAAGTCGGCCCTCACGTGTCTGAAAGAAAATTACCTTTACTCCCAACTCTGTCCGCGTATTTTTTTTAATATAGGTAATTAGGTATACAGGAACTCTTTCCTCGTTTTCATTTTATTTCATTTTTCCGAAATAAACAGAATTTTTGATGAAATAGATAAATAATTTTTTTAACAACCTTGTCAAACTATTAGACAATTTTTATATAGATATCTAATATTAAGTTTATCCAATAGGGCCGACCTTAAGAATAAGCAAAATTCTTAAGTCGGCACCCACTGATGACCTCAGGTACCTCATACTACTAGTTTTCCATAGTCCGGCACCCCTATTTTTTCTTTAAATACGTAAAATAATTGAGTTAAATCACTATAAAACGATGTCTGATCACTATATTACGCAAAACGAATTAAATTGCAACAGCAAGTCTTAAATATTATACTTACTACGTAATTTATTTCTTACCAAACGACGCTCGGCAAGCAGCAGTTTTGTAAGAAATTCAGCGATTTACCTACGCACTCACGCTCGTTCTAAGCGACGATTGAGAAAAAGGGGTGCAAAAAAATGCTGCCTTATTTTAAAACTATTTTCCCATTGGAGCAATACTCTATAAAAATACCTAGTGTGACTAAATGGCACCAAAACGCTCTAATATCGACGAAAATAGAACGAAGTGCCGACTTCTGGGGGGTGCCGGCCTTAGGTGCATCCACCCTACCTGCCTAGAGCCTAATCAAAGATTTAATCATTGGTAGAAACAGTAGCTGGTAACTCAGTTAATGCAATCATGAACCATGAAATGGCTAAAGTACCTACCTAACTTATTAATCTGTTTTCATTGTACCTAATCACTAACAGTACCTACCTAGTTTATATTATAGGTATAAGTCAATATGTTATTCAGTGTGATATTTTGTTTTATATGCGTTCAAAAAGGTAAGAATTTCTTAACAAATTAAGCGATTATTTTAATGAAAAATCTTTACATACTTAGGTATTTAAAAACGTCTTCGTAGGTATATTATTTGATAGGTTTTGAATGAGAGGACATGAATTTGATGGAATTGAATGGTAGGTATATCTATCCAGGCAAAGCTTGAAAAACCTCTTGGCGACGCTTCTGTAGCAGCCAAAGAGGCCTATGATAATATTAAGTATGCAGTATTGTAGGTACCTACATTACATTACAGTCTATGATTACAGTAGGTACAAAGAAAGAAAATTGGTTGCTTGTAAAGTCGGTTTACGGACGATAATTTTACGTGATTACGTCACTTTCTCTGTGTTACGTCACAAGAAAACATTGCCTCTTAAGTGGTGTGCAATAAAGTAATATACATACATAGGTACATACATACATACATTGCCTCTCTATCGCTTGTTTCGTGCTTTCGCTTGCACGCTCGGCTATGCCTCTCTATCGCCTGTTCCACGCTCTCGCCTGCACGCTCGGCTAGGCGGTACGTGACAATGAGTCATGCTTTTTCGTGCGCGCTGCCGGTGTTTATCGATTTATAAGACGTTATCACGTCAAAAAAAATAGAGCAAATGGACCAGATAATACCCCGACCAGCAAAATACCGACCCGGAGTTAGTTATGCCCGTTATTGAGGTATTTTATTGAACGTTACTTATCAGTTATTACTTACCGTACAGTGGTCATCAACAAGAGATAAAGTTCGTAAACTAAAACCCGACTACTAATAATTTAGTGTGCAGAAAAACGTGTATTCAACTGCGTACTAAAGAGAATTTGAACGGAAGAAGCGCGGGGCCTGTAGCTAGTGGCACCATCTGATAAGTGTATCCGAAACTAACGTAATATTCTAGTTTAAGCCTCGAAGGTCACTTCTCGATTGTTTTCGTTTATAAAATGAAGTCTAGCCATGTAGGTCACTTCTAGATTTTGTCGTATATGAAATGCAGCCTATGTCACCACGACCTTATCAACGAATCAATTGACACCTCATTCATCAAAGTCGGCCCAGTAGTTTAGGCGTTACGGTGGAAACACAAAAATCGGAGACAAACATAGGTACATACATTCATAGACTACTAAAATCATAGCCCTTCCTTTTGGCTTTGCCGTAGTCGGGTAAAAACCACAAGACATCATCCCTTGACACCATCCCTTGTTGTACCTAGATTTTTATAGAGGGTTCTCTTGTACTAAACTCAACTCTTTCTATTACAGTACATTCTGTAAGCACACAAAAAGCACCAAGCACACTGGAATTGAATCAGACAAGAAGAATTTTAAGGGGCAATGTAGTGGATGACACAAGACCGTACATGGTAAGCACAGTCTCACTTAGCCTTTCCAAAACTTCCTTCTGACATTCTCCTTTCATAAGCATAACCTTTCAGAAGGGGAATTTTCTATTTTTTTTATTATTTCCACCACGACCACCACCACTACAGCTTTTTAAAGTCCCACTTCTGGAATTTTGTGCAAAAATTATGACAAAATCTATACTAATAAATAAAATTGAAGTGTCTGTCTGTAATATCGAAATAACTACCTCATATTAAGCTCATAAGGTTATTTGAACGGTACTATAACCGAATCACACGTTTTTTAAATTTTTGTCTGTCTGTCTGTCTGTCTGTCTGTCTGTCTGTCTGTCTGTCTGTCTGTCTGTCTGTTTGAACGGGCTAATCTTCGGAACGGCTGAACCGATTTTGACGGGACTTTCACATACAAGTAGAGAATTAACCAGGGAGTAACATAGGCTACTTTTTTAACCGACTTTCAAAAAAGGAGTTGTGTTTTTCTACCTATGTACACCGATATCTCCGAGATTTCTGAACCGATTTGCGTAATTTTTTTTTTAATCGATAGAGAAATATTGCGACACTGTCCTACAAAAAACTTGGATTCCAACTCCTCAATCCTGATGCTGTAGGGGAACTGATCCCCAAAACTAATGGGATTTAGGAACTGTCGGTTATTTAAATAGATATTGGGGGTACCAATTATTAAAGACTTTATCGTTGAATGAACTCGAGTAAGTACATATTCAACTCCTCAACCCTGATGCTGTAAGGAATTGCATTCCGAAATTGTGGGGATCCCACGGAATTTTTCCATTTTGGTGACGGGTTACTACAGATAGGCTACTTTTTGTTCTGGAAGATCAAAAGTTCCCACGGGATTTTTAAAAACCTAAATCCACACGGGCGAAGCCGTGGGCATCATCTAGTAGGAAATAAGCAAGTAAAGGCTTTTTACGCAAACTAATTTATCAGCTGTTACGCTTTTAATATTATAAGTCACTAGCTTTTTCCCGCGGCCTTTCCCCGCGTGAATTTCGGTTTTACACAAATCCCGAGGGAATCGTCGATTTCCGGTTCCCGTTCCCGCACCCTTTTTCAACCATTATAATCTTCTATCAAGGAAGTTTGCCATAGTAATCTAACTATAGATTAGCTGTAGAATGCTATAGCAAATTTAGATTTTTTCAAAATCTCCGGGAACTGTGGATTTTTTCAGGATAAAAAGTAGCCGTATTAAGTCAGGGCATAATCTATCTCCATTCCAAATTTTAGTTTCAGTCAAATCAGTTCAGTAGTTGCGCCGTTAGAGTAACAAACATTCACACATACATAAATACACACAAACTTTCGCCTTTATACTATTAGTGTGATAGTCAGTGGCGTGCACAGATTTCAAAGCCAGGGTATGCATTAGATACCTATTCACAAGATTTCTTTATTGGTTTCAGATTAACTTCCCTTCTTTTTAACCCCCGAAGCAAAAACGACGTGGTGTTATAAGTTTGACGTGTTTGTTCGTGTGTGTCTGTCTGTTCCCCTGTGGCGCTCAAACAGATGGACCGATTTGAACGCGGTTTTTTTTGTTTGAAAGGTGAATTAGTCGAGAGTGTTGTTAGCTATGTTTGATCAAAATCGATCCAAGATGGCCGCCGCTACAAAATGGCGGATTACATATTTTTTCACAACTCCCTTAATATGGGTATCAAATGAAAGGGCTTGACTAGTAGAATAGCGCTATGGCAAATCCAAGATGGCCGCCGCACAAAATGGCGAATGTCGGGGGTTTTATAAGTTATTAATTTATAGATACTTGTTCCGTAAGTAAATGGCTAAGCGGCGCTATTGTCAGGGTATGCAATGCTTTTACGCTTCTACGAAGTGCACGCCACTGGTGAGAGCGTGATATTAGTGTGATAATTATAGGTAGCTAATAAAGTGTGTTTATGCTGCAGGTGTACCTACGCCCTTGCCACATCAGCAGTAAACAGCTCAAATCATCCAACTGGCTGTGCGGAGGTGTTATCATACACTCGCAGTACATCTTGACCTCTGCCGCGTGTATCGAAGACGTTAAGCATTTCTACGTGGTCTCCGGAACACACAGGTACTATGAGATGAGATCTATAGAGCGTACTCTGACTCTACTCAGACTGTAGACAGACTTAAACTGAGACTGAATATGTCCTTGACATAAATCTGTCATTTGATTACAGGTGGTTACCGTTAGGGGAAGAAGATGAATGCGTAAGGAATGGTGCAAAAAAAGCCATGTGGAAATGTGTACCTAAAGGTGAAATTTATTACTAAAAATAATCATTTTTTAGGGTTCCATACCCAAACGGTAAAACGGGACCCTATTACTAAGGCTCCGCTGTCCGTCTGTCTGTCTGTCTGTCTGTCACCAGACTGTCTGTCATGAACCGTGATAGCTAGACAGTTGAAATTTTCACAGATGATGTATTTCTATTGCCGCTATCCTAACAACAAATAATAAAACACAGAATAAAATAAATATTTAAGGGGGCTCCCATACAACAAACGTGATTTTTTTTGCTCGATATTGAAACTGCAACAGGTAGACGCTTGAAATATTCGCAGAATATTGAGTTATATATTCACTTTAAAAATAAATAATTAAATTAAAATAAAACACATATTTTAGGGGGTCCCCATGATTGAGACCTTAGAATAAATAGCGTAATAGTTCGATGATTGAGACATTATTTTTTTGCCGTTTTTATAAATAATGGTACGGAACCCTTCGTGCGCGAGTCGCACTTGGCTGGTTTTTTTATAAGAAAAACTTTTATTTAGAAAGAATGTAACGACGTTATTTCATTATAGATTACGTTTTCGACGGCAAACAGTTCGACAACATACGCTGGATGATAAACGACATAGCGGTGGTCAAAGTGGAGGAAGATTTCAACTTCGAGAGACGCGTGCGAGGCTGCGACTTTGTGCCCAAACCGATCGCTTATAACAACCACTCAGAGGCTCTGGAAGCTCCTGGAACAGTCGCCTCCATCGCGGGATGGGGATCTGTTGATAGATTTGGTGATGTAAGACAAATATGCAGGGTATAACGCCCCATTCGCGAACAGTGAGCGGCTAACTGCCTCCCTATAGTTTTTAACCCCCGACGCAAAAACGACGGGGTGTTATAAGTTTGACGTGTCTGTGTGTGTGTGTGTGACCCGTAAATAAATAACGATGAATCATCTTTTCAAGACGTTCGGCCGTTCCACAATGAATTCTCCAGAACTACTCGAAACGGATGTGATACTTATATCGAAGCAGAAATGCCAGCAGCAATGGCCCGAGCGATACCACTATATCATTGATGAGAGTATGGTGTGCGCTAAAGATGGCTTGAATGGCGATTCTATGTCTGCCCTCTGCAGGGTACGTATACTTCTACCATTAGAAAGACATCAAACTTTTTATTTATTGTATGATAGGCTTACGCTTGACGACAATCATGCCTGGAGAGCAACGACGAGGTCTAAGTTGGAACGCGCTTGCCTAGAAAATGCCTACTCACTATTGCCTTGAAGGTACTCAAGTTGACCGAGGCGGGAAACACGGACGCCGGAAGGGTGTTCCAAGTTCCACACCCTAGCTTCCTTAAACTGTGACACAAAAAGATGGAAGTTTTACGTTTGGCTGTTTTAATCTCTTCTTGTACGTTGGAGGTGTGTTTTTCTTGCTTCTCCTGCGCTGCGGGTGCTGCATAGTGGAATTTGGTTGTATCAGATTTTAGCAGAAATCACCGAACCGTGGTGTGAAGAAGTCCCTTTAAGAGACCTATATAGACGACTATTAGATGATAACGACGACGATGACGATATTTCGGCAAAATAAATTTGTCGTCACTAGTATTTTACTGAACATTTGGTTGACCAATGTTCATCCGACGTCACCTGGGTCAATTTTAATAAATATCTAATAAATAGAGAATGTTATCAACGTAGTCTTAGGATAGCTAAAGAGGCGGGTCGTGCAGTAGCTCAGAGAGCTGATAAACTTTTGAGTCTCCAGGAGGTAGAAAACAAAAACCGCACCGGAAAGTGCAGTTGGCAATTCACTAGGTACAACATCAAACGATCGTAGGGAGCAACTGGATACGAGTAGAATAAGACCGCGACGTGTGAAAATCCCTACACCTACAAAGACACCTAAGTCCAGCTGTGGACATCTATCAGTTGAAGAGGATACGATACGACGATGGGAATTGTATCTTTTTTTTATTTTTTTTATAGGAATAGCGGGCAACTGAGCAAGCGGGTCACCTGATGTTAGATGATTACCGCCGCCCATGAACATTAGCAGCACCTGAGGAACCACTAATGCGTTGCCGGCTTTTGAGGAAGGGGACTGGCTCTTCAGCTCGCTGCCGGAACACACGGATGCTTTGCGGCAGATTACGTCTGAAGTGTGGTCGCTAGCCAGGCGGATTCGGGGTAGGATCCTACAACAAAGCGGTAATACCATCCACATTACGTTATGTGGTATCAGGCACAACGACCCGTAGAGGGGACTGAGAGCGTCAGGGCCTCGTTAGCATATTGGCAGGGTGCACCGCGCGCAGGTGAGGTTGACTTTGGCCACATAGGTGGAATTTGGGCCACTTACACCCCAAATCTTTAATGTCTTATTAATTTTGATTAGGAACAACAAGTAAATTGTAAAGAAATAGTTTACTCCGACGAAGAGGACCAAACATATCACGCTCGTAGATTCGTGTTAGATCCGGACAAATCACAAATACACTCATCCGGCCATAAGAATACGAGGAGGAGTAAATTAATTTCTGGAGGATTTTGTGAGGTAACTTTAAAATTTGTGCAATTGGCTGGTTGATTTACTGATTAGATGCATATTAATTTTAAGCAAATTCTGTGTACGGACAACATAGAAAATGTTTTAGTCTACGAGGGATATCGATGAATGCAAGTTATTTAGTAATCCGAATCTTGACCACCACCGTTTCTTTATTTTCAAGGGATTTTAAAAAAGAGGAGAATTATAATGATATGAACCCAATTTCTCCGTTTATAAGCTAATATCTTCCTTTTTTTTAGCAGCTAGCTGTTGAATTTTTGCATTGTTGCTGCAAAAATTTCATGATCATGTTTCAATTTTGTCTTTTAATCATCTTTATTGATAGGATTTTGGACCCATTTGAAGTTCTACTTTCTTAAATCTTTTCTCTTGTCTCTTTTTTATCTTTCTTCCTTATCTCCTCTTTGAAGTCACATACTTATTAAAGTGACTTCAAAGATGGATATCAAAATTATAGGTATCAAAATTTTCCTTTATTTTGGTAGATATAGTACCTATCAAATTTTGTTGATTATTCTTCTCTATAATATTTAAGATAATCTTTAATTTTTGTTGTATGATGTAGAACGACCACGGCGGCCCGCTAGTGGTCGGACGAGGCAGAGGCTCCGTCGTCATTGGTATCATCTCCGCATGCATGACCGCTAACGTCACACAGAAGTGCTCCGGCCCCTTCCTTTACACCAGCGTGTGGCGCAACAGACACGTCATCAGCTGTGCCATCGAAAAGGACATAGGGTAAAACTTTACAAATTAAACAAGTTAATCATCATAAACATTATCAACCTATTACCGGCCCACTACAGGGCATCTCAGAATGAGAAAAGTTTAGGCCGTAGTTCTGCCCAAGTGAGGATTGGTAGACTTCACACACTTTTAAGAACATTATGGAGAACTCTCAGGCAGGCAGGTTTCCTCACTGTGTTTCCTAATGTTACAGTCCATTTATCTTTAATCGTTACTGAGGCTTCAAAAACACTATTACAAGATTTTATTTATGTTTACTTTTACTATTTCATACGTAACAAAAATCTGTAATTACAACCTATAAAGTGGCGAATAGAAGAGCTTATATCTCTTGAAGAGATTTCTTCCAGCTCCTATAGATTGTGAGTAAGTGTTTTGTAGGAAAGTAGTAGTTTTCTGTTATTTTACTAAGGGTACTAAGAGAATTCACCGTGAGGTAGACTCCAAGGGAGTTCATTAGGGCCAATTTTCTTTAACATTGTTATCGTTGTTTGTATCAATATAATATACTTATAATACCTATATTAAGTATATTTAAACACAATAAATATTTATTATGGTTTCGTATAAGTACTTATATAAAAAAATACGTATAATTTTGATGAAATTTTAGAGCATCATGCAGAAAAATGCTGAACTCCCTAAGAACGCGTATGGTTGAAACAAAATTCGACTGGCCGAGTCTACGTGAAGGGTAGGTAAAACATTCTATTACTAGATAGTTATTTTAAGAAATTACAAAAAAATTAGTTATAATTACCTGATTGTAATTCATGAAATACTTCTTTAATTAAGTAGAACCATGACCTACTCATTTTGTGATTACCAAATGATTATGTAACATAACCACATTTACTTCGTCGTCTCAACCGTTCACAGCTGGGCATAAGTCTCTTGCAAGGATCGCCACAGAACACGATCTTGTACCGTTTGTGTCCAGCCATTTCCAGCGACTCGCTTGAGACCAGTCCGTTATCAGCACATGGTCTTCTGACGCTGCGTTTGCTGGTGCCAGATACCTATTTTGAGCACTTTTGGACCCCAATCTGTTGTTTCCCCAAATGTTCTTTGAGCAACATATTTTACTTAGATTCATAATTTCTTATTAAAAACACGTTATCTTTTATTACAGACCAGAAATCCCAATGAATACATCCAAAACATCATCACGAGTAAAGAAACACGTAGTAACTAGTTAGAGACAAATAGAATGCTAATTATTACATTATTAATTTATATTAATAGAGTTTTATTATATTCCCCATATTTTAAAAAGGCTACTTTCAGTACCCCGCCCCCCGCCAATCGTCTCCCGCAACTTAGAAGTACGCCTAGTAGTAAAGTGTCATGTATAATGTTGTACTTGTCAGTATCTAGTAGGTTCGGCTGTATGAAGTGCCTGAGGTGTGCTTATAAGGAGGAATTCCGGCGACGTATGTCACGTATGGCGCGACGAGCCATAAAGCGCAGGTCACATTGGGAGCGAAGTGAAACGAAACGAGGTTCGTTTCACTTCGCTACCGCGTCTTTTTACCCGACTACGGCAAAAACAAAAGGAAGGGTTATGATTTTAGCAGTCTATGTATATATGTCCGATTTTTATATGAGATTCTGTGTGTTCCTCCGTAGCGCATAAACTACTGGGCCGATTTTTATGAATGAAGTGTCAATTAATTCTTTGTTATGGTTCGGGTGACATAGGCTACATTTTATATGCGAAAAAAATCGAGAAGAGATCTTCGCAAGGCCAAACTTGAATAATAAATCAGTTTCGGATAGACATAACAGCTGCTTGCCCCGCGCTTTCTGCACACTAAAATATTATTTTATTTTAAATTAAATTATTAATCGTAGTCGGGTTTTAGTTTACGAACTTTGTGTCTTGTCATACTTCGGTTCACAGTACACACCACGAACTACTCACAGAGTACCAAGCCAGCGATGTGAATTTGCGTGCTCTCATAGTCTAGCGACATGAGAGAAGCGAAACGAATCGAGGTTCGTTTTGCTTCGCTCCAATGTGGCCTGCGCTTAATATTAGGTCTCGCTCACATCGCAAGCGTCACGGTCTTTTGTCTAATCGAAGCATGTGGGAAAGAGTCGTGCTTTAAACTTTGCCGCTGGCATTTCTGTCCTGGGAATACAATTGATTATGTAGGTATATATTTGCATCTGGATATCCTTAATGTTATAATCACTACATAGTCTATAATATAATAAGACTGTAACAGATCCAATTCTGTACATTGAAGATATTTTGAAAATTTTTATTGGAGGGCACTATATAATCGATACTGAAGCCAAAACTGCAATTTTTTTCATTTTTGTCTGTCTGTCTGTCTGTCTGTCTGTCTGTCTGTCTGTCTGTCTGTCTGTCTGTCTGTCTGTCTGTATCTTGGCCGCGCATCACGCCGAAACTACTGAACGGATTCGAATGAAACTTGGTACGATTTGAGTTTATACTCCGAGGTAGGTTATAGGATACTTTTTATCCCGAAATTCAGCAGGGTTCCCTAGGGAGAGGGGAAGAAAGTTAAAACGTGTATTTAGCTGTAATTCATTAACGCGTTGCTCGATTTCACTCATTCTTTTTTTGTTAGAAAGGTAGTACTTTATATATTATCCCGTAAATATTTCAAGGTCATAGGTTTGTTAGTTCAGAAATGACAGACATTTATTGGGTTCAAATAACATGGGACCCGGATCTTTGTACGTACGGCTTATTTTAAACTGGCGTACGTTTAAATTTATGTTTGTCGGTCTGTCTATTTGTTTCAACTAATCTCAGAAACGGCTGGATCGATTTTAACGGAACTTTCAATGGCAGATAGGTGTTGTTATAAGGAGTAACTTAGGCTACATTTAGTTTAAGTACATAAAAGAGTTATGGGATCCGTTCCGATCCTAGGTATATAAAACCTATAAACACGCGAACGAAGTCGCGGGGGTCAGCTAGTATAAAATAAAGTCGCTTTCTCTGTCCCTATATCCCTATGTCCCTATGTCCCTATGTACGCTTAAATCTTTAAAACTACGCAACGGATTTTGATGCGGTTTTTTTTAATAGATAGAGTGATTCAAGAGAAAGGTTTATAAGTAGAAAAATTGGACCCGGTAGGTGGCGCTAATACCGGGCAGGACGACGTCTGCCGGGTCCGCTAGTTTGAAATAAATGATAACGTCATGACCGTAGGATGAATATCTAAAACATGATAAAAACATCACGGTAAGTTATTTGATTTAAAGATTTAGGAGGCACGTAAAAGGCAAAATTATCAGGAAAATTGCTTAGGTCGAATATACTTTATTGAAATGACAAAGAAATAGAATCCCAGTAAAGCGAATTAACTAGGTACAACTATTAATTCTTGGTTTCTATAATTATTATTATTTCCTGTTATAGAACACTTTATTTTTATAGGACGTAAAAGCAATAGGTACCTACTTACCTATAATTGAAAATCAATAAAATTACATTTTATTTTTATTACTTGGAAAAGTTACTTGGAAAATAAACTTCTGCTAGTAAAATGAAAGTCACTCATTGTATTATAACAACTCTTCTGTATATTTCTAGTAAGTACCTACTAGTGAAAGTATTTACATCATATTAATATTATAAATGCGAAAGTGTGTTGTTTGTCCTTTCTTCGCGCCCTAATTAAGCAATCAATCGACTTGATTTTTGGCATACAGATAGTTGAAAGGACGGAGACTTTTTATCCCGGAAAAAGTGTTCCTGTGGGACTTAAAACAACGCCATCTATCAACGCAAATAAGTTAAACTTTTAGGGGTGCTGTTCTTATATTTTGCGTCCGCGGGGCGAAGCTAGTAAAGTATGGTGGATGCTCCTAAGCTCGGCCCCCCGCTCCAAAAGTCGGTATTCCGTTTTATTTCTGTTGATAATAGCGTTTTGGCTGCAGCAGCTGCTGCTTAGGGACATTGGGTTACTTTTTTTAGCTTTAGCTTGCTCTAGTGGGAAAATAGTTTTAAAATAAGGCAGCAGATTAGCACCAAAACGCTAATATTGACAGAAATGGAACGGAGGACCGACTTTCGGAGCGGGGGCCGAGTTGAGGAGCATCCACCCTATGAGAAATTTTTCGAAAAACTAAAGTTATTAATTGTAAAATGTATGCAGAAGATTATAAAAAATTTAATCTAAATTAATATAAAGTTTAAACTAAATTATTTACAGGTATAGATGGGATTGACGTGGCAACGCAACTCCCGCAAGAAATTACCAAAGTTCTGAATGAAACGCGACGAATCATTAATGGTGAAGAAGTGACGGATGGAAGACCTTACATGGTATTTAAAATGGGCATTTAATGACCATTATTAAAAAAAGTTATACTACTATTGGTGGCCTAGTGGTGGTACTTCGGTACCCTTTAGGGGGGCCGAGAACGATCCCCCGGCACGCACCTCAACTATTCAGAGTTATCAGGTTATGTGTGTTTTAAGCAATTAAATATCACGTGAAGGCAAACAACGCGAGAAAACCTGCATACCTGAGAGTTCTCCATAATGTTCTTAATAAGACTTGTGAAGTTTAGCAATCCGCACTTGGCCAGCGTGGTGGACTACGGCCTAAACCCTTCTAACTGAGATGAAATCCACGTCCTGTAGAAGGCCAGTAATGGTTTGATAACGGGGTCTCACATTTTGATCGCAAGCTATATTTTAGGAAAAATTAAACCGACTTCGGTCCAGCAATCTCAGAGACATCGGTGCGAAATACGTGTAGCTTCGCACATAAGAATGATAACAAGATGTGTTATAAATACTAAAACCTTCCTGAAAGTAGATATTATATATATATTGTTAGTTATATAATTTTATATAGCTAACTATATAAAAATTTAAAAACTTTTCTATTCTATTCTATATATTAAGGAAAAATTCTCAAAAACGGTTCATACATAGTACATACGGATCGAATACAGAACCTCCTTTATTGAAGTCGGTTAAAAATGTTCCCTATAATATCCGCCTTAGGTGCACCTCAAATTGCCTCACAATGAGAAAAAGAAGATGAAGTATCGCACTTGGCTGTGCGGAGGCGTGATCATCCATGAGGAGTACATATTGACGTCGGCAGCGTGTATTGAAGACGTTGAACACTTCTACGTTGTTTCTGGTACTTACAAGTAAGTTTTTTGACGTGATAACGTCTTATAGCTGTGATAGCCTAGTGGTTAGGACGACCGACTTCTAATCGAAGGTCGTGGGTTCGATCCCGGGCACGCACCTCTAACTTTTCGGAGTTATGTGCGTTTTAAGTATTTAAATATCACTTGCTTTAACGGTGAAGGAAAACATCGTGAGGAAACCTGCATGCCTGAGAGTTCTCCATAACGTTCTCAAAGGTGTGTGAAGTCTGCCAATCCGCTTGGCCAGCGTGGTAGACTATGGCCAAAACCCTTCTCACTCTGAGAGGAGACCCGTGCTCTGCAGTGAGCCGGTAATGGGTTGATCATGATGATGATGATGATGAACGTCTTATAAATCGATGAACGCAGGCACGAAAAAGCATGACTCATTGTCACGTACCATATAAATGCCATAGCAACGCACGTACCATACCATAGAGCGCAGAAAATAAGGGTTCAGCTTGTGAAGTTGTGACGCATCTATCTCTCTTTGTTTTCTTATGACGTTATCACGTAAAATTATCGTTCGTAATTCGACTTTACAGACAACCAATTTTTTTTTAAATATTAGCCATGATGAACATGACTAATATTCCCTTCCAAATCTGTGCTTCCAAATAAGCGTATAGCTTGTGCTAGGAGTGGGTACGACAACAGCGTAACGGGTGGGGTTTGAACCGTCGACCTTCCGGTTTTAGATCCACGCCCGACGACCGTTGCGTTAAGACTATAGTTAAATATAAATTCGTTGACAGGTTTGCCGATGAGGATGACAGATACAACAATCCCTGTATCAAAAACGGCGCAAAGAAAGCCATCTGGAAATGTATTCCGAAAAGTATGTATCCTTCCGTTTAAATATTTTAAAATCAAAGACCGTCATCCATCAGCCTATAAAATATGTCAGTCTTAGAATAAATAGGTAAAGAAAGGCAGTCATCGACGCGGCGATAAGCCGTTTTTAACGGGCCTTAACAGGCTCGATACCGTCTATCGTCGCGTCAGTGCTCAAGGTACTCATGCGCTTGTGTGCGTGTCGGCAAATGTAATTACAGGGCACACATGGGTTGGTTTATAGCTTACGTTTCGAGCGGTTTGTTAGAAACTTCCATTCTAAGCGTAATAGTTCGATGATGTCAGTATAGGTCTACAAGTTACAACTAAAAACGGTCCTCCGCTTTCCTCATCCACCCACTTCTCGCTATCTCCTTAAGCTTGATCCTTGATCCTCTGAGCTATGTCGGTTACTGTATTTCTCCAAAGGATTTTCTAGTTGCGGATTTAATTCTTCTTATTTAATTTTTCTAATAATTTCTGACTCGTAGCTCCGTGTCCGTATGTCATCACAGGTGGTTAGGTTCTCAGGTGGTACCTACTTACTTCATACGTCACAATGAAATGCAGTGTGAACGTGAAAACTAAAATTTATTTTTTTAATTTACTGGCTGATACCTGCGACTTCGTCCACGTGTATTTAAGTTTTTTTTTTAAATCCCTTGGTAACTTTATGATTTTTTCGGGATATAAAGTAGCACATGTCCTCCTCCTCATCTCTGTACCAAAATCAAAATCGGTTTAGCGGTTTAGGCGTTAAAGCGTAACAAACAAAGAAACAGACAAACTGACAGACAGACAGGCAGACAGACAGACGGACAGACAGATAGACAGACATACAGACAGACAGACTCACTTTCACATTTATATTATTAAATAGTTAGGATATATTGAACATTACAGATTACGTATTTGACGGTCAAGAAAACGACAATATCAAGTGGATGAACAACGACATTGCTGTTGTTAAGATCGAAGATGGATTCGACTTCAGTAGAAAAATAAGGGGTTGCGACTTTGTGCCCAAACCTATCAGCTATAACAACCAGAGCCAGACTTTGGAGAGCCCTGGTACCGTAGTTACTATAACTGGTTGGGGGACCACGTCTAAGTATAATGATGTAAGTCTTGCAATATGACAGGTTACTATTATATCTAAGCCATTTAACATAAAAAACACTGGCCGAATTATTGTTTAAATATTCGCATTAGCTGATTGGTACTTACGTCTTCGCTCACGTGGATTCATACTTTCATACAAATTTTTTCCTCTGTGTAACTCCCTAACGGGTGGAATTTCCAAAAAAAATCCTGAAACATTAATAATTATTAATTACACTAATTTTCATGGATATAACTTGAAAAATTAACGTGAAAAATGATGGACTCTCATACAAACATTCATCCCTTATACCCATTTGGGGCTGGAATTTCCAATAATTCTTGTGTGTGCCTATGTTATAAAAGGAACCTTCTGTCAAAATTCCAAGTTACAATCCAAGTTTTTCAAGTAATACAATTCATTTCAATGTCAATATTTCAAGTTAGTTTTGTCAGTTTTTCTTAAAGGCATTGCCGATGAGGAATGATCTTTCAAAAATGTTCCAGTGGGTCAGTAGAAGGAGAGAGAACCAACAGAACCTAATGGAGGCCCACGTGGAAATCATCGCGAAAAACAAATGCAAGCGTCGCTGGGGCTCGCGTTATCACAACATCATCGACAACTACATGATCTGTACAAAGGACATCGGGCAGACCATGTCGGAGATTTGTAATGTGAGCTTTTGTAATATTATGTGCCTGATATGAAAGCTCAGACACTCAGAGAGCGATGGAGAGAGCTATGAGTTATGCTAAACTCTAACATGTTAACATTCTAACATTAACAGTTCCATGATGGATCAATCGTTCCATCATGGAACTGTTAATGGTACTAGTGGCAACAAAGCTAGGAGTTTCTTACACGATCAAATCAGAAATAATGAGGTCCGTAGAAGAACTACAGTCACCGACATAGCACAACGGTGCGTGAAACTGAAGTGGCAATGGGCGGAGCACATTAGTTCGAAGAACCGATAGACTTGGTGCTTCGAGTAGCGATCTCGCACCGCAAAGCGCAGTGTTGGCAGACCCCCACTAGATGGTTCGGCGGCATCAGACGAGTCGCAGGTAGCCGCTGTACACAAGCGGCACAACCTATTCCAGATTTCCAGCAATGAACGTCTATCGGTTAAGACATATGACAACGACGAATGTAGGTAATATGCAGTTTCTTTAGCGTTACAACCCTTTGTTGGCCTTAGGCTTCTCTAAAAATTTTGTCAATTTATTTTTACTTTCCTAATTGTTCCTAAAATCCTAAATCAGTCGTCTAAATAGTTGTTATTTACCCCGTTTTATTGTTGAAATGTTTTAGCTCGGCTCAGCTATTGATGCTGTGTTTGTTTTGTACGATTCAGGGCTTAGCATTCCTGCGAGATTTCTAGCAAATCCGTCTACGTCATCATCATTGTCAACCCATTATTATACCAGCCACGGGTCTCCTCTCAGAACAAGAAGGGTTTAGGTCGTAGTCCACCACGCTAGCCAAGTGCGGATCGGTAAACTTTACACCACCTAGCCTTTGAGAAAATCAGAACTCTCGGGCGTGCAGGTTTCCTTACGATATTTAATTACTTAAACGCACATAGCTTTCCAAAGTTAGAGGTGCGTGCGTGGATCGAACTTGGTACTTATTTTTAACTAAATAAATGGTTATAATTGAAAAATTCGCAGGAGAAATACGTCGACTGTAAAGACATAGACTACTCGGAGGAAGAGGAAGCGCGGAGGGACGGCAACGTGCTCCGGAGTGTGCGCGTGCCGACCAACCTGACGATGCATTCCGCGCGCAACGACACCAGGCGGTATGCGCCGCATGCTGACGGAGGGTTTTGTGAGGTATCATGTTTTTATTTTTACCCGACTACGGCAAAGCCAAAAGGAAGGGTTATGATTTTAGCAGTCTATGTATGTATGTATGTATATGTTATGTATGTATGTATATATTATGTATGTATGTATGTTTGTGGCCGATTTTTGTATGAGATTCTGTGTGTATACCACCGTAGCGCCTAAACTACAGGACCGATTTTGATGAATGAGGTGACTATTGATTCGTTGTTATGGTCCGGGTGACATAGGCTACGAGAAGTGACCTTCGCGTGCCTTCTAGATTATTAATTATTAGTTTTGGAGATACATAACAGATGGCGCCACTAGCTGCTTGCCCCGCGATTTCGGGTTTTGCTGCGTAGTCGGATTTTAGTTTACGAACTTTATACTAATAATAATTGTTATTGATCTACAAGTGAGCTCTTGGCTGCGATCTCACCTGATTGTAAGTCGTACCATCAAGTGTTACTTGCAATCAGACACGTACGGGTCGCCCGTACAGGTCTACAAGTCACTGCAAATAAGTCTAGCGTTGACCTTCAATGCGCAGAAGTCGAAAATGAGGTATCTCGGGGTGTGAGGGGGTCGCGGGGAGGGCGTGGGGATCGTTCGTAAGCACTGTTTAGCTCTCGCGGATCCCTCGTAAGCGCTGATTGGCTCTCCAATCGTATTGTGTCCCGCTCACGCGTACGATGCTGCACGCACTTGAAGGTCACCGCTCGACTTACGTGCCGGAGGTTATATACGGAGCGAGTTCTGTACGCAACAATCCACGTTATTGTGGAGTGATCTAGCGCTTCACGTGTATCTCCGTTCTGGGAGCACGTACGCCGTACGAGCGACCCGTACTGGTCTCCCGTACAGCTGTGAAACCAGCCTTAAAATACGAAGTTTTTCCTTCTAGAACGACCATGGCGGTCCGTTGGTGTACGGCAGCGGAGTTAACGCGGTCGTCATCGGCGTGATCTCGGCGTGCCTCGTCAAGGAGCGCACCAACAGATGCTACGGGCCGTTCTTGTACACCAGCATTTATAAGAACAGACAGTTCATCTCGTGCTCCATCTACAAGGAGGTTGAGTGAGTAGAAAAGAGGCGATAATATCAAATTAACAAGAGAGCGGTGATAGCCTAGTGGTTAATACTTCGGTCTCGAGGTCAATCCTCGGCACGCACCATGAGTTTTAAGCAATTTGTTTTTTTTTTTTAATGTTTTGAAAAGAATATTTAGCCATGATGAACATGGCCAATATTCCCCTTTTCCCTCTAAATAAGCGAAAGCTTGTGTTAGGAGTGGGTAAGGAGTGTTAGCCCTCATACGCATTAGCGGTCAACCGCGTACGCGGCTGACCGCGCGGCTAGCCTCTTCATAGAATTTCGTCGCGGTTTAGTGCGTACAAAATGAGCGGTTGCATATAAAAATATAAAAGCGGCCAGCCGCGCGGTCAGCCGCATACGCGGTTGACCGCTAATGCGTATGAGCGCTAATGGGATATTAGAAAGGATGGATAGAATGGGATAGTGAATGTAAATTCTGAGAGGAGACCCGTGCCTTGTAATGGGCCGGTAATGGGTCGATAATGGCGTAACTATTTTACAGATTTGTTAATTTCTATTGCAGACCGAAATGTAGACGACAATTCAGATCGGGAGTGACTCACGTAGAAAAAGTTCTTTCTTGGAGAACTCATCCCGATGGGTAAAGTAACTGCAATATAATTAATTTCTGTTGGTAAATATGTAGTTCTAAATGTCTTTGACAGACAGACATCAGAATTCAACAAGTGTTCCATTTTTTTCTTTTAAAATATACTATAATCATACTGTAATATTTTATGATCCTGATGGTAAGTGACGATGCAGTCTAAGATTGAAGCGGCCCAACTTGAAAGAGTTAGAGCGGGGCCGCACTGCGAAAATTATTCGCGCGAATTTTATTCGCGCGGTTTATATTCCGCATTTTAATATATTTTTCTCGCGAATTTTAAATCACATGTGCGTGCAGCTCCATACATTGTCTCCATTACATTATTACTCCATATGTCACAGAATTTTGCGAAAAAATTCGCGCGAATAAATTTCGCAGTGCGGCCTCGCTCTTATGGCAGTATTTATTAAACCCATACACCTGATCGGTTTCTACATCGTACCGGAACGCAAAATCGCTCGGCGGTACGGCTTTGCTAGTATTGGGTAACTAGCCATGGCTGAAGCCTCCCACCAGTCAGACCAGAGATAATTATTATGTTAATTAAGATTTAAGAACACAGCGCTCACCACTGCGCCAGGGGTCATCTAGCCTAACCAGGATAAATTTTACTTTTCTCAGACCAGCTAAGAATGAACAACAAATAATCCAGCGAGCTAAACAAGACTCAGTGGAGACTGCAGGCGACAAGGTGTACTCGGGTAGGGGTTCTATCGTTAGACCCGATTCTAAGGTCGCGCTTGATGCTAACAGCACTCATAAACCTGAATAATTGTAAAAGTGTTTTAAATAAAGCTGATTAAGATGACAAAAATATTTCATTTTTTTATCCTTTCGAAGAATAAGTACTTAGTTTGAGATAAACTTTGCAAATCACTGAATATGAACATAGAGTCGGTCAATTTTTAAAATATTCTTGTCTAAAGTATAAAGTACAGAGATACCGATGTACCTGGCTCATCGAGTAGCGAAACTGAAGTAGCAATGGGTCGAATGAAGTAGCAATCGAAGAATCAATTAGTTTGGGGTCCCAAGCTGCTTGAATGGCGATCTTACACCGAAAAACGCAGTGTGAGAAGACCCTCCACTAGATAGACGGATGATCTTAAGAGATTTGCTGACAGCCGCGCGACACAAGCGGCACAAGATCACGTTCTGTGACGATCCTTGCAAGAAACCTATACTCAGCAGTGGACATCTATTGGTTGAGACGACGACGAAAGTATAATGGAGGTTCCATTGCCAACACCAAAGAGAAAATTGCAATATTAAGTGAGATAGTCCTAAGATAGGAGGAACGATAGACCGTTGAGGTCCCAAGCGCTGTGACCAAGGGCGGATCCAGGGGGGGGGTCATGGGGGTCATGACCCCCCCCTGGGCTGCGTCCAGGACCTAGGTGGATCACTAATTAAAATTGTTAAATGTAATGTTTTTATATATTTTTGTCACAATATAGATTTTATGTAAGTTCCTTCAATATTAATCAATTTAATATTTTGTATGAGAATCAAATCGTGGCTAAGAGCTTCAATGATTGAATAACGTCTAATCGGACTGCCACTTCTCCACGTAGTTCATTGAAATGTTACATGAGCTTTGCATTTATTAGAGGACGCAATTTTATTTTTGGGATATGTGTGGGGGGTCAACAGAAGCTTAACCTCAAGTTTGTGGGGTCGCCACCCTTGTACCCCGGCCGCCATCTTGGAAAACACTTTTTTCGCGATATCTCGGAAACTATGCGTCTTACAAAAAAATCGTGAAAACATAATTTGTAGCAAATTCTTTTGTCTACAAATATGTGTAAAAAACTTTTTGCCCCAAATTAAAAATTAAAGAAGTTATAATCAAAAAAGTGAGAAAATTTTTATAAAATCTTTTTTGCTCTGTAACTTTTTTTTATACATTTTACAAAAAAAATATCTCGGACCAATCAATTTTTTTTTATTTCATTCATGTAAAACGCTGTTACAGCGCTCCAAAGTTGACCGGGTTCGTCAATGCTCATGAGAATCCGGTCAAAACGAAATGTTTCAGCCACAGCCACAGCCTGGACCATCGAAGAAAAGTAGATTAGAGTAGCTAGCTAATAAGTGATTGAAAATATTATGATGTTGAAGATTACCTTATAAGCAAGATGTCCGTGGAGTAGGCCTACAAAACAGTACAAGATTGGTCTGAAGTTTTTTTTGTAAAATGTATAAAAAAAAGTTATAGAGCAAAATAGATTTTATAAAAATTTTCTCACTTTTTTGCTTCTAACTTTAATTTTTAATTTAGGGCAAAAAGTTTTATGAACATATTTGTAGGCAAAACAATTTGCTACAAATTATGTCTTTACGAATTTTTTGTAAGACGCATAGTTTCCGAGATATCGCGAAAAAAGTGTTTTCCAAGATGGCGGCCGGGGGACGAGGGTAGCGACCCCACAAACTTGAGGTTAAGCTTCTATTGACCCCCCACACATGTCCCAAAAATAAAATTGCGTCCTCTAATAAATGCAATATTCGGTTCTTAAATTGTAACATTTCAATGGATTAACGTCCATAAAAACGTACCCATTGCAGTAGATGAAGTAATAACGCGTTTCGGGAGAAGACGTAAAAGAAAAAATTATTTTGTTATTTAAATATAGGTATTTTTATGTACAGTAATTACCTACTTACATCTATACTATCTATACTAATATAATAAAGCGGAAGAGTTTGTTTGTTTGTTTGAACGCGCTAATCTCTTGAAAGTACCTGTTGGATTTTAAAAATTCTTTTTTGAGTTTGGTAGTCCAATCAATGGGGAAAGTTATAGGCTATTTAATATCACTAAAATCTTCCCCTAAGGAGGTAAAATGGGGGTAGAAAGTTTGTATGAAAGTCCTATATTTTTAAAGTTACAGACCTGAAAATCGGCATTAAGATTATTAGTATTAAATAATAAAAACCTGTATATTTTATTCTGAAAAATCTACTTTTAAGGGTGGTAAAATAGGGGATGAAAGTTTTAATGGGAAGTTTTAATTATATTATTGTTATTATCAACTTGAAATTTGGAAAGTAGGTTCATTCCAAAAAAGACTTCACAAAAATCCTCCCTTAAGGGGGTAAAACGGGGGTAGGAAGGTTATGTGAAAGTTCTATGTTTCTGAAGTTACATATATGAAAATAGACATTTAGATCATAACTTTTAAATAATAAAAACCTGTATAAGTTATTCTGGAAAATCTCCCCTTAAGGGTGGTAAAATAGGGGATGAAAGTTTTTATGTGAAGTAATTATTGTTATTATTAACTTGAAATTTGGAAGGTACCTAGGTTCTTTCTATTGATATATTATTCTACTGATATTGATATATCAGCCTAGAAAATATCTTACGAAATTTCTCTTCTATGGGGGTAAAATGGGTGTAGGACGGTTACATGAAAGTTCTATGTTTTTGAAGTTTCAGATACGAAAATTGGCATGTACTTAAGTTATTAGTTTTAAATAATAAAAACCTATTTAAATTATTTTCGTAAATCTCTTCTTAAGGGTGGTAAAATAGGGGATGGAAGTTTGTACAGGGAAGTTTGAATTATTGTTATTATTAACTTAAAATTTGGAAGTTAGGTTCTTTCTAGGAGGTAGGCATCAGCTAAGAAAAATTTGACGAAAATCCACCCCAAAGGGGGTAAAACGGTTTACTTATATTTTACGACATCAGTTTATGAACCTAAATATAATAAAACAGAGATCCTGTAGGTACTAATTTTTATCGGACATAACTATTAACTACAGATTGACGTGATTTTTTCAGTTGCATTTTTTTAGTTGAGAACCTGGAGAGTTGACAGGCTACTATTTTTATTCGCGGAAAACAAAGGGTTCCCGTGGGACTTTTGAAATACTAATACCGCGGACGAAGTCGCGGGCAACAGCTACTAGTACATTAATAAAATACCTATGATTATAAAATTAAATTATAACTTCTTGTGACTTGACCACGACTATGTGACCCCCCCCTGGCACCAAAGCTGGATCCGCCCTTGGCTGTGACGCCAGACCTCCCACTAGATAGACAGACACAAACGACCTCCAGGCAGTTAGATAAATGTAAAAAGACTGAAATATGAAAATCTCTACAAAAGACGTAGGTATATATTCGCAGCAGTGGACTACGATAAAATCAATATCATAAAGTTCAGTAACAAAACGATAAAGTAATGAAATTCAACAATAAGAATCAACATTGCGAAGTAACTTTGTTAGATTGACCGTATAATTATAAATTTACATGAAGATCATAAAACTAAATAACAATTTCCTCTTGTCGATTGGTTTCCCGATGGCGAGTTCTAGGCTTTTCTTGGTCACTTTTTTCTTAGTTTTAGGTAAATTTTGATATAATAGAAATTATTGTCTGTTTTGTTTTGATTTCCATAAATCTAACGATGAATCATTTGATTGTAAATCAGGTATAGTTGCTGCAGTTCCGACTAAAGAAGAAAATAATGTCACAGTTAAATCTGAAGCGAATAACCCATCAAATGAAGAGATAAACGATATTGCAGATGAAGGATGGGAGTTTGAAAACAACACAATCGTCGATACGAGAAGGATTCTGTACAGCAAAAGAGTTGGCATAGGGAAAAGGCCTTACATGGTAAGAAATCAGATAGTACCAGTATTGAAATCCATAACATATGCACCAAAAGAAACAATAAAATCTTCATCATCCCAACCACCACCAAAAACGACGCTACATCAATTGAAAAAATACATCGGTCATCTTTGACTTAAAACTGGACGTCATTTTTGAACCAACTTACCCCAAGAAACCTCGAAAACGACATAATTGCTTACAATGAACACAAAATTACTTTGCTATAATCCGCTAACAGTGACAAATTTGTAGGCACAACACCACACAAATTCACCACAAATTTAACTCGACGATCGTTTCGCTCCAACACCGGAGCATCTTGACTTTGCAATCGTCCGTTGTAAAGTCAACATTTCCTGAAGATGCTCCGGTGTTGGAGCGAAACGATCGTCGAGTTAAATTTGTGGTGAATTTGTGTGGTGTTGTGCCTACAAATTTGTCACTGTTAGCGGATTATAGCAAAGTAATTTTGTGTTCATTGTAGGTAGGTATATCATGGAATTCCGCAAAATAACGCCTGCTTCTATTCAACACATAATTGCTTCGCAACTATCGATTCAGAGTACGTGTAAAGTTAGCGAGCATCGGCGTTCAGTTCCAGTACAATGGGCTGCGCAGTCGAATCTGGTCAGTTGAGTCTGGATTATAACCCTTGGTGTATCTTGACTTACGCAGGTGTACCTCCAATTGACCAAAGAATCCGCGAAAGCCCACAAGTACCGCGGCTGGCTGTGCGGCGGCGTTATAGTGAACAGTCACTACGTGCTGACGTCAGCCGCCTGCGTGGAGGACGCCGACCGTTTCTACGTGGTCTCCGGTACCACGCACTTCGTAGACAGCTTTGACTACAAGAGCGATGATTGTGTCAGCAAACATCGGCGCAAGGTCGTGTGGAAGTGCATTCCTAAAAGTAAGTCTAATAGTAGTAATTTACCAAGGAATCCGCGAAAGCCCACAAGTACCGCGGCAGGCTGTGCGGCGGCGTTATAGTGAACAGCCACCACGTGCTGACGTCAGCCGCCTGCGTGGAGGACTTTTGTTTATCCTAAGCTCCTTTGAGCTCATACCTTGCTGGCATCTACCAGTGAAAGTCCCATTAAAATCGATCCAGCCGTTTTGGAGATTTGCCGTAACAAACACACAGATAGACAAACGAAAACTTCAACGCACACCAGTTTAAGATGAGCCGTACGTTCAAAAGTTCCTGTATAATCCAGTTCTCAACTTATTTGAATACAATACCCATCACTAAGGTTTTCCCAATGAAAGTCCCATCAAAATCGATCCAGGACTTCGGAGACAGACAAACACAAATTTTAATACACGCCAGCTTAAGATGATAATCCGGATGTTCAAAGGTTCCTGTACAATCCAGGTTCCGAGTTATTTGGAATACTGAGGGTTGTGATGTCTGTAATTTCTGAACTACAAAATTGATAGCCTTTAAATATTTACCGGAAAATCCTTGATATACCTCCTTTCTAACAAAAAAAAATGAATGAAATCGGACTACGCGTTAATGAATTACAGCTATATACACATTTTAATTTTCATCGCCTCTCCCAAGGGAACTGTGTTGAATTTCGGGATAAAAGTATCCTATATGTTACTCCTTAGTATGAACTTAAATCATGGCAATTTTCATTTCAATTCATTCAGTAGTTTTTCGTGATGCGCGCACAAACATACAGACAAACAGACAAACAGCCAACAAAAATTGCTTTTTTACGTTTCCCTAACATCTCCCAGTTATTTTTTCGCAAAAATCGTTAAAATGTTCAGACGGCAATTCTACGATTTTATTGTATGTAATAGATTTGGACACCGATGACAATCTCTAAGATTGCTGGACCGATTTGCATATTTTTTTTGGTATGTTGGACTCAGCATAACTTTTCTTAAATTACAGTTGGTTTGCCATACATGTATTCTTTGTTGTAGACTACAAATTCGACTTTCAAGATAGCATAAAGTGGTCGTCGAACGACATAGCCATTGTGAAGGTAGACAAGCCTTTCAAACTCGGACACTTGGAGACAGGCTGCGAGTTCGCCGCTGACGTCATTTCCTACAACAACGTCAGTAGAGACCTGGAGAAGGCTGGAACCAAGGGGTGGATAGCTGGATGGGGGAGTGGCAACAACTTCAGGGAGGTACCTAATAGTAATTTCCACATTATTTTTATACAGATGTCCGGAACAGTACTAGCGATATTTTGGGACGTGTATAACAGTCATTACATTTTTTAAATCACCCTCTAATACGGTGGACAACAATTTTAGACAACAGTTTTAGACTATTTAGTCTGTGGCGTCTAAAAGTTGCCAATGCTCAAAATCATCATCGGCGCTACAACCCTTTGTGGGCTCAGGCCTGCTCTAGAGGTTCCTCCACTGATCTCTATCCTTAGCGCTCGTTTTTCAGTTTTTTAAACTTCCGCTTGGCGTCTTGGTTAACCCCATGTAGCCATCAAAGCCTTGGCCGATCAATGCTTCCGCGTCCATCTGGATGTGACGCCGTACCTGCTTACCTCTTCCAAGTTAGCCCGCTTCCTTTTTAGACTGCATCGTCGTTTACCATCAAATGAGATCGCAGTTAAGAGCTAACTTGTAGATGAATATAATATTATATAAAAACTTGCCAAATACTTGCCAATAGGTAGTTACTACTAACTCTTTTTTTCTGATCGTCAGGGTGTATACCGTCGGCAAGAAGCCCACCACACACCCAGCAACTCCAAGTACCTCCAGGAGGCGAAGGTGTGCGTGATGGACAACGAGAAGTGCGCCAAGAAGTGGGCCCAGCGGTTCAGGAGCATCATCACGGAATACATGATCTGCACCAAGGACGTTATGAAACGACTCAGCGAGATTTGCGATGTAAGTTTTTTCAACAATCTGCTTCTAAAATACTCTTTAAATAGCATTCGTATATTAGCTTAGCATAGCATTCCGCGTCATAGATATTATGACATCATAATAAATCCAACATGGCGGGCATGACAGACAAAAATATGTCAAAAAATTGGAACAACCTCTGTCACTTTGATTATACACATCTCTGTCATCTTTCCTGCAAAGGCGGAGCAAAAGTAGGTACCTACTTATATAAGTAATTAAATTGAGAGACAAAGAGAATAAGGGCGTTTGTGCACTTACTCGTTTTCGATTCGTTTTCGATTCGTGTTCGTTTTTTTAATGAACATCATAAAAACGTATACGAAATTCACGAATGACATTTGTGCACTTAATCGTGATTTCACTATACGTTTTAAGCATTTCGTAGATAAAACCGTGTTCATAATGTGTGCTGCATTTAATCGTCGTCAGCTTTTCGCACTTCTCTTATACATTCGTAGGCGATCATCACTTAATGACATGACATGACATCATGAAAAAACTTTTTTTAATTACTATCGAAAGAATGTTGCTACTTTCGATTTCATATTGTGTCATATAAAAAAAAGATTCCTCGGCAAGACACACGTTTTAGAGAATGCATAACTCCAGAAAAAATGCTGGCAGTAACACTAAGGTAAGTGATTATGAATATTTCACACGGTACGGTTAGTATCAAAATTATCTAAGCATACGTCATATATTTTGTGAACATCCCAAGTGGACATTACGCTCTTGTAAGAAAACAGTAACAACTAAGTATCAGAAATGATATTTTTTATGAAATGTTCATATTTTGCTGATAGTTTTTGACTACCAACCACAGGTATGGAAATGATTATACTACAATATTTAGGTATTTTACTCGAAGTAAAACTAATTTGAATGAAACAAACGATTTATTTTAATGCCAAACTAAGTAGGTATTAATTTTTAATAATAATCAACTGCGTTGAATCATGTTTTGTTGGAATTCAAGAAATGCAAATACCTATGTTTTCCAAATACCTCACAACATCAGGACTCATCTCTGCCCTCTTTCCACACACCATTCCACTCGCGTCCTTATTTTAAAACGATTCGATGTGAAGAATTCACGAATATATAAACACGAAAACGAATCGAAAACGAGTAAGTGCACAAACGCCCATACAGTTATAAGGAAGGCTATGTCGAATCGTGTTTTCACGAAACACGAAAACGAATCGAAAACGAATAAGTGCACAAACGCCCTTAGATGATATTTTAAGTACATGTCAAAAATGCTTTTTGTTATAAGCTGTAGTGGCAAGTATTTTTTTTTTAAATCCTTAGAAAAAATACGCCAACTGCACCGACGTGGAGACGCGACGCGACGAAGAGTCTCACCAGCACCGCGTGGACCTGGGCAGACATCTCCGAGACCCCGACGACTACACCGCGCGCAGGTCCAGCAAAACAGGTGGATTTTGTGAGGTAACTTCAAAAATACTGCTTTAAATACATACCTAGTTAATAAAAACATTTTCAACACACTTGCTCATAAAGTAGCTCTACGTTCACCGCAATTAGGCAGATAATTACACCTATTATTCAAACTGTGACTTTTGTTTTACTATTATTCACAAGTGAATTATAGAGTTTTATTTTTAATTTATTGGTTGAGTTGGTTCCTTTGTTCTTAAAAAAGTTTCGATACAAAAAAGGTCGTATTCAATAGTACAAATAAATTAATATACCTTTTGCTTGCTCATTTCATGCAACTTCGTATTTAAATAGATAATTTCAACTTGTACGTGTTTAATAAATAAAACTTTCACTCAAATATAACTTTTGTTTTTTCTGTAATAAAGAAAACTTGAAATTCCCCATTTTGTATGTGGCTAAAACGCTATCCGCGAAAGGCCAAATAAAACAAACCTCATTCTATAGTCTATGGCCGATTGTCATTTTAAGAAGCGCGCGCATAGGAAAACTGATTAATTTTTCCCGCCATTGCAAAATGCCATAGAAAACAAACCTCATTCTATATAGTCTATGGCCTATATAGAATGAGTCTAATTAAAATTAAAATATCTACAAGTACTAATTATGAAGAAAATGATTTATGTTGTACACCGCCCGATATATGTGAAGCCCTTAAAGTTATGGAAAGTTTACTACCTACCTGAAATATCCAAGGAAAAATATCTATTTTAGTGTTATTTTCTTCGCAAGTGTGTTGAAAAACGTCGTATGATACACGTGTGTATTGATGATTACCGTCCTCGGCTATCTTAAGACCCTCACCTTACGGCTCGGGTCTCAATATCGCCTCAGCGGTAATCACCAACATTACACACTTATACCTTAATGTACTATTTCACACAAATGTGTAGATGACTTATACCTACCCTAAAATCACTTGGGTAATTTAAACACTTAAACCACCTGTGTGCTTAGTCTAAATCGGAGCACTCGAAAACGAACTCGAAAACTATTGATCGATTTCAGAGTAAAATAGACCTAAAACGGCTTGTATTAAGGTTTGAGTTCGCCAATACATTCAGCATTGTTCGAATGCTGAATGTATTGGCGAACTCAAACCTTAATACAAGCCATTTTAGGTCTATTTTACTCTGAAATCGATCAATAGTTTTCGAGTTCGTTTTCGAGTGCTCCGATTTAGACTAAGCACACTGGGTCCTTATACACTTAAACCGCCTGTGTGACTTACACGATTTAATCACATTTGTCACTTACATACCTACATACTTAAATTTCCTGGATAACTAAAACGCTTAAACTACTTGGGTACATCTTCCCAAGATGTACCCAATAGATCTATCATTAGTCACCAGTGGCCCACAGGTGGTGCTAGGCCATCGCGAGTGCGAGGCCGTGGGCGAGGGCCCACATCGCCCACGCCTAGCTACGCCACAGGGTGTAAGCCACTCAAGTCACCTAGGTATAAGTTCAAGCCTTTAAATTACCTAATTGATGAAAGCGTGTAAATCGCGTTTAACGTTTACCACATGTATGTATAAACGTTTAATCTTCTTTTGTATATTAATGTGTTTAACGCATTCATGCTATTATTTTGTGTCTTATTCATACGTTTGAATGTACCAAAAAAAAAAAAAAAACTATTCTTATAATTATTATTGTTATTAATACTATTATATACTCTTATATATATATTATAACTCTTATATACTCATGTATATATATATATTCATATATGCTATCTGGGACCGCTGGCCAATGTATCAAATCGCAGAAGCCAGCGGTCTCCGGATGCTTCTGAGATATTAACCTTGCATATAGCTTTTATATTATAATGTATTGTGTTTACCTACTTATTTATGTGAAACAATTTAAATAAAGGAAAAAAAAAACTACTTGGGTAAATTACTAACTCGCTTAAACCGCCTGGGTCACTTAAGCACTTAAACTTACATGTTTAAACCACCTTGGAAGTCACCCTTCCAAGCTTTAAACCATCTAGATGACTTGCATAAAAGCCTTAAACAACCTGTGCGTTTAAATCACCTAGGTAACTTAAGCGCTTAAACGCGATTTACACGCTTTCATCAATTAGGTAATTTAAAGGCTTGAACTTATACCTAGGTGACTTGAGTGACTTACACGCTTACTACACCCTGTGGCGTAGCTAGGCGTGGGCGACGTGGGCCCTCGCCCACGGCCTCGCACTCGCGAGGGCCTCGCGTCACCTGTGGGCCACTAATGATAGATCTATTGGGTAAGTACATCTTGGGAACTAAAGAAAAGGGGCCTCGGTGATGCAAATTCGCCCACGTCTATATTAGTCCACACTACGTTTCTGCTTACACCACCTGTGTAACTTTAACCACGAAGCATAACTTGCACTTTTTTGTTATTTTATTTATTTATTTATTAATTGATAAGTGAGTATAACATAACACCTATAAGACCAAAACACTAGAGAAACAAGTAATTTAAAATTTAAAAAACCCCCGACAATTGCCATTTTGTGGCGGCGGCCATCTTGAATTTGTATAGTGCTATTCTACTAGTCAAGTATCATCATAGTTCAATATGGGTATCAAATGAAAGGCATTTGAGGGAGTTGTGAAAAAATATGTAATTCGCCATCTTATAGCGGCGGCCATCTTGGACCGATTTTCATCAAACATAGCTAACAACACTCTCGACAAATTCACCTTTCAAACAAAAAAAACCGCATTCAAATCGGTTCACCCGTTTGAGCGCTACTGAGGAACAGACAGACACACACACACACATACACAGACACCTCAAACTTATAACAGCCCGTCGTTTTTGCGTCGGGGGTTAAAAAGGAAAAGAAAATGTGGCTGGTGTTGGCAGTGGAATTCTTTGGTTGGCAGCTTGCAGTCCAAATAGACTAGTCTGTGTTAGGGCTGACATTAATCATGGTTATAGAACGATCACGGAGGCCCCCTCATAGTGAAATACCAGGGCAAAGAGAGAGTAATCGGTGTGATATCGGCGTGCAAGATCGACCCCAAGACTCACAGCTGCCACGGGCCGTTCCTCTACACGAGCGTGTTCACGAACCGACAGTTCATATCGTGCTCTATCAACAAGGATGTTGAGTAAGTTTCATATAATGTGTCAAGTAATTATCATACCTGACGTCGAGTAAGTTTCATACCTGATGTCGAGTAAGTTTCATAAGTCACGTCGAGTAAGTTTCACACCTGATGTCGAGTAAGTTTCATACCTGATGTCGAGTAAGTTTCATAAGTAACGTCGAGTAAGTTTCATACCTGTAGGGCTATTCTCTAAAATACCATCTCGATATCGAAGCTCACTCAAGTGAGATAACTCGCTTCGAAAGCAAACTCACTTCACCTTGGTTTGATATTCTGTAAACATATCTGCTACGCACTTGCGAAGTGAAGTGAGTTTGAGTGAGAAGACCTGTAGGGCTATTCTGTAAAGCCATTTTCAAATTATAGAGAGTGAATTCGAGATGAGTTTGCTAATTCGTACTCTGTAAAACTCGAGTCGAGTAAGTTTCATACCTCATTCAGCATTCTTTTACAGCAAGTGCGACGCCCGGCCCCAAGCAGAAATGTTGTAAAATAAATATTAGAAGTATATTGAATTACGACTTTAAAATAAGTCTTTGGGTTCATTTTGCGTAAATTGCAATTTTACGATACGTAGTAGGTATTTGGTAAAGTTTGGTTTATCGACAATGACATCAGAGTGAAATGGACCTAAACTGGCTTGTATAAAGGTTTGAGTTCATCCAATCCATACATCTACAGCCAAGCGAAAACTTTGCAAAAAAATAATTGGAAATAAGTACCTACTGAATGTACGACTTTAAAGTAAGAGGCTTTGGGTCCATTTTGCTCTGATAGTGTAAGCTTTTCGATATTCAAAAAGTCACGTTGTCAAGGTCTGCAAACTCGGTATAATACTACTGCTTGGCTGCCTCGTTGGTCAATAATTTGTCTGAATGTTCATTTTGTATGGAAACTCTAATTTCTCAACCTTAGCTTCCATCTTATTGCTGCTTCTCTAATGATTGTACTTTTTTCATTGCGTAGAGAAAGCTGCAGGAGAGTTTTCCGCACTGGTATCACACACGAAGAATGGTCGGTCAAATGGGACAAAGTTGATGAGTAAGTAATTAATCTATTTAGGACCTGTTTCACCACCTTCTGATAAGTATCGGATAGCTATCTACAATTTTTGTCTTTGTCACTTGACATAAAGTAAGAAAGTGACAAAACATACGTTTAGGCTACCAGAGACTTATAAGGTGGTACAGGACCTTAATCTGCTACGATGTATGTTATTGTGATCTTTTGAATATATAAAATTATAAATGGAGGGTAGATCGGCAATTATCACTGTTTACTAAAAATTCACGCGCGCCAAAATAAACCTTGGGCGGCCATTTTCTGTCTTCAGCGCCTCATTATCCTCATTATCCGTCATTATTATCTATTTAATAAATAAGTATGTATATTTATTTAATGTTTTTATCGGGTTTGTTTCAGTGCGGAGGAGAATGACGATAGGTGTGTAAAAATACTCTCTTTCGCAAAGTAGATACTTAAAATTGAACAGAAGTAAAATTTAACAAAATAATAATATCATTACAGTGCCGAAGAACATGAACAAAATTTAAGGGAAAAGTAAGTTAACTACTTACCTATCAGACAAAAAGTATCTACTTACCTGCGTACATTTTTTACGTTGTAACGTTAGGTAGGTACATTTCGTTACATTAACGTTCAGAGTACTTAGTCTCAGTTTGGAGCGCTCCAAAACTTTATATCACATCGATCGAATCACAATGACTTCAGAGTAAAATGGACCTAAAATAAGAGTCTTTGGGTTCATTTTGCTCTGAAGTCATTTGTGATTCGATCAATAGTAGGTATACTTGTAGTATACTTTTAGTTTTGGAGCGCTTCAAACTGAGACCACAGACTAAGCACTCTGACTTCTGGCTAAACTTCAGAATCCCGATCATGACATTCCATAGAATAATAGGTATAGGTACCTACTTAGAATAAGTACTAAAATACTTAGATATTATGAACTTTTTCTTGGTCTTGAAATTCTTAGTCTTTTTAACCGACTTCACAAAAGGAGGTTATCAATTCGAAAAGATATAGTAAAATTATTAAGTAAGTACGTAATATTATTGGAATTGCAAAAGAGCTTCTTAACAAACATACAAAATTTCATGTAACTATGTATGTATGTTTTTCCGCGGATTTCGCCGAAACTACTGATCAGATTGTGACAATTCTTGTTTCACTTGAACAGTGTAAGTTTCATAAAAATCGGTTCAGTAGTTTCCGAGATATGGACTGTTCAGTGCGTGGTGATGTCGGTTTTACTTTCAATCATTTAGATTATCACTTATTAATGAACTACGATTCAAATAATTATAATCATACATGAATCATACTCATAAATAGGAAGAAAGACAAAATCAAGAGTTCAGAGAGTTCAGAGAGCGACAGCAAGGAGCGTTCAGAGAAGAAAGAAAATAAAGTCAAAGAAGAACGCAAGGAGAAACCCAAACACAAGACCAAAGCCAAAAGGCACGTTGCAAAGTCCGACTCAAAATTGAATATCAGAGGCAACGACGAAGTGTTCTACGAGTCGAGTCGAGACGAAAACGTCAATGAGCCAGACGACGAATGACTGTGAAAATGTTCATAGGTACCTACCTAAATCCTATTTCGTCGAATAAAGAACTCGATGTTTAATTTTTTCCAGAATTTTCTGTACCTTGGATTATACGAGTATAATATTATCTTCATATTTTTGTACATAAATATTCATCATCACGTCTTGATAACGACCTGCCGATTAGCTTTGCACTATTGAGGGCAGGCTCTTTCTGTCCGTCACAAAGTCGATGATGGTAGGTATGGTTAATTGTATGAGTGAAACGCAAGCGATACCGTGAAATTAATTAACAAGTTTAACTTAGGATAAGTAGATTAACGTACCTATAACATTAGTCAGCTAAGCGAAGATATACGAGCTAAAATATGTAGGTTCAGTTCCATGGTTTAGAGACCAAAAAAAGTTGTAGTGACGGAGGGGCTGTCGGTCCGGAGTACGGAGGTAGAATGGCGACAAGTTCACATACATAGTTAGCTTAGCTGAAATCTTAGCTTAGTTGGGCATCGAATTTTTTTTGTACTTATACAAAAAAAATTACACACTTTCAGCATTACATTAAAAACTCCGTATTTAAGACGGCGGTCTCAAAACACTTGTTCTTCAATCTGATTTTCAATTTTTGCTGCACGGCTTTTTTAGGTGGCTGTGTGGTAAAAGTACTTACCCTTTTTGACAGCGGTTTTATTAAGATCCATTTAAATTTTTGTAAAAACTTTAATCTTCTTTACAAAGGCTCAATAACGAAGTCTAACTTGAGACACGCTATGAATATCTTCTCAACGCTAAGACAATCATCGTCCGTGTTCTTGTATATATTCATCGTCACCTGGTATCGGCCCGCCGTCGCGCTGTTGATCGGCAGGTTGTTTGTGTCCGCCACGAAGTCGTTTATGGGATAACTATTCTGAAAACATTTAATAAGTATATACACGTACCAATTACCAAAGTTACCTAAAAACGAAGAATATTAGATATAGTATGCATGTGGATGGAAAAAAGAGTAGAGGAAGACCAAAGAAAAGATGGATGGAGAAAGAAGATATGCGTGAAAAGGGGTGAATGATGCACTGATGTATAACATAAGTGAGTGGTAGAAAGAGATGCAGACAAGTTTCGCCGATCCCACGTAGCGAGGGATAAGTCACCCAAACGCAGTGGCAGATAAATATTATACCTCTGTCGGAATCGAATCCGGGACACTTATAAGACCACACCTTCACTCCAATCGTTACTCAATCGTGTTCAAACAGCTGCACGAAATTTCATGAAATTTTCCACAGAGATAGATTCAAGAGTGACGGACGCCAGCTGATGGGCAAGGGGGGGACTAGTTGATATGTATATTATGGAGAACAGGAATAGTATCAATTTTAGGTAAAGTCGAGAGGTTATGATGCTGTAAAGCAAGCTCTGGGGGGGGGGGCAGCTGCCCCTACCTGTACCCCCTTGGCGAAGCCCTAGGGTAGATTAAAGGATTAGAGGAGTCCAAAAGATTATATGGTTTTAGTGACTTACAGGTTGAAAAGGGCATGTTGCAGGGAATCCAAAGTACTGCAGGTATTCTCTGTAAACACTTTCAGGATTAGATAACTCTTTGCACATATCGCAAATATCGTGAGATGTTATCATTTCCAAAGATCCACCCACGTCCTTTTCTATTATTAATTCGATCTGAAAAATATATGGGCTTTTCTTTAAAATGACAGTACAGACCACAGAGTACTTACAGAGGGGAAGCTTCTACAAGCAGCCCGCTGTAGGTACACTCACATATGCGCACGTTTGTCACCAACTGTACCGGTTAGTGGAACGAGCGGGCGTCCGTGAACCGTTGGTGAGTGTGTTTGTACTTTGTGTGAGTATACCTACCTACAGCGGGCCGCTTGTGGAAGCTTCCTCTCTGTAGATTTACTACTCGTGTGGTACAGACGAAAGGCTAACGGCTGAAAATAATAGTCTTATACTTATTATCCAAAATTTCATTTTCCAATTGTAAACATTTAATCCAGATATACCTACCTACCTACCATGTTCGGTTCCAACCTGAATACGTGGATTGATTATTACGTTTTACTGATTATGTAGATATGTATCTGGATTAAACTCGCACTACCAGCAATATGTAGATTTTGGATTACATAATATATTAATTTCGGCCAAAAGTTACGATGCAGTCTGTGGTAGATCCTAAGGCTACAAGTCCAATCTTAAAGGGACGTGGCGCTTTGCCTAAGAAAAATCAACACATAAAACCAAGCAAGTGCGAGTCAGAGTGACGCGCTGAGGGTTCAGCGCTGGGTTGTCATCATCATCTGAACCAACCGCGTCACCTGAACTCCGGATGTGTCCACAAACGCCACGCTGTCGTCATCAGGGCACACGTAGATTCGAAAGTCAAAGTTGAGGGTGTATTCTAAATTTCTAACTGAGCAAACATTATACCTAGTTCCATTAACGACTTCCGTTCTAAATACTTACCATAGTGTCCAGCTCAAACCCCTTCAGGAACTTGATGACTCCGGTCATCACAGCAGTGGTCTCCTTATACCGCGTCACCTGAACTCCGGATGTGTCTACAAACGCCACGCTGTCGTCATCAGGGCACACGTAGATTCGAAAGTCAAAGTTGAGGGTGTATTCTAACTGAACAAGACATTATAGTTCCATTCATACGACTTCCCTTCTAAATACTTACCATAGTGTCCAGCTCAAACCCCTTCAGGAACTTGATGACTCCGGTCATCACAGCAGTGGTCTCCTTATACCGCGTCACCTGAACTCCGGATGTGTCTACAAACGCCACGCTGTCGTCATCAGGGCACACGTAGATTCGAAAGTCAAAGTTGAGGGTGTATTCTAACTGAACAAGACATTATAGTTCCATTCATACGACTTCCCTTCTAAATACTTACCATAGTGTCCAGCTCAAACCCCTTCAAGAACTTGATGACTCCGGTCATCACAGCAGTGGTCTCCTTATACCGTGTCACCTGAACTCCGGATGTGTCTACAAACGCCACGCTGTCGTCATCAGGGCACACGTAGATGGGAGAGTCGAAGTCAAGGATGTATTGTAACTGAACAAGACATTATAGTTCCATTCATACGACTTCCCTTCTAAATACTTACCATAGTGTCCAGCTCAAACCCCTTCATGAACTTGATGACTCCGGTCATCACAGCGGTGGTCTCGTTGTGCCGCGTCACCTGAACTCCGGATGTGTCCACAAACGCCACGCTGTCGTCATCAGGGCACACGTAGATTGGAGAGTCAAAGTTGAGGACGTATTCTAGCTGAGCAAGACATAAGAGTGCCATTAATACGACTCCCTCTCTAAACACCGCTATGAAGAACCGTTAATTTTCATCGTCTATTTAAATTTTTATATCTATCTACTTACCCAAGAAGACCTATAATGTAAGGCTGAATTTTCGTATCAATTCTCATATTTTTAAACCCCGACGCAAAAACGACGGGGTGTTATAAGTCGATGTGTCTGTGTGTGTCTGTCTGTTCCCCTGTAGCGCTCAAACGGGTGGACCGATTTGAATGCGGTTTTATTATTTGAAAGGTGAATTAGTCGAGTGTTGTTAGCTATGTTTGATGAAAATCGATCTAAGATGGCCGTCGCTACAAGATTGCGGATTACATATTTTTTCGCAACTCCCTTAATATGGGTGTCAAATGAAAGTGCTTGACTAGTAGAATAGCACTATGCAAATCCAAGATGGCTGCCGCCACAAAATGGCGAATGTCGGAGGTTTTTTAAATTTTAAATTTAACTAAGTATACTTGTTATCTAATTATTGAAATTCGCTGTCTTTTATGAAGCTGTAAAGGCTGCGCATCAATTTAGCTTTGTCAAAGTAAAAAGATTTTTTATGATGTCATGTCAGCCATATTGGATTTGTAATGAAGTCACAATAGGAATTAGCTAGCTTGGCATAATAGAGTGAGCCTTCTACTAGCTAGCTTAGGTTAATGAAGTGAGCTCCTATATTATGTGATTTTGCATCTGACTTTGAAAATAAGGAATTGTAATTAATAACTTACGTCCTGTGAATTAACCAGTGCGGAGAGCTTTATCAAAACGAATACAGTCAAAATCCACATCATAGAATCCCAACCAAATAAAGGTTCATCAGAAAATATTTTCTATTTATAATATACCTACCCACTGTCGATCTGATATGCACATTATCAAGATGTCTAAATACGATAGACACGAGTAGGTACAATTTATTATGGTGTTAGTTATTTATATACTTTTAATAGTGTTTCATTGTAAATAATAATTGCATGATATACGGTCACTTGTCACGCAATAGCTTGTTCTCCTGTAGCGCAGCTGTTAGCGCGCAAGATATCCCGGGTTCGACTCTCGGCTGGACCAATTTGGAACTTGTTTATTAATTACAAATTGCTTTGGGCAATTTTTTCATTTTTCAAGTCATACCCCCCTACCTCAGATAATTAACTTTGGGTTCCACAAGTCCACTCGGTCATCTTTTGTTTGGCGTAAAGACCTAAGTACGGAAGGCTTACCGACTTAAAAATCCCCATTGCTTTTGATCTGATGGTCAAGTTTAAAAGTAGACTGGACGCGTATGCTACTGTGACCCAAAATACCTCGTGTCACGTCAACGCTGTCCATACAATTTCTATATAAACCCGGCAAATTGGTATTGCGCCTGACCGCCATTTTAGTGACGTCACTGTCAGCACTAGACGTCGGTAATTTTTTTTTGTTATTGTTGTTATATCATCATGATCAACCCATTACCGGCTCACTACAGAGCACGGGTCTCCTTCTCAGAGTGAGAAGGGTTTTTTGGCCATAGTCTACCACGCTGGCCAAGCGGATTGGCAGACTTCACACACCTTTGAGAACGTTATGGAGAACTCTCAGGCATGCAGGTTTCCTCACGATGTTATCCTTCACCGTTAAAGCAAGTGATATTTCATATTTAAATACTTAAAACGCACATAACTCCGAAAAGTTAGAGGTGCGTGCCCGGGATCGAACCTTCGACCTCCGATTAGAAGTCGGTCGTCCTAATCACTAGGCTATCACAGCTTATTGTTAAGTTTCTTGTTAATTTTTTATTAGTTATTAGAAGACTTTGCTATGAAAAAAAGTCTGTTCCCAATTACAAGAATGTGATTACATGAGCGGAGTTCTTCAAATTAGGATAATTGTTTCATTTATAATTTATAAAAGCTGAAAATTATTTGTTCATTCAGTTTATTTCTAAAAAAATTTTTTTGTTGCTGACGGTATAAGTATTTTAGTGTCATATGACGTCATGCCGCCGATGTTAATGTGACAAGGTTCCAGCGCAATAGCAATTTGCGAGGCTTATACCTTATGCGCTAGTGTCGTTGTACCTCAAAGTCTACCTTAACTTTAACCGCTCGATGTGCAACTGGCCCTAAAAGGTGCGAAATACGAAACGGTATAAAGGTATTCAATTGAAACCACCACAATATTTAGCTAGAAAAATAGTATATAATTCGACCGACACTTCTAATCGGCTAAGGGCAAGGGCGGATCCAGCTTTGGTGCCAGGGGGGGGTCACATAGAAAGATAAAAAGTTATAATTTAATTTTATAATCATAGATGATAGATACAAGTAAAAAGTAGGTATTTTATTAATGTACTACTGTTGCCCGCGACTTCGTCCGCGGTATTATATTTTTCAAAAGTCCCACGGGAACCCTTTGTTTTCCCGGAATAAAATAGTAGCCTGACAACTCTCCAGGTCCTGAACTAAAAAAATGCAACTGCATAAAATCACGTCAATCTGTAGTCATGTCCGATAATAATTAGTATCTACAGGATCTTTGTATTATTGTATTTAAGTTCATAAACTGATGTCGTAATATACATGTCATAATATACCCCCTTTGGGGTGGATTTACGTAAAATTTTTAGCTGAAGCCTACCTCCTAGAAAGAACCTAACTTTCAAATTTTAAGTTAATAATATAGGTATAGTCAACAAGTTCAAAAACGTGAAAAATAGAGATTAAGGTCCTAAAAATATGAGCGATAGCTCATTCGATTCGGAATCACCTCTAAAAAATGTTTTTGAAGTATTTTGGTGCAGGAAAAAAATTGCAATTGTTAATAACAAAATAAGATGAAAAAAAAAACATATTTCGTTTTTTGTTAATAACTCGAAAAATATTTATATTTAAGCAATTATGAAAAAAGTTTATTAAAGAGGAGAAAATTTCCGATTTTTTATCGGAAATTTTCTCCTGTTTCTAAAAGTCTCAGCTTTTGAAACTCTATCTTCAATATTTATAATTTTAATTTGACGTTGAAAATACGTTTCCACGCGTCTGTTACGGCATGCGCGCGCGAGAGTTCAGCAATAAAAATATTTTTTTTATAACATAAAATGTGATTTTAAAAATTCGAAAAAATTCTAGTATCTTCTTAATACCGCCCCGAATCGAGCCCCGAAGAAAAAAGTTTATCACCATTTTTCAATAAATAATTGAATTGTTAACTAACAAATTTTTTCCCAATCTCCGTTGGCATAAACAATGTGATGAAAGGTATAAATAATAATAATTGGCCTAAAAATTTTAAACTTCGTGGAGCCCTTCTGATATATATATTTCATAAGATCCTGCGATAAATTTTCATAAAAGTTTATTAATTTGTTATGATTTTTTTTAAACTATTGAAAAATCATAATAATCATATAAATCTTATAGCTATAAAAAATCATAATTAACAAATTAATAAATTTTTATGAAAATTTATCGCAGGATCTTACGAAATATATATATATATCAAAGGGCTCCACGAAGTTTCAAATTTTTAGGCCAATTATTTAATACCTTTCATCACATTGTTTATGCCAACGGAGATTGGGAAAAAAATTGTTAGCTAACAATTGAATAATCTATAGCTGTGATAGCCTAGTGGTTAGGACGACCGACTTCTAATCGGAGGTCGTGGGTTCGATCCCGGGCACGCACCTCTAACTTTTCGGAGTTATGTGCGTTTTAAGTATTTAAATATCACTTGCTTTAACGGTGAAGGAAAACATCGTGACAAAACCTGAAACCAGAAACTATAAACCAGAACCAGAACTTAAAAACAAAAACTTGAAACCTGAACCAAAAAAATAATATTTTTATTGCTGAATTCTCGCGCGCGCATGCTTTAACCGCCGCGTGGAAACCTATTTTCAACGTCAAATTAAAATTATAAATAACTAGAAAATGCCCGCGGCTTCGCCCGCGTGAATTTCGGTTTTAAACAAATCCCGAGGGAATCGTGGATTTCCGGTTCCCGTTCCCGCTCCCTTTTCCAACCTTTATACCTACTATCAATGAAGTTTACTATAGTAATCTACCTATAGCTGTAGCTATAGATTTCGGAGTTTTCAAAATCCCGTGGGAGCTGTGCATTTTTCCAGGATATAAAGTAGCCTATGTTTTAAGTCAGGGCATATTCTATCTCCATTCAAAATTTCAGCCAAATCAGTTCAGTAGTTACGGCGTGAAAGCGGAACAAACATACAAACAAACTCACTTTCCCATTTATAATATTAGTAAGGAAGTAAGGATGGAGATGGAGTTTCGGAAGTTGGGACTTTTTTATTGGAAATTTCCTCCTCTTTAACGGAATTTTTTTAAAGTGCTTAAATATAAATATTTTTCGAGTTATTAACAAAAAAATAAATATCATTTTTTTTTTCATCTTGTTTTGTTAATAACAACTGCAATTTTTAACCTGCACCAAAATCCTTCAAAAACATTTTTCTAGAGGTGATTCAAAATCGAATGAGCAATCGCTCATATTTTTAAGTCCTTTATCTCTATATTTCACGTTTTTGAACTTGTTGACTAGACTATATTATTAACTTACTACTACTGTACAAACTTCCATCCCCTATTTTACCAACCTTAATTTAAGTAGGTTTTTATTATTTAAAACTAATAACTTAAGTACATGCCGATTTCAGTATCTGTAACTTCAAAAACATACAACTTTCATGTTACCCATTTTACCCCATAGAGGAGGAAATATATATATATATATATATTTTGTAAAATATTTTCTAGGCTGATATTATATCTACGATCTAGAAAGAACCTATCTTCCAAATTTCAAGTTAATAATAACAATAATTATTTCACATAAAAACTTTCATCCCCTATTTTACCACCCTAAAGGGGAGATTTTCAAAAATAAATTATACAGGTTTTTATTATTAAAAATTTATAATCTAAATGCCTATTTTCTTATATGTAACTGTCGAAAACATAGAACTTTCATATGACCTTCCTACTCCCATTTTATCCCCTTAAGGAAGGATTTTATACAGCCTATTAGCGGGATATTAAACAGCCTATAACCTTCCCTAAAAATTGTACTACGAAATGCGAATTTCTCAAATCCGACAAGTACGTCCAGAGATTAGCGCGTTCAAACAAACAAACAAAGAAACTCTTCCGCTTTATTATAATTATCAAGTATAGATGTAAGTAATTACTGTACATAAAAATACCTATATTTGAATAACAAACGCGTTATCACTTCATCTACTTCAATGGGTAAGTTTTTAAGGATGTGGAGAAGTACCAGTCCGGTTAGACGTTCTTCAATCATTGAAGCTCTTAGCCACGATTAGATTCTCATACAAAGTATTATATTAAATTGATTAAATATTGAAGGAACTTACACTAAATCTATATTGTGACAAAAATATATAAAAACATTATGTTTAACAATTTTTATTAGTGGTCCACCTAGGTCCTGGACACAGTCCAGGGGGGGGTCATGACCCCCATGACCCCCCCCCTGGATCCGCCCCTGGCTAAGGGGGTACATCACAACATTTAGTTAAAATCATAAATAGGCTAACTAGCTTTAGTAAAAACAAGGATAAGGTAACCTCCCCGAATAGAGAACAGTATCTTAAAGGTAACGAGGATTTTATAATTCACTATAACATGTTCTTGGCAAACATCTCTGAGCTAAGTATGTCGGTATACATTGATGGAGAGGCGATACGTTGTGAGTGTGACTCTGCCTCAATGTGTATCGATCCTTAAGTACCTATTTAAAATGCTTCACGAGTCATTGACTTTTCAGTAATCGGCTTCAGCTACACCAAAAAACAAGGAAACCAGAAACGAAAATAAATAAAACATATATAAAGTGTTAAATAAATTTATTAAAAAAAAATACAAAACAAAAAAAAAACATCCGCGCTCGCCACTAAAGAGTAAATACACGCATATTATGTTAACAATAATCAGTTATTATATGCACACAAAATGTGCTAAAGAACAATGCAAAACGGAATTGAGAAAATAATGCAGTGAACCGTCACAGCAACTATTCTATCAATTATTTTGTTATCAATCCATCAATCTGTTTTAAGGCATTCAATTCATAAATGATGCATTATACTATTATTTTTGAGAGGTGCTTTTTACAATTTAAATAAATAATCTGAGGAAAATACATTGTACAGCATACATGCATCCGTTTACAAGCGTAAAGGACGTGTCTTCCGTTTACAAGCGAATAGGACGTGCCATCCGATTACAAGCGTATAGAACGTGCCATCCGTTTACAAGCGTATAGGACGTGCTATCCGATTACAAGTGAATACGACGTGCTATCGTTTACAAGCGTACATAGGATGTGCCATCCGTTTAAACAAGCATGTAAGACGTGCCATCCGTTTACAAGCGTACAGAACGTGCCTTCCGTTTATAATCGTATAGGACGTATATACGCTCCATACAAAATTAGTTTTGCTTAGATTTAGAAATTGGTTTTATCAGAGCGACTTTAAGAGTCTGCAGTACAAATGCCAAAAAAATGAGCTCACTATATTTTTGTTTTATTTTCAAAATTAAAAAATAACCAAAGATACAATCCAATATTAAGTAGCACATAAAACTTGATGGGATAGTTGCGAGACGGTTCATTTTAATAACTACTTACTTGTGCGCTTTATGTCATTATTTTAAGGGTTAAATAAAATAAAAAAACAGATTTTTACCCTCGGGTAACGGAAGGGTCAAAAACAGGGCGAAATATAAAGGTAACAGAAGATTAAAACCGTGTATTACGGAAGAGTAATACAGGATTAAAATAGGAGTTATACCTTGATCATGATGAAACTCATGAGTGATGTCTGATTGACATGAAACTGGACTCCATGCCAATCTTTATGGTCTGAACATAGCCGCGTTTCAAGGCGTATAACGCAAATTTCAAATATCGAGCGCAACGTTGTAACTCGTTTATCGATAGGCGGACCTCGCACCGTGTTTCAGAGCGGTCATAAAGATTGGCGAGGACACATCAACGTCGTGTCAATCGGTCAACATACGTTCATTCCATCTGTCTGGTGTGAAATTAAATAAGTATTACTTAGTCCGAATCATCAATCTATCAATCAACGATCAATCTGACGTGATTCGACAGTGTAAACCGTATTAATTAAGCTAGGGTTACACGAATTAGGGCCAGTTGCATGTCGGACGGTTAAAGCGTTCCCCAAACAGCTACGGTCACGGTCAGTAGTACAGAGAACTTCAAAAACACGCGCCCACTAACTCTGTTTGGCGAACGCTTAAAGTAAAGGTACCGTTAAAAGAGTTATATGCCGAATAAGTATGAGATTTCGGTCCCCAAATGACAAATACTGAAACTTATGTTTCAATGTCGTATTGATGTACAAACGCGATTTATATGTATTTTACTCGTTTTTTTTTTGTGAGCGAATTTGAATTTAACGTTAACTTTAACCGCCGTATGTGCAACTGGTCCTCAGATGTGCTAAACATTGAAACACAAAAGATTTTACCCCAGGGTAACGGAGAGAAATCATTACTACCAAATGTAAACAATATCTTAAATGCAGTTACAATGCAAGTAAGTATAGAACAAAATCACATTTTATACAAAAGTATTTTGAATAAATTTTTAACTAACTTACTGTCTTTTTGTAAGGGTTTTTAAATGTTTAAAAAATATATAATATGTACGTTTCCATAAAAGCGTTTTTTCCACACAGAAAAAACAGCTCTATGGAAGTCAATATTCTAAATGAATTATTTAAATAAATATTACTATTGCCCAATGACGGTGAAACGAAAAAACGCACAAGGGTATATAATATAAATATAATAGAATTTTTTAGATGCTATTTTAATTCTACGCTTAGAAAATTGCACATAAGAAAAAAATCTCAAGCTGAGCGTTCGCTAAGTTTGCGAATCGTAAACCTTCGGTCTCACCATTAGCGATTAAAACGAGCGTTGAACGCGCGTTTAATTTAAACCGTACTACGGTTTGACACATTCCTAAGACTGTCAAACATTAAATTTAGACAATATATGATTTAAACGTATTGTATCATTGACAACTAGTGCCTGCATTATTGACAAATAATAAATTATACAAATAACTCATCCACATATTAGGGAAAAACTGAATATAGAAACCGGGCTCTAAAAGGTGAAAGTCTCTTGCAGAAACCTATAAATATCGGTTAAAACACGTCACTAGGAATTTCTCAGAGGTTTTTAGCGATTTCTTTACCTTTTTAAATAAGCTGAGTAAAAACAGCGGAGATATTCAGGTTCGCAAACTTAGTTTACGGCCCAAACTTTAAACAAGCTAATTATATTTTTCGAACGAAAATTTTCGAAAAATAGGTACGTGGTACACAACGATACAAAATATCCCCAAGTTCTATAATATAAAATACATCTCTATATTTTCACTACTAAAGAGACCATAGGACGTGTGAACTATATTATAAATATAGTTCACGTTAAGGCGAATCTACACAGTTGCTACACGAAAGTAAAATATATAAAATAGGCATATAAATATATATATTTTAATCCTACATTTTTCAACAAAATATGTTTAAAAAATATTGTTTATGGTTTCCAGCAAGGTCTGTCCCTAGCCTCATGTTCTTTGAATTTAAGTTTTTGAAACTTAAAGCATTAAGTATTTAATACTTACAAAATACGAATGAATTCGCTTAGTTTTTTTTTTTTGCGTAGATAATGTGAGGATTCGCCTTAATCTAGAGTATACTAAATAATTTAAATATATTATTATGACGTATATATTAACTTCTCGCGTCTTACATTACGAATAGCCTAATACTGAAAAACCAATGTAGTATTAAATATTAAGTTTAAAAAAATATTTATACCAACTTTCTCTATCCATCGATATGTAACAAATAGGGTAGCTGCCCATTAAAAGTGCTAAGCGATACCAAGCGATCCGATTATAGATTCGCATCGTATCGCCACGCACATTATATGGAACAGGAACTTTTAGCATACTTTAAAATTTATCTCTACAAGAGAAACAAACAAATAACAAAAAAAAAAAAAACTAAATATTCAAAAAAATCGCAAAGTTGGCACAAATAACGAGAAGAGTCCGAAACGGGAGTCCAAACTTTATTATGCAAAAAAAAAATACCCTTAAAAACTATTCAAATCCTTTAAAAAAAATTCCGAAACCTGAGAAAGAATCACTTTGCGATTGCATCTTAAAACTACCAGTTTGGAATCCCGTTTTCAAAGCACCTTAAGTTAATAACATTTTTTTTAGTGAAATCTACTTTTTTATAAATGGTCCGGTCCATACGTACGGGGGTGAAATTATCGCCGCGTTTTAAATTCACCCCGTGCGAATGTAAACAAGCCCGCATATACAGCGCATAAAAAAGAACGTATGCTATAACGTCACAGCGTATAATGATTCGCACTGACGGCTTAAGATCTCAAGTTAACGTTAACCGTGCTGACTAACGTTAAACGAGCTGATTAACGGTAAACATACCGATTAACGTTAAACGTGCTGATTAATAAACGTACCGATTAACTTTAAACGTACAAATTAACGTTAAACGTACCGATTAAAGTGGAAGTGAATAACGTGGAAATACAATGAATATTAAATTACTTTGCTATAATCCGCTAACAGTGACAAATTTGTAGGCACAACACCACACAAATTCACCACAAAATGAACTCGACGATCGTCTCGCTCCGACACGGAGCATCTTCAGGAGATGTCGACTTCACAACGGACTCAAGTTGTTGACTTTGCAATCACCGGCGTCGGAGCGAAACGATCGTCGAGTTCATTTTGTGGTGAATTTGTGTGGTGTTGTGCCTACAAAGTCACTGTTAGCGGATTATAGCAAAGTAATTTTATATTCATTGTATACCATGGAATTCCGCAAAGTAACGCCAGCTTCTATTCAACATTTAACGTGGAAATAAATCGCTACGGCATATTATGTTATTATTCTGAAGTGGAATTAAAGCGTTGAGGCGTTTTATTTCCCCCCGTGCGAATGGACTTTCTTACTTTTTAATCTACTAAAATATAGCATCTTTTACAAATACGGAGGAAGAATACCTTAGTATTTGCATTGAACAAAACGAAGAGTAAGTTTTATTTAAATATATTATGCCGAACGCACATTGTCGACAAACCGCACGCGCCGTACGCATTTAATTTTGTTGTACTGAAAATGCGAATGAAGTTAACGGCACAAGTCAATCCATTAAAACTGAAATCCTGCAATACTGATGTCGATCCCATAGGTCTGATACTTACTTCAATCAGTAAGTTTTTTTCTTAGTTGTCTTAGAAATTAATTAATAATCAACTCCCCTCTCTCAGAAACGTATAAGCGACGCGCTGTGCATAATGTGTTCTAACCGCGTGCATAATGTGTTCTAACCGCGAACTAACATGAACCCATAATTTGAGTGAAAATTCAAATACAAGAACGTCTAAAGCGCCGCGGAAAGAGCGTCACTTACGCGTTTCTTCAAGAAGTATTTTGCGATTTGTTTATATATTTTAAGGCAACTAAGAGAAAACAGAGTTGTCAACATCGCATTCCTTGACATCTCGCAAGCGTACGTCGGTCGCGCGTACGCATAGACACGACGAGCGTAAGAATTAAGTCTTAGGCTGAGATCTATAGAGCGTTCTCTAACTCTATTCCGATTTGAGACGGTATTAAAACGAGACATAAATACGTCCCTAACATAAATCTATCTCATTTTAACTCTGTCTCAAGTCTTAGTTGAGTCAGAGTACGCTCTATAGATCTCAGCCTAAAAAATTAAATGAAATAGCCAATGAAATGCGTTTGATGTCACAACACACCGCGTTTGTTTGCTTGCTTTTTTGCCACTGACGAAATTCGGATTTTCAGTACCGATAAAACGGTATTACGTGCGGATTTGCGGTCCATCCGCAATGTGCGATCAGCATCAATCTAACGTTTAAGACTAGAGAACAACTAAACATTCATAAAGATATATCAATATACTCCTTGTAAATATACATCACTCTTTCTCAAAGATAGCGCCGGGCGGTGAGAGTGAAAGAGACAACAAAATAAAAAAAACATTATGCGAAACTAAAATCGAACCACGCTGCGGTTTGAAAACGCGTCTTAGTTTATTTTTCCAATACATCTATCTATATAAATAAATCTTATATACAATATACTATGTACGAAACATAAGTAAAAGCTGATAAGTACATGAATAACTCATTTGAGGTATGAATAATTAAATTCATGTAAGTATGCACATTGCACACAAACTCAGGTATGAATAATCTAAAGGTATGTAAAAAAAAATTAATTATTTAATTAACTCCGTTATATGAACGGATAAGTTCATATAATAAGTTTTATAAGGTAATAAATTCAGGTATTTATTTTCAAAATTAAGGAGATTAATGCAGGAATTATTTTATATGTTAAGCACTGTATTTTTATATATATATTTTAAAGATTAGTGTACACTGTACAACCGAATCAGGACTTAAGGGTGAGCCCACACTGCAGAAACTCGCCGCGTGATTTTGCTCCCCGCGAAAATAAATCCGCACCGAATCACATACAATTTGTATGAAACGCTAATTTTAAATCGTCAATGCGTATAATTTTAAATAAACGGTATATAGGCATTAAACAGAGACGCGTGAAAAAACACTCGCCCGGCGCCAAACAAAAATCAACCTTATTGCTAAAACAAATTAGTATCGGAATGCGACAGGAGGCCCGTCAGTCCGCGTGGGTTAGAAGCGAGCAGCGTTCGTGGTATATGCGTGTGTGTCTTACAAAGTAATAAAAACATATTATATTATATTAATTATTATTGTTAAAAAGATAACTCTCATCTCGGGTCGAAGGTTGAACTATCGGCACGCGAAGAATCAGTGTACCTGAAAAGGGATTGATCATTAGAGGATTTGAAAAAAAAAAAGACACTTTTTTTTTGACACGGCAGAAGTGAAACTTATATTCTAATTTTTCGAATACTTCCAAAATATTATGTAAATAGTAGTTTCTGCCCGCGGCTTCGCCCGCGTGAATTTCGGTTTTAAACAAATCCTGAGGGAACCGTGGAATTCCGGTTCCCGTTCCCGCTCCCTTTTCCAACCTTTAAATACCTACTTACAAGGAAGTTTGCTATAGTAATCTACCTATAGCTGTAGTTATAGTCTATAGATTTCTGTTTTTTCAAAATCCCGTGAGAAGTATTTGATTTTTCGGGATAAAAAGTATGCCTATGTTTTAATCCGGGGTATAATCTATCTCCATTCCAAATTTCAGCCAAATCCATCCAGTAGTTTTTGCGTGATTGAGTACACACTTTCACATTTATAATATTAGTAGGATAATAGGATATTAGTAGGATTATATTAAACATTAAAACCTTGTTTAAGTTTTTGAAATAAAATTTGAGTTTAAAAATGGAACGTAGGCAGAGAGCTGAAGCGGAACGTCATGGAAACCGACTTGCATACCAGGAGTCAAGAGGTCGTTGGAGTCCCCAGGCGCTGTACAAGTGACAGAGAGGGACAAACATACATGTTCACATAGGATTTAGCCTGCGACAGAATGAGATAGAATAAAAGTCGATTTCCAATACGCTTCGCTTCCGTTTTCATTTTATTTTTATTTTTATTTAGGAGTTTGACTCGTGGAATGGAGTATCGGTACGCGTTTTTATTTCGCTAATTTTCCGCTAGGGGCACTAGCTGTAGATGCACGAATGAACTCGGGCCTTTAAACAATGCAGTAAGGTCCATTTCACTTTGATGTTACAGTGGTTTCGATACTCGAAGTGTATAAACGTTGTCGAGATGTACAACAGTATGGTTATTATGTTAGTCTAAGTTTGCACTCCTCAAAGGCATTACTAAATACTACATATCGAAACAAAATGACTTCAGAGTGAAATGTACCTAAATAGCCTTATTTTAAGGTTTGAATTCGCAAATACATTCAGCGTCATTCGTCTACACTCTACAGCCCTCAAGCAGAAATGTTGTGAAATAAACATTCGAAGTATTGAATTACGATTTTAAAATAAGAGATTGGGTTCATTTTGCATTACATATTACAGTTTTTCGATATTACTAGGTTTTGCCCCCGGCTTCGCCCGCGTGAATTTTAGTTTTTCACAAATCCCGAGGGAATCGTGGATTTCCCGTGCCGTTCCCTTTTCCAACCATTTACCTACTTATAGCTGTAGCTGTAGATTGCTCTAGCAAATTTCGGTTTCCACTCACCTCGGGCGCGAGCGGCGCCGGCTCGGGCACGTTGGGCACGCTGGGCACGGCGGGCTCGTCGGTCTGCGGCTGCGGCTCGTCGCGCGGCTGGCGCGGCGGCGCGGGCTCCACCAGCAGCAGGCGCGGCTTGTCGTCGCGCGGCTCGTCGCCCGCGCCCTCCGTCCCGCCCGACCCTCCCACAGACATCTCGGCCAGCGCGGAGATCACGCCCTCCATGTTCAGCGCCGGTACTGTGTCGCCCTCGCCCTGTGCAAGTAAAAATTTTAATTTTAATCTAAGCTAAATGAGGTCTATATATGTTGTACGTGAGGTCAATATAGTCTGATTTTCAAACCGGTGGAATTCTAACAGTTATCATTTAAAAACAGAACAAGTTATTTGTATGAAAAATAGGGTTACCACCGAGTTCGATTTTACCCTAAACTAAACCCGAATTACTAATTCCGTGGAATTCTGACGATTCGTAATGTTACCAGAGAAAAAAACAATTCCCACAAAAAAGATAAAAAATTCAAAACTTATGCAAATGCAAATCAACTGCCGCATGTAGATATGACAAATGCCTGACAGACACTTCATGGTGATAATGTCATTCGACTTCCATTTTTGATAAAATTTTTCAATGTGCTTCTTTTGTTTTCTATTGCTGTTAGTATACACTTTCTAGTTTCCACTCTTAGTGTTTTCTATTTTAAGACGAAACGGATAATATTAGTATGCGGCATATGGCTTTTTATGATGACAGGGAATTAAAGTAGTTTGGGGTAAAATCGTACTTCGTAGATGTTAACCCTGTTCTCCATACAAATAACTCATCTGTAAATGACAATGACAGCTGTCAAAATTCCACGGAATTAGTAATTTGGGTTTAAAGTACTTGAACTCCTGTCAGGCATTTGACATATTACATAAGGTAGATATATTTTATTTATATATAAGTTTTGAATTTATTATTCTTTTTGTGGGAACTGTTTTATCTCTGGTATGCCTGGTATGGTCTGGACATTAAGAAACGTCAGAATTCTACGGAATTAAAAATTACAGTACAGCTACAGGTTTACTTACCTTCGGAGGGCCGGGTTTGAAGAAATGTAGATAGCAGAATCCACGGAAACCCTGCAAGAAAACAATGAAATTGTGGTTAAGAGGACATACACCAAGTCCGAATTTTACCTTTTGTCCTCTTGCGTGCTTCGGAGAGCATATTCAGCCGTTGGTTCTGGTTATTATCACTGACATCCGACAACACTCGTCAAACCCAAGAATCGAAATCATAATCTTAAGGCCGCTCTCTTCACGCGCTTCTCCATACAAACGTATTACGCCTATTATTCTAATATTTGTCGCAATAGGTCTAAAGTTAAGCCAGATATCAATTTATATCTCCATTATCTATGCCATAAAATAAAAATATTAGTAAAATTATATTTATTTTGAAAGTTATGACGCTTGAAAAATCACTATTTTTGGGCAAATTTTGGGGCAACTTCGTGCATAAATAAACTATATAAGAAACTAGAAAATTGAAAAACGGCCGAAGTCTTATCATACGTTACTTCATAATAATTACAAATGTATTTAGTTCATGTAAAAAATTGCCAAATATTTGCTAAAATAGGCGAAATTCCAAACCTAGATTTGCATCTTTTTACTTTGCCGTTTTTCACTAAAAATCATGATATCTCAAGCAAAATTTATTTATTTTATTAATTTATTATTTATTTATGTATATATTTTTAGTACTCTTCTTTACTGAAGACGTCTCGCTCTCTAAATGCAGAAATCACTGTTTTAGACTCCACTCACCAACGATTTGTCGCTGCCATGGAGAGGGCTCTTAATAGAGTGGTTTACGGAAGGAACTGGGAACCCACCATAGTTTTACTATCCCAAGAAAATCTTTACCTTTCTATCATTACATGATTTATGGAAAACTAGCATCTGCCCGCGGCTTCGCCCGCGTGAATTTCGGTTTTAAACAAATCCCGAGGGAATCGTGGATTTCCGGTTCCCGTTCCCGCTCCCTTTTCCAACCTTTATACCTACTATCAAGGAAGTTCGCTATAGTAATCTACCTATAGCTATAGTCTATAGCTTTCTGTTTTTTCAAAATCCCGTGAGAAGTATTTGATTTTTCGGGATAAAAAGTAGCCTATGTTTTAAGTCGGGGCACAATCTATCTCCATTTAAAATTTCAACCAAATCGGTTCAGTAGTTGCGGCGTGATTGAGTAACAAACATCCAAATATCCACACTTTCACATTTATAATATTAGTAGGATAGGATTAGTAGGATGATCAATTCAACAATAGGGAAGTAGTTTTTAGGGTTCCGTACCCGAAGGGTAAAAACGGAGCCCTATTAATGTCACTCGGCTGTCTGTCCGTCTGTCCGCCGGTCACAGGTCTCTAGCTCGCAGACGAAATGAGTTACAAACCTGAAATTTTGGTATTTAGTGTAAAACGTTAACCCAAAATCAAATATTGAATTAGAAATTGAATTAAATTATTTTTCAGGGGGGCTCCCATATCATTGTTTAGAGCTCATTCAATTTCAGTATATTATGTACTATATGCTCTATTTAAACAACAAATACTGAAAACAACGATTTATTAAATAGTTTATAAGCTGTGACCAAAATAAACGAACATTTTTTTGGGTTTTTCTTTCACGGTTTGTTGCGATGTCTAGCTCGGAAATTAAATATTTCTTAGACCCAAAATATTATATTGTTCATAATTATGTACGGAACCCTGAAAGAGCGAGGCCCGACTCGCACTTGGCTGATTTTTACTAACCTTCCACACCATGACTTGCGGTTTGACGCCGCGTTCCGACAACGCCTGTTTCAAGTCGCGCACCCTCGTACTGGGGCTGATGTTTGAAATCTGTAAGAAAAAATCAAGTCTTAATTTAAGAGCTCGTTCAAAAAATAATGTTCTACGAAAAAGTTGTTTTAATATAAAAATATAGTGCATTGTAGTTGCTTGCAAGCACGTTAAATTTTCCTTTCCCGACCAATGAGGTGCGAGTATTTTGTTCCCTAGGAGTTTGATTCGTGGAATGGACTTATTTTTTAAAAATTTTTATTTACAGTTTATTTATCGACGTCCTGAAACTCTTAGCGCCTATTCTATATATAGAATGATAATGGTACCTTGACAGTGAAGTCGATAATAGGCTTGGGTCGGCTGAGGCGGCGCGGCCTGCCGTTCATGCTGACCGATCTGTTGCTATTGCGGCGGCGAAATACATAGTCTCATGTATACCAGTGGAGGGGGTAGCCCGTTAATCCAACCGAAGACGTGATCTGCTCTCGGGACTGGTTGTAGTGGTAAGCCAATGAAACCCCGATACTTATAGTTAAGTTTCCTTTGTCGTGATAAGGAACACTACACGTGGGATAAGGACCGGATAAGGCGCGCATCGACCAATGAGGTGCGAGTATTTTGTTCCCTAGGAGTTTAACTCGTGGAATAAACTATAGTAGATGCTTTTTCACTCCTGGTTTCAAAGTTAATGGTACCTTGACAGTGAAATCGATGGTGGGCTTGGGTCGCCTGGGGCGGCGCGGCCTGCCGTCCTCCTTGCCGTCCTTGCTGACCGACTTGTTGCTGTTGCGGCGGCGCGGCGTGCGGCGCCCCTTCGTCGACTTGCTCTCTTCCCCCTCTGTTGTGTTGCCCTGAGAGAAAAAGAGACGGATGTATTGTAGTGTCTGCCTCGTTTGTAACCGCTAAATACTTAACTAATACGCTAACCTCTTGGTTAGTGTTCGATTGCGGAGCTCCTGGTGGTACGATTCCCGATTCGGGCCGGGTAGTTGGCGTTGTTACAACCCCGGGCTTCGGAGAGCACGTTAAGCTGTCGGTCCCGGTTATTTTTTGCTGCCCGCCAGCTCGCTTTTGATGGCGGATCTAAGCTCTAAAAATCCCTATTATCTATAAGAGAGGAGGCCTGTGTCCAGCAGTGGTATATTTGCGTCAAAACTCTAAATTTGCCCGGAGGCGATTAATTACGCAACAGTATCTCACCTCTCCCTCACACAATATCCACTAGTGACGCAACAGTATCTCTCACCTCTCCCTCACACAGTATCACTAGTGACGCAACAGTATCTCTCACCTCTTCCTCACACAATATTACTAGTGACGCAACAGTATCTCACCTCTCCCTCACACAATATCACTAGTGACGCAACAGTATCTCTCACCTCTCCCGCACACAGTATCACTAGTGACGCAACAGTATCTCACCTCTCCCTCACACAATATCACTAGTGACGCAACAGTATCTCTCACCTCTCCCGCACACAATATCACTAGTGACGCAACAGTATCTCTCACCTCTCCCTCACACAATATCCATTAGTGATGCAACAGTATCTCTCACCTCTCCCTCACACAATATCACTAGTGACGCAACAGTATCTCTCACCTCTCCCTCACACAGTATCACTAGTGACGCAAAAGTATCTCTCACCTCTCCCTTACACAATATCCACTAGTGACGCAACAGTATCTCTCACCTCTCCCTCACACAATATGACTAGTGACGCAACAGTATCTCTCACCTCTCCCTCGCTCTGGCTCTTTTGCGAGCGAGTGCGTCTGCGCTGGCGCCGCGTGCGCTGAGCGGTGCGTTGCGCCGCGCGCTCTTCTATGTCTGTGTCTTCCTCTTTGAGCACGCAAGCCCGACCCGCGCTATACAAATGTAGAGTTTGATATTGAATTATAATCTTTAATTTTTTTTTGTAATATATTGACCAATAAAAGAAAACAAAAATTAAATCCAGAGTTTGCACGAATAAGAGACTGTTTCACCACCTTCTGATAAGTGTCTGATAGCTTAAACGTAAGTTTTGCCTTCTCTTTCTTACTTACTTTGTTACTTTCTTACTTTATGTCAAGTGACAAAGACAAAACTTGTGAATAAGCTATCTAACACTTATCAGGTGGTAAAACAGGCCCTAAATCAATCAGATTATAGCTGCGGCTCGACCGCGAAAGCGCAGGTCACATTGGGAGTATACACAGATAGTGGTAGTAGGATGATGATGGTGATGATGATGGCAGTATGCTAATGGATTATGAATTATGATGATGGCGGGATGCTAATGATTAAGGCAGCATGATGATGATAATGATTGCAGGATGATGATGATGAAGGCATGATGTTGATGATGATGATGGCAGTATGCTAATGATGAACGCAGCATGATGATGATGATGATGGCGGGATGCTAATGATTAAGGCAGCATAATGATGATGATGGCAGGATGCTAATCATGAAGGCATGATGTTGATGATGATGGCAGGATGCGGATGATGAAGTTGATACTAGCAGGATAATGATGATGATGGTAGGATGCTAATAATGAAGGCAGGATGATGATGATGCTACTGGCAGGTTACTGATGATGATGATGATGATGATGATGGTAGGATGCAGATGATGATGATGATGGAATAACTTACAGCATCTCAATCTCTCGCAGTTGCCCCAGCACGGGCATCAGTTCAAGGCGGCGATTTGACAGCAGATGCCACAGGATGCCCACCGGCCGCTGGCTCATTCGTTGAGTTTCTATCACCTAAAACAAAGATTTATCCCATGAGGATCTGTCCACACGCACAACAAACTTTTGTGGTTCACAACTATTGCTTGAAGATCGATAAATGTGGGAAGACCCTAAATATTTAATACCTTTAATAATTTAGGAAGAGTGATATAGTACGGACATTACAAACGTGAGAACTGAGTCATAAAACATTACGATCATAGGGTTGTGAGGGCTCTACCTCGCTCTTTATAACCTGTTATCGACTATCGACAAATCCTTTTTACTGTTACACACAACACCTGAGAAACAGGTTCCAGCTCTATAAGGCCTGTAAGTGCGAGCGAGAAGTCCGACAAAAATAATTTATGACTCGGTTCGCACGTTTGTAATGTCCAAACAAAAACATGATAAAGCTCAGTACTATAAACACATATTACCCGCGTTGAGATAATTATTACCTGCGTTGGGATAATTATTACCTGTGTCGGTGTGACAATTATATCTATGGGCACATCGTGCGGCCCGAACAATTCCGCCGGCAGCGTGTCGAACACCTGAAACAAAAAAGTTTTATTTATTACCGACTCCCTTTTATTGTTACTTATATTGTTTAGTTTACTGGAGGAAATCTCATTTTAACGAAGTAACAATCGAACAATCGAAAACAATTGGTTGTTTTCCGATTATTCGATTGTTTTCGATTGTTCGATTATTTTTCGATTGTACGATTGTTTTTCGATTGTACGATTGTTTTTCCATTGTACGATTGTTTTTCGATTGTTCGATTGTTTTCGATTGTACGATTATTTTTCGATTGTACGACTGCTTTTCGATTGTACGATTGTTTTTCGAATGTACGATTGTTTTTCGATAGTTCGGTTGTTTTTCGATAGTTCGGTTGTTTTTCGATTGTTCGATTGTTATTCGTATAATTAAAACAATCGAATAATTCGAACGCATCGCCTATCGTCAGATACAAATATGGCCTACGCAGGCCAGCTGCTGAGTGTCAATCTCACCTGACAGTCGTGTACGGTGGTCACCACCACGGCGCTGGGCTTGATGGCCTTCATGTGCAGAAGCAAAGTTTCCACACGTCTCACAAAAACGTCGAAGTGCAAGTCACAAGGCTGACCCTTACCTCGTACGCGGGCACGCGCGTCCCAAACTCGCGCGCTAAATTACAATCTGTTGTTTTGCGATTGTGCGATTTGTTTTTCGATTGTTCGATTTTTTTTTGATTGTTCAATAACAGCTGTTCAAAGAACAATCGAATAATTCGATTATTTTTCGATTGCATCGCCAGATATCAATATGGTTTGTGGCTACGTAGGCGAGCTGCTGAGTGTCAATCTCACCTGACAGTCGTGCACGGTGGTCACCACCACGGTGCTGGGCTTGATGGCCTTCATGTGCATCATCAGACCGAACTCCAGGTCGCCATACCCTGAACAGAAAACGACTCATTCAATAAAAGACAAAACTAAGCACGATTTATCATTTTTTAAGCTTGTTAGTAAATAATAATGTAGAAGTCACAATCCTTGAAAGATCTATAAATCATCATCATCACGATCATCACCCATTACCGGCCCACTACAGAGCACTGGTCTCTCCTCTCAGAGTGAGAAGGGTTTAGGCCGTAGTCCACCACGCTGGCCGAGTGCGGATTGGTACACACGCCTTTGAGAACATTATGGAGAACTCTCAGGCGTGCAGGTTTTCTCACGATGTTTCCTTCACCGTTATAGCAAGTGATATTTCACAGCTTAAAACGCACATAGCTCCGAAAAGTTGAGAGGTGCGTGCCGGGAATCGAACTCAGTCCCCTCGAAAGGGGACCCTCCCCCCTCTCCACCCCTCACACTACCTACCCTTGTCTACCACGTACCTTTCCCTTTTCCAATGCGGTATCCCTCTTTGGAGACAGCGACAGAGCCCATGACGACGAGATCCAGGGACACGGAATCTTCGATGCCTATGAAAAAAGAGGTTTTATTTATTTATTTATTTATTAGTAATCAACAGCGTTCTACAAAATACACGTCCAATTAATTTTTACATTGAAAAAAATACATAATATATTTTAAGAAAAATAAAACCTACTTCTGTACAGCAATCTCAGAGAAATCGGTGTACCAATCAAAAATATTAGTGACATATGGGTACATTTCGTACATAAGAATGATAACTAGGTGTGTTTTAATATACCAAAACCTTCCGGAAAGTATGTATAGATTACGATTGTGGAAAAAATCATCACAATCGGTTAATGTTGATGATTTTTCCACTACTACTATATGGGTCGAATACAGAACCTCATTTTTTGAAGTCGGGACTCGAAAGATTTTAAAGACTCACTCAAAGGTTTTCCAAAGGTGTCCATGCCGTTGCGAGAGACTGCTTTCCTTATGGCGCCGGGTCTGGTCTCGCCCTCGGGCAGCTCCATGCGGTTCAGGAAGCCGCTCTGCAGCCGCGGCACCGGCACGTACAGGGTCTTCTGTTTCTCCAGGCATATCACTCTGGGGACGAAGGTACACGTGTTATTATACCCTGGGAACGAGGTTACATGTGTTATTATACCCTGGGAACGAAGGTACATGTGTTATTATACCCTGGGAACGAGGTTACGTGTGTTATTATACCCTGGGAACGAGCTTACATGTGTTATTATACCCTGGGAACAATGGTGCATGTGTAATTATAACCTGGGAACAAGGGTACACGTGTAATTATAACCTGGGAACAAGGGTACACGTGTTATTCTACCCTGGGAACGAGGGTACGTGTGCTATTATACCCTGGGAACGAGGGTACGTGTGCTATTATACCCTGGGAACGAGGGTACGTGTGCTATTATACTCTGGGAACGAGGGTACATGTGTTATTATAACCTGGGAATAAGGGTACATGAGTAATTATAACCTGGGAACAAGGGTACACGTATTATTATACCCTGGGAACGAGGGTATATGTGTTATTATACACTGGGAACGAAGGTAAATAATTACATATTATCGATGCTTATAGTATAAATTCGAAAGTATGTTCGCTGTATCTGTATCTGTATAATCGCTGTATTCTATCTGTATGTTACGCTTTCACTCCTAAATGGCGGCTCTGATTTTGAGGAAAGGTAGACAGAGATTTGGAGAAGGACATAGGCTACTTTTTAGTTTTTACCCCGAGAAATCATAGTTCCCAAGGGATTTTTAAAAACCCAAATCCACGCGGATGAAGTCGCGAGCATCAGTTATTTAGTTATAAAAACAAAATTACAACCAAAATTTATTTAGTTTGCCCACCAATTTGGCTTTTATTGACGATGTGTGGTGATAGAACCTTATAACTATTATACCTATTATGCAACCTTACATATTTGGACAATGATAGCCTCGATCAACTTCAGGATGCAATTTTGAAGAGCACGATTATGATTCATGTAAGACATTTCGAGCGGCAAGTTTACGTAACGAAAGGCACGTAAGGAAATACCAATCGATAGTAGCGTTTCTTAAGTAAAATTTATTAATTTATTTTATTTATTTATTTATTCACACACAAAACTTAAATCTATCCTCACAGGTATCTACACCAAATGCGATAGATAAGTTAATATAATACGTATACAAGATGCAATTTTGAAGAGCACGTTTATGATTCATGTAAGCATATTTCGAGCGGCAAGTTTACGTAACGAAGGCGCGTAAGGAAGTGCACGAGCAAGGACGAAAACTCTAAATTAGTCAAAGACGAATAAATTATGAGACAGATCAGTCTGTCGACCTCGGACTGCAGCGGCATTATCGATAATGTCCAATTCAAGCGCACATCTGTATGAGATAGTAGCGTTTCTTAAGTAAAATTTATTTATTTATTTTATTTATTAGCTGTTGCCCGCGGCTTCGCCCGCGTGAATTTCGGTTTTTCAAAAATCCCGAGGGAATCGTGGATTTCCGGTTCCCGTTGCCGCTCCATTTTCCAAACTTTATACTTAATTTCAAGGAAAGCTAAATAGTAATCTACCTATAGTTGTGGCTGTAGATTGCTGAAGCAAATTCCGTTTTTTTCACAATCCCGCGGGAACTGTGGATTTTTCCAGGATAAACAGTAGCCTATGTATTATTCCCGGGTATAATCATCTCCATCTCAAACAGCTACACATCCGTAAATTACGTCATATAGGGGTCATATGACCCCCTTGTCACAATTCGTCCCCCCCCCCCTTAACATGTGATGTAATTTTTTCAGCCGCAACGCAAATTTCCATAGTAAGATCTAATCTTCACATTTTTTGTCGAGATTTGGGAATATGGTAGAAATGTAGCTGCAGGGGGTCCACTGGAACTAGCTAAATGAAAGTGGTCTATGAGAAAAAAAAGTTTGGGAACCTCTGGACTAGACCTTGGTGAAAGATATAGGCTACTTTTTATCCCGGAAAAACCAACGGTCAAAATTCACGCCAACAAATTCGCGGTCATCAGCTAGCCTTATAGTTCGCTGGTGCTGATATAATATGACAAATAATTCAAGTCAATAATATATTATACTTGTTAAATAATAAACATTATAGCGCACGAGGTCTAGAGGCCATCGATTTAATCGTTACTGGGTCAAAAAGCATTTACGAATACAAACTTTGCTTATCACTGACATTGAATTTAATTTAAGCTAACATTTATTGCTTATTTACATATAAAATGATTTGCCCTGACTGACTGAATGATTTATCACCGTAGACCCTAAACCACTGGGGTTGGGAAACTTGAATTTTTACCGTTAATAAGGAGGTTAAAAAAGGGGATGAAGGTTTGTATTCAAAATCTGACATTTTAAAGATAAGTTACATGAAAACTTGTATTTGGGCTTTCGGTTAAAAATGAGAAAACACAACGTGTTTCACTATTTCCGGAAATTCTATCCCCAAAGTGTTTCAATAGGCGATGAAAGTTTGTACGAAAATTGGTAACTTTTCAAGTTATATTCGTCAATTTTTAATTAAATAAACGCGAACGAAGTCTTGGGCATCGTATAATTAATTATAAATACATTATTATAATACAACTAAATGGTTGGACTCACGTGATATAAATGCCAGAGTATGTTCGACTAGTTTCATATACACATCCGGGGCCCTTAAACGTAATCATGTTCACGCGACGCGGCAGATCTCATATTATTAGCTTATTTATTGATCACTAGGATTAATACCTAGACCATTAAGTGCAGGCCACGTTGGGAGCGGAGCGAAGCGAAACGAGGTTCGTTTCGCTTCGCTCATGTTGCTAGACTATGTGAGCTGCAAGTTCGCATCGCTGGCTTCGTTTAGCTCTGTAGTTTGCGATTGGTTCACATCGTATGAATAAAAATCAGCCAAGTGCGAGTCGGGCCTCGCTCTTTCAGGGTTCCGTACATAATTATGAACAATATAATATTTTGGGTCTAAGAAATATTTAATTTCCGAGCTAGACATCGCAACAAACCGTGAAAGAAAAACCCAAAAAAATGTTCGTTTATTTTGGTCACAGCTTATAAACTATTTAATAAATCGTTGTTTTCAGTATTTGTTGTTTAAATAGAGCATATAGTACATAATATACTGAAATATCATATTCCCAACTAGTTTAGTTTTTGAGATAGCCCCCGTCACAAAAATGGTCTAAAACTGACAACTTTGATGGCCTCCCATTCCCTTATTTTTTGAGATAAAAATTAAAAAAATATATATTTGTACTCTACTTAATGAGCTCTAAGCAATGATGCCCCACAAGCTAGGGTAAAGAAAAAATTTTTTTTTTCCGGCTCCTTTTTCATGTATGGGCCCCCCTGAAAAATAATTTAATTCAATTTCTAATTCAATATTTGATTTTGGGTTAACGTTTTACACTAAATACCAAAATTTCAGGTTTGTAACTCATTTCGTCTGCGAGCTAGAGACCTGTGACCGGCGGACAGACGGACAGACAGACAGACAGACAGACAGACAGACAGACAGACAGCCGAGTGACATTAATAGGGCTCCGTTTTTACCCTTCGGGTACGGAACCCTAAAAAACGCGATAGCGACATGAGCGAAGCGAAACGAATCGAGGATCGTTTCGCTCACGTCGCTAGACTATGAGAGCTCGCAAGTTTGCATCGTTGGCTTCGTTTAGCTCTGTAGTTCGCGATAGGAACCGAAATATGAAAAGACGCGGTAGCGACATGAGCGAAGCGAAGCGAAACGAACCTCAATACATTTCGCTTCGCTCATGTCGCTAGACTATGAGAGCTCGCAAATTCGCGAGCTGGCTTCGTTCAGCTTTGTAGTTCGCGATGTGAACCGAAGTATGAAAAGACGCGGTAGCGACGTGAGCGAAGCGAAACGAAGCTCGTTTCGTTTCGCTTCGGTCCCAATATGGCCTGCGCTTTGAATTCGGGTCCTACATATACAGGACGTGTATTCTCAGATTAACGACCTGCCTGGCGCAGGGTAAGTTCGATTCATACCAGGGGTTATTAGGGAATTTATAATTTCTAAATTGCCTCTGATCTGAGTACCGCAGTACCCTTCAGGCGAAGACGTGCCGCCAAGCGATTTAGCTTTCAGGCAAGGTACCGCGTAGAAACTGATTACGTGTATCTATTATAAGTTTCAGAGTTTAATACCATATACCTCTTTCAGGTCAGCCCGTTACTATCTTCAAATTCCATGTCCAATAGGAAGTGAATTATTTCGCACAGCAACGTTATTCGTCTAACAATATTATTGCGTTATTTAGTTCCGCTACAATGGTTTTAGTGTGAATTATATAAACAAGTTATGAAATGCTGGATGCGAAATTTGTACTTAGTTGCGTACGCGTAACTATCGCAAAGCATAATCGAAAGATATCCATATATATGTATATTAGAGGGATTTGGAGCTCTGACCCGCCACGCTCCTCTAACGCGGGTTAGCGTGCATAAATCTACACAAATCGATAAAATTGAAGTATGTCTGTGATTTCGTAATAACTGACTCTTATTAATAAGTTCACAACGTGATCTTTTGAACACGATAGCATAACCAAAACAAAAAGTTTTTGGAATTTTCGTCTGTGTGTCAGACTTTTAGTATAGGCGTATCTTCGGAAGGGCTAAACTGATTTTGACGGGACTAAGCTCAACGTGTAAACGCGCAAAGATTTGTATGAAGCATATATTTCTCTTCGAACCCCTGTTCAATAGAAGACACTAATTGCCCTTCAATAAAACGCAAGGGCTCGCAATGGATATAATATTTGCGTGTATTAAGTTATTTCTGTGTGTGAGACACATATTACCAACACGTCTTGTCTATTTATAAATATTGATCCGTTGAATAGGCCTACACCATTTTGCTGCCAAAACCCACATTCGACAGTATTGGGTACAGAAATAAGTTTGGGGGGTCGACGATCTTTTTATTTACGTTTGGCACAGTCGATTTGATGACAAGCTCTATAATTTAATAGAAATATAGAATAAGAAATAGAGAATTGTCCATATGTTGAAAACTGCTGAACTGATTTTGATGAAACTTGCACTGTTCCCAAGTCAAAATAAATGTAAGCTAAGAGAATGGCCGCAATACAATCAATAGTTTTGGAGAAATACGCGGACAATCATACATACATACACATCTATGAAATGTATATTTGTTTGGAAGCCCATGTAGAAAATCTTAAGTGAATATTTTGCAGTTACGTTGCAATTGATGTCATGACAATGGCGGATCGGCCGCAACATGGCCGCCACTTTCTATATGAAAGTACTTATGTCTCCTCTACTTAATATTACTCTATGGTAACCACTAACCTCACAGGCTCCTGTGGCTTGTCGGGGTTGACCTTCACGGTGGTCGCGTTCTTGAACACATCGAGCTCAGCCAGCTTGGCCGCCGCCTCGGCCGCGCCCTTGAAGTTGGGGATCCGGTTGTAGACCGGCCGCGGGAACATGGCGAGCCCGTTGGTCTCCAGGTGACGCCATATCTTGAGCCGGAACGACTGCTTGGTGATCTCCTCGGGGACTTTTGCTGTAAAAAAATATTAACCTCTTAAATGAGATTCCGAAAGCGCGGGCGAAGCGAAACGCAACGTAATTTCGCTCCCACGCAACGAAGTTCGTTCATGTCGTTAGACTATGAAAGCTCGCAAGTTCGCATCGCTGGCTTCGTTTAGCTCTGTAGTTCGCGGTGTGAACCGAAGTACGAAAAGACTCGGTAGCGATATGAGCGAAGCGAAACGAAACGAGGTTCTATTAACCTCATATGTAAGATTCCGAAAGCGCTGGCCAAATTGGGAGCGAAGCGAAACGAAACGAAGTTCATTCATGTCGTTAGACTATGAGAGCTCGCAAGCTCGCATCGCTGGCTTCGTTTAGTTCCGTAATTCGCGGTGTGAACCGAAGTATGAAAAGACGCGGTAGCGACATGAGCGGAGCGAAACGAAACGAGGTTCGTTTATGTCGCTAGACTATGAGAGCTCGCAAGTTCGCATCGCTGGCTTCGTTTAGCTCCGTAATTCGCGGTGTGAACCGAAGTATGAAAAGACGCGGTAGCGACATGAGCGGAGCGAAACGAAACGAGGTTTGCTTCGCTTCGCTCATGTCGCTAGACTATGAGAGCCCTCCCATGTTGGAAAGCCCTCCCCCCCACTAGAGTCGCTCGAAATCACTTAAAAAACAACATCTGTGGCGATACTTGCAAGAAACCTGTGTCAAGCAGTGGACATCTTTTGGTAGAGACGGCCACAAGATACCTATATATATATAACACCTACTAACATACGAAGTCTTCTAATCTTTACCCTGCTCTTCCTTAGTTGGGTACCTAAGTATAGCTATAGCTATAGCTAAATACTAAAAAGACTTTCAAAATTCTTTAAATTGCCAAGGTATGTCTGTGTGTCTGTTGGAGTACGAAGAAATACATTTTACTTCTCGAATAGACTGAAATTATGGAAAACCGTTATGAAACAAAACAAAATAATTATTATCAGGGTCAAGTCAGATTTAAGTAAGGCTAAAGATGAACGCACATTAGTTAAAATCGCACACGCCGCTCGCGACTTATTTGGTGTTATATGCCTTTTCACCAGGGATGACCATCGATGTATGTATGACATACTTTACATAATATCTTCATTTTGTAATATACAAACGGACTGCATTTGTATTTCGAGCAGACATGACATACATGAGTAAAATTGCAGACATGACATGAGTAAAATTGCAGATTTGATGCCGTGAACTGCACGCACCCTGCGGAGTCAGTGGGCAATTGCAATGCAGTTATGTCAGTTCATTTCTCATGCGCAGACACACCCCCGGATATAGTTGTCGGCATAGATCTAAAGGCATGACCTAGAATTCGCAGAAGTCATTTATTGGATCTGTTTGTAGGGCGAGTGTACGCAGGCACAACTATCGGGGACGCGTTGCGAGCTGCGCGTACGGTTTGAACCAATGTGCGTTCACCTTAAACCAATTGGTACCTACTTAAGCTATGCAAGGCCATTTCGCATCTTTCCATACTATCTATACACCTGAACACATAACATTCTATCAAGCCCTAGCCCCAAGTCTTGCGTGAGAGCATGCTGTTTACAGTCGGGACATACTCAAGAGCGAGATGCAAGATGTTTCGACAAACCAAATCAACTGCTGACATTACGTTAATTTATGGAAGACTAATTAATATTTTGTAGGTATCACGAATTAGACACATTTTAAGTTATTATTAAGTAAATATGCCTTTTCGTTGTTTGTTCTGCAAAGATTATAATATGTAGGTACCATTAGCCCCATGCATGCTGGGGCAATCATACACATAGTAACTACATCACACTATCACACTTCACACTAATATTATCAAAGCGAAAGTTTGTGCATGTGTGTGTGTATGTTTGTTACTCTTTAACGTCGCAACTATTGAACCGATTTGGCTGAAATTTAGAATGGAGATAGATTATGCCGGATGCCCTGACTTAAGGTGGTACGTTTTCCATACTAATTTATCATTACCATTTAAGAACGAATGGATTATATATTTACACTGAAATTACATCGCACAGCCTTAATTTAATATTTAATTTGCGGAAAATTTTATTTACATAAAGAAAACATTACATAAACAGCTAAAGGTGAAGTAAAGCCATCTCGGTCAGCTAGACAAAACAGCGTTTAATAGATGGCTATTATAATAATTAAGCTGTCTATGTAATGTTTTCTTTATGTAAATATAATTTCGCGCAAATTAAAAATTATATTAAGGCTGTGCGATGTAATTTCAGTGTAAATATATAATCCATTCGCTCTTGAATGGTAACATGAAGTTAGTATGGAAAACGTAACACCTTAACACATAGGCTACTTTTATCCTGAAAAAATCCACAGTTCCCACGGGATTTTGAACCGAAATTTGCTATAGCAATCTGTAGGTAGATTAGTATATCAAACTTCCTTAAAAGTATGTGTAAAAGTTGGAAAAGGGAGCTGGAACGGGAACCGGAAATCCACGATTCCCTCGGGATTTGTGAAAAACCGAAATTCACGCGGGCGAAGCCGCTGGCAAAAGCTAGTAGTACATAATTATTTAATAATCAAACCATCCTTCACTGTTCTCAAGTTTTAAAGATGAAATCCTTTTAAAAGAAATTCCCCATTTCTCTTAAAAATAATTGTTAAACTGGTCTGTATTAAACATGGTAGGTATTGTACCTCCTGTTGGATGGTTTATAAAGTCATGAAAAAGCTAATTAACAATAAAAATTTAATTATGATACGAACGTAATTAGTAATCTTTGTTCATACTGTATTGGAGCATGACATTCCGAGCTAATCAATTGACCAACTTCAAAAAATAGGGAGTATTTCAATTTGGTACAATGCAAGTGAAATAAAGGGCGAGTGAGCTAGTGTAAGCGAACGCGTAAAGGTAACATATTATAACTTAAAGTACACAAAAACAAGGTTATTAACATACTTACTCCACATAATGTCCACAACTTATGTCAGAATTAGTTATTTCAATAATCCCATAGAAACTGATTTTATGGGACAAAAAGGAGTCTATAGATCACTTATATTATGATCATTTACCTTCCAGTTGAAAGTCCTATTAAACGCGGTTCAGCCACTCGGAAGATTATTTTGGCGAAACAAAATTTTTAAAAATGTGTTTGGATTATGCTATCATTCAAATACTCCTATGAGGGGCTTAAATTTGAAATCACAGATGGGCACTTGAATTATAACATAATACTAGACATGCAGAATGTGACTAATGTACCTCTTTTGTCTCCAACTAAGTGTAAAGCTTGTGCTAGGTGTAGATACTACAACAGTGCAACAGGTGGGATTCGAACCATCTATACCTTTTGGTTTCAGTCTTTACCCTGAACATTGCACAATTGAGGCTTCTTAAATATATTTGTGTAGATAATTTCAATTCGTTGAAGCAAACAAGAAGCCAAACAAAAAGTTTTTTAAACGTTGACCAAAACTATCAATGAAATGACGACCAGAACTATAACCATGTGGGCAAGGTATATATGTTATAAATATTTCCTTCTTTTTATTTAGTTTTATTGTTATCAAGTAATACGATTGCATAACACACTTCTATGGGTAGGTAGAATAGAAGCCATTTACTAATTGACTTCTTATCAGAAATTAATTAACTTGTATCACAATAATATTATTATCTATACACATAGTATAAGATGACAATCACGCCTGAACATACCCTTCCACCAATACAAAACCTATATAAACTAAGCAGCATGGCTGATGCAGCCAATCTGACCAAAGAGATTCTGGCTGTCAAGTATGTGTTCCAATGAGTCAAATTGGTCAAATTGGCTGCCGCAACCAGGTTTCCTAATGTATAAAATATAACAATGCATTCACTGGATTCGTAATTTTGTGAACATGCTCGTAATGAATATATTCAATTACAGATAACAAGGTCCCAGGATCGATTCCCGGGTCGGGCAAATAATTGTTAGGTGTTAGGTTTATCTGGTGAGAAATTCTCAGTGCAAGCCCGGAGTTGGTAGTTGGTGGTGTTGTACCCGGAGCCCCCTCGTGCCTCGGAGAGCATGTTCAGTGATTGGTCCTGGTTATTATCACTATCATGTGACAATAATCATTAAAGCCCGCCAACCCGCATTGGAACAATGAGCTTACTCTAAATCCCTCTCTCCTATAGAGGGGAGATGTGTGCCCAGCAGTGGGTCATTAAAAGGTTGTAGTCGTGGTGGTGGGTTGTAATGAGAATATGAGCTATTTAAAAATAAAATAAATTCATTTGAAATCATGTCAAATCATCTAGATAATGTTAACGAACAGGACGTAAGATGGTTACAGTTATCAGCAATTTCAATACATAAATCCTAAAGTAAATATGTGCTTTGATCAATATATTATTATTTTGGCAACTTATATCTCATCAGTCTACCTACCACGTAGCTGTGATGATAGCTGGCTTCCTAAATGTGGGGATAAAGATTTATTACATACATTACCATATTTAAGTAAAAATACACATATGAAAACATAGAACAAGTAATAAATACAAATACTGTTTCATAAAATATTTACAATTAATTTTACAATGTAGGATTGAAAAGGATTTCAATTCAATGCAGAAATAGGATTCAAATTGAAATTTTATGTTGTAAATATGAAGGTAGATGAAAAATAAAATCTCCACATTTTCTTCTGATAAATCTTTCGAAGTTTCTTACAAATCTAAGATTAGACATAAAGTACTATACAGAAATGATAGCGAGCGTAATTAAAGAGATTAATAAATAACACTTTTTACAATAAGTGGGCAGAATGTAGGAATGTGACTCATATTTCACACTCCAATTATGCCCACCAACAGTACCAATAATTGCAGGCGAAACCACCCAAAACGCAGTAAATCCATGCATGAAACTGAGTGAAAATATAATTTAGCCGCGTAATTAGCAAACGAGGCGCGGAATTCTATATTAGAAAATAGGCCTGCACATTGAAACTGATATTCATTCTAATTTGCGAGGGTATTACGAAATAACGTGCTCACACAACGTGTTTTAAGAGAGTTTTCAACATTTTCACGAAATTTTAGAAGATTTATGCGGCGAAATGCGGAAAGAAAACAGCGCATTTAATTTTGTTGTCCTGCTAATATTTACGACAACAAACTTAGAACATACCTGTTTCGGTCGACGCCGGCGGTTCTTCTCCGTTCAGCATTGTGAGAACTTTCGCAATCGGGAGGAAAAGATCAATCGGATAGCGAACTATACGAAAATCATCAAATTTTCAATTTTTTTTTTGCAAAACAGAATGCTTTTCACCCTACAGAACCGTCACACGTGCGTCACACATAAAAATAGAACGCGAATAAAAATTAAAAAAAAACAAATGCGACTAACTTCGCGACGCAGAACACAGATGCACCAACATTACAAAAATAATAGAATACGTTCCTTTTCACGCCTCTTTAAAATTGGTTACCTAACCAAAGAAAAAATTTCTATACTCTGATTTTTAATTCCGTGGAATTCTGAAGTTTCGTAATATTACCAGAGATAAAACCATTCCCACAAAAAGAATAAAAAATTCAAAACTTATGTAAGTAAATTGAAGTAAATAAACCACCAAAAAGTTTTATATTAAGAACTAGAGGATACCCGCGACTTCGTCCGCGTGGATTTAAGTTTTTAAAAATCCCACGAGAACTCTATGTTTTCCCTAAGCTTCTTTGAGCTCATCCTGTTAAATGTCGCGTGTTAAAATGGAACTACAGTAATGAGTATTCATTTTTTATAGCTCTTTACCATCATTAAAGTTTTCCTAATGAAAGTATGGAACTTTCATACGATTATAACTGTGGATTAAAAGTATGGATACGATTAGAATTATGGTAGATTCAATTCACTATTCAAAAGTACTTGTAAATTAAGTTTATTTGAATAAAAAACTTTTCTATTCTTCAATTCTATTCTATTAATCAAAGTCAAAATGCAAAGTCATTAAATATTTTGCTGATTTAATACGTAACGTGTTGAGGTAATCTCTTGGTGTACGTTAATGGGCATTTTTCAAAAAAGTCAATGATGTATTACCTTAACAAGATCAGCATTCTAAAGCACCGACTCATTGCTACTTCGCTGATGTCCGATGACATCTACGACTTCAGTTGCCAGCCCGACGTCCGAGTGAACACGAACGTAACTGTTACTTGCCACACAATTTGTCAAAATGGTGAAATGTGTTGTTAAAATTTGTTTGTCACGGTCAGAAAAAGATAATAAAGCAACTGGTGTTACTTTTCACAAGTAAGTTTGTTTTATTTAATTCCGATTATCCAAAACAACACGTAATAAATACATAAATTTACCGCGCATTATTTTTACTATAAGTGTTGCCAGTAAAAACTATTTTGATTTTCCCTACATTGTTGGGAAATTAGTGAATGAAAAAGCGAATGATGAACGTATGTATGTACCTATAAGGCAAACGTAAGTAAATCAGTAATTTATGTGATCATACTGAGTCATTATAAAATAGTTAGAAGTAGGTATAATGATTTCTTACTAAGCCGTATGTTCGTGATTATTTCAAAAACCAATGAACCGATTTTGATAATTTTTTCACTATAGTAATTTACAAACATTCAGAAAGATATTAGTATACATATACATACCTAGTGATCATTCTTATGTATGAAGTTACTAACATAAACGTACCCATATGTAACTAATATTTTTGCTTGGTTCAAAAATTTTCAAAATATCTTTAATGTACAGAATTGGACCAGTTACAGTTTTATTATTAGTACTAAATGATGCCCACGGCTTCGCCCGTGTGGATTTAGGTTTTTAAAAATCCCGTGGGAACTTTTGATTTTCCAGAACAAAAAGTAGCCTATCTGTAGTAACTCATCCTGAAAACGGAAAAATTCCGTGGGATCCCTATGATTTCGGAATGCAATTCCTTACAGCATCAGGGTTGAGGAGTTGGATATGTACATACTCGAGTTCATTCAACGATAAAGTCTTTAATTGGTACCCCCAATATCAATATAAATAACCGACAGTTCCTAAATCCCATTAGTTTTGGGGATCAGGTCCCCTACAGCATCAGGATTGAGGAGTTGGAATTCAAATGTTGTATAGGACATTGTCGCAATATTTTTCTATCGATTAAAAAAGAAATTACGCAAATCGGTTCAGAAATCTCGGAGATATCGGTGTACATAGGTAGAAAAACACAACTCCTCCTTTTTTGAAAGTCGGTTAAAAAAGTAGCCTATGTTGCTCCCTGGTTAATTCTCTACTTGTATGTGAAAGTCCCGTCAAAATCGGTTCAGCCGTTCCGAAGATTAGCCCGTTCAAACAGACAGACAGACAGACAAAAATTTTAAAAACGTATGATTCGGTTATGGTACCGTTCAAATAACCATATGAGCTTAATATGAGGTAGTTATTTCGAAATTACAGACAGACACTTCAATTTTATTTATTAGTATATATATAGTAAGTATAGTATAGATAGATAGATGAAAGATTTAAATAAAGTTATTTACGTTCACGCATTTAAATATTTTTTTCCTATTAATAATCCTTATTTAATTCTATATGGTTTATATTGAAAATTTTAATAAATCTAATATAATTATTAAATCTCATAAACTCAAATATTTTTTTGGGGGAAATCGTTCTTTTGTGGGAAATTATTCCTGATACTGGTAACTCTAATCGTTTGTCTAATTGCAATGTCTTGTCCTTTTCTAACGTAATTAGTTTGAGGGCAGAAGAAACGAGACAAATATAGTTTACTCAAAGTTTACTTGGCGTATTTGTCAGTTTCAAAGCTACGTCTTTGAAACTCAAAAGTGGTTACGTTTTTCTGAAAACAGTTTATATGACGCTTCTACCACAGAGTACCTACAGAGGGGAAGCTTCTACAAGCGGCCCGCTGTAAGTACACTCACACATATGCGCATTGTTTGTCACCAACTGTACCGGTTAGTTGAACGAGCGTGCGTCCGTGAACCGTTGGTGAGTGTGTTTGTGTGAGTATACCTACAGCGGACCACTTGTGGAAGCTTCCCCTCTGTAGATTTACTACTCGTGTGCTTCTACTCTTTATTTATTACACCTCACTGAAAAAAGTTGTCCCTTGCAAAAAGTCGTTGTCCGGCCACTTTGATGCTAATTTGATCAAAGTTTATGACTAAAACAAGCTATTGTCTGTGTTTACCAATATTGTTTAATATTTAATCTTTTATAATTGAATATGTTAATTCATTTTTAAGAGTTTTAAATACATAAAATACCTAAAAATAAGTCAGAGGAGGTACCTTTTAACATATGTCCCACTAACACCTTGTCAAGTTTAGAGCTAAAAATTATACCGTCCAATATATTATTTCATGAAGAATTTAACACTGGTAGTCAAGTATGATACTAATTTCAAATTAAAGCCATAAAACAATGATGTTATAGTACAATTTTATTTAAAAATTACAATTTATTTGCTGTCCCGTGAAATTGCGTATAGTGGAATTTCCGGTAACGCTACCGGCTTTTTGAGGCCTTCGAATAAAAATTCTACCATTTGCAACATATTTTCTGATTACTGACAACATTATTAGTCTATGGTAATCGCCATATTGTTTTTTACCAAAGCAGTCGGCAGCTAAACGCGAAAGGAGTGGTCACCTCGACTTGGTTCAAAAAATTTGTTCCGGCAACGAGACTGATTTTCTGTAGGTAAGGTTTGATTGCGCTTTTGTGTTTGTACGTTGTTAAAGATATTTGTTATTCTTTATTTGGAAAATAAAATTAAATCAGTCTAACCTTTGATTATTAATTTGTAATTTGATTTTGAAATCTTAAGGGGCTAAATACGTCACCGCCATTACGCTACCGTGAGCTAAAGTCGCGTGAAAAGAATTGAAAAGTGACGTAATGGAACAATAAAGGTGTTTTCACAGGGAGTTGAATGTAATGCGTCATCAAAACCAACATAAATATTTTTTTTCAAAGAAAAATGAACCGACTTCAAACGATTCGAACTAAAAAGTTTAAAATATTTTTTTAATTTAGCTTGAAGATTAAACTACCTAACTCAAATGATATATAATTTTTTGAAGTCGGCGCCAAATGACTTCAAATTCACTTCAAGAATGTATCCCCCGCTACCCGGACAGCCTCACCCTCAGCGATTATTATGGTTCACTTAAATGTGGTTTGGCGCCGACTCCAAAAAATTGTATATCATTTGAGTTAGGTAGTTTAATCGTCAAGCTAAATGAATAAAAAATTATTTCATGCTTTTTAGTCATTCGTTCTTCACTATATAGATTATTTATTTTAATAATAAAAAAAAAATACAAAAAAACCTTGATTTCAGGCTTTCCAACATACCGTTAACAGTTGCTCAGAAATCTAAATGGCACCGAGAAAAAATTTAAAATGACCCGGAAAAACATGAAACATTTAATAAGAAATAAATTATTTCAAAAATAATGGAAGGGCTCGTTTTCTCTTAGCTACTGCGGTTCTAGGATTTTCTCTTACTGACCCAATCAAATGAACCACCCTGTATATTTTTTTAAGTTTTATAATGTTATTTTATAAAAAGATACTATGTATATGTATAATAATTATTTAATTTACTTTTTAGATCAAGCCCCCACAGTTTCACCTGTAAAGATTTCTATCGGTTTGGTATAAAAAGATGTTAATTATTTCAGCGGATTTTGCTGCAGGTAGTAACAAACATACAAACATTCAAAAAAACTTCCCTCTTCATAATATTAGTATGATGATTAGCTACGTAAAATTATTTGATTTGTAATGCTATTTTAGTTGTCTTTTTTGACGAATTATGAACGATACTTTATGTTTCCTAAACGCGATTTTGTTTTCCACTATACGTCACTGTCCCGTTTTTGATAAGACCTATTTTTAGAGAAATTGTTATAAATTCAGAGATATTTAAATGTTTTTAATGTTTAGAAATGTTATTTAATATTTAGTTATTTGTCACAAGTAAATATTAAAAGAATTTTATGAAAATAGTCGATGTTATAACAATATTCATAAGTACAAAATGTCCAAAAGTAGCGTTGAGGGATATATTTGTTAAAAACTCTTTTGAATTTTATATTATAATGTTTAAGTTTAATCATTTTTAGAAGGCTGATTTTGTTAATTTTTCTATATTTAAGGTCTGTGCCTTCGGCTTGACCTTTCGGAGATTACCCTATCATTCCTTTCATCCACGTGTGTCGCTAACCCTATCCAATGTGTGCCTGTGAGAGCCCTAACATCGTGACGCGCGGGACACCCCCCCTCTCTACCCCGCGTAGAGGGGTAAGCCGGCGGGGCGCCACGCGGCGCTTCCTCAGTACGCTTTCATTACCCGAGTAAGACACTGTGTTGCTTGCTGCTCCTAACGTTGTGTAACGTTCGTTTGTGTGAATTTATTTATTCTATAATATAATAGTGTTACATTGGATGGAACTGTACTGCGAGCGGTGAGTTCTTAAATTTTTTATTTTATTTTGTGTCTGTGAGAGTCTTGGGTGATATTAATATATCATTTTATGAATGTAATAAATTTCGATAATTAAATCCATATTTTGGTTTTTAATTAGATTATAAAATTTTCAGTTTTATTTAAAACGTGAATGTGTTTTTCTTTTTTCTCTCTCCTTTATTAGCAGCATGGCCTGGTTAAGGACATTATCTGGCAGTGAACTGACTGTTCTTAACTTTAATCACAGCTCCTAAGCTTTCTATTAAGCATTTAAATATTTTAGTCTTTTACAAAAGACGAGGTGACGGCTTCATTGTTGGCTCGCACATAACATGCAGCCATTGTTCTTGAACGTTGCTGTCCCGAAGGCTTAGCAACCGCAACCCTCGGGACGGCTCGGGAGTCGCACCCGTCGGGACGGCTCGGGAGTCGCACCCGTCGGGACGGCTCGGGAGTCGCACCCGTCGGGACGGCTCGGGAGTCGCACCCGTCGGGACGGCTCGGGAGCCGCAGCCGTAGGAACGGCTCGGGATCCGCAGCCGTCAAGACGGCTCGGGAGCGGCAGCCGTCCCAGTGGCTGCGAACCGCAGCCGACCTATAACTTATAAGTTACAGACGCACCCATCAGTATCTATTCCTTAATGGAGTTGGCTCACCTACGGTGACCGTCTGACTTGAAAACCACGTTTTCGCACGTGTTTATAGATTTATTTTTATACTGCTTCAGATGGCGGTGGCTGCGAGTTTCATCTCTCTCAGCGAGCTTCTCAAAGAGTCAGCAGAATCGGAAGATGAAGATGTTATTTTGGAGAGGCTAAAGCTTTTGGCGCAGGAGCATCTTCCGGAGGGATGGCCTGAATGGAAGATTCTTAATATAACTAAAGAATCAATATTTGGGGATGAGATAGACCCGCAAACTCTAAATAAACTAAGATTTGCCTTACCGACACTGGGGGTGATAAGGGCCTTCGATCCAACGGCCACTTATCTGTCCGAAAAAAGTTCAAAGAAAATTAAATTGCAGCTGTTAGAGTGGCCTTTTACAAGAGCTTTAATTTATAGCCCTCCAGCAATAAGCAATAGAATAAGAGGTTCGGCTGCGCAGACAGAGATATTTAATATGGCAATTGCACATCTTAAACCTCTCTTGATATCGAGAAAAGATGCTAATAGGGCCCTCAACCCTAATCTAGATTCGGATGAAAGAAGTTCCAGAGGTTCGTGCTGGTCGACGGGTCTTAAACGTTCATCACAGGTTTTAACAGATACTTCATGCGATGCTCACCCTCAGAAAAGATCGAAGATTGAAGAGTTAGAAGATAAAATGAACAATATGTTCGCAAAACTCTGTAGTAAGATTGATAGTCTATCATCAGAGAAGGTAGCTAAGCAAAAGCCCCAACAGGAACTTTTGGAGGATTTTAACCTCACAGATGAAGAAGATGAATGGGAAGATGATGAAGTCTCTGAGGGAGACGAAGTGTCCCTGCCGTCTTCGTGGAAGCCTCCTAATTTGGACATAACAGAAGAGTTGGATTTCTTGCCGGTGGTGAAGGAAGCGGAGCCAACTATTCCAGAGCCGCTACCAGGCATAAAGGCAGAGGGGATCACCTGTCAAAAATTTGGCACAGAATCTTGGAACAAGATTCGTTACAAAGAAGTCGAAAAACGACTTCGAGCAGCCCCAGTATTCTCAGCTTTAAAAGTTAATAATCAGCTAGGGGGACTGCTTAGTAAGTCATTTAATGAAAATGTTCTGGCAAGAGTTGATGATACTCTGGGCGCAATTTGTCATGGCCTTCTTCGTCAGAGAAAGTCCTTGTCTGAGGAGTTAAAGAAAATAGTCGCCAAATATCCGGAACTGGAGTCGGATTTCAAAAGTGCTTTTTCAGGTGCATCGTCATCATTCAAGGTTATTTCAGATGACCTATTACATTTTGTCTGTGCTCATAGAGCCGAAATCATCGAGTTCCGTCGAAAGATTTTTAGGCCAAAAGCTGAACATCAATCGGCTAAACTTCACCAGATTCCTCCTTCTGCAACTCATTTATTTGAAGAAGAAAAATTTGCAGAGTTTCTTAAAGAACAGGGGGGTTTTTATCGTGTGTTCCCATCCAGAACAGGGAAGACTTTCTTAAAGGCTTCGTCGCGTAAGCCAGCACTGTTTCAAAAAGAAAGACCACAGGGAGTTAGACAGGGGCAAGTTCATCAATCAGAAAAACTGAAGGTATGGAGATCGCGTCCTTCCGTAGCTACAGCCCCGCGAAAGCGGTATGAAGAAGCATCAGCTTCGGCAAAAAAGACAGGCAATAAAGGGCACCACTACTCAAAGAACCGTCGTTTTTGACTCGGAATTCCAAGGAGGTCAGCTCAGACGCTTCATCTCCAAGTGGAGGAATCTAAATGCACCTCCTTGGTTAATAAACACAGTGGGCGGCTATACCATTCCATTCTCAGTAAAACCTCCGGCCGTGCCCTTCTCCAGCAGGACCCTAATGGCGTTTTCTACGCAAGAGTCGAGGGTAATGTCGATGGAGATAGAAAAACTGATCTCGGAGGGGGTGGTGGAGCCTTCCAAGGAAAAGTCAGGGTTCCTGTCAAAGATATTTTTGATTCCGAAAGAAAACGGAAAAATCCGGCAGATATTCAACCTCAAACAGTTAAATCAGTACCTTCAGCCAAAGAAATTCAGATTAGTAAATCAAAACAAGGTTCCAAACTTTCTGCAGGATGGAGACTTCATGGGAAAATTGGATATCTGCCAAGCATATTTCCACATCCCGATAAAGGAAAGCCATCGAAAGTTCTTGTCTTTCGCGTACCAAGGACGTCTATTTCAGATGACGTGCCTTCCGTTCGGTCTGTCAAGTGCACCTCTGGCATTCGCAAGGATCAGCAACTGGCTAGCAGGACAACTAAGATCGAAAGGTATAAGGGTCCTAGTCTATCTCGACGATTTTTTGTTTGCCCATCAGGATCATCGGATTCTAGAATATCAAATGGCCTACGCAGTTCATTTTCTTCAAGACTTGGGTTGGTCAATAAATATAGAGAAGTGTATTCTACATCCGACTCAAAAAATAGAATTTCTAGGAATAGAATGGGATACTCTGAACAACATAAAAAGCTTACCGGAGAAGAAGATCAATCGACTCAAAAAGGATCTGCGGAGAGTGCTCGAACATCGTTATTGGACTTGGCAAGAGGGAACGGCTCTAATTGGAAGACTTGTTTTTGCATCAACGGTCACACCACTAGGTCGTCTTTTTACTCGTCACCTCCAGAGAGCAAGTCGCCTTCTACCGGAAAACGAACCAAGGAAGAAAATAGTTTTACCACTCGAAGCCCTCCAGAACTGCGAATGGTGGTTCGAAAATGTGTCAGAAACAGGAAAGATGTTTCTAGCCGACGCGACAGTATTTTTGACGACAGATGCGTCCGACTTAGGTTGGGGGATACAGATAAACGAGGAAGTTCAGTCAGGAGTCTGGTCCTCGGCGCAAACCAATTGGCATATAAATCAAAAGGAACTCTTCACGGTCCTTATTGCGATAGAGAAGAACGAAAAAGTTCTCGCGGGGAAGACGATCATGGTCCAGTCAGACAACAGAACAGTAATTGCTTATCTACGAAACCAAGGCGGAACGAGATCAATAAACCTACTGAAGCTGACAACGAAGATTCTCGTACGGGCAAACTCTCTTCAGATTCACCTATTGCCCTTTTTCATCCCAGGAAAATACAATACGCTGGCCGACTGTCTTTCGCGGAACAAGAGCCCACCCGACTGGCATCTGGACCGGTATATAACGAACATAATATTTTCAAGGTGGGGAATTCCACAGATAGACCTATTTGCAACATTTCAATCGAAAGTGGTTCCCAGGTATGTGTCGATAGATGCGAGAGACAAGAGGGCTGCATTCATCAATGCATTCAGCAGGGAGTGGAAGGTAGATTTGGCTTGGGTGTTTCCGCCTCCACCTTTAATACCGAAAGTTCTTCAACATCTGAACAAATCAACCGGAATATTTCTATTAGTAGTCCCTCGTTGGGAGAATGTGTTTTGGAGGGCAGACCTAAGGAATCGGGCGATAGAGGCCCCGTTCATAATTCACAACTTAGATCAACACCTTCTCGACCTTTCCATAAACTTACCCCCGATGAACGTAAAAGACCTTCATTTGGAGGTCTGGAAGGTACGGGGTGGGCTAAGCTAGTATCAGATTTACCATCGGAAGATGTTGTCCTTCTTCAGTCAGCGTGGCGTGGCTCGACGTGGAATACGTACAGGTCTGCCTGGAAAAAATGGCTCTCATGGTGCGAGAAGAATAAAACGGAACCGGACAGACCCCGTCCTCAACAAGTAGCGTCCTTCTTGGGATACCTGCATAGGGTTAAAAAACTAGCATTTTCTACGATTTTGGTTCACAAGTCAGTTATTTCGGCTTTATCGAATCCGGAACGCGAAGATAGCATTTCTTCACACCCCATTGTAAGGTCGATGTTGAAGGCAATAAGTGTGAGGAAGGAGATCGCTCATGCGCCGAAGTCAAATATTTGGGATATCCGAGACATGTTAGAATGGCTGAAGTTACACCCTCCTGAACCTTCAAGTATTTTTCAGATATCACGTCATACGGCACTTCTTCTACTACTGGCTTCAGGGAGAAGAATCCATGATCTGACATTATTGAGTATCGACAAAGATCATTTTTCCGAAGACGAATCTTCGATGATATTTTGGCCGTTGTTCGGATCTAAAACAGATAATGCGAAATGTCGGCAATCTGGATGGAGATTAAAGGGCACGGATGACGCCACTTATGATATAATTAAATGGGTGCGTTGTTTGATTAGAGTTAGCGCCAGTAGGAGAGCATGTCGACCGGACTTGTTTAACCTATTTATTACGACTCGTGGGGTAGTAAAAGCGGCATCGCGCACTATAATAGCGGGTTGGCTTAGAACTCCGTTCGCTGATCTTGGCATTGAAACTGGCCCTGGTTCAATTAGATCAGCAGTGGCATCATTTAATTTTGAAAACAATGTGCCTTTAGATGAAATATTATCAAGAGGGAATTGGCGAGGTTCTACAAATTTTTTTAAGCATTATTGTAAAACAGTTGTTCGTTCTGGCACTATAAATGAAACAAACTCCGTTATGGATTCCTTTAAGGCGACTTGATTCTTTAGATGTGTCGAAAATAAATATTATCGGTAATAAGGGCGTGGGCCAATGGTGTGTGATTTTGGTTTGTTTTGTTTGTTATTTTAAATTTCATAGTCTGAAGGTCAAAGACTTGCCATTCTTTTTACTTGGTTTAAGAATTTTATGTTAATTTTAATACAATTTGTGATAAATCGAGCATAAGAATTTTATTCATTATACCTATATTACATCCTAATAGGGTCACAGTACGCTGTTGTTGCCGGCAGTAATTAAACACTTCTCCGAAAGGTCAAGCCGAAGGCACAGACCTTAAATATCAACCGTTTTCCACCCCGAAGGGAAGAAAACGAGTATTTCAGGTCTTGCCGAGGCTTGACCTGAGTGAGGCCTTGCCGTCAATCGGAGTAGGTACTGAGGAAGCGCCGCGTGGCGCCCCGCCGGCTTACCCCTCTACGCGGGGTAGAGAGGGGGGGTGTCCCGCGCGTCACGATGTTAGGGCTCTCACAGGCACACATTGGATAGGGTTAGCGACACACGTGGATGAAAGGAATGATAGGGTAATCTCCGAAAGGTCAAGCCTCGGCAAGACCTGAAATACTCGTTTTCTTCCCTTCGGGGTGGAAAACGGTTGATATTAAAAACAATTAATGTATTATCTTGTTTTATTTTCCTGAAAATCGAGTTCAAAGTCAGTAACGTAATGGAACTTCAATTGGGTAGTATCAAAATACAAATGATAATATTTCCAAATATTACAATTATTTTTCGTAAAATTTACTATTTTGACATACTTTATACTATATATTTACAATATAATTACATTTTAAGGCAATACAAAATTTTTATTTATGTGGAATTCCTACTACGCTACGGACAACTTTTTTGAAAAATGCCCTAATACGTTACGTGTAATCTGTTAATCTGTTGGTAACGTGTTGAGGTAGAAGACTTGAGTAACATCATAGTTGAATCAGGTATTTTTGAAACCACACAAGTCCACTTTTTGGTGAAATTGAGCTAATAGTATTTTTATGCTGGCAATCCTGGCATACACCTTTGACTAAATTGAAACAACAAAGTCCTTTTCCTTCCACGTGTTTTAGTAAGCTGAAGCTTTAGAAATATTTTTGTAACAACACAAGTCCTGGACTTATGTTGTTTCTATAATTTCTTAACTGGTAACATTACTCCTATATTGACTCCTATCCAACTCCTATCTGTCATTTAGGCTGGCAAAAGATGCTTCATGGATGCTTCTGTGCCTGATAAACCTATGGAAAAAGCATATCCATTGGGAAAAATACCAATAAATATAAAAAAATGGATGATTTAAAGAAAATTGAAAATACTTACCCCCTGAAGAAGATATAAAAGAATTTTATCAGGAAATATACATGTGGCCAACATCACAAAATAATGATGAGGAGGAAGTAGTTGAGTACATTATTAAGTAGCCTAATTACATTATTTTTCCAATAAAAGACAAGAGATCCTAAATTGTATGTTTTATTTTCAGAGAAATTCTTGTAACAACATAAGTCCATCACATATAACTATTGTTTTTTCAAAAACCTGTAATTTTTTTAGTATTCAATTTTTTTGAGAACATAATGTACCTATACTTGTGCATATTTTATATTGTCTGAACAAAACTATTATGTTTCCTTTGTTTTTTTGTCAGGATTCAGTTTTTTATCTCTCCTGAAAAATTTGATGTCATGGAATTGTGTGGTTACAAAAATACCTGATTCAGTTATAACTCACGCTGGTCAGGCTGTGGCCATACAAAATGAGATCATTCTTGTGATTCAAAGCGCCGCACCGAAGGTCAAACTAAAGAATACAAATAAATTTAATAAGTACATATTTTATTTTCATAAATAACGCAAGTAAAATAAAACAACTCAAATAAAATTTTATTTAATTCAAGTACAATAATAATTAATTTAGTAATCAACTAGAATAAATAATTAATTATCTTATAGTCTGTGACATGTGGAGGGGTGTCAGCATAAGTTCGAACGCCGCATTTTTCAAGTTAGCTCCACGCAGGTTGGCTTCGTGGAGATCACTGCCTGATAAGTCGCAACACTGGAATAAAAAAAAGAAATTCAGAATCATTTATTTAGGTTATTATTGATTGAAGAAATTTCACTATCATCATTGTGATTTTTCACACTGATTGCTAAAAAAAGTGAGAGAGTAAAGGATCCAGAACAGAAGTAATGCGAATTATTATAAATTGTATTGGGAAAAGTCAAATTTAGTTCCCATTACCTTGAGTGGTTTATTTTATTTATTTTAGTATCCAGGTGCTGCAAAAGTGCCAGAGAGGGACTTGTGCAGCACCTGGATAGGCTTAAACCTAAGAGAGAGTGAGATAGAATACAAGTCGGTTTCCATGACGCTCCGCTTCCGCTCTCTGCCTACGTCCCGTTTTTGAACCCAAGTTTTATTTCAAAAACATAAACAAGGTTTAATGTTTAATACGATGAACATAAGTAATACTCCCCTTTCCCCTCCAATTAAGTGTTTCCACTTAATTGTGCTAGGAGTGGGTACGACAATAGTGTAACGGGTGCAGTTTGAACCTTACGGTTTTTGAACCGCGCCCGATGACCGTTACGCTATTGAGGCTCAGTCATTCATTAAATAATAAATAATAAACAGATTAATACATAATAGTATATACCTCTAAATCGGCGCCAGCCAACACAGCCGATCTGAGATCACAATTCTGAAGGTTGGCATTCTTCAATGTTGCCACCCGCAAATTAACGCCCGCCATGTTGCTACCTTCCAAGTTTGCACCTGAAAATTTTACATTAAACATTTACTGTACAAGAATCTACAAGAAGGTTCTACAAGAATCAGAGAAAATATGACGAACACTCGCAGATTCAATTCGATTTTTAAAGAATAACAAAACTCAATAACAACAAAAACTATAACAAGAACGTTTGCACATTTGTATTATAAATGCAATATAAAAAAAAAGGAAGCATGTCGAAACATTCTGACATTTTTTGCGTGTCGTACACAAATGTGCGAGTGAGAGGACATGATGAGTGCCAACATTTCAGGTGAGTTTCTTTATTGTCACTGGTCTCTGGTAACTCTTTCCACTGTCTAAAGTCAGTTGTTTTTCGGAAAAAATCAGACTACACTGTCGGTTGTCGGTATGAGCTGTTTTTTATTAGTTTTGATTTTTGTACCTTTCAAATTAACCCCCTCCATGACAGCCCGAGAACCCGCAGGGTCCTCCATGTTGCACCCTTTCAATAGAGCACCTGAAAACATAAAAGAAAATCTTTATGGAATATTTCAAAATGATTATTTTTTCAAAACCAATGAACCGATTTTGATTATATTTTCACTATCGTAATCTACATACTCTCAGAAAGGTTTTAGTATATAACACACTGTGTTATCTATAATATAACCGCATACATAAATGTACTGCATACACATAATATTGTCACTAATATTTTTGATTGGTACACAGATTTCTCTGAGATTGCATGACCGATTTGCATAATTCTTCGATAAATTGAAGCCGGTTTTGTTTTTTCTGAAATACAACTTGTATGTTAAAGTCCTATAGATACGAATTTAGATAAAAACTAAGTACACATAATTATGTACATATCAAATCTTTAATTTTTAGTTTTATTTACCTTCCATATTAGAACACAGAGCCTTGACGCCCAACAACTGTGCTCCTTCCAAGTTGGCGTGTGACAAATCAGCTCTTTCCAAACAGCAGTGTGACAGATTTGCACCGCTCAGATTGCATCGAGCTAAACATGCGTACTGGAAAATATATAAAGAAAAAATAAGTTTTTAATAAATAAGTAAGACTAGCCAACTATACAGGAGAAATTTAATGCAGATGTGTGTAGACAGAACAAGTATAAATTTTAAATTTAAAAAACCCCCGACATTCGTCATTTAGTGTCGGCGGCCATCTTGGATTCGCATAGTGCTATTCTACTAGTCAAGCCCTTTCATTTGATACCCATATTAAGGGAGTTGTGAAAAAATATGTAATCCGCCATTTTGTAGCGGCTGCCATATTGGGTCGATTTTCATCAAACATAGCTAACAACACTCTCGACTAATTCATCTTTTAAACAAAAAACGCATTCAAATCGGTCCACCCGTTTGAACAGGGGAACAGACAGACACACACACGCACGCAACGCACGCACACGCGCACGCATGCACACACACACATACACACACACACAGACACGTGAAACTTATAACACCCCGTCGTTTTTGCGGCGGGGGTTAAAAAAGGGTAGAGGAAGACCAAAGAAAATATGAAAGAGATGATGGCATGTGTGTGAAAGAGGGAGAGATTCTACAACAATATCACTACACATTATAGAACAAAGTTCCCTACAGTGTCTGTCAGTCTGTTCACGATAAATTCAAAAGCTATTGAATGGATTTTCATGCAGTTTTCACAAGTAGACCGAGTGATTCATGAGGAAGATTTAGATGTACAATTTTATAAGGTTCTGTGTAAATCAGTTGAAAATAATATGACAATTATTGAAAACTAGAAGATGCCCACGGCTTCGCCCGTGTGGATTTAGGTTTTTAAAAATCCCGTGGGAACTTTTGATTTTCCAGAACAAAAAGTAGCTTATCTGTAGAAACCCGTCGTCAAAACGAAAAAATCCTGTGGGATCCCCACGATTTCGGAATACAATTCCTTACAGCATCAGGGTTGAGGAGTTGGATATGTACCTACTCGAGTTCATTCAACGATAAAGTCTTTAATTGGTACCCCCAATATCAATTTAAATAACCGAAAGTTTCTCAAACCCATTAGTTTTGGGGATTAGGTCCCCTACAGCATCAGGATTGAGGAGTTGGAATCCAAATTTTTTACAGAACAGGGTCGCATTGTTTCTCTATCGATTAAAAAAAAAATTACGCAAATCGGTTCAGAAATCTCGGAGATATCGGTGTACATATGTAGAAAAACACAACTCCTCCTTTTTTGAAAGTCGGTTAAAAAAGTAGCCTATGTTACTCCCTGGTTAATTCTCTACTTGTATGTGAAGGTCCCGTCAAAATCGGTTCAGCCGTTCCGAAGATTAGCCCGTTCAAACAGACAGACAGACAGACAGACAGACAGACAGACAGACAGACAAAAATTTTAAAAACGTGTGATTCGGTTATGGTAGCGTTAAAATAACCATATGAGCTTAATATGAGGTAGTTATTTCGATATTACAGACAGACACTTCAATTTTATTTATTAGTATAGATGTTAAGGTGCATGTGCTGACAGTGACTTTCATACATTTTTCTTTTTGATTATTCTTGAAATGTATACATTTTTCTTTAAATTTAATTTGTTTTATAATTTCTTTATGGGTTTCTATGCGCGGAATTTTCATGTCAAGCAAATATTTACATTATATACATTATAAAAACGGCATTCAAAAAGTGGCAAATTTACGCATGTGTGAGTATGTTTTTTAGCGCCATCTATCATTATAGTTTAAAAGTACTTCACAATTATAGAGTATGAGGTTCATATCTAAGCACGAGGATACAGAGTTGCCATTTTCACGGAACGGTGACTCTCCTAATATTTTAAAATTTTATTATGGCAACCCATCGCCAAAACTATCAAACGTGAATGAACTTTCCACTTCTTTTCGAAATCGTTAGAAGAAAAATCGTAAGTATACGGTATACCTACTACTAAGTAGGTATAGGTACTAGTTACTACCAAACAAAATAATACCTATTCGTCTCTGAGCTTCGTGCGAGAGCGAACTCGCGCGGGTTCGTGCTAGCTCCGTCCCTTTCTGTCCGCTCACTGATACCTACCTAAAATATGCTATTGCGACGCGTCTTGCGGTTACATTCAGAGGCGATTATTTGTTTGGCGATACCTATTATACCTACCCATTATGGGTCTAATCAATACAAACTAACGTAAAATTATTAGGTTTTTGTTAGATAGGTTGTTACCTACATCAACTTGAATTTATTTGTAATTATATACCTACCTATAAGTATAACATGAAATGTCCAGTCATCATGTTTCTTTTTATAATTTACCTACCTATTGTCCTTTTCCGCGGCTTTACCGTTTTTAAAAATCCTATACCTATATCTATACTAATAAATAAAATTGAAGTGTCTGTCTGTAATTTCCAAATAACTACCTCATAATAAGCTCATATGGTTATTTAAACGGTACCATAACCGAATCACACATTTTTAAAATTTTTGTCTGTCTGTCTGTCTGTCTATCTGTTTGAACGGGCTAATCTTCGGAACGGCTGAACCGATTTTGACGGGAATTTCAGATACAAGTAGAGAATTAACCAGGTAGTAACATAGGCTACTTTTTAACCGAATTTCACAAAAGGAGGAGTTGTGTTTTTCTACATATGTACACCGATATCTCCGAGATTTCTGAACCGATTTGCGTAATTTTTTTTTTAATCGATAAAGAAACATTGCGACACTGCCCTACAAAAAAATTAGATTCCAACTTCTCAATCCTGATGCTGTAGGGGACCTGATCCCCAAACCTAATGGGATTTAGGAACTGTCGGTTATTTAAATTGATATTGGGGGTACCAATTAAAGACTATCGTTGAATGAACTTGAGTAGGTACATATCCAACTCCTCAACCCTGATGCTGTAAGGAATTGCATTCCGAAATCGTAAGGATCCCACGGAATTTTTCCGTTTTGGGGACGGGTTACTACAGATAAGCTACTTTTTGTTCTGGAAAATCAAAAGTTCCCACGGGATTTTTAAAAACCTAAATCCACACGGGCGAAGCCGTGGGCATCATCTACTTAGTACCTAATTATAATGAAAATTAGGTAACCTTCAGTCTTCTACTTATACCTACCTAGTAGGTACCTATCTACCGTGAGGAGCGTCGTCGCTCCGTTGCAACGTGAAGGACAAACAAACAAACACACTTTCTCATTTACAACGTTAGTTTTACTTTGCGCAAAAACCGAAACACGTGTCATATATTTTTACATTTGGAATAGTTATAAAATACAAATACAAAATTCGAAAACATAATTGTAAACTTACAAAGTTGTGTTGCGTCATTGTTCTCAAAAAAAAAAAAAATAATGGTCACCCCAACTCGCAAGCCATCGTCACCTCGACTCGCGAGTTGAATGACCGCGCGCTGTATGCCGATCGTCAGCTGATGCGCGTTTCAACCACTGTGCCTAAGCTTTTTTGGACAAAATTATAACACAATATTCTAGTTAGACAGTTGAAGTTTTCACAGATGATGTAGGTACCTATTTCTGTTGCCGCTGTAACAACAAAAACCATAATAAATTTTCAAGGGTCTGCCATACAAAAAACGTGATTTTTTTGCCGTTTGTATAGAAAATGGTACGGAACCCTTCGTGCGCGAATCCGACTCGCACTTAGCCGGTTTTATTTGAAGCAGGTAGATAGATAGTTAGGTACTTACTTACCTACCTAGTACCTACCTATTGTTTCATTTATAGGTACATATTTTTATCGAAGTTTATAGGTAGGTACCTAATAATTTAATTTATTTACTAATACCTAGGTAGGTACCTACCTACTTTTTGTGCATTTTGTGATAAAAACAGTCCATCCCCTCGCAGCCGGTTGGCGAGCTAAAAAGAAAGATCGTGCTGGTTGAAGAAAGTAGGAGTCATGTTTTAGAATAAGTACCTACCTACCCAAGTGATGTTAGACAAGATCAAGAAACAAAGTTTTTATCACCGCGCCGCGCCACTCGGTACCTAATAATTTGCAAATCAAAGACGCCGCCGCGCCGCCCGCGCGGCCGCCTATAATAAAACCTACCTAGTAGCACAGCTAGTAGGTATACTAATAGACTCGAATTAGTAGTGAAACATTATTCAAGTTAGTTACTTATTTTGGAAAAATGATTTCAAATGATTTATAAAGTCGAATAGTTTGAATGGAATTCATAGTCGCGCATCGCTTATATTATCCGAAGTGGCTGAAGCGGCCTCTATAGTCCGGGAGGTAGCGGCACTTTCCGATCATTTCTTCCTGTTTTATTTTTGACTAGCGGTCCGCCTACCCTAGCCGCCTCTTCAGCTTTATAATATTACTAGCTTTTGCCCGCGGCTTCGCCCGCGTGAATTTTGGTTTTTCACAAATCCTGAGGGAATCGTGGATTTCTGGTTCCCGTTCCCGCTTCCTTTTCCAACCTTTATACTTACTTTCAAGGTTTGTTATATTGATCTACCTATAGCTGTAGATTTGGGTTTTTTCAAAATCCCGTGGGAACTATGGATTTTTCCAGGATAAAAAGGCGAGGGCGATGCGATCGTTACTTAGTTTCCAGTTTTAGCTGCCAGAGGGCGCTGTGATCACTTCAAGTTAGGCCGCCAGAGGGCGCTGCGATCGTTTTTAGTTTCCAGTTTTGGCCGCAAGAGGGCACTGCAATTGTTTTTTTTAGTTTCCAGTTTTGGCTGCTAGAGGGTGCTGCTATTGCTTCGAGTTTCTGGCTTAGGCCACCAGAGGGCGTTGCGATAGGTTTTTTAATTTCCAGTTTTGGCTGCAAGAGGGCGCTGCAATCGTTTTTTAGTTTCCAGTTTTAGCTGCTAGAGGGCGCTGCTATTGCTCTAAGTTTCCGTCTTAGGCCACAAGAGGGCGCTGCGATCGTTTTTAGTATCTAGTTTTGGTCGCAAGAGGGCGCTGCCATCGTTTTTAGTTTCCAGTTTTGGCTGCTAGAGGGCGCTGCTATTGCTTCAAGTTTCCGCTTAGGCCGCCAGAGGGCGCTGTGATCGCTTCAAGTTAGACCGCCAGAGGGCGCTGCAATCGTTTTTAGTTCCCATTAAAACTTTCATCCCCTATTTTACCACCCTTAAAAGCAGATTTTTCAAAATAAACCGATTTTCAGGTCTGTAACTTTAAAAACATAGGACTTTCATAAAAATTTTCATCCCCTATTTTACCACCCTTAAGGAGAGATTTTCCAGAATAACTTATAAAGGTTTTTATCATTTAAAAATTGTAATTTTATATCCTATTTTCATATCTGTAACTTCAAAAACATAACCTTCCAACCCCCATTTTACCCCCTTAGGGGAGGATTTTCGTGAAATATTTTCCAGGCTGATATCTAAGCCCTAGAATTAATCTACCTTCCAAATTTCAAGTTGATAATAGCAAAATTATAATTAAAACGTCCCATTAAAACTTTCATCCCCTATTTTACCACCCTTAAGGGAAGATTTTTCAAAATAAAATATACAGAGTTTTATTATTTAAAACTAATAATCTAAATGCCGATTTTCAGGTCTGTAACTTTAAAAACATAGGACTTTCATACAAACTTTCTACCCCCATTTTACCCCCTTAGGGGAGGATTTTAGGGATATTAAATAGCCTATAACCTGCCCCAAAAGTTTGACTACCGAATGCAAAAAGAATTTTTCAAATCCGATAGGTACTTCCAGAGATTAGCGCGTTCAAACAAACACAAACAAACAAACAAACTCTTCCGCTTTATTATATTAATATAATAATAATAATAATAATAATAATAATAATAATAATAATAATAATATATAATATATATAATATAATATAATATATAATATTATAAGTAATAAGTATAGATTATCTGTATCATGTACCTATCTCTAATACAGACGTCTTCCGTTGTACCATGGAGGAGGGTTGCGATTCCAACAGATTCCATTCAGAAAATTCATAAAAAAATCCCCTAGCTTCTGGCATGAAACTTGCTCAACTCGTTAATTTAAACTATTAAAATATGTAAAAAATATAGTCTTCCAGCTGAAATACCTACATAGTTGAGGAACAACTATGTACCTAGGTGGACCATCCATCAATATTTTTTTCAGTACATTTGAACATTTTTCGTCATAATGGATACTTTAAAACTTCGTGTAATTATGGAATATGAGTTCCGTCGTGGCACCAACGCGACACAAACGGCACGTGACATCAAAACCGTTTACGGAGAGAACTGTTATACAAACGAACGCACAACCCGTTATTGGTGTTCCCGTTTCCGTTCTGAAAATTTTGACTTACATGATTGCATTGGATCTTTATTACAAATTGCCCGGATACACTTTTACTGAATTAAAAAAATTCTATTCATTTCGGAAGCATTATCCCAAATTAAAACTCCGTACCGAATATTGGAAACAACATAGCCATGATATGCCGAAAGATCCGTGCTTCGGTCAGCAATTTTAGATATTCTACGTAAAGCAAAGACAAATTTATTGATTTTGTTGCACAAGTTGTCAATATTAGGACCTCAAGCACAAAATTCATCCAAAATCATACCCAAAAAACAAATCGTAGATATTCGTTCTATGTTTTCACCAGTACATGTCACCTTTAATATTTTTAAATGTCATTTTTCTGTTTCTTAATGCTTAAAATCATGTATTTAGTTTTTTAAGGTTTAAACATAAGTTATTACTTTTAAGCCATTCGTGGACGTCGTCTAGAGTTTTATTTATTTCAGAAGAGTTGTCATTATTTTTTACACATGGTAAAATAATAGAGACATCATCTGCAAACATAATGCATTTATGTTTAGTAGAATCGGGAAGGTCTGATGTAAATCAAAAATAGAAGTGGTTCAAGGACACTGCCCTGCGGCACACCAAATGAATTTATCTCTACCTCTGAACTAAATTTTGTTAGCGCATTTTTTCATTTAATTTTGATATTTCTACTAATTGCTTCCTATCTTTCAAATAACATTTTAACCAATCATAGCATAGCCCTCGTAATCCATAATGTTCGCATTTTTTCAATAATAAGTCATGTGAAACGTAGTCAACGTAGCCTTGGTCATAATGGATGATACGATTGGAATTGGAATGGATACGATTGGATTTAAATTTTTAAACGTGGGGATTCATTGATTTACTGGGATAAAAAGAAAGCTATCTCATTCATCATATTTTTAAATCTTTCTCATTTTAAAAGCTATCTCATTCTTCATACGTACCGTGCAAAAAACAAAAGACACACAAAAATCTAAAAAAAATAAAGCTTTGGCTTCAGTATCAACTATGGATACTGAAACCAAAACTGCCCTCCAAAAAATGTTTATTTCTTCAATGTACAGAATTGATTACAGTTTTATTATATACTAGCTTTTCCCCGCGGCTTCGCCCGCGTGAATTTCGGTTTTTCACAAATCCTGAGGGAATCGTGGATTTCTGGTTCCCGTTCCCGCTCCCTTTTCCAACCTTTATACTTACTTTCAAGGTAGTTTGCTATAGTGATCTACCTATAGCTGTAGATTTAGGTTTTTTCAAAATCCCGTGGGAACTTTCCAGGATAAAAAGTAGCTTATGTTTTAAGTCAGGGCATTATCTATCTCCATTCAAAATTTCAGCCAAATCTGTTCAGAAGTTGCGAGGTTATAGAGTAACAAACATCCAAACATCTCAGCCGCTGCAATCGCTTCAAGTTTTCGACTTGCCTAAGTCGAGGTTGCCTTGCTAGAGGGCGCTGCGATAGTTTTTTTTAATTTCTAATGATGGCTGCGAGGGCGATGCGATCATTACTTAGTTTCCAGTTTTAGCCGCCAAAGGACGCTGTGATCGCTTCGAGTTAGGCCGCCAGAGGGCGCTGCGATTGTTTTTATTTTCCAGTTTTGGCCGCAAGAGGGCGCTGCAATTGTTTTTTTAGTTTCCAGTTTTGGCTGCTAGAGGGTGCTGCTATTGCTTCAAGTTTCCGGCTTAGGCCGCCAGAGGGCGCTGTGATCGCTTCAAGTTAGGCCGCCAGAGGGCGCTGTGATCGTTTTAATTTCCAGTTTTGGCCGCAAGAGGGCGCTGTGATCATTTTTAGTTTCCAGTTTTAGCCGCAAGAGGGCGCTGCAATTGTTTTTTAGTTTCCAGTTTTGACCGCCAGAGGGCGCTGCAATTGTTTTTTTAGTTTCCAGTTTTAGCTGCCAGAGCGCGCTGCGATCGTTTTTAGTTTCTAGTTTTGGCCGAATTCGCGCCGATTTTACGCCGAAACGCAGATCGGTGGTGGCAGCGTCGAAAAAATGACGGCGGCGGCGCGGGTCGGCGCGGCGCACACGTGTAGTAGGTAGTATAATAATAGTGCTAAGTTTTCGGAAGCGGTCTCCTTATACCCTGTATCGATAAATCGTCCTTCAAATAAAGTAGGTATTACATTCACATCAAAATATTTCGTTTCCTCTTGGTCTATATCTATATTGCGATGATAATTTCGGTTTTGCGCGTGGCTTGTAAAATAAATCACGCCGCATGTAGGGTTGCCACCCGTACTACCCTTTTTTATCTTTTTTTCTGCGATCGAAGTTTTCTATCTTCGATCACAGAAAAAAAAGTTTTTTATTATATTATCGCGAAACTGAAGTGGCAATGGGCGGGGCAAATTTTTCGAAAAACTGATGGACGTTGGAGTTCCTTGGTACTTGAATGGCGACTAGTAAATGAAGCGTAGGTAGACCCTCCACTCGATGGACAGACGATCTCAAGCGAGCAACTTAAAACGAAATCTACGAGGGTTCCAAACGCGCCCTGGTCTGACAAGAGCCCACAACAAACTATTATTATATTCGAAGTTTATTTGACAAATATGTAACTTGATTTGACTAAAATTTAACAAATGAATAAACGGGGAAAAATAACGCAAACAAGCAACTAGACGAAATAAACGAATTAAAACGGAACTGTGTATCATTTCAACCAGGGACCTGACGGGGAATCTTTCTTTGTTATTCAATCACGCAATAACTGTTGAACCGATTTGGCTGAAAGTCGTAAAACTTTTTATCCCGGAAAAATCCATGGTACCCGCGGGATTCGTAAAACAATTGTAATATTATATAATTTTCCAGAACTACTGTATTTTCACAACTTTTGAAAAATAAATATTTTTTTTTAATAAAGTTTTCATGATATGGACAATTGTCCGTTTTCAGTAGGCATATTGCAGTAGCTTATATATAAGAAAAAATTGGAAAATTTTCCAATAAAAATTGGCAACCCTAGCCGCAAGAGTATATTTTATTCAAAAATTTTTCTCGGCGCATTATTAGCTCTGCAGGCTTATGTAGGTACCTAACATCTTAGTTCAACTAAGGTCCAACAGGCTTGACTAGGGGAAAAATCAATACATTATATTATATCGATAGATCGAGGCAATAGTTATCCTGCGACTAGGCGCGGGTGCGAGTAGCAACGTTTATCGATAGTCCAATATCGATAATCTATCTATAGACTACGAGACGAGCGCCATACCCGGCGGCGCGGCGCTTATAAAATAAATATAGGTATATCGATAAACAATCGCTTGTATATCGATAGTCCAATATCGATAATCTATCGAAAGTTTATGTATAGGCAACGCTACCCGCGCCATACCTGGCGCCTAAAAAACAAATATAGGTATATCGATAAACAATTGATTGTCTATCGATAGTCCAATATCGATAATCTATCGATAGTTTATGTATAGGCAACGCTACCTGCGCCATACCTGGCACCTAAAAATAAATGTAGGTATATCGATAAAAATCGATTGTCTATCGATAGTCAAATATCTATAGGCCACGCTATCCGCGCCATACCCGGCGTCTAAAAATAAATGTAGGTTTATCGATAAACTATCGATAGTCCAATATCGATAATCTATCGATAGCCGCACGTCACCCCTCGACCTGTCGCGCACTATAGATTGGTAGGTAGTATAGAGGTTTGACGACCTCCCTGGCGCGGGCGCACCGGTAAGTGCTGTGGTCTTATTAGAGGGAGGTCCCGGGTTCGATTCACGGCAGGGAGGAATTTTATATTTTATAATTTTCTCTAGTCTGGTTTGGTAGGAGGCTTCGGCCGCGGAGAGTTGCCACCCTACCAGCGATGCCGTGTCGCCAGCGATTAGCGTTCCTGTACGATGCCATGTAGAAACAAAAGGGTGCCATGTCTTCATGGGTTTAAAAAACACTGGCGTATACCTTCCAGGTTAGCCTGTTCATATCTTAGACTGCATCATCACTTACCACCATTTTCTACTCGTGTGATGTGAGATTGCAATCTGTAGGCTAACTTGTAACCGAATTAAATAAAAAAATACGAAGCTAGTCGAGAAACGTTTCAGTGCCATCTAGTTCAATTTTATAGTAAACAATTTGTAGTTTATATTGGAACCACTAAGCTTGGATAACAGCATTGATGTCAGTGTGTGCGTGAGTGTTGCGTCTTTACAGTAATTGATATGAAAGCTATATATTTTTGAATGTTTGATGAAATGGCTCCGTTTTAAAGTAAACTAATGATGTGATAAAATAATAGGCATTGTTATATGTTCTGTCGTATAATATTTTTAAAAACTGTACGTAGCAACTAGGCAAAAATTATAAAAACCTGTGAAACACCCTAATAGCGCCATCTAGCGGGAATTTGTCCGGAAGAGCTGCGTGTAATGGCCCTTAAGCTGAATGAAAACCTGTGCAAAGCCAGGGTGGGTCACTAGTAAGTACTATTATAAATCTAAAAAGGTCTGTTATTATTTTCATGGAAGTATGGATTATTAACTTATCAGCACCAATACCTTAAAGTTGATATGCCTCAAATCCAATCTATTTAAGTCGGCACCCGCCAGATTGACACCCTGGAACCTCAGCTCTGAAGTAGTGGGAGTCATAATGATCAGTCTAATGACATCCATTCTGTTGAGAGATTGGTTTCTACCACTTTGGCTTGTTGACTCCTCAATCAACTGCTGCAGCTGTGGTATCATGGAGTCTATACCTGGAAATAATATTAGATGTTGAAATATTTATGCTGGAAAATTATGTATGTAGTTTATTTTATAGTAATGAGGAGCTGGCGAACAAAAGGGCATATAATTAAATTTTACAGGAGAAAAAAACTATTACATCCAAATATTATATTCAAAGCTGTTAAGACTTGTTCAACAATTATAACATTGTTTTCTCCACTGTTTTGATATTGGCGGAATTATTGCGGACCAAAAGGCTGCAGTACAAAGAGCGTGCCATTGGTTCGACATCCCTGCTCTATGGTATACAACAAAGCTTTAAAGTAGTTACAACAAATGGATCTTCTCTTACCATAAAAAACAGCCTCCTCCAGAACTCCTTTAGGATTGACATGCTTATCCAGTATAACTTCGCCATGCCTCAAATAATTTAATATAGGCTCGAAATATTCCGGGCTCCTGTCTATTAAGTACGCGTCTGTCTTGTCTACTGCGCTGGGGTTCATCAGATACACGTTTTTATCATCGGCAAACATTCTCGCCAGCATCGATAGAGGCTCCTTAACCAATAGCGTAGATCGAGAGGTTGTAAAGTATTTACCACCAACGTTCAACGTGATCCAATCCGAAACAACGCCTTTCTTCTCAACGGATCCATTTTCTACACCATCCGAAACATGCAAACTTTCAAAGGAATTCTCTAATGTATCACAGCTTCTCGACACATTTCCACTTTCTAAACTTAAATAAATTTTCTCGTCGTCCCTAATTACTCTCGTGTCGTTTATTTCACAACCATTTGACGAATATAACTTAAGATTTTCCGCGTCTAAGTTGAAAGCTACGGCAATGGACTTCTTGAAATCTTTAAACGCGTCTTCCAGGGCCATAAGTTTTCCTTCATTTTCCGTTTTGTTTGTGTATATGAAAGCACGTTTCATTATGTTTAAGACGACAAAATGTTTAAATTAACAGCTTTTAAAGTATTATTATTATTTTTATTTTATAATGAAGAAAACTGCATTCTGCAATTTGTAAAACACCAAAAGACAGATTTGATTTTTATCATGCACATGATATGTACCTATTGGTCTGTGATTTTTCTTGTAAACACAGATGACAAAATCACCACAGAAGCAGAACACAACATAGAGATAGACTAATGGAGCAGCCATACCTACTTTAAAAACGTGTCAAAAATACACTCACACATGCTTAGATTAGGTATCATACATGCACAATCCGACCACATAAAATGGCGCCTGTTCATTGTGATGTCTGAAGTTGTGCGTGTGTGAGTGTTCATGTATACATTTTAGGGAGGCCATCTTTAGTGGTCAGTCGGCCTCAAACTGTTTTATTATTATGTCAAAAAAGTAATGTTGTCTCTTACACACTTATGAAAATTTTGATAAGCTTGAGCTATTTTCCGATCTACTATTTTCTATAGGACAATATGCCAACTCTATTTTATTATTATTATCTCTATGGAACACAATCACACGCCACGAAAAATATGATACAGATAACATTGAATAGAGTGCAGGGTTACCAACTTCTTAGAAAAATTACCCAATAATCCATAGAGATAATAATAATAAGTAGAGTAGGCATACCTACCTTAAAAACGTGCCAAAAATACACTCACACACGCACAATCCCCCAACCTAAAATGGCGCGTGTTCATTGTGATGTCTCAAGTTGTGCGTGTGTGAGTGTTCATGTATACATTTAGGGAGGCCATCTTAAGGGAAGTTGCAATAAAATTTCTGCCACGATCTGTTTTATTGTTATGTTTAAAAATGTAGTGTTGTCTCTTACACACTTATGAAAATTTTGATAAGCTTAAGCTATTTTCCGATCCACTATTTTCTATAGGACATTATGCCAAGTCCTCTTCTATAGGTTCATGCAATAATCACGCAACAAGCGTGACACTTTATAAGACGTTTGACGTTTATCTATGTAGGTATATCGATTGTGGATATATTATACTTTCTCTGTGGATTGATAACACACATCCACAGAGAAAGTATAATATGTATGTAGTTTAATAAAGTATTTATCATGTATTTATACATAATTTATAGATTAAAATAAAGACAGTTTACACACACCCAAAGTTAAAAACATCAAAATAAACATAACTTATTATTTTGCGTTGTGGATTTTGCTAATTTACACTCACAATAGGGTATTTGACAACATTGAAAATATACTATTGATTGTGGTCATCTTATCAGATAATAGCCTAAAAAAGACATATTTCACTCAATCAAACTAAACTATGTAATTTTACGCGATATTTTGCACGAAATAAAACATAATAATTTTTGAAATTTTATCAGGAACGTGAACGCTCTGGGATTATTTGTGACGTCAATTGATTGCACGTAACTTGGTTGTTATAATTGAAGTTTATCAAGTCAACCGAAACTAAACTTTATACTTGAAAGAATAAGATTGATATTAAAATGAGTAGGTATAACAATTTAAAACATTACGATACAGCAGTCGCCTTGCGTAGCGTCTCTGTCGCACGCACCGAGTTCCGAAAAGGAGCGAGCGAGAGAAGTGACTTGCATAGCGATTTGTGACGTCACGCGTATCATGTGATCAGAAATGTCGTTTTTGGCGTGGTTTTCAAAACTTAAACTTTATCATTGATTTAATTCTTAATACTGTAGATATTGCGAAAAATATCAATGTAGTGTGTTTTAATAAGTAATAAAGAATAATTTAAAACAATTTCCAAAAATTAGTCAAATACCCTATACAAGTGTTTCAAGAAAAGCACTATTTTTGCATGAGCAAACATGACATAAACGTGCCCTCTAGAATAATAATATATCTTCGCACACAAAATATCTTAGATAATTATTTGTCTTTTTCACATAATTTGGTCTGATTAGTTGGGTAAGGTATTATTTTAAGCTTTAAAAAATATCACTAAGAAAAAGCCCAATCTGCATATAAACCCTTAATAGGGTATTTGACTAATTTTTGGAAATTGTTTTAAATTATTCTTTATTACTTATTATAACACACTACATTGATATTTTTCGCAATATCTACAGTATTAAGAATTAAGACCCCTCTCCCAGTTTCGCGCTATGGAAGTTTAGGTATCTAACGGCAGGTAGACGGGCGGCATGCTGCACGGACGACCACTTGCATATAGCGCGACCATGAATTTAGTTTTGGTACTTGTATAAATTTCTGAATTATTTCTTTGATGTTGTAGTATTATATATATAATGTTTATTATAAAATATTTTTATCGAATAAGTATTTCATGAATCTACGTTCAACTTACAAAACAAAAGCGACCAGGATAATATGATGTTCTTCTCTATGAATACATGTAGGGTTCCGTATTTATATCATAGGTGTCACGCATATTTAGCCTTCAGCCATTTTTTTCTAAACTAACTAATAAAAGAAACAAATACCTTTTTAATTATTTAACAATTACCTACCAATTATTATTATTATTATATTTCAAATCATCTGTCTGAAAATAACATAACAGAGCTGTTGCATTGCACCTGATGAAGTTCTTGAATAGGTACATTTTCTGATAAGAGTAGGTACAATTATTTAAAGTTTACCAATAGAACAATAAAAAGTAGGCAATCTTTGTTTACTGCTAAAATGTCGGTTTAGTCAGAAGTGCAAGTGCGACTTTTATTATAGTAACAAACGGACACCCGCGACTTCGTTCGCGTGGATATGTATTGGTTTTTAAAAATCCCGTAGGAATCATTTCGTTTTTCCTAAGCTCCTTTGAGCTCATATCATGCTAAAAACTGTTAAAAGTTAACTGGCGGATGTTTAGGTAGATCAAAATGTAAACATCCACTAGTGAAAGTCCCATCAAAATCGATCCAGCCTTTTAGAGAATAGTCGGTAATCTCTAAAGTATCTACTTTCTAACAAAAAAAGAATGAATGAAATCGGATCACGCGTTATTGAATTATAGCTAAATACACGTTTTGACTTTCATCCCCTCTCCTTAGGAAACCGTGCTGAATTAAAAAGTATCCTATATATTACTCCGTAGTATAAACTTAAATCGTACCAAGTTTCGTTGTTTCAATCCATTCAGTAGTTTTTGCGTGATGCGCGCCCAAACATACAGACAAACAGACAAACAGACAAACAGATAAACAGACAAACAGACAAACAGACAAAAATTTTAAAAATAGCTTTTTTACGTTCTATAACTTATCTCTAACATCCCCCAGTATTTATTTTGCAAAAATCTTCGGAAATGAAATGAGACCCATATTATAAACAAGTGGATACCCGCGACATCGTTCGCGTGGATATTTTATAAAATCCCGTGGGAATCATTTTGTTTTTCCTAAGCTCCTTTGAGCTCATAACTTGCTAAAAACGGTAGATCAAAATGTGTAAACATCCGCCAGTGAAAGTCCCATCAAAATCGATCCAGCCTTTCAGAGATTAGCCGGTAATCAGTATCTCCTTTCTAACAAAAAAATAATGAATGAAATCGGACCACGCGTTAATGAATTACAGCTAAGTACACATTTTGACTTTCATCCCCTCCCCCAAGAGAACCGTGCTGAATTTCGTGATAAAAAGTATCCTATATGTTAGTCCGTAGTATGAACTTAAATCATACCAAATTTAATTTCAATCCATTTGGTAGTTTTTGCGTGATGCGCGCACAAACATACAGACAAATAGACAAACAGATAAACAGACAAACAGACAAAAATTTCAAAAATAGCTTTTATCGTTCTATTACTCAACCGTAACATTTCCCAGTTATTATTTTGCAAAATTCTCTTATGTACAGATACGGCAAATCTACGATTTTATTATATGTATAGATAGATGATAATTTCTTCAAAAAAAAAAAATATGACGGCCATCTTGGATTTCAAAATGGACTACTTTAGTATTAGTTTATAATATCATATTTCCGTGACTGTCCTAGGTGCTATGCTGTAATTTCACTTATTTAAAAAAATACTCACGCATATTTTTTAGAAAAATATTCATGCTCAAAACTTTGCAGTCGTTGTATAAATTAGTGTTTACACGACTCTCGTACGTGCATCTGGATGGTGGCAAAAACTGCACAGGTCCTTCCCCAACGAGCGCCGGGCGCATACTAAATAAGCGAAGACATTGCATAGCTATTTATTGTAATTTAGGGGGATGTTTAATAAGTTTTTATGTTTGATCAAATAAATGGATTGTTAATTAAACTATATATATAGATTCGTTAAAGAACGTAGTTTATTTCTACATAAAAATTTTATTGAATTTATGCTTTTTTCAATACAAAAAATCGTGTTAAAGTAACCGTATAATTCGGGAAATTTGGCGGAAGTTCTTTTTTTTTTAACCATTAATTTGATTAAAAATCTATATTCTGGTCTGTAATGTGTCAATAGGACTATATGTCTGATATTTACTCTAGCGGCACGCTATGATGGCCGGTTTGACGTTTGTCCGCTCATGAAGTTCCGTATTAATTGATAACGACTTTGAAGGAAATAATTGTATTACTTTATTGACGATAGTGATGTGCAGAGATTCATAAATTTTATCGAATGTAGTTTTAGGTTTAGGACTCAAAATTTATTTATTAAATTGATTTCTTAAATGTATACAAGTGTAGAAAAATCAGTTTGCACCATTTAAGGGGTGAATGTACTTGTGAATATGAACAATTTTCACTATGTGGACAAACCTCTGAAATCGCAAAAAAATATCAATAAATTTCGTTCAAATATTCAGTTCGTTCAAATAAATTAAATAAACATATACATTTTTGTTTTATTAAACCTATTTAATCAGGTACAAAAACAAAACTTAATTGTTTTTTGTTCGAGACTAAATTGACATTCCACATCACTATTGTAATGTGTCAAACCGGCCTTCATAGCGTGCCGCTAGTGTAAGTATTTTTTTCAAGTAAATCAAATGACTTTTAAGGACAGATATAGAGCTTCAAAGTTGAGTCTGTTATTTATTTTATTAAAACGAGGTGTGGGAAATTGATCATTACAAAATAAATAAAATAGTTTTTGTAAATATGTTCTGACAAATGTCAATATGAAGGATTAGTTTATTTAAAACATGTATTGAAATATGTGAAAGTCTCTCCTACGATGCTAAATTTGGAGCTTGAAATCTTAGATTTTTCAGAAAAAAGGTAAAACTGCTCTTAAATCAATGATAAAGTTTAAGTTTTGAAAACCACGCCAAAAACGACATTTCTGATCATATGATACTGTAACTGAACTAACGACCTTATGAAAATCTATACCCTTTAAATTCCTATAGATCTTTCTAAAGATTATGTTTTAAATAATTTCTTTAAAGTGGCACGTGAACGATAGTGGTAGAACCCTTCACAATGTTGTGTCCGTATAAACCCAAGAACTTTTAGAGCGTCAGAAGTAATGAGTTCAATTGACTTAGACGACTTAATCTAGTTCATGTATTGAAGTGTCGGTTCCTGCTTAGTTTTATTATTAAATATGTTAGCGATCAAGCTATGGTTAATAGTGACTTGGTTAGTTATTAATCTATAGTGGGATGACACACTTTTAGTTCAAATGAAGATAAACTTCTTTCCCTAAAGGAAAAGAAGTCCATCAAGGCTTCATTCATACTTTTAGCAATAAAAAATATGGATGAAGGTTGTTAGCTCCCGTCACGCTAACAACGATGAGCCCCTACCTTTTGTGGTACTCTAGTATCGCATACAGATTTAGTTTTAATATTAATTTATTATTGTTATTTCGCTCCTTATATATTTTATAGAATGGTTGCATGAAATACTACTCTAGCGGCACGCTATGATGGCCGGTTTGACGTTTGTCCGCTCATGAAGTTCCGTATTAATTGATAACGACTTTGAAGGAAATAATTGTATTACTTTATTGACGATAGTGATGTGCAGAGATTCATAAATTTTATCGAATGTAGTTTTAGGTTTAGGATTCAAAATTTATTTATTAAATTGATTTCTTAAATGTATACAAGTGTAGAAAAATCAGTTTGCACCATTTAAGGGGTGAATGTACTTGTGAATATGAACAATTTTCACTATGTGGACAAACCTCTGAAATCGCAAAAAAATATCAATAAATTTTTAAAATTGGAATCTAATACGATCGTCACATAGGATCGCTGGCTAGCACAACTACTACCTCCGGCAAACTCGCGTCAATGCTCAATGCAAAACAAAGCAGTTTCGAATTGACGTTGCTTCGAAAAGTATAAACTGTCAGTGCAATGCGATTGTGATATAGTTTTGACCTGGCTTTGGATTTCAAATATTGATACTGCATTACTGTTGACCCTTGCTCGTTAATTTGGACTCTGTTCAAGCCCTTTGTTGTGGATTTCGTCGATATGACCGAACGTACGCAGAGAACTGTTCTAAATAGTCAGACACGTGAGTTCGTAATACGCCTTCGTAACTATTTCGATCGTGAAGCTCAAAATGGAGGGCCAATTTTACCTATAACGTCAGTGGTTGAACGCGTAGCTGATGCGCTTAATATTGGACAACGAACTGTTAGACGGATAACTAAAAAAAAATATGGCGAGACTGGCACAGAAGAAAATAAACTTCACACACCAAAAAAGAGAAAACGAGCAAAACCAGTCGTAGGCATCGATAGCTTTGATGCCGATGCTATCCGAAGACATGTTTACGGCTACTATTTACAGAAGGAGTATCCAACAAGAAAAAAGTTGGTGCATTCACTGAAGGAAGCTGGATTATTCTTCGGTGGGGAAAGTTCTTTAACGAAGATTTTGAAGACCATTGGATTTCGATACAAAAAATGTAACAAACGCAAAATATTGATGGAAAGATTTGATATAGCGATGGCAAGGTATACTTTTTTACGGCAAGTGAAAGAAATCAAAAATTGGCAAAATGTTGTGTTCTTGGATGAAACATGGCTTAATGCTAACCATACTGTAGGCCGTTCTTGGAACGATGACACAGCAGCATCTACTTCCAAAGTTCCTGTAGGAAAAGGATCGCGACTTATAATTTGTCACGCCGGAACCATCAACGGGTTTGTCGAAGGTTCTCTCATGGCTTTTGCGTCAAAAACCACTGGAGACTATCATGAAGACATGAATGGAGAAAAGTTTACTGAATGGTTTACCTCAATGTTGTGTAGCCTCCCTGAACCATCTATTATAATTATGGACAACGCCCCATACCACTCGATGCAAATTGACAAGCCACCTGCCCAATCCCAAAAGAAAGCTGATATCGTCGCATGGCTTCGTAAAAATGGCATAGATGCAAACATGAATATGTTAAAAGCGGAATTAGTACGTCTTTTAAAAGAAAACAAACCAACCAAGATCCGATACGTCATTGACGAAATAGCATTAGAACATGGGCACAGAGTTATACGGTTACCGCCTTACCATTGTGAGTATAATGCGATTGAGTTGGTGTGGGCTCAAATTAAGGGATATGCTGCAAGACACAATACAGAACCCCCATTTACCACAAAAAAAATGCTAAAATTATTAGAAGAAGCTTGTGAACATGTGACTAAAGGAGACTGGGAAAAGGTTGTGAATAGAACTGTTAAATTAATAAGGGAAGATTATGAAAGAGATGTGAAAATAGATAATATTATAGAAAACGAACATATAATTATTAATGTATGTGATGATAGCAGTGACGACAGTGAAAATAGTAGTATGGACGAATCTGATTAATTATGGCCTTTTGTGGCACCTTTTTTGGTATCTTTTGTATTCATATGTTTCTTGTGTGCATATAAAGTATGTATATTCATTTTCGTTCAAATATTCAGTTCGTTCAAATAAATTAAATAAACATATACATTTTTGTTTTATTAAACCTATTTAATCAGGTACAAAAACAAAACTTAATTGTTTTTTGTTCGAGAATAAATTGACATTCCACATCACTATTGTAATGTGTCAAACCGGCCATCATAGCGTGCCGCTAGTGTAGACATACCAGCAAACCATTGGGCCCCCCCCTCACACCCAGGCATCATCCCAAAGAGTTGTTTTTTAACCGTGGTTGTCTCCACAAGACTTTTTTATAGTGGTGTGCACTACTTAAGACCTTTGTATAGAGTGATTAAGTTCCACTATGTTTGTTTGTTAAGTCATTAGTGAAGAGCGAGATTCGCTGCGGTACGTATGATGTAGTTTTGTTATTATTATTATGGAAGCAAGCTCGAGGCAAAGCTTACTGAGGTATATCAGTTATATGTCCTTAGTAAAGGAGGAAATCCATTGCATTAATTATTGGTGGTATTTGTCAGTCAAGGAAGAGAAAGACTCACTGTGGTAAATAGTACTAGGTACCATTTACACAGGTCTTAGACATCCAACCACACCTTCAAGCAATCCCCATCAACTCACGCCCCAAGCGTATAACACCCCGAATGTGCATCGATCAGACCACTCGCTAATGCAGCTATCATTTGCCATGAAAGAGCAAGAGTCGCTGTGTTCGCCGGCCGAAACCCAACCCAACATCTAACTGAATGTCAGACGTCAAGGCAGAGCGTGACACCAGCGTTATCACCGGTCTGAACCCCAAACCTAACATCTAACTGGTCGTCAGACGTCAAGGCAGAGCAAGACTACGCAGCGATAAATATTCCACAGGTCCAACTCAACCTTATATTATAGTTCGAAAGTATGTTAATAATAGTACAAGTGCTAGTGCACCACAAAGTGGTGATAAAGTCCGAGAGAATATCGGAGCAAGTTCGAATTAATATATTATATTAGCACAGCACTCGCGTGGAGCACAGTGGTCAGTTTAAAGATATTATGTTAATTAATAGTAAGAGTGCTATCATCACGGAGTGGTGATAAACTCCGAGAATGTCAGAGCAAGTTCGATATTTATATGAACGCAAGTCGCCATGTCAAGAAAGGTTCACAAGCACATATGCGCCAGGCTCCCTCTCATGAATAGCGTCAAAGCGTAAGATTAGGTTAGCATTAATATAAAATTAGTATATGTATTCGTCTGTCGCTATCCCAAGGAAAAGGGTACACAAGGCATCCTAGACACCAAGGCTCCCCCCTCTGAACAGCAACATACGATAGTGTATCGCCCCAGTATTGATACATGAACGCAAGTCACTATAATTAGAAAAGCTCACAAAACATTTTATAGTGCTAGCACTTTCCTCTATAAATAGCGCTAAAGTGTTAGATTAGACTAACACTTATTATTAATTTATTTTATATATCGCCATCACCATTATAATTTGTTAGTCTCATATAATGCCGTCCGCAGGACTTTTATATACAATCTCAAAATTCCGTCACTCATGACGCTGAGAGCCCCATCCCCTATGTTACTTTCGGCATCAAAACAGCGGTAATACCGACTCTGAAGGGATTCCCCATAGTAAACGATAACCAAGTGTAACGTCGGCACTCTGCTTCTCGTAGTAGATCCTGACCTGAACAAGGTGGGAATCAAAGTTCATCATTATTTATATAATCTCATGCGAGAGCACATTAGTACCCTCAACTACTAAGCCCATTTTGATAAAATTCAAACAAAATTTTTTTTAGCATATTCGAACCCGTATTCTTATAATAATTATTTAGCATGTAATATTGGGTCGTTACAATACGCGTGACGTCACAAATTGCTATGCAAGTCACTTGTCTCGCTCGCTCCTTTTCGGAACTTGGTGCGTGCGACAGACGCTACGGAAGGCGACTGCTGTATCGTAATGTTGTAAATTGTTATACCTACTCATTTTAATATCAATCTTATTCTTTCAAGTATAAAGTTTAGTTTCGGTTGACTTGATAAACTTCAATTATAACAACCAAGTTACGTGCAATCGAGTGACGTCACAAACAATCCCAGAGCGTTCACGTTTCTGATAAAATTTCAAAAATTATTATGTTTTATTTCGTGCAAAATATCACGTAAAATTACTTTAGTTTGATTGAGTGAAATATGTCTTTTTTAGGCTATTATCTGATAAGATGACCACAATCAATAGTATATTTTCAATGTTGTCAAATACCCTATTTAAGGCCTAAAGCCATGAGTTGGCAACATTTCAAATGTCAGCTGATAATGTCACTGCCAAGTGCATAGAGATAATAATAATAAGTAGAGTAGGCATACCTACCTTAAAAACGTGCCAAAAATACACTCACACACGCACAATCCTACAACTAAAATGGCGCGTGTTCATTGTGATGTCTCAAGTTGTGCGTGTTGAGTGTTCATGTATACATTTTAGGGAGGCCATCTTAAGGGAAGTGCAATAAAATTTCTGCCACGATCTGTTTTATTGTTATGTTTAAAAATGTAGTGTTGTCTCTTACACACTTATGAAAATTTTGATAAGCTTAAGCTATTTTCCGATCCACTATTTTCTATAGGACATTATGCCAAGTCCACTTCTATAGGTTCATGGCCAAGTGTCAAAGTTATTACTGTTACTGTCAGTTAAAATTACCACAGACTATTAAAAAAGGCATTGATCTATAGTTTTTTTTTTTTGTTTTGGATTCTAGTGTTTTGATTTCTATTGAAATCATGACGTTTTTGATGCGTTTTTGAAAATACAGGCAGTGTTAAAAATATCATTATTAATAAAAATAATCTACAATTAAACCTTCTATGACAGGATATGGTCTATCTAATAAATTAGTAAATTATACTAAAGATAAAAATTTAGGTCTATAATTATTTTATAATTAAGTCAATTTAAAAAAGCCCTTTCAATAGGTATCCTACTGGTTTCATTTTACTATACTGTACATTCCTGAATCCTGAATGTTTTGTCTGCAGCTGACTAAAAACGCCACTACACATAAAGGCATTTTTCGAATCTCCAAGGAAATTGAACAATGCTTACCAGTTACCAACTAAAATTGCTCTATTTTATTGACAAGGAACTAAATTGTATTGGATCGCAAACTGTACTTAATTTGCATTTAGATCGATGCGATGGCATCAAATCACAGATGGCCGTCGTAAAATCTATCGCCTGTGATGTTTGTTACTGTAAACTGAGATTTATGTTCGTACGTCGCTGACATATAATTTAAATGGATTATGGGACACAAATTGAATAAAACTGTGTGCTTAGTCTAAAGCGGAGCACTCGAAAACGAACTCGAACTCGAACTCGAGCCATTTTAGGTCTATTTTACTCTGAAATCGATCAATAGTTTTCGAGTTCGTTTTCGAGTGTTCCGCTTTAGAATAATCACACTGGTCAAGTGCGAGTCGGGCCTCACTCTTTAAGGGTTCCGTACATAATTATGAACAACATAATATTTTGAGCGTAAGAAATATTTCATTTCCGAGCTAGACATCGCAACAAACCGTGAAAGAAAACCCCAAAAAATGTTCGTTAGTTTTGGTCACAGCTTACAAACTACTATAGTAGTGTATTACCTATGCAAACTACTTTATTAATCGTTGTTTTCAGTATTTGTTGTTTGAATACAGTATATGGTACATAATATACCGAAGTTTCGTATTCCTAACTGGTTTAGTTTTTGAGATAGCCCCCGTCACAAAAATGGTCTAAAACTAAAAACTTTGTTGGCCCCCCATTCCCTTATTTTTGAGAATTAAAAAAAAATATATATTCGTACTCTACTCAATGAGTTCTAAACAATGATACCCCGCAAGCTAGGGTAAGACAAAACATTTTTTTTTTCGGCTCCTTTTTTATGTATGGGAGCCCCCCTGAAAAATAATTTAATTCAATTTCTAATTCTATATTTGATTTTGGGTCAACGTTTTACACCAAATACCAAAATTGCAGCTTCTACTCATTTCGTCTACAAGCTCGAGACCTGTGACCGGCGGACAGACGGACAGACAGACAGCCGAGTGACATTAATAGGGCTCCGTTTTTACCCTTTGGGTACGGAACCCTAAAAACCATCAAAATCGGTTCATTCGTTTTTAATTCGTTCATACATACGTGTAGGGTCGAGTACATACGGGTCATTATATTATAATAATGTCTCGAATTGTGCGTGTACGAGTGATAATTTACGAGTTAGGTATAATGAACAAATCTTATGTAGGTGTTATATTATAAGTAGGTATCAAGGTGAATAAGCTGCGACTTGCTTGAAGGAAATAGGACATTATGTCAACTCTTGCTTACTCCACGAGTACAATTCACTTAGCTACGTCAACAGCCTTGCATTAAAATGCATTTTAATGCAAAGCTAGGTAAGCGAAGCGGTGTAGAGTTGAAAGTGGGACAATTTGGCTACGGGCGACGGAACCATAGGGGCCAAATGTTGGCCGACTTCATGGAGAAAGAGGGCCTCTATATGATGAACTCTTTCTTCGAGAAGCGGCCACACAGGAAGTGGACCTGGATGAGTCCCGACGGTTCTACGAGAAATGAGATCGACTTCATCATGTCTACCAAGCGGCACGTACTTATTCAATGATGTCTCTGTGATTAACAGGATAAAAACCGGCAGTGATCACCGTATAGTAAGAGGCACATTGAATCTCAACTTGCTTGAACAACAAGCTTGAAAGGGCCAGACTGGTGAAGTCGACGCTCCGACCTTCTCGTGCCCATATCCAGAACCCCGAGAGCTTCCAACTCGAATTGCAAAACCGATTTGCTTGCCTGGCAGATTGCGATTCTGTGGACGAACTGAACAACAGGCTGGTGGAAACTGTCCATGCGGTCGGGTCTAGGTTCTTTAAGACCCACCGTAGAAATAGAACCAAAAAGTTCTCAGACCATACTCTCAATCTCATGGAACAGAGACATGAAATGAGACTGCAGTGTTCAGCAGATGTGTCTGCTTACCGGCAGATTAATAGGCAGATCTCCAAAGCGCAAACACGTGACTTGCGTAACTTTAATACAGAATGTATTAAAGACTAGCTTTTGCCCGCGGCTTCGCCCGCGTGAATTTCGGTTTTTCACAAATCCTGAGGGATAAGTAGATTTCTGGTACACCCGCCCCCCGCCGCGCGGCGGCGTACCGCGGTACCGCGTACGGCGGGCGCAGGGCACAGGGGCGTGCGGCGCGGCGCGGGGAGTTCCATGCAGCGCGAGCGTGCGCGTCGGCCGCCGCGAGCAGCGAAAATACCTATCAGGGCGTTTTTTACCGATTTCAACACAACTCCTTTTTTGAAAGTCGGTTAAAAAAGTAGCCTATGTTACTCCTTGGTTAATCCTCTACTTGTCTGTGAAAGTCCCGTCAAAATCGGTTCAGGCGTTTCGAAGATTAGCCCGTTCAAACAGACAGACAGACAGACAAAAATTTTAAAAACGTGTGATTCGGTTATGGTATCGTCCAAATAACCATATGTGGTAGTTATTTCGAAATTACAGACAGACACTTCAATTTTATTTATTAGTATAGATACGATCGAGCGAAACAAAGGCTCAAAAGTCTTCGCGAGAGATAGCTGTCTATCGGTCATAGCCAGCTGACGCGACTGAAGACCGACAGCGGTAGTCTCATTTCGTCTAAACCTGAGATTTTGAGAGAGGTCGAGAAGTTCTACGGACAGCTGTACACGTCAACACAGAAGCCTGTTGAAGATTTGGCTAAAGATCCCAGAGCCAAATTAACCCGACACTATACCGAGGAAATCCCGGACGTCAGCCTATAGGTACGAGATTAGTATGGCTCTCAAACAACTTAAGGACAACAAGGCGCCAGGTGATGACGGAATCACAGCGGAACTCCTGAAAGCAGGTGGAAAACCGGTACTTAAAGTCTTTCAGCGACTTTTCAATTCCGTCATCGACGAGGGCATAACGCCAGAGGCATGGCGCAGAGGCGTGGTGGTTCTTTTCTTCAAAAAGGGCGATAATACCCTGCTGAAGAATTATAGACCCATCAAAAAGGGCGATAATACCCTGCTGAAGAATTATAGACCCATCTCGCTGCTGAGCCATATCTATAAGTTGTTCTCGAGAGTCATTACAAACCGTCTCGCTCGTAGGTTCGACGACTTCCAGCCGCCCGAACAGGCCGGGTTCCGAAAAGGCTTCAGTACCATAGACCACATCCATACGCTGCGGCAGGTTATACAGAAGACCGAAGAGTATAACCGGCCACTTTGCTTAGCGTTTGTGGACTATGAGAAAGCCTTTGATTCGGTGGAAACTTGGGCTGTATTGAGATCACTGCAGAGATGCCGGATCGATTATCGGTACATCCAAGCGCTGAAGTGCTTGTACGAAAACGCCACTATGTCAGTCCGTATACAGGACCAGACTACGAGGCCAATCCAACTGCAGCGAGGAGTGCGTCAGGGAGATGTTATGTCCCCGAAGCTATTTACCGCTGCATTGGAAGACGTCTTTAAGCTTCTGGATTGGAACGGACTTGGCATCAACATAAACGGCGAGTACATCACTCACCTACGGTTTGCCGACGATATAGTCCTTATGGCAGTCTCTGGGAGACCTCAATACAATGCTCAATGATCTCAGCAGAGTTTCTCAACAGGTGGGCCTAAAAATGAACATGAGTAAGACGAAAATCATGTCTAATGCTCATGTACCGCTCCATCCAGTAATAGTTGAGAACTCGGCACTCGAAATTGTAGACGAGTATATATACCTGGGACATACGGTCCAGCTAGGTAGGTCCAATTTTGAGAAAGAGATCAACCGCCGAATCCAACTCGGTTGGGCAGCATTCGGGAAACTCAGAGATGTCTTTTCGTCCAATATCCCTCAGTGTCTGAAGACGAAAGTCTTCGAACAGTGCGTGTTGCCAGTGATGACTTACGGATCTGAGACATGGTCGCTAACAATGGGCCTCATAAGAAGGCTCAGGGTCACTCAGCGGGCGATGGAGAGAGCTATGCTCGGAGTATCCCTGCGGGATCAAATCAGAAACGAGGAGATCCGCAGGAGAACCAGAGTTACCGACATAGCTCATCGAGTCGCGAAACTGAAGTGGCAATGGGCGGGGCACATTGCTAGAAGAACCGATGGACGTTGGGGTCCCAAGGTGCTTGAATGGCGACGTCGCACCAGTAAACGAAGCGTTGGTAGACCCCCGACCCGATGGACAGACGATCTCAAGCGAGTCGCTGGTAGCCGCTGGAATCAGGCGGCACAAGATCGTGTTCTGTGGCGATCCTTGCAAGAGACCTATGTCCAGCAGTGGACGTCTATTGGTTGAGACGACGACGACGTCAACAGCCTGCAGCATCTCATTAACCTACTCGGTGACCCATGTGCTGGCGGCTTCATAGATAATAATATCTAAATGTTATAATATTCTATACCAAACAGTATTTATCTGCACTTATGTATATGAATGAAAGGACAACCGACTTCTAATCGAAGGTCGTGGGTTCGATCCCGGGGCACGCACCTCTAACTTTTCGGAGTTATGTGCGTTTTAAGTATTTAAATATCACTTGCTTTAACGGTGAAGGAAAACATCGTGAGGAAACCTGCATGCCTGAGAGTTATCCATAACGTTCTCAAAGGTGTGTGAAGTCTGCCAATCCGCTTGGCCAGCGTGGTAGACTATGGCCAAAATCCTTCTCACTCTGAGAGGAGACCCGTGCTCTGTAGTGAGCCTGTAATGGGTTGATCATGATGATGATGTATATGAATTATGAATACCATGAAGCGGTGATAGCTTGGCGGTTAGGACTTCGATCGCCATTTCGAGGGGACCGGATGCGATGCTCGAGTGGTAACTTTGATGGGCGTTCCAAAAAATGACACCTATACCGAATACCAAAGAGAAAATGCGTGTTTAAACTTTCAACAAATACCTACCAAAGACCCCATATTGTGTTCATATGTTTATGCTATGTGTAGCGCCGAGGTAAGTACTGCATAGTAGTTGCATCAATCATTGCTCTTTTTAACCCCCGCCGGAAAAACGACAGGGTGTTATAAGTTTGACGTGTCTGTGTGTGTGTGTGTCTGTCTGTTCAGGGGAACAGACGGTAACGCTCAAACGGGTGGACCGATTTGAATGTGTTTTTTTTGTTTGAAAGGTAAATTAGTCGAGAGTGTTCTTAGTTATGTTTGACTAAAATCGATCCAAGATGGCTGCCACTACAATATGGCGGATTACATATTTTTTCACAAATCCCTCAATATGGGTATCAAATGAAAGGGCTTGACTAGTAGAATAGCACTATACAAATCCAAGATGGCCGCCGCCACAAAATGGCGAATGTCGAGGGTTTTTAATTTTTAATTTATACTTGTGATGTCTGGGCCCTGGGGTCGTCTTCAACTAGGCGGTTTACCATCACTGTGGTTTGCGATGCTAGCCTCGTTGGTCTGGTGGTCAGCATATTCGATCGCAGATCACGGGTTCGATTCCTGCATCGGGCAAATAATTGTTAGGTATTGGGTTTTTTGTCAAGAAATTCTCAGTGCCAGCACGGAATTGGAAGCTGGTGGTGTTTCACACCCGTGTCTCAGAGAGTACCTACGTTAAGCAGTCGGGCCCGGTTATTATCACTATGTGACAATAGTATCATGTGACAATAGTAGTTATAGTCCACCAACCCGCATTGGAGCAGCGTGGCGGGTCTAAGCTCTAAATCCCTCTCTCCTATGAGAGAGGAGTTCTGTGCTCAGCAGTGGGACGTTAAAAGGCTGTAGTGGCGGTGGTGCTTTGTGATGTGAGGTCGCCACTCTGGCCAACAGTCTTGCACGGTAGCAACTATAGGTACTTACAACTTTATTTTAGTGCTCGCACAATAATTTACCTACCTTCTAAATGTTCTACATGTTAGACATTATTTTTTGGAAACATAAATCCAATGGAGTCGCAATATAATATAAAAAGTAGTGATTTATTGAGACATTTCAAACGAATAGTAGGTAGCTCTAATGGCTGAATTATAAATAAACACTTGCAGTTTAGTATCTTCGTATAGTATTATAAATACATTAAAAATTAAAATGTTTAGTTTTTCGCAAAACGATATTTTTATTAACTGCACTCCACTAGGTACTGACTACTGACTGTTAGATGTCTTTCCACAATTATAATTATGTGTTTCATAAATTCATTCCACTTTTAGATTTTATAGTAGGTATACTACTTAAATGATGCTAAAAGCGGTGGCAGCTTAAAAAGCTTAGCGGTTAAGACTTCGGCCCCTCTTTCGAAGGGACCGAGTTCGAAACCCGGCATGCACCTAATTTCGGAGTTGTGAGCGTTTTAAGCAATTAAATATCACTTTCTTTAACGGTGAAGGAAAACATAGTGAAGAAACGTGCATGCCTGAGGATTCTCCATAATGTTCTCAAAGGTGTGTCAACTGTGAAGTCTACCAATCCGCACTTGGCCAGCGTGGTGGACTAAGTAGCTACACTCCAGCTGTTGGTTGATAACGATCTAAAGTTTTCGGGAAAATTTACCCAGAACTTTCGTTTCGAATCAGACCAAAATAATGGTTTGAGTCACTCTCAAGCGCCATCCAGTCACGACAATTTTATTTATCATCAAAGGATTCGCGGTATTTCGATGCGATGACGAAACAGAATACGAGAAATGTCACTCCGTTCGTTCACTCATTCCGGTGTATTTTCACGACACAATTAATTCGAGATAGCGCCAAGATCTTTGAGTAGTGTCGAGCACGTAAGTGTTACCGCATTCGGATATTGCGGTTTACCGAAACGCGTTGAAACGGAACATTTCGGAATGATTCACTCTTTGTGATTCACAGTATGTTTGATAACTTAACTGTTAAATGTTTCTGTTAGGTATCTGGCGAAAATATTATTACATTTTCATCTAAAATAATAGTTTGAATCAACCACCCAAGCGTCACCCAGTCACAATACTTAAATCTTCAAAGGATTCGCGGTATTTTCGCGAGAAGTGTCTCCGTTCGTTCACTCATCCCAGATTATTTTCACGGCACAATTAATTTTGAAATAACGCGAAGACTTTGGGTAGTATGGAGCACAAAAGTGTTATACCAGACTCGCCACTGTTTTATCCCTTGGTTTACCAAAATGTGTTTGTCAGATCAAAACTTTTAGTTGAATGGTAATAAAAATTTGGCCGGTTATTAATTTTGAGTGGAAATTTACACAATCGTTGCCGTCGTTAATTTCAATCGATAGACGTAAAAAGAGTAGAAATGTCTGTTTGTGATTCCGAAATAACTGACTTGCATTAGACCGTTTTTAGAAATAGATTTTTTTATAAGGATAATATATAGGATACAGACTCATTAAACTCATGAACGTATAATTGATATAATTATGATGATTGATAGTCATATGATACTATGAAGAAGTCCAGCACCCATGAGCACAATCTGTGTAAAATTATTGCAAATACGGTATTTGTGGTAGGTAGGTTTGCAACAATTTTCTGACGAAAAAGCCAATAGAAAGCCATGACAAAGTGTTGTCACATTGGTTGTGCTTGGCTTCAGGGCCTCTCTAGCCCCCATAAAAAATAATTATGGAACTCCAAGGTGACCTAAAAATTTTTTACTTTTGTATCCTGAAAAATTTGAAAACAAGGTAGATTGGTAAATTTCAAATTTTATAATGTAACAATTTTCTTTACGACTGTACCATTTTTTTTTTCATCACTTGTAGAGGCACAGGGGAGCTTTTCCAACTCGCTTCGGCCTCGTGACTTCCGAAAATCGCGAAAATAACGAGAACCGATGAAGAGCGGCGAGCGAAAAGCGGGAAAAGTGCGTTACGCATAGATAGAGGGACCGATGACACGTGGGATGGAGTGAAGTCTGAACCCGGGTTTATTTATAATATCAGTGTCCATCCATTACGGTCTACGAACACTCGCTACGGACGTTTTACAACTAATTTGTTTTAAAATTTAAAGTGCGAAAAAAAAAGGTTTCGTGAAATTGTGTTGCGACTTGCGCCGACGCGACGCCGGACTTTTGTCAATAAAAACTATATTTTAGTGTTCGTAAAAGTTATCTAGAATTTTAAAATGGATGCCTTGGATGTGCCCGGTAACCCTCCACCGCCTCCGCCACCTAAAAGGCTCTCCAAACCGAAGATAACCCTGCAAATACCGAGCCCACCGGTCCAGACTACCCCGAAAGTTCCCACCACACCGTCAATCATATACTGGGGGCCCACAGCGACGAAATACTATGGCAAAACCCCCCAAACTCCGGGGTCACTTAGATCCGATCCGCATGTGAACCCGTATTTCAACCCTTTCATGCACATGTACCAAAACAAAGCGTCTGACTTCATGTTCAAACAGTTCGAGGGTTTCAAAGACTTTACTATGAACACCGCAAAGAGCGGGTTGAGTGCGGGTGAAAAGAGTGCGTTCTGGTTTTACAATAAGTTGAAAATACTCTCCAAGAAGTGGTTCACGCATTTCTTTTTGACTATTTGTCTGGTGCTGTACAGTGTTATGGGTGCCGCTATGTTCATGGCTTTAGAAGGTAAGTGCAGGTTTCCATTACCAAGCTAAATATTTTAGAATAGAATATGGTCTATTGATCCGACACATTTTAAACACAATATACATTTACACAAATTCGATCTTAGAATCTAACAATGTGTAACATATTGTGTCATGGCAATGAAAAGGCCAACTAAGCTAAAATGTTGCGGATAAAGAAAGTAACCACATAATATTTTTCTGAGAGCCCAAACGAAGGAAGTCATGGTCTTAGTGACTGTAAAATATTATTGAAATTAAACGAAAAATTAAACGAAAATTACAAAATAGAAAATTGTGTTCTTTACTTACCTGAAATACTGATTGAAAAATAAAGCCTATATTTTTTTTGTTTTTTTTTTTTAGAAAGTATGTCTGTATGTTTATTAAGTCGCGAAAAGGTATTTCACGGTTCAGCCGCTTAATCAATTTTGAAGAAATTGGCACATACGTGTCGGAGGCGACATTTTATCCCGCAAAGATATTTTACCCCGATACATCCCGTTATATTACTTATTACGTTTTGGAGGAAAAAAAAATGTTATTCATTTTGATTCCATTTTCGGTGTTGATAGAATTTCGATGATTCTCCGATAACGGCGCTGATTCCAATAATATCATTCCAATATTCCTATGAGGGAAATTTCCTCAACGCCGCGCCGCCGCCCCAAGAAATTTCCGGTTGGCAGTTATAGGCGGGAAAACTGTTTGATTGCCTATAACTGCTTAAGTATATTGAAATAACTTTTTCCAAACTAGATTTTATATAACTATGTACCTACCTATAAGACTTTAACACATTTGACCCCAAACGATATCTTAACTTGTAGGTACCTACCATCTTACCTTTACCTATAAATTGTTGGGATAAATAAACCTTAAAAATACCTAAAAATTAAATCGCACCCGAAATGTGGAATGTATTTTTTTATACACCAGATGATTGCAATACAATCATGCATTGTAAAGTCAACAACATCTCCTGTCATAGTTATTCTGAGTTTGCGCACTTCCAAAACTTTACCAAATACATGCAAATACTACGTATCGAAAAACAGTAATATGTAATGCAAAATGGACCCAAAGGCTCTTATTTTAAAGTAGTAAGTAATTCAATATTTCGAATATTTATTTTACAACATTTCTGCTTGGGGCGCTAGCTGAATGTATTGGAGAACTCAAACCTTAAATTAAGACAGTTTAGTTCCATTTTACTCTGAAATCATTGGGTTTCGATCAGTGTGCTTAGTCTAAGATCGGAGCACTCGAAAACGAACTCGAAAACTATTGATCGAAGCACAAGTGAATTCAGAGCAAAATGAACTCAAATACTCGTATTTTAAAGTCGTAATTCCATAGTTCGAATATGTATTTTATAACATTTCTGCTTGGGGCGCTCGTTGTGTTCGAATGCTGAATGTATTGGCGAACTTAAACCTTAATACAAGCCATTTTAGGTCTATTTTACTCTGAAATCGATCAATAGTTTTCGAGTTCGTTTTCGAGTGCTCCGATCTTAGACTAAGCACTCTGTAGTATTCAGTAAAGTTTTCGAGCTATGCAAAGTGAGGCTAAGCATATTGAAGATGCTCCGGTGTCGGAGTGAAACGTGCGTAGAATTTCTTTTATAATTAAAAAAGCGAATAATAGCAAAATACACATTTTTTTTGTAAGTAGGTACATCACGGACTTGCGTAAAGTAACGCCTTATTTAATACATACTCAAATACACGGCTCAAATATAATCATATCAAATACTAGCTGACCCCCGCAACTTCGTTCACGTGTTTATAGGTTTTATATAGGATCGGAACGGATCCCATAATTCTTTTATGTACCAAAACTAAATGTAGCCTAAGTTACTCCTTATAACATCACCTATCTGCCATTGAAAGTTCCATTTAAATCGGTCCAGCCGTTTCTGAGATTAGTTGAAACAAATAGACAGACCGATAAACATAAATTTAAACGCACGCCAGTTTAAAATAAGCCGTACGTACAAAGATCCGGGTCCCAAGTTATTTGAACCCAATAAATGTCTGTCATTTCTGAACTAAAAAATCTATGACCTTGAAATATTTACGGGACAATATATAAAGTACTACCTTTCTAACAAAAAAAGAATGAATGAAATCAAACAACGCGTTAATGAATTACAGCTAAATACACGTTTTAAATTTCTTCCCCTCTCCCAAGGGAACCGTGCTGAATTTCGGGATAAAAAGTATCCTATGTCCTACCTCGGAGTATAAACTCAAATCGTACCAAGTTTCATTCGAATCCATTCAGTAGTTTCGGCGTGATGCGCGGCCAAGATACAGACAGACAGACAGACAGACAGACAGACAAAAATGAAACAAATTGCAGTTTTGGCTTCAGTATCGATTATAGAGTGCCCTCCAATAAAAATTTTCAAAATATCTTCAATGTACAGAATTGGATCTGTTACAGTTTTATTATATTATAGATAGATTAACTAGCTGTTGAAACTTAAAAGCTTTGCTGATATTGAAGCTTTCATAGTTACTACATACAACCGGATTGCGATAAAGGTTGATTGTAATCACACTTCACACATCACACTATTATTATAACGGCGAAAGTTTGTGTGTATGTGTGTGTGTGTGTGTGTGTGTGTATGTTTGTTACTCTTTAGCGCCGCGACTACTACACCCATTTGGCTGATGTAGTGGAGATAATTATATTATGCCCTGACTTAACACATAGGCTACTTTTTATTCTGGAAAAATCACAGTTCCCGCAGGATTTTGAAAAAAACTGAAATTGCTACAGCAATCTACAGCCACAGCTATAGGTAGATTACTATAGCAAACTTCCTTGAAAGTAGGTATACAAAGGTTGGAAAAGGGAGCGGGGACGGGAACCGGAAATCCACGATTCCCTCGAGATTTTCGAAAAACCGAAAATCACGCGGGCGAGGCCGCGGGCAAAAGTTAGTTGATGATAACTTGATAAACGATAAATGATAATGATTCTGTACTCTGATTTTTAATTCCGTGGAATTCTGACGTTTCTTAATGTTGCCAGAGATGATTCTGATCGCAGTCAACTTTTAGATTAAAAAAAAAACGTTCAAAAAACTACGCTTGCAGTTATTTATAGTAGGAGATCCCACCTTAGAAATTTCTACCCTCATCTGTTATTTAAACGAATTATATGTCAAATGAAAGATTATTTTATTCTTAATCGAACCGTATTTGGTTGCCTGGTCAAAAGTGGTGCTAAATCATGGTTGCCTGGATTTTAAGATATAAAATGTTCGGTGCGAGTGTTGAAAGTGACAGAAAAGTGTTGCGCGCGCAATTTCATTTGACAGACAAAGATGCAGTGTATTTTGACTTTCATCCTCTCTCCCAAGGGAACTCTGCTGAATTTCGGGATAAAAGGTATCCTATATGCTATTATGTAGTATGAACTTAAATCATGCCAAGTTTCATTTCAATCCATTCAGTAGTTTTTGCGTAATACATGCACAAACATACAGACAAACAGACAAAATTTTCAAAAACAGCTTTTTTACGTTTTATTACTTATCCCTTACGTCACTCACTTATTTTTTTGTAAATATCTTTAATGGACAGGCACAGAAAGTCTATGGTTTTAATCTATGTATAGACTAAGCACCTGCCGAGTGCACGCCTGCCTCACTGCATCTTTGTCTGTCAAATGAAATTGCGCGCGCAACACTTTTCTGTCACTTTCAACACTCGCACCGAACATTTTATATCTTAAAATCCAGGCAACCATGATTTAGCACCACTTTTGACCAGGCAACCAAATACGGTTCGATTAAGAATAAAATAATCTTTCATTTGACATATAATTCGTTTAAATAACAGATGAGGGTAGAAATTTCTAAGGTGGGATCCTAGACCATTATTTTTGAGTGAGAATTTTAACAATATCTATACTAATATGATAAAGCGGAAGAGTTTGTTTGTTTGAACGCGCTAATCTCAGGAACTACTGGACCGATTTCAAAAATTCTTTCACCGTTGGATATGTCCGTGATCCCTGAGTGCTATAGGCTATATATTATGTACCACGGGCGAAGCCGGGGCGGACCGCTAGTCTATAATATAACAAAACTGTAACAGATCCAATTCTGTACATTGAAGATATTTTGAAAATTTCTTTTGGAGGGCACTCTATAATCGATACTGAAGCCAAAACTGTAATTTTTTTCATTTTTGTCTGTCTGTCTGTCTGTCTGTGTCTTGGCCGCGCATCACGCCGAAACTACTGAATGGATTTGAATCAAACTTGGTACGATTTGAGTTTATACTCCGAGGTAGGACATAGAATACTTTTTATCCCGAAATTCAGCATGGTTCCCTTGGGAGAGGGGAAGAAAGTTAAAAAGTGTATTTAACTGTAATTTATTAACGCGTAGTTCGCATAGTTTAACTCATTCTTTTTTTGTTAGAAAGGTAGTACTTTAATTATTGTCCCGTAAATATTTCAAGGTCGTAGGTTTTTTAGTTCAGAAATGACAGACATTTATTGGGTTCAAATAACTCAAGGATTTTTGTACGTATGGCTTATTTTAAACTGGCGTGCGTTTAAATTTATGTTTGTCGGCCTGTCAATTTGCTCCAGCTAATCTCCGAAACGGCTGGATCGATTTTGAAGAAACTTTCAATGGCAGATAGGTGATGTTACAAGGCTAGGGGTAACTTAGGCTACATTTAGTTTAGGTTCAAAAAAGGATTATGGGATCCAATCCGATCCTATATAAAAATCTATATATAACCACGCGGACGAAGTCGCGGGGGTCAGCTAGTTTAAATTAAACTTGTAAGTAACTTTACAAAACACGTCATTTTTAACGCGTTTTACAAAAGCCCGGCGATCCCGCAAACGACGCTCGACAGACGAACGGCCTCGTAACCGTAAAACCACCATTCTCGTTCCGCGGTCGTACCAAAAAACAGTGTATGTAGGTATATTATTTCCCTTCCCTTTAGCACAGAGTACCTACAGAGGGGAAGCTTCTACAAGCGGCCCGCTGTAGGTACACTCACACATATTATGCGCACAGTTTGTCACCAACTGTACCGGTTAGTGGAACGAGCGGGCGTCCGTGAACCGTTGGTGAGTGTGTTAGTGTGAGTATACCTACAGCGGCCCGCTTGTGGAAGCTTCCTCTCTGTAGATTTACTACTCGTGTGCCTTTAGAGCAGGGATTGCGAACTTACGTGCCAATTTTTTGAAACATCTCAGCTAAGTACAAGTCACGGCAAATAAGTCGACCGGTGACCTTCAATACGCAGAAGTCGAAAATGAGGTATCTCGGGGTGTGAAGGGGTCGCGGGGAGGGCGTGGGGATCGTTCGTAAGCACTGATTAGCTCTCGCGGATCCCTGATTGGCTCTCCAACCGTAATGTGTCCCGCTCACTCGTACGACGCTGCGCACACTTGAAGGTCACCGGTCGACTTACGTGCCGGAGGTTAGAGTAGGATTAGCACAAAAATCACACAAAAAGCATTTATGCCTAACATTAGAAGAAAATTCTTCTGGGAATTATGTCTCCTATAGAATTCAAGAAAATAGTAAAATCGAAAAATTCTGTTTCTATTTTTTTTTTGCTCTTAATTTTTCATATTTTTTTCAAAAAACTACGAGTATTTCACGCAATGGCCCGAGCAGAGCATGCACAAGGTTTTTTTTTTAATTTTATACGTTCAAAATACGTTAAGAATTTTATAATTAACTAGATGATGCCCACGGCTTCGCCCGTGTGGATTTAGATTTTTAAAAATCCCGTGGGAACTTTTGATTTTCCAGAACAAAAAGTAGAAGCATCTGTAGAAACCCGTCCCCAAAACGGAAAAATCCCGTGGGATCCCCACGATTTCGGAATACAATTCCTTACAGCATCAGGTTTGAGAAGTTGGATATGTACCTACTCGAGTTCATTTCAACGATAAAATCTTTAATTGGTACCCTCAATATCAATTTAAATAACCGAAAGTTTCTAAAACCCATTAGTTTTGGGGATTAGGTCCCCTACAGCATCAGGATTGAGGAGTTGGAATCCAAATTTTTTATAGAACAGGGTCGCAATGTTTTTCTATCGATTAAAAAAAAATTACGTAAATCGGTTCAGAAATCTCGGAGATATCGGTGTACATAGGTAGAAAAACACAACTCCTGGTTAATTCTCTACTTGTATGTGAAGGTCCCGTCAAAATCGGTTCAGCCGTTCCGAAGATTAGCCCGTTCAAACAGACAGACAGACAGACAGACAAAAATTTTAAAAACGCGTGATTCGGTTATGGTAGCGTTCAAATAACCATATAAGCTTAATATGAGGTAGTTATTTCGATATTACAGACAGACACTTCAATTTTATTTATTAGTACATATAATTATATACTTAGATTAAACAAAAATAGCTTAACTTAATCATGGCTACAGCCTAGATTGCTTATGGGGATCCAGTGGTGGATTATTCTTTAGGCAAACAAGGCACATGCCTAGGGGCGCGAGATTACAAGGGGGCGCCGCCAGATAAAGTAACACCCAAAAAATCAAAGGAATAAAAAACTTGAAACAATTTCCCCAAACATTAGCATATTGCCAATAAGGTCACAGAGATGAGGTGGTGCCTAGAGCGCTGTGGATAGCCTAGTGCGCCACTGTGGGGATCTCTAGGGTTACCCTGGGATAGTCCTCTTAATTTCATTTTACCATGTGCCATGGCACGCAGGATTTTATTTCGCCATCCCTACTTCATAAATTAAACCTCTACGTACAAAATATAAGCATCTATCAACCCTTATTGCTATGACCTTAAGGGCTACGTGAATTTTTTTGGCTGCTTCCTTTTATATGGGGTTAGAATTTGGAACAATAACAAAAAAGCCATTTTATTATATTCTGAAGAAACCAACCGTTTGGAAAGTAATAGTATATATTCGAAATAAAAGAAGCCTTTTAACGATGTTGTTATTCGGCACAATATTGACGATTGTTTTGACAATTTCTTTCTAGGTAGGTGTCTAATATCTAAGTAGGTATACTATTTTATTATTATTGGACTTATTGGACAATATTTGGATTGGATTGGACAATATTATTATTGGAAAAAAAATTGCTCTTTTTGTGCAATACTCATTTTGGGGGGTTAAACAGAACTGTAATTGCAAAAAACTTATTTGCTGTATTTTTTTAAAAAGTTCCTTTGTTACGTATTCCTTGCGTAATTCAAATAAAATCAGCTGATGCTGGAGGTCAACGAACTTTGTGTGACCTATTTACGTATCGTTCGGTACCTACAAAACCGAGCGCGCGCCAAAGGTGCCTTATGCCTCCTCTACATGTCTGCAGACGCGTCCGCGGACGCCCGCAGATGCATCCGCAGATGGATCACCACGAGCTGTCCACACGTCTGCAGGTCGATCAGTCTAGATTTATTCTTGACAGACGCAACACGCACGTTTAAAAATGGATATTGAAATCGTAGCTGCCGCAGCTATTTATTTTTTTAGTACTTTTAACTACTACGTGAGTGTGCATACTCGGTGTTCATATTATTAGCCATTTAAATAAGAATTAAACCGCAAGAAGCACGCGTGGACTCTCAATCGCAACTCCGATGAAACTGATGCGTCGCCAGACGTGTGGACAGACGCCGGACGTCCGTGCTGAAACCCTTTGATCTGTGCCACAAAAACCGCCAACAATCGGATTCGAGGCGGACGCGTCTGCGGACGTCTGCGGACTTTAAATACCTACAACAGATGCACAGATTACCCCCTCTATACGTCTGTGGACGCATCCGCAGATGACGTCCGCGGACGCATCTGCAGACGTGTAGAGGAGGCTTGATAACTGTTTAGATAGTATAATAATAGCGTTAAGTTTTCGGAAGCCTTATACCTTGTATTTAATTACTTAAAACGCACATACCCGAAAAGTTGACTTGCGTACCTGGGATCGAACCCGTTTCCCCCGAAAGGGAGGCCGAAGTCTTAACCACAAAGCTATCACCGCTTTTTTAATTAGTATACTAATATTATTATGCCTTTCTACGAAACTGGTAAACGTATCGTTAATACAACATGACGCGTGATATGACAAAAAGTTTCAGTCAGTTAGTGTTGAGTGACGTTTTTTTTTAAAGCGCGAGTTTACTTTGAAATATTTTGAATAGTCATTAGTGTGGTGGTTATTTTGGTGACAATGCGGTAACAAGATGTTTATAGTTTTGTCAGTTAAAATATCGCAACGCTCACCAACGGAGGGGAGTGTAGCCTACTTTTGATAAAACTCAAACTCATCCTTACTTAGCCATGAGGCCCATGACGACTTAAAAAGCGACGTGCGGTACACCTAAGCACGCCAAAGCATATTCCACGTTTTTTAACCGAGTTCAAAAAACGGGCCAAGTGCGTGGCGGGCCACGCGCAGTGTAGGGTTCCGTAGTCACAATCCTCGAAAAACAGATATAAATCCTTAACCTGTGAACCCTACTTAGTCATGATAGTTTTCCTTTAAAATTGATTATATATGTACTACTGCTGTGAATTTTTTCAAGTTCATATATACTGCCATTTGGCTGATAGAGAAGAAGAATTTAAAACATCATATTTTACAAACGGATCTAGAAATCGAATAATGATGTTCCCACACCCACAGTATTTTTAAAATATCTATTCAACGATACCCCACACTATGGGGTAGACGAGAAAAAAAATATTCATCCCCACTTTACATGTAGGGAAGCTACCCTAAAAAAATATTTATCAACATTTTGTTTCACCACTTTGTCGGCGTGATTACTATTTATACAGATGCCAAATTACAGATTTCTAGCACTAATAGCTAGTCTGAGATTAACCGAGGACGGACGGACGGACAGACAGACGGACGGACATGGCGAAACTATAAGGGTTCCTTGTTTACTACGGAACCCTAAAAAGGAAGTTTAATCAATTCAACACGTAATGTATATAAAATATTATTGGTACCGCAATATATTCATTATTCACGTATGATTATTATCTAGGCTTCTACACAAATACATTATACAAAATTTTATTAGATGTACTTGTAAAATTTTGTACATTTATACAAATATACATACATATTTGTATAAGTGTGTATGTAATGATTGTCCACGTATTACGCTATGTCGAATTAATCACGTATGGTAGGCCCTGCGCCTTAGTGAAAAGGTCAGGTTTTGTTATACAGGGTATAAGGAGACCGCTACCGAAAACTTAGCGCTATTGTTATACTACCTAAACATAATCTTATAGGGTAGGTATCGGCGTCGGCGCGACCGCGGTTTCGTAGGTATCTAACAATATGTAAATAGGTCACATCAAGTTCGTTGACCTCCAGCGTCAGCTGATTTTATTTTAATCACGCAAGAATTACGTAACAAACTTTTACAAAATACAGCAAATAAGTTTTTTGCAATTACAGGGCTGTTTAACCCTCCAAAACAGGTATTGCATAAAAAGTGCAATTTTTTTTTTGTAAAAAAAAATTTTTTTTTTCACGTTTTTTTTAGTGATATCTTATCAGTAATCATCAGTACTATCACCTGTCTTCGTTTCCGAGAGCGGTCTCCTAACACCCTGTATATTATGTATCCTTGAGCCTGCACCTTTTTAACCGACTTCCAAAAAGGAGGAGGTTCTCAATTCGGCGCGTATGTTTTTTGTTTTGTGACTAAATAAAAAAGCTCAAAATACAATCACCATACGAACGAGCGGCATTCTTCGATAAAATATTTTATTTTTACATTCAAAAAATTTATATTTAAACGAAGTCACGGACGAAATGTAAATAAAAATAGTTCAGTTTCAATAACGAAAAGGTTTGATTAAACAAATAGACACACGTTTTTTATTTTTATATTAAGTAGCTATATTTGTTTGTTCAGGTCAAATCTTTCACAGTCGGGATTAATTAATACATCCATTCATATTTTTCGTACAATATTTGTGTTGTTGAAAAGCTGGCGAGGCTTAAAATCCAATTCAATTTACTTTATATACTAGCATTGTGCTCGCGGCTTCGCCCGCGTGATATTCGGTTTTAAACAAATCCCGAGGGAATCGTGGATTTCCGGTTCCCGTTCCCGCTCCCTTTTCCAATCTTTATACCTACTATCAAGGAAGTTTGCTATAGTAATTTACCTATAGATGTAGCTATAGATTTCGGGTTTTTCAAAATCCCGTGCGGACTGTGCATTTTTCCAGGATAAAAAGTAGCCTATGTATTGCCAATGCATGCAACACAGCAAACTATTGTAATAATGCGTTATGTGAGCGTGATTTAGCTAAGAACAGTCAGCGCCCTCTATGGCGTTTTTGGAAGTTTATATCTATTTTAATCCCACAGGAATACTTTTCCGGGCTAAAAAGTAGCTTATGTATTAAGTAAAGAGAGCATAATCTATGTCCATTCAAAATTTCAGCCAAATCGGTTCTGTAGTTGCGGCGGAGAAGAGAAACAAACATACACACAAACTTTTGCCTTTATAATATTAGTGTGATTGTGATTGTGATTAGGCTTAGTTACAAGCGGCACAAGATCGTGTTCTGTGGTGATACTTGCAAGAGACTATGTCGAGCGTATATTGAACACTAGTTGATGCTCGCAACTTTGTCCGAGTGGATTTAGGGTTTTAAAATCCTGTGGGAAGTATTTGCTTTTCCGGGATAAAAGCTTATGTCAATTTTCGGAACGCAAGCTATCTCTGTACGAAACGTATAAATTGGTTATACCCTAGACGGATGGACCTTTAAGAACCCCGTAGGAACTCTTTAATTTTCCGGGATAAAAAATAGCTTATGTCCGTCCCCGGGTAGCTACATTATACAGGGTAGCTACAGAGGTAGCTATGTAAGCTACCTCTGTAATAAATTTTATCAAAATCGGTTAAACTGTTGTGGGCCGGGTGTGAAAAGCTGGCAGATAGAGAGACAGACACATTCTCTTTCGCATTTATAATATAAGTATGGATGATGAAGAGCGAGCAATTTCTCCTTATTATGTGTGTGAGACAAAATTAATGTTATATTACTTACTTACGCAGAATTGCCACAAACTAAGTATTGGAATATCTATATTTGAGAATCATAATATAATTTCTAAGAAAACGGCCTCTCGTTTGCGTTTTAGCCAAATCGGAAACGTAATCCGCGGACATTTGGCGAGAAACCCAAGTGTTTTGGCGCCAAACTAGACCGAGGTAAGTACCCACTTGTCGTTAGTGGTAGATATTATTACGAGATCTGTGTTTTAATTAGCTACTGCACAGTTTAGATGTTAAACAGTTTCGTGGGCTCATTCCTTATCCAGGTCTTACGATATTTAGGGCCAGAACGTGTTTCACTACCTTCTGATAAGTGTCGGATAGCCTAAACGTAAGTTTTGTCACTTTCTTACTTTATGTCAAGTGACAAAGACAAAAGTTGTTAATAAGGTATCCGACACTTATCAGAAGGTGGTGCAACAGGCCCTTAGCTTTTTTTAGCCCTTGATTGCGAACTCACCTGATGGTAAGTGACGATGCAGTCTAAGGTTGAAGCGGCTTAACTTGGAAGAGATATGGCAGATTTTACTAAACCCATACCTAAGTATACCTACTCTTGATCGGTTTCTACGCGACATCGTACCGGAACGCAAAATCGCTTGATGGCACGGCTTTGTCGGTACGGCGCGGCGGTAACTAGCCACGACTGGAGCATCTCAGATCCAGACCAGAGATAATTTAGAAATTATAAAATCCCAAATGCCACTGCCGGGAATCGAACTCGGGACCTCCCATTTATTAGACCACAGCGCTCACCACTGCGTCAGGGGGGTCGTAAAAGTCGCGACGAAGAGAATTGAACTGAGAATTTCAAACTGAAGGTAGGTAGGTATCCGGAACTACTAATGTGATATGCGATAATTATTAATCTTTATTTTAAGCTTTTTAGTGTAAAATTCAATCGACAGTTCCCAAATCCCCACGGATTAACAGTGCAATACCCTGGAGCATCAGGATTGAGGTGTTGTAATAAAAATAATGTATGGAACCATCTCGCAAACTTACTCCAAAATCACGCAAATTGATTCATACATCTCGAAAAAAAAAAAGATACGCGCCGATTTGAGATCAAAACCTTAATTTTATTGTGACAAGTAGGCATGTTTTATGACTTAATTCACACTTAATTTTCTACTTATAAACCTTCCTCTTGAATCACTCTATCTATTAAAAAAAACCGCATCAAAATCCGTTGCGTAGTTTTAAAGATTTATGCATACATAGGGACATAGGGACATAGGGATACAGGGACAGAGAAAGCGACTTTGTTTTATACTATGTAGTGATTATATTTCCCACACAGTTTATATTGCGAGTGTTTTTCATTATCATAAAGTGTTGCCACAATATGAGGCGCTGCATGAGAGCGTTATATTAAACAGTCCACGTGATGTTTTCACGCCGTTATATTGAAAATTTAAACACCCGTTTTTCAGGGTTCCACACTACTAACAACACAAGTCACAGGTATACAATGAATATAAAATTATTTTGCTATAATCCGCTAACAGTGACAAATTTGTAGGCACAACACCACACAATCTTGTAGGCACAACACCACACAATCTTGTAGGCACAACACCACACAAATTCACCACAAAACAAACTCGACGATCGTTTCGCTCCGACACCGGAGCATCTTCAGGAGATGTCGACTTCACAACGGACGATTGCAAAGTGAGTTCGTGTCGAATGAGCGGTCTTATATATACTATCCCCGCTTAGTCATCTACCCTCCTTTCTCTTTCTCTCTGGCCACGCCCCCTAAATATGTTGAGCAACGGTGAAGATGACACATTTATTTGCTCATTCAGCAATTCGACACTTCTACCGCTGTGCCCAACTATTTCCAATTGTTCCAACACGCACAGTCTTAAACTTTTACAGCATGTGTGTAAAATTTCAAATGTATGACCCTCGTCTATCCTATGTCCACTATCCAAAAGATGTTTTGCGAAATGAGATCTTTGAGGCTGGTTGTTTCTAAAGGCAGCCATATGTTCTTTATATCGAGTTACAAAATTGCGCCCAGTTTGACCAACATATATAGCACTACATTCGGGGCACTTGAGTTTGTACACACCTGACTTTTGTCCATTATTTAATTTATCTTTACCATTACAAATTCTTCTGAGCGTATTATTTGTTCTAAAAGCAGCGTGTACATCATGTGATCTAAGAGTCCTAGCAATACGCTCAGATATTGGTCCGAAATAGGTCAAACTGGTTTTATATTTATTTATTTTGTCTGATGGCGCTGGATATAGGTTTTTCTTGACCTGCACTAACTGTTGTTTTCTAAGTATATTATTTACAATATTAGGGTTATACCCATTTGAACGCGCCATGTGATAAATAATATTTAATTCTTTTTTATAATTGTCTTTTGTAAGAGGAACGGACACTAATCTATTAGTTTAGTGTCCGTTCCTCTTACAAAAGACAATTATAAAAAAGAATTAAATATTATTTATCACATGGCGCGTTCAAATGGGTATAACCCTAATATTGTAAATAATATACTTAGAAAACAACAGTTAGTGCAGGTCAAGAAAAACCTATATCCAGCGCCATCAGACAAAATAAATAAATATAAAACCAGTTTGACCTATTTCGGACCAATATCTGAGCGTATTGCTAGGACTCTTAGATCACATGATGTACACGCTGCTTTTAGAACAAATAATACGCTCAGAAGAATTTGTAATGGTAAAGATAAATTAAATAATGGACAAAAGTCAGGTGTGTACAAACTCAAGTGCCCCGAATGTAGTGCTATATATGTTGGTCAAACTGGGCGCAATTTTGTAACTCGATATAAAGAACATATGGCTGCCTTTAGAAACAACCAGCCTCAAAGATCTCATTTCGCAAAACATCTTTTGGATAGTGGACATAGGATAGACGAGGGTCATACATTTGAAATTTTACACACATGCTGTAAAAGTTTAAGACTGTGCGTGTTGGAACAATTGGAAATAGTTGGGCACAGCGGTAGAAGTGTCGAATTGCTGAATGAGCAAATAAATGTGTCATCTTCACCGTTGCTCAACATATTTAGGGGGCGTGGCCAGAGAGAAAGAGAAAGGAGGGTAGATGACTAAGCGGGGATAGTATATATAAGACCGCTCATTCGACACGAACTCACTTTGCAATCGTCCGTTGTGAAGTCGACATCTCCTGAAGATGCTCCGGTGTCGGAGCGAAACGATCGTCGAGTTTGTTTTGTGGTGAATTTGTGTGGTGTTGTGCCTACAAGATTGTGTGGTGTTGTGCCTACAAGATTGTGTGGTGTTGTGCCTACAAATTTGTCACTGTTAGCGGATTATAGCAAAATAATTTTATATTCATTGTATATCATGGAATTCCGCAAAGTAACGCCTGCTTCCATTCAACAAGTCACAGGATTCGTTAAATAAGTCGCAATAATTTAAGAAACTTAAAACCGACTTCAATATACCGAAACAAAGAATAATTGAAATGGAAAAAGGGTTTTGAAAACACTGAATCGTTTTCGATGAAACTTGCACTATTCCCTAATCTAAATATATAAAATGAAAAGGTGACTGACTGACTGACTGATATATCAACCACAGCTCAAACTACTGGACGAATCGAGCTGAATAGGCATATTGTAAGCTATTGTGACATAGGCGTCGTGCGCTAAGAAAGGATATTTTAATATTCAACCCCTAAAGGGGTGAAATAGGGGGTGGAAGTTTGTATGAGAGTCCGTAAGTTTTCGAGATAGATTCATGAAAATCAGTATTTGGGATTTCGATAGGCCTCTTACAGCGGGGAAACATAATCTCATAGGAAATCAGAAATTTTACGCGGACGAAGTCGCGGGCAACCGCTAGTTTGAAGTAAATGTAAACCAATACTTAATGATAACGGTCACAATCGGATGTATAGTTTTGGAAAAATCAGCGGAAAAACATACATACATACGCACCACTACAGCCTTTTAATGTCCCACTGCTGGGCACAGGCTTCCTCTCATAGGAGAGAGGGATTTAAAGCTTAGACCCGCCACGCTGCTCCAATGCGGGTTGTCGGCCTTTAACGACTGTTGTCACATGATAGTGATAATAACCGGAACCGACTGTTTAACGTGCTCTCTGAGGCACGGGGGTGAAACACCGCCAACTATTAACTCCGGGCTGGCACTGAAAATTTCTTGATATAAAAATCCAATACAATTATTTGCCCGACCCGGAAATCGAACCCGGGACCTCGTGATCTGCAGTCGATTATGCTAACCACTAGACCAACGAGGCAGTCACATACATACTTCAAGTCACGGCAAATAAATGGACCGGTGACCTTCAATGCGCAGAAGTCGAAAATGTGGTATCTCGGGGTGTGAGGCGGTCGCGGGGAGGGCGTGGGGATCGTTCGTAAGCACTGATTAGCTCTCGCGGGACCCTCGTAAGCGCTGATTGGCTCTCCAATCGTATTGTATCCCGCTCACTCGTACGACGCTGCGTGCGCTTGTCGGTCACCGGTAGACTTACGTGCCGGGGGTTATAACATGAAGAAAACTTAATAGTTTTCAAGAGTATGCTGTATGCCACTACAAATGCACTACTACTACTACTACATGCAATATAAATTGAATAGACAGCCCTATGTGCGTAGAGTTTTCTGTTACATAAAAATATCTTCCTTGGAGTGGGTAGGTATATTATCGAAAGTATGTTTCATCATAATAAAGAGTTTTAAGAAAAGTGAGTCACTAGATTAAAAAAAAACTTTTATAAAAAGCGCGGTGGTATATTTATAGGTGATATTGAAAAATTCGGCCATTAATTTTCTTTAACGTGTTTTGAGAATTATTTTTGGTAACGACAATAATTATTTTATTAATATTGATTCTTGTAGAAATACTTAAATTTGTTTTAATTAGAGTATGACTCCGTGGTTTTAATATTGCAACTGCAAGTGTCATAGATTAAAAAAGATATTGAAAAAATAATATGACACCCAAATAATGTTTAACATTGAACAAGTGACAATCTAAAAGATTGAAAGCAAAACCGACTTCAACACACGCCTTTACAGTCCATATCATGAAAACTACAGAACCGATTATGATGAAACTTGCACTGTTCCCTAAAGTTGAAATAAATGTAAGCCACAAAAAGAATGGTTACAATCCACTAAACAGTTTCGAAGAAATCTACGCACAAACATACATACATACTATACAGTATACACCTGTGAAATTTTGTATATTTGTCTGGAAGCCCTTATAGGTCATCATGAAATGTGAATATGCAGTTGCAATAATATTACATACATACTGTTGAATTGATAACCTCCTTTTTTTGAAGTCGGTTAAAAATAAGACACCGTAACCAAATGTCAACTCGATATATATATATATATGTGTGTGTGGTTATTTTTGTGTGTACCACATTTCTGTCTCGTAAAAATAGACATGTAACTTGTCGCCTTCGAAACGAATTCCAGACATACTTGTGGCATGTCACGAATACTCTTATTTATCCGATTGAGGAAGGGTTATGAGTTTAACAGTCTGTTTGTTTGTTTGTGTGTTCGCTTCATGTGTTCTTTTGTAACTCCTGAACTAATGCCATTGTTTAAACTCCAGTTGCACGTCAGGCGCCTAAAATAAAGTTACCGTTAAATTCAAACTTAACTCCACCAAAAATAGTTTGATGTGCAACGGGCCTTAATCAGTTATTTAGGGCTCAGGTTTAAGTTAAGTTAGATTAGCTGAAAATGAATGAAAAATGATTTATTCATAAAACATTTTTAAAAACATTAATCTGGTGTTGGGACATCTTTTTAGGTAAATTTATACCTGTGCCAGGATGTCCCGTAGCTAACTTATAAGCTGTAATCTAATGGGTAAGTAGTTTGGTAGTTACTGAGGGAACCGATTAATCGACCAACATACATACATAGGTACATCCACCACCTCAACTACAAGCTTTTAACGTTCCACTGCTGGACCCAGGCCTCCTCTCTCATAGGAGAGGTTGAAACTCTTGTACTTTTAAACTTTAAGAGCGTTGATGCGTTCTGCGCCGTTTTAGCTCATTTTTAAGCTATTTTGACCCTTCATATGTTATTCATCTATGCATTTACTTGAAAACTTATTTATACTACATTGTAGAAAATTTTGTGTTCTAGGGAATTGGAAGACAACATTTTGCAATTTATGGATAGTTTTTGTCTTATTGACAAAATACCAAAAGCCTATTTTTGAATTTTGGGAATCGTGGAATCTTTGACGTTCACTACGTCAAAAGTTACTTGTTCAATTCACACACAAAGATATATTTATGAAAGGAAATGCCCTGAACTAAAGACATGGAAGAAAACATTTTTTAATTTGGCGTTTTTTACATCATAAAAATCCAAGCAAAGGAATTTTAATTTCAGTAAATTATAGACATATAAAACCGTCATTTTAGTAGATTAATTTTCGCCATTTATAAGTAAAATTAAGTACATATAAAAGTAAAACATATTAGCAATAATATAAGTAAAAAAAAATCTAAAATTAATTACTATTTGTTTCCAAAATATAACTTAGAAACATACACCAAAACGCAGAATGAGGCAGTAGGAAATTGAACTAGCAAACTAGTATGAGCCGAGGCTTCTCCGCGAACGGACGTAACGCTTTTTGTCTCGGCAATTCTTATTGGATTACATGGAATATACGTAAAATTGTAGTGCGACTGTCACTATTCAATACTAGATATTTTTAATGTTCGCTATTTTTCTTACAGATAGATTAAAACTTTTTACGTATTTTTAATAATTATTAAACTATATAACTATAATATAATATATTACAATTATAATTGTAATATATTATATTATTATAGTTGAGGATTATAGTTGTAAATCAGTAATCCATACTATATAATATTATAAATGCGACAGTGTGACTGTCTGTCTGCCGATTTTTATGTAATTAGGTACAGAGTTAGCTTACATCCTGGGGACGGATATAGGATACTTTTTATCTCGGAAAATTAAAGAGTTCTCACGGAATTCTTAAAGGTCCGTCCGTTTAACCGATTTATACAAAATTTGGTAGGTACAGAGGTAGCTTGCGTCTCGAAAATTGACATAGTTCCCACAGGATTTTTAAAAACCTAAATCCACGCTGACGAACTCGCGGCCAACATATACTTACATAATATTATGTGGAAAATGAACTAGAAAATAGCTATCGTATACAAAAACTATCGTCCGGTAACTACTAAAATTAAAAATCGGGAAATTACATCAAAATCAACATGGCGGGCTGATATAGGCAAACTTTCTTGAAAGTAGGTATAAATGTTGGAAAAGGGAGCGAGAACGGGAACAGGAAATCCATGATTCCCTCGGGATTTGTGAAAAACCCAAATTCACGCGGGCGAAGCCGCGGGCAAAAGCTATATAGAGTATAATTTTTTTATTTAAATAATCCATACTAATATTATAAATATGAAAGTGTGTCTCTCAGTCTGATAGCTTTTCACGGCCTATTCTTTTTACCGATTTGGACGAAATTTAGTATGGCAGTCATGGACATTGGTTATTTTAGACTTTTTGATGAAAAAAAAACTTTAGAAACAGCATGTTTTCTAGGTATGCACACCATAGGTGTGCATACACCTATGTCGGGCACAATACCTAGGTTGTTGGGCACAATTTATCGCAATAACACAAAGTTATTTTTTGTATTGTTTTATAAAATGGCTGATAATTTTTTACCCGTGCAATAATTTTCTATTGTTATTGTGGTAAATGGATTAGGGTAAAACCCGGATAGATGCCGCAGTTGGATAGATGCCTCAGTGTCAAAAAACCTGACTTCCCAAACTCGTGACTAAAAATTGATAGTTTAAATAAGAAGCGCAGGCCCCCCAAACCTCAGGCCCCTACATACATTTGTATTAAAACAATTTGTTTCGCTTGTGCGTGTGATTATCTCCGCAGCGAACGCGGCAAATCCTTCAAAGTTTTAGAGGCGAGTATTTGCCGTTGTATAACTTTTGAAGTAGTAGTAGATTCTGTTATATTTTTTATTATGTCAATACACTGGTTCATTAAGTGTATACCTAAGTGTAAATAATCGCTCTTTAGTTTTTAGTTTATTTAATAAATAAAAGGGCATCTATCCATATCAAAAAGGATAGTTGCCTCGATTTTTCGAGGTATAGGTGCCCTTAGAGGCATCTATCCCCTAATATACCTATAGATATATCAAGTTTTTTTTTTAAATATTTTTAATGTTCTTTTATATTTTTATTTCTTTTTTCAATAAATTCCTAATAGTTTTAATATTCTTCGGGGCATCTATCTCTCTCTATCTTCAGCCCGATCTGTCCAGTGGTTTGAGCTGTGCGTTAATAGATCAGTCAGTCAGTCAGTCAGTCAGTCACCTTTTCCTTTTATATATTTAGATAATAAAACCTTATAAAACTATGTATTTTGCTTATTTTTTTCATAGGGCATCTATCCTTTTTAGTATTTTCATAGTGGGGCATCTATCCACACAGGTAGGCATCTATCCTCAAAAAAAAGGGTCTGCAAAAAGTTAAATTCTGCAAAATTTGTAATCGTTAGGACAACAAAAACAAGTCATAATGGAACCCAAAAGATTAAACTAGCTATATTCATAAATATTATTTGTGATAAATTAATATTTTAAAAGTTAGGAGGCCATTTCAAAAAGTGGGGCGTCTATCCGGGTTTTACCCTACACTAGCACAACACCTGCAAGAGATTAGATACTAACTATCATTTGCACGTGGTCATCGTTTGAGCAACTTTATTTGATAATTTTATTTATATTTTCGAACAGGAATTTTCTTTTTATTGCAATCGACCCTTGATGGCTATTGTCAGTGTGATAAAAACTGCTTTAGCGTTGCAGGTGCTTATTTCTTTTATTGCTCTCTGTTTTGTGGGTGCGAAAACAAAAAAAAATACTTTTATTAATTTTTTTTTTAATTTTGATTTTGAATGAATCTGCATTTTTCCTCACTATCTTACCCTTACACGAGTACGTATATAAAAAATCAATATCAGAAGCTGTACTATATTCTCCAATTATAATTTTTATGTACTGGTCTACTCTATAAGGTCTTTTTCAAGCATTATACATTAATTATGCCTGCTTTATAAAATTAAAAATCTACGAACTAAAAACTTAGGTATAGGTGCCTAAGAATATTGAAAAAAATAATAGCCCGTTTGAAAATGGTAAAAAGATCAAAACGGTTTGTTACACTACACTGCATTTGGAGCAGCCCGTTCATTCACGTAAACAAAGAATCCCAGGTAAATGCCTAAACTTGCGAAGCGGGTCCGTGCGTCAACGCTCTTAAGGGTGTTGGCAGAGGCTTGTCTTAACACTAAATGTCTGGCAATTGTATGACGTGATTTCTAATACTATTCCGAAGAAAATAAAAAAAAATTAGACTTTATATTTTGACGTAAGACTTTTTAGACCTTTATTACCTGTTGTCTCCCTGCTGTCTCGCTGATTGTTCCTTCCTGTGTTGGGGACAATACACAGAGAGGCTTTCAGCTTTTATAAAATAACGAAGGCCTGGCCGTCGTGGGCTCTTGTTCTATTGGGTTTCAATCGTCGATCTTTCGGATTTCAGTCCATTCCTTGCCCGTTGACTCACCTACTTAGATGCTGAGATCTATACAGTGTACTTTGACTGTACTCAGAGTTTGCTTTCGAGTTAAAACCGAGACAGATTTAAGCTCTGACATCTCTCCATAGATTTCAGCCTGAGTGTTGTGATTCAGGCCAGATCGAGTATCTAATTATTTCATTTTCCTTCTGCCGACGAAACTTCGCGACAAATTTTCATAACTCAGACATAATAATGCGCCGTCACATACCGAAATAACAATCGACTCATCCAGTCAGTTAGTCAAACTCGAGGGAAAATTAGTTTATTTCTTACAGCCAAAACACTTCCCAATAATCACTTTATATTTTTAACCCCCGACGCAAAAACGACGGGGTGTTATAAGTTTGACGTGTCTGTGTGTGTGTGTGTGTGTGTGTGTGTGTGTCTGTCTGTTCCCCTGTGGCGCTCAAACGGGTGGACCGATTTGAATGCGGTTTTTTCTGTTTGAAAGGTGAATTAGTCGAGAGTGTTGTTAGCTATGTTTGACGAAAATCGGTCCAAGATGGCCGCTGCTACAAAATGGTGGATTATATATTTTTTCACAACTCCCTTAATATGGGTATCAAATGAAAGGGTTTGACTAGTAGAATAGCACTATTGCAAATCCAAGATGACCGCCGCCACAAAATGGCGAATGTCGGGGGTTTTTTAAATTTATACTTGTTAACGATGAGCTTTATGAAGTGGTTTGGATATATAGTTTTAGTACGGCGTACCTACAGGGTGTCAGGAGAACGCTCTCGGAAACGAAGATAGGTGATAGTACTGATGATAGTACTGATGATTTTACTGATAAGAGTGATAAGATACCTACTTACTATAAAAAAACGTGAACAAAAAATGGTTGTCTGTAAAGTCGGTTTAAGCTGATAATTTTACGCAATACCTAACGTACCTACTAGTGTGCAGTACTTACCAGTTTTGGGGGGTTAAACAGGACTGTAATTGTAAAAAAAAAAAATTTTAATTTTTTTAAAGTTCATAATGTAATTCAAATAAAATCAGCTGCCGAATAAAATCAGGTCAACGAACGTTGCGTTACCTACGAATATACCTATATTATCTACCGTTGCGCTTCTCATCCCGCGACACATACTGTAAAAAGCAAATGGTTAATATTTATTGGTATTGGATTGTGTTTGGGTAGTATAATAATAGCGCTAAGTTTTCGGAAGCGGTCTCCTTATACCTACCCTGTATATCGAAAAAAAAAAATTATTTTAAAAATTACTTTAAATTAAAAAATAGACAAGCTATTAGGCAACTGAAATTTCTGAAGAAAACCATCACAAATGAATTTCCACATGTCGATATTTACTCAGGCTTGCCCAATGTCCAGTCGAAAGAGAAATATATAAAACCGACCAATGTTTGTTTACATTCAACGTACTGAATAATAACATAATTATCATTTCCTAAAATTAGAATTAAGTATAAAATTGGATAGAATGTTTGTAATATTCTTTTACAAACACTTTTTTCGTAGTGACGTAAATTTTCTATCAATGTACATATTTATTGTGCATGTGGAACATACGGGGACCTCAAAATTTGCCGGAATTTTTTTCACACATCCTAAAAGCCACTCTATTTACTATATGGAGAAAGCACCACAGACGTATAATTGACGCTTCTCCTTCTTGTTCTCTTCTTAGACTTGTTCCTAGACTTTTTTGATAACAACCTAAGACAAAGTATAAGTAAGTCTTCTTCTTCTTCCGACAACAGTTGAAAAAGAAAATGTCAATTTCATATTAACAATGACAAGTGACATGACAAACAGAAAAATATACAGAAAAAATGTTTCAGGTCAAAAGTTTTAACATCTTGCAAGAATTTCTATAACTAAGTATATTTTTCAGTACAGGAAACAACGTGGAAAAACATGCATTATAAGAATTATCTAGAAAGCTAAAAAAATAAAATTAAAAAAAAAAAACCAAACCATGCCTCGTAAGTTTTCTCTTTTTCAAACTATCACTCATGTTGCAAGCGACTGAATAGACTATGCGATAAAAATGCGAAAAAATAACAAATAGACACTTTCGCATGGTTAAAGAGGGGACAAGGGGACCGCTATCGAAATCTTAGCGCTATTATTATACTAGGTAAACACAATCCAATACCAATAACCATTTGTCATTAACTTGTTAGTGGTTTAGTGCTTAATATTTTTTCAAACCAGCAATTGTTTAGTGTGCACAACGCGGCGAGAACTTTAGTTTTAGTATACCTATTTAGGTTTTTAATTTACCCAATGTTCGTTGATCTCTAGCGTCAACTGATTGCATTACATTGCGAACTTTTTAAAATTTTCTTTTAGCGTTTTTTTTTTGTCAGTAATCATCACTTATTGTTAGCTATTAAGTATCTATCTTTGTTTTCGATTCCCTTACATCTTTTATTATGAATGCGTATTGCGTATTCATTTCAGGATACAAGCAACAAGATGTCTGTTCGGGCTTACGTGCCCAAAAAGTTTTCTCGATCCGGGAGTTAATAGTGAGGGGAGTGGCGGGTCTCATGTTCATCGTGTGCCACACCGTACCACTCCTGTGCTACCTGTGTCTCGGCGTGGCGTACATAATATGCCAGAGTGCGTGCTGCTTTGTGTTCTGTTCCTGACTACTTGGTACTAGCCCGTTGTCCTAGAACCGAAGTGAAAGACAAATTCGACGTGACGCAATACAAAACCATAGAAAACCGTCAGCGGTGGCGAACCTTTATTTATCAACGTGCCATTTTTTCTAAACAAATGTTTAATGAGGCCATAGACGTGCCGTCGAATCATTTTGTCTTCGTGATTATTGGGAAAATAATAATGCTTAACACTCGAAACTTTTTATTTACTACAAAAAAAAATACACTTTGCAAGGTAATAGTGAGGGGAGTGGCGGGTCTCATGTTCATCCGGTGCCACACCGTACCACTCCTGTGCTACCTGTGTCTCGGCGTGGCGTACATAGTATGCCAGAGTGCATGCTGCTTTGTGTTCTGTTCCTGACTACTTGGTACTAACCCGTTGTCCTAGAACCGAAGTGAAAGACAAATTCGACGCGATGCAATACAAACCCATGGAAAACCGTCAGCGGTGGCGAACCTTTATTTATCGACGTGCCATTTTTTCTAAACACACGTTTAAAGAGGTCATAGACGTGCCGTCGAATAATTGTGTCTTTGTGATTATTGGGAAAATAATAATGCTTAACACTCGAAACTTTTTATTGACTACAAAAAAAATACACTTTGCAAGGTAATAGTGAGGGGAGTGGCGGGTCTCATGTTCATCGTATGCCACACCGTACCACTCCTGTGCTACCTGTGTCTCGGCGTGGCGTACATAATATGCCAGAGTGCGTGCTGCTTTGTGTTCTGTTCCTGACTACTTGGTACTAACCCGTTGTCCTAGAACCGAAGTGAAGGACAAATTCGACGCGACGCAATACAAAACCATAGAAAACCGTCAGCGGTGGCGAACCTTTATTTATCAACGTGCCATTTTTTCTAAACAAATGTTTAATGAGGTCATAGACGTGCCGTCGAATTATATTGTCTTCGTGATTATTGGGAAAATAATAATGCTTAACACTCGAAACTTTTTATTGACTACAAAAAAAATACACTTTGCAAGGTAATAGTGAGGGGAGTGGCGGGTCTCATGTTCATCGTATGCCACACCGTACCACTCCTGTGCTACCTGTGTCTCGGCGTGGCGTACATAATATGCCAGAGTGTGTGCTGCTTTGTGTTCTGTTCCTGACTACTTAGAACACTAACCATATTTTTCAACGCTTATTACTAACCTTCGTCATTCCGACTACGCTGTCAAACAAGTAGGTCTATAAGGTTTTATTGAATAAAATACTTATTTCTTTTACATTATTTATTTAATACAATTATTAACTAACAAAAATATAACATTCTAATTTAATCCAATCACATAATCATTACATAATCAGCCTTTTTACTAATACCATATTTTTCGCTTTAATTAAAGATATTTGGTTTTTAAGTGGTTACTTATTATTAACTAGAACAACATACTTGAAATTAAAACTAAAATAATCAAAACCAAGACATAGAATTATTAAAAAAAGTTAACATTTTAGTAAAAAACTATGAACTAAAGCATTTGTGACACATGTCAATTTTGTGTTCGCCACACAATGATTTTATGTACTTGAAGCAATTACTTTTCGTCATGCTTCGTTTTGCTGACGGGCATATGGCACAATTTTTTCTTTTTTTTGCAATAGGACGACCTGCAGCTTCTCTTTCATCACTTTCAAGTGTCAAACTTGATCTACTACTTACTGGCGTATCCAAAATTTGTGTAATTGCATCGCGCAGGCCAGATTGAAGTGTGGGCATAAATTTGAATTTTCTTCATGACTATTATCTGCTAATAATAGTTGAAGGATCTTATCTAAAATAAAATATAATATATATTACTTTTATATTGTAAAAACTAAAAAATAAACTTAAAATATTAGAAACAAAATATATCGTTATTACTAACCATCGTCGATACGACGAGTCATGGTTGCTGCTCTGACCCCCGTATTCATAAACGTTCCTTCCTTAAGTATAGCAACAATGCTATGATAAGTACGATGTTTTGCAGTGCGTTCGTTATGCCAAGCCATTCATTTCATAAACAATACTTAGAGGACTCTTTGCTGTGCGTAACGCATAGCGTTCAATGGAGCGCTGTGATTGGTTAACGTTCTGTTGCAACTTCACTCGAGTTGACTCGAGTCGAGTTGACTGACAGATGGCCAGCAGATGGCAGTCTATACAAACATCAAAACTAGAATTGCCACCTAGAGTCTCCTGTCCATTAGGTACCTATGTACTCAATTGAATTTTCGGTTCTCGAATCTCCATCATTACGCACGTAATTTGTAGTTAATAAGGTTTTTATATCCTCTTTATCTTAGGTGTATTAAAAATTTATAAAAAAATCATTGTCTCGTCGTCGTCTTTGCAATAATTTATATTACAAAATTCAAATTAACACTGCAAGCAGTATTTCTTCACCGAAAATGAGATAGGTACCTACGTACCTGTTATCTTGAATGTATAAAAAACCTTTTTTTATACGTTCATGCCTGTTATGTTTTTATGTTTCGGTTTAATTTCATGGTAAAAGTTATAAAAATAATAAATAACACGTGTTGTTTTGTTGTAGTTCAAAAAAGGTTCCATTGTCCTTGTGTCTTTCTTTGCTATGCGTCGCGTAAAGTAGCTCGCTAGCTACTTTACGTGTGCGTTCATTTTAACGAACGCATAGGGTCGTTCGACCCTCAAGTATTGTTTATGAATAAGGTTTTTGTGCCCTGTGCGTTCGAGCGCACTATGAGACCTCATAGTGTCGTTTGTGAATACGGGTGTGAGACTCACAGGCCTCTCACACAAAAAACACCACCGTGCATCGCGGGGACATGGGGCTAACTGAGATTACACAAGAGCTGCAATGGGTGCGACCGCGTACTCAAAATTTACGACACTTTTTTCGAATTCGCGTCGTCGATTCGACGAAGCTTAGTGTTCTAGGGTTAATAAATATTTAAGGAGGGTCTCATACAACAAACATGATTTTTTTTTGCCGCTTTTATAGATAACTAGCATCTGCCCGCTGCTTCGCCCGCGTTAATTTCGGTTTTAAACAAATCCCGAGGGAATCGTGGATTTCCGGTTCGCGTTACCGCTCCCTTTTCCAACCTTTAGAAGGAAGGAAGTTCGCTATAGTAATCTACCTATAGCTGAAGCTATGGATTTCGAGTTTTTCAAAATCCCGTGGGAACTGTGCATTTTTTCAGGATAAAAAATAGCCTATGTGTTGCCTATGCATGCAACACTATTCCAATAATGTGTTATCTATGTGAGCGTGATTTACCTAAGAACAGTCAGCGCCCTCTATGGCGTATTTGGAGGTCTATATCTATTTTAGTCCCACAGGAATACTTTTCCGGGATAAAAAGTATGTGTTAAGTCAGGGCATAAGCTATCTCCATTCAAAACTTCAGCCAAATCGGTTCAGTAGTTGCGGCGGAGTAGAGGAACAAACATACACTAAAATTTTCACCTTTTTAGGGTTCCGTAGTAAACAAGGAGCCCTTATAGTTTCGCCATGTCCGTCCGTCTGTCTGTCCGTCCGTCCGTCCGTCCGTCCTCGGTTAATCTCAGAGACTATTAGTGCTAGAAATCTGTAATTTGGCATGAGTATAAATATTAATCACGCCGACAAAGTGGTGAAATAAAATTTTGATAAATATTTTTTTGTTAAAACCTTTTTTATATCTTATAATACGATAACCCTGTATGACAGTTTTTTAAAATTAATATGTTCCATTTTTCCTGTCATTGTTGTAATTCCTTTTTCTTCAAGTACATAATATTGCTTATTAATTTCTTTTATTTAAACTAAATAACTATAATAAAATAAGTGGTTATGGCCCCTCCAACTTCTGCCGCCCCGCAGCAGCCAGCAGCGGATACTAAGAATACGTCTGCAGCGGTATCTACAACGACCAATGCAATAAGTATTAATAAACTCAAAGGTCACAATTTTAATACTTGGGCCTTTAGCTTAGAATGCTTCCTCACAGACGTGGACTTATGGGATGTTGTTATTCAAGCGGTCGATCCCGCCGATCCCATCGCCGTGCGCAGAGATGCAAAGGCGCGAGCCAAAATTTGCCTTACGTGCGACGAGTCTGTTTATCCTGTGATTAGGTCAGCTAAAACCGCATTTGAAACCTTCAATGCTTTGAAGAAGGCTTACGCCGACAGCGGACTGACTAGAAGACTAGTACTTATGAAGAAACTCTTAGCAAATGAGTTCAAAGGAAACATACAAGAGTATGTCAACAATGCATTAGTGAGACAGCAAGAGCTACAGGGAATAGGAGCTGCAGTGGACGATGAGTTTCTTGCTATCATCATGCTCGCAGGACTTCCTGAGAGATATTATCCACTAGTCATGGCTCTAGAACATTCAAACATGAAGATAACCTCGGAAAATGTGGTGACAGCGCTTCTCAAAGAAGACGTACGCACCGCTCCAGCTACTTCTACCAAAGGAACTATTAATACAGCGCTACATACTAAGGACGTTAAGAAGACGAAGTTCTGTGTTTATTGTAAAAAGCCAGGGCACCTAGTATCGCAGTGTAGAATTCTAAAAAATAAAAAAGAGAAAAATGTTTCGGCCAACACTACAAATTATACATCCGAATTCACACTTTCATCTTGTTTTTCTAACATTCCTCCCACAGGTACAGGTTCTCAAGATTGGTATATTGACTCTGGTGCAACTTCCCATATGAGTAACAGGAGAGATTGGTATGAAACCATGTCATCCCACGTCACCCCTATTACAGTTGCTAACAAGGAGCAATTACTTAGTCATGGTAAAGGTACTGTAAATATTCATATTTCCGAGAATATAAAACAAATAAGTGATGTTCTTTATATTCCCGACCTCGCTGCAAATCTACTATCTGTTAGCAATTTAGTTAAAAAAGGCTTCGATGTCTTATTTACATCAAAAGGAGCAAGCATTATTCGTGGTGGTTGTCAAGTGACAGGGTCTGTCATTGCCACAGGTTCAAACCATAAAGGAATGTACAGGTTGGATCTAAGTAGTTCACATGCATTGTATTCTTCTGCCAAAGAGTCTGCAATGTTGTGGCATAGACGCCTTGGCCATCTTAATGCTAAAAGTATGGATGTACTAAAACATAAATCTATCGGTTTAGATTACAACGGTAGCTACACGGAGAAATGTGTTCCGTGTCTACAGGGCAAATTAGCTAAAAAACCGTTTAAGAACTCTAAAAGTAAATCAAGCAAAATCCTACAATTAATCCATTCGGATTTATGTGGACCTATGAGTACGCATTCGTGGGGTGGAGCTTTATACTTATTGACTTTTACAGACGACTTTAGTCGCAAAACTTTAAAATATATAGGATATCTTTTAAAAACGAAAGCCGAAGTTTTTGTAAAGTTTGTAGAGTTTAAACGATTAGTTGAAAATCAAACTGGTGAGAGAATAAAAGTCCTACGTTCGGACAATGGTCGTGAATATGTTAATAACGATATGTGTACCTTTTTAAAGGAAAACGGTATAGTACATCAAACTACGATTCCGTATACACCTCAACAAAATGGAGTTTCCGAACGAGTAAACCGGACGATAATCGAAAAAGCACGATGTATGCTTCGAGACTCGAAACTACCCTTGGCGTATTGGGGAGAAGCGGTAAATACGGCAATATATCTCAAAAACCGTACACCGACGCAAGCCTTGAATAACCAAATTCCAGAAGAACTGTGGAGTGGAAACAACATAGACTTATCTCACTTAAGAGTTTTTGGTTGCGAAGCCCACGTTCTTATACCGAAAGAAAAACGTACGAAATTGGAATCTAAGACACAAAAGTGTATATTTGTTGGTTATGCTAGTGAAAGCAAAGGATACCGTCTTATAAATCCTAAAAATCCTCATGTGATAATAGTCGCTAGAGATGTTGTCTTCATAGAGAACAAAACGCCAATGGAGTCCCAAAGTCCTCGCCCTAGCGGGGCTATATCCTTGCCCCAATCGCAAGAAATTCTTATACCCGTTCAAGATAATGAACAATTAGATGTGAAGCCACAATATCATGCACAGCCAGACACACAGTCTGAGATATCATCTTCTGATGAGCTGACAGCCATAGATGATCCTGTAACTGAAGTATTACCAGGTACTCCCGAAGCTGAACCCAGTGTACAACCAACTATTGAAAGGAGATATCCTACTAGGGAAAGACACCCTCCTGAGAGATATAGTCAGTGTCAACTTTACATGACTTCAGATTTTGAACCGGAGACTTATAAAGAAGTTACAGATCACCCGCAAAAAGAAAAATGGCTAGAAGCTATGAAGACTGAGTATAACTCATTGATGAAGCATGGAACGTGGATCCTAGTTGACCGACCGTCTGATAGAAAAACTACAAAATGTAAATGGGTATACAAAATTAAAAAAGACACGAGTGGACAGATTACTAAATACAAAGCCAGGCTAGTAGCAAAAGGGTTCACCCAAGTGGCAGGTGTGGACTATGGTGAAACTTTCTCACCTGTTGCTAGACTGTCATCAGTACGTTTACTAATAGCAGTAGCTGTTCAAAATAACTTGCAAGTAGACCACCTTGATGTGGAAACTGCTTTTTTAAATGGAGACTTAGAGGAGGAGATTTATATGGAACAACCAGAAGGTTTTTCAATAGATCCAAAGGGCAAAGTGTGTTTGCTCAAGAAGTCCCTCTATGGCCTAAAACAAGCTCCACGCCAATGGAACAAAAAGGTGTGTGAAGCGATGGCCACATTATCATTATCTCAAGCCACCACAGAACACTGCCTCTACTACAAAAGAGAAGCCAATGACTTCATCGTTGTTGCAGTTTTTGTTGATGACTTTTTTATTCTCAGTAGCAATGCTCAAATGAAAGAGAATTTCAAGAATGATCTTAAGAAAATGTTTATTACCAAAGATCTAGGTCTCCTTAAGGATTGTCTCGGTATGAGAGTTATCCAAAAGGAAGGGTGCATAACTCTGGACCAGAGCAAGTATATTGAAAAACTTTTGGACAAGTTTGGCATGAATGATGCCATATCCGTAACTACACCGTTGGAACCAGGCCTAAGACTTTCACTACCTGAAAAGGAAGAGGAAAATATTGAAGTTCCTTATCAGGAGCTTATCGGCTCATTAATGTACGTTTCCATCTGTACACGACCAGACATTGCACATACAGTCTCGTACTTGTCTCAATTTAACGTACATTACGGGGAGGTACACTGGAAAGCCGCTAAGCGAGTTCTTCGGTACCTGAAGGAGACTATACATCTCAAACTTTTATACAAACCAGGTCAGTCCTATCCAACGGGATATGCTGATGCGGATTACGGGAACAATATTATAGATAGGCGATCCTTCACAGGTTTTGTATTCTTGATGAGTGGAGCTCCTATTTCATGGGAAGCGCGCAAACAGAGCACTGTCGCTCTGTCCACTACAGAAGCTGAGTATATGGCTCTGGGAGAAGCGTTTAAGGAAGCCATTTACTTAAAATCACTCATCTCTGAAATCTTCGCCATCACTCAACCCATTGTCATTTATTCAGATAATCAAAGTTCAATTAAACTCGCTCATAACAACACCTATCACGCTCGTACGAAACACATAGATATTAAACACCATTTCATACGAGACTCACTTGCACATCACAACCTAATCCTGAAATATGTACCAAGTAACAATAACAGTGCTGATATACTGACAAAACCATTACCAAAAATTAAGCATGTTAAATGTGTAAATCTTTTAGGTTTAGTCAAGTAAAGTTTTTTTTTTGTACTTACATGTTTGTAATTGTCGGTTGGTATGTATTTATTATATATATAGTTATATTTTTTTTTTGTGTGTGTGTGCTAGTGATAAATGTTAACTAACTTTTAATAAGTCTAAATAAACAGGGTGTTCGTATTACGGGGAGGTGTTAAAACCTTTTTTATATCTTATAATACGATAACCCTGTATGACAGTTTTTTAAAATTAATATGTTCCATTTTTCCTGTCATTGTTGTAATTCCTTTTTCTTCAAGTACATAATATTGCTTATTAATTTCTTTTATTTAAACTAAATAACTATAATAAAATAAGTTTTTTTAGGGTAGCTCCCCTACATGTAAAGTGGGGATGAATATTTTTTTTCTCTTCTACCCCATAGTGTGGGGTATCGTTGAATAGGTCTTTTAAAAATATTGTGGGTATATCATTTTTCGATTTCTAGATCCGTTTGTAAAATATGATGTTTTAAAGTGCTAATTTTTATTAGAGTCAAGTGTCGTCCCCCCCCCCCCTCTATCAGCCAAATGGCAGCAGTAGTATATATAATCAGTTTTAAAGGGAAACTATCATGGCTAAGTAGGGTTCACAGGTTACGGAGTTATATCTGTTTTTCGAGGATTGTGACTACGGAACCCTACACTGCGCGTGGCCCGCCACGCACTTGGCCGGTTTTTATTATTACGTGATATTGTGATGTTGTGATTGTGATATTGTGATGGTACGGAATCCTTCGTGCGCGAGTCCGACTCGCACTTGGCCGGTTTTTATGGACGCTTCTGAAAATCAGACGCCCCGCTTCTATCAAAAGCGATCTCTCACGACGATAGTAGTGGGCAATATCCTGCAGAACTTTACTAACTAAACCCAGCAATAAATTCAGCTTATTTCACAGTATAGTGTAATATCGTATTTATGAGAAATTGACGAGTATTTTTACGAGTTTCCGCGCTTTATTGGTCGTAACCAACCGACAGTTAAATCTTGTCCTCACGTAATACCGGACGTAAGTCATACAGCCATTTTATTATTTACATACGATTTTATACGGGGTATAAGGGGAAGGTCACCGAAAACGTAGCATAGTATTTTTCAAACAGGCAATGTATTGCGTGCACAACTCGGGGTCAATCCCCCACGGTAGGGAGGTAGCGCGAGCGGTGGGCGGCCGGCGACAACTTTAGGTTTTTAGGCGTCAGCTGATTGCATTATTTTTAATCTGATCGAGTTATTTAAATATTGTACATTATTTTTCGGTTTCTCGTAAAGGAGAATATTGTATTGTATCTAATCTAATAATTTAAACCATTTGTATGAAGCCACAGACTTAGGTACAAGTTTTTTTTCCCCTTTTTTTACGCAAATCAAAATGGCAGCCGCTTGTAGGAGACGGGGGTGCGACCTACTATGGGGTGGTTTTAGACGGGTAATGAGTTATAGTATACGTCCCGAGTAATTAATTTTAATTAATTATTCCAGACTACCTGTCTTATATTATTAAGTATCTAGTAGGTACCTACAACGAAATGAAAATGGTACATGCGGGGTTTAGAGATTGTGTCCGTTTTTTTGTTACCATATTCCTGAAAATTACAGGGACGATTTTATTACTTTCTATTTTTAATAATAACTACCTACATAATATGTAATTAAGTATGACTTTTAGCAGGTTTTTAGCAAAAGGGAGTACTGCAAATATTTTATTTTAACCATTTTCTTGAACAACTATTAGGCCGATTTTGATGCAACATGGTTTTTTGAAGTCATGTACCTTACTTATTTACACCTCAGATCGGGTTCTTACATATAATATTTATATGACACCATATTTATAGTGCTTGCGGTTTTTGGTTTTGTTTTACTATTTCAATTCCACTGAACTGATTCTCATGGAAATTGCATATAAATTTTCTTAACATGGAAATACAATAAAATTGAAACTGTGTTACAAAAATCAAAAATCCTCAAGAACACATAAAGTAACGTAACATGTTTAACATGATACAGTTATACCGTGTTTGGTACAGATGTGTAGGTACTAAGCCTAATATTTTCACAGAAGAGTAAATAAAACATTTCCTCCCTCTTTAGTAGAATTACACTTCGTAATGCTGTTTCAATTAATTTTAATCTCTTAATAACTTTCGCGAGTCACCCAATGAGACTTGTGAAATTCCGACTTCTGATTTGATTTGACGAAAGCCACCGGCTTTTAACTTTTGCGCGGGCAAAGTTGTCGCTTTTAAATTGGAAAAGTGTCCCCACGGCTTTTTATTTATCGTTATAATTTAACTGTTTTACTTTTTATCTTCATTTCATTTATTTTCTTTTGCTTCGTTGTTTGTTTTGTCAGCGTCTGAAAATGCAACTGAAAAAAAAATGTTTACTGTTGAATGGAAGCAGGCGTTACTTTGCGGAATTCCATGATATACAATGAATATAAAATTATTTTGCTATAATCCGCTAACAGTGACAAATTTGTAGGCACAACACCACACAATCTTGTAGGCACAACACCACACAATCTTGTAGGCACAACACCACACAAATTCACCACAAAACAAACTCGACGATCGTTTCGCTCCGACACCGGAGCATCTTCAGGAGATGTCGACTTCACAACGGACGATTGCAAAGTGAGTTCGTGTCGAATGAGCGGTCTTATATATACTATCCCCGCTTAGTCATCTACCCTCCTTTCTCTTTCTCTCTGGCCACGCCCCCTAAATATGTTGAGCAACGGTGAAGATGACACATTTATTTGCTCATTCAGCAATTCGACACTTCTACCGCTGTGCCCAACTATTTCCAATTGTTCCAACACGCACAGTCTTAAACTTTTACAGCATGTGTGTAAAATTTCAAATGTATGACCCTCGTCTATCCTATGTCCACTATCCAAAAGATGTTTTGCGAAATGAGATCTTTGAGGCTGGTTGTTTCTAAAGGCAGCCATATGTTCTTTATATCGAGTTACAAAATTGCGCCCAGTTTGACCAACATATATAGCACTACATTCGGGGCACTTGAGTTTGTACACACCTGACTTTTGTCCATTATTTAATTTATCTTTACCATTACAAATTCTTCTGAGCGTATTATTTGTTCTAAAAGCAGCGTGTACATCATGTGATCTAAGAGTCCTAGCAATACGCTCAGATATTGGTCCGAAATAGGTCAAACTGGTTTTATATTTATTTATTTTGTCTGATGGCGCTGGATATAGGTTTTTCTTGACCTGCACTAACTGTTGTTTTCTAAGTATATTATTTACAATATTAGGGTTATACCCATTTGAACGCGCCATGTGATAAATAATATTTAATTCTTTTTTTTCTTTTTTTTTTTCTTTTTTTTTTCTTTTTTTTTTTTTTTTCTTTTTTACAAAAGACAATTATAAAAAAGAATTAAATATTATTTATCACATGGCGCGTTCAAATGGGTATAACCCTAATATTGTAAATAATATACTTAGAAAACAACAGTTAGTGCAGGTCAAGAAAAACCTATATCCAGCGCCATCAGACAAAATAAATAAATATAAAACCAGTTTGACCTATTTCGGACCAATATCTGAGCGTATTGCTAGGACTCTTAGATCACATGATGTACACGCTGCTTTTAGAACAAATAATACGCTCAGAAGAATTTGTAATGGTAAAGATAAATTAAATAATGGACAAAAGTCAGGTGTGTACAAACTCAAGTGCCCCGAATGTAGTGCTATATATGTTGGTCAAACTGGGCGCAATTTTGTAACTCGATATAAAGAACATATGGCTGCCTTTAGAAACAACCAGCCTCAAAGATCTCATTTCGCAAAACATCTTTTGGATAGTGGACATAGGATAGACGAGGGTCATACATTTGAAATTTTACACACATGCTGTAAAAGTTTAAGACTGTGCGTGTTGGAACAATTGGAAATAGTTGGGCACAGCGGTAGAAGTGTCGAATTGCTGAATGAGCAAATAAATGTGTCATCTTCACCGTTGCTCAACATATTTAGGGGGCGTGGCCAGAGAGAAAGAGAAAGGAGGGTAGATGACTAAGCGGGGATAGTATATATAAGACCGCTCATTCGACACGAACTCACTTTGCAATCGTCCGTTGTGAAGTCGACATCTCCTGAAGATGCTCCGGTGTCGGAGCGAAACGATCGTCGAGTTTGTTTTGTGGTGAATTTGTGTGGTGTTGTGCCTACAAGATTGTGTGGTGTTGTGCCTACAAGATTGTGTGGTGTTGTGCCTACAAATTTGTCACTGTTAGCGGATTATAGCAAAATAATTTTATATTCATTGTAAATGTTTACTGAAGAATTTTGCGAGGCAGAAGTAATACATAAGTACCTATGATTATTTTTGTCAGCCCTAGCACAGACTACGGTCTATTAAGGCTGCAAGTTGTCAACATCAACCATATTTTCTTTTCAAAAAAAATTATAAAAAATAAGTAATAATAATTATCTTGATCTGTATAATCGATAAGTATGCGTCTGACTGCCTCGTTGGTCTAGTATTAGCATATTCGGGTCTATACTTTACCTTAGATTCGGGTTAGCATATAGGGTTCGATTTCCGGGCCGGGCAAATAATTGGTAGGTATCTATTGGGTTATTCTGTCAAAAAAAATCTCAGTGCGAGCCCCGAGTTGGTAGTTGGCAGTGTTTCACCTCCGTGCCTCGGAGAGCACGTTAAGCAGTCACTCCCGGTCTCACTATAATATTGTGACAATAGTCGTTAAAGCCCGCCAACCCGCATGGAGCAGCGTGGCGGGTCTAAGCTCTAAATTCCTCTCTCCTATGGAAGAGGAGGTCTGTGCCCAGCAGTGGGACGTTAAAAGGCTGTAGTGGTGGTGGTTTCGATACTAATTATGTGAATTATTTAGTTGTTACTTACTTTGGAATGTTCTTATACGTGTATAAACTACCCTTACATGTATATCCTTACCTTTACCTTACCTTACCATAACCTTTACTTTACCTTACCCTTTCTCACTGGTCAGGGTAGGTATATTATATATTTCGTTTATTTTATTATTCTGCTATTTACTAGTTTAATAAAGTTTATTTCATTCATTAATACTGTAAATGCATGTCTGTTAGCTTTTCATCACGTTCTTCATGATCACACAGCTTGCATCCTCATATCGGACATAGGTTACATACCTATTTTTATCCCGAGAAAATAACCCAAATCCACATAGAGGAAATTGCGAGCGATATCTGTGTACTTATAATAAAAATATCTATACCATTGTTTTCCTACGGAATTAAAACGAGACGAAATAAACAACAAAGCTTAGCGCATTTAAAAGAGTATAAAGATAACAATGAATGTCTCTCTAAACCCCGGAATAGAACACGTAAATTATTCGGTTAAATGTTTCAAGAGGATTTTTCTATTAAAATGAGAGTGAATAAATCTTCAAAGATGAAGAGCTCTCTTCGGCAGTTCCAAGTCGTGCGTGATAGCATGCTATTTCATTCAATATGCATTTATGGACGGGATATATACGTACTGAAGACAGAGATGCATCATAATTTGAAATTATTATTTGAGTTAAAAGAAAAAGACTTTGAAAAAGATGTTCCGCGATTACTCAAAGAGGCCTGGACCGATTTGGAAAATTTCTATTCCGTTTGAAAGAGTAAACTTCTAATGCCTCATACATATTACGTAACTATTTATCCCAAGGTTTTATTTATCCCAACTATTTATTTAAGGTGGTCCCATGGTCGTCGGGTTAAGATCTGATGAATTGTCTATTGGTGAAAACAGCATGGAAATCCGTTCAGTAATTTTTGAGGTTATCGCGAACAGACAGACAAACAGACGCGGCCTGGGACTTTGTTTTATAATATATAGTGATAGTGATAATTGAAATCGGTTTATTTTTTTCTAAAATATAGATAGTTCGTCTATCTCGTACACAACAAATCGTCAAAAACAAGAAAACCACAGCTAATCTAAAATTATTGCCAGTTTATAGCAACGGGAATTGTTCTAAGGCAATCTGTCCCGTCGGGACGAATCTCCCGGTCTCGATGGATTTGCGAACGTTGTTAAAATTCAAACTAGGCCACTTAGAATGTTAACACCCCAATTCACGTGCTCGCAACTGTTATGGCTTATAAACAAGATTTTTACGACTGAAATACTTTCATACTCTATTATTATAAACAAAAGAGCTATTAACATTTTGAAGAATCTTCTGCAAGTTAGATTTTGGTTGCGATCTCACGTGGCGAAAGTGGCGTGTAATTTTAAAAATTTAATTAATAAAAATAACTACATCGATAACAATATATCGATACTATCATTCGCGCCTAGTCCGATGGGACCACGGGTATAGTCCATTCGGTAACATAGTGTCGGTACAGGCGCAGGTGCTCTTAGTATTCTGCTTTTATTTTTTTTTTTTTTTTTTTCTGTTTGTAATTTGTTTTCTATTCTAACAGAATATTCGAATAGTCCGCCAATCCGCACTTGGCCAGCGTGGTAGACTATGGTTAAAATCCTTCTCATTTTGAGAGAAGACCCGTATTCATGATAATATATAATATTATATTTTATGTTTATGGTTATATTGTAATAAAATACGAATATAAAAAAATATAAAAAGGGAAGATTAATAAAAAAATATGAGTAGATATAAAACGACAAAACCCCTTGTGCCTGTACACGCCGCGCGGCATGCTTTGAAGTCACGGTGGTGTCTTTGACAAAACACCGCCGGCGGAGGCGGCGCGACACAAAAGGCGACCGTAAGAAAATGAACAGACTATACATAGTGGTATACGGTGGTCCCACCAGTAGGACACATCGGTAGGAGTTAGGACCACGGGCTCTTCACGATTTGGACTCGCTATATGGATAATCTTTATGAAAGAGAGCCGCATAAAATCACTTTTAAAATCGTTATACTTATCCAAAGAATTATATTATGGAAATAGCAACCTCCCAATAGAGTTTATCAAGCGGCGCGAGGAAATGTGTTTCATTTATTATCTGTTGAAGGGAAGGGCTCTAAAATCCCTCTCCGCGCGGCTTTGCGAGGATTTTTCACTGAAAATATTACCGTTACGTGAGACGGATGACGGTGGTCGCACCGTTTCCATTGTTCCTTACGATACTTTATTAGGCCAAGTTTAAAAAAACTGAAAATAAAAAACGTCTTTGCTTCGTATTCGTATAATGGACGGGGTGTGTGTGTGCGTTTTCACCAGGTTCAGAGTAATGGTAAAAGCCTAATGTAGACCTCCAAAGTTGATCACCCATCTACTCACTGACTTGGATCGACGTTACTTAACCAATACAATTTTGTACAAGTGTGATATGCATTCATTTTTAACGCAGTTTTCCTGTCATACTTAGCCTGTAAAATTTTGTCGCTGTAAAAGTCGAAAATTTATTCAACTCCAAAGAAAATTAGATCATACTCATATTATACGCCTGCGGTCTATACGACCTATTTTTATACGTCACGAACGTGTGTTGGCAGTACAGTGAAAGATATAGAAAAACACTTTTCCTTTGTTTATTGTGTTCTAATTTTTTCAGTATGTATACTGAAACATATTATAGAAAATTACTTACACTACGTTTATATCCTAGAATCTAGAACATAAAATATTCATACTTATGATAGTAAACATCAACCTTAGTGACTAGGTATTTAGTTGTTGGACTCTTAACCAACAATTCTCATACTTCAAAACGTGGTAAGTTCTCGTGACGTAAACGTAGAACGGAAACGTGCCCGTTGTGTTTTTGAGATGAATAACAATATCTTATTTAATACAACAGCTCGCGTTAAGAGCGGAATGTTAAGGAATTCTATTGCATCGTTATTTCTAAAAATTCTTAAAATTATATTCTCCGCGAAAGGTAACTTTACCAAAACGCTGGTAGATTTATTGCCAACGACATATTGACAACAACTTGCATAATGTACTTAATCCTACTAATATTATAAATGTGAAAGTGTGGATGTTTGTATGTTTGGATGTTTGGATGTTTGTTACTCAATCACGCCGCAACTACTGAACCGATTTGGCTGAAATTTTGAATGGAGATAGATTATGCCCTGACTTAAAACATAAGCTCTATATCCTGGGAAAATGCATAGTTCCCACGGGATTTTGAAAAACCGGAAATCTATAGCTACAGCTATAGGTAGATTACTATAGTGAACTTCCTTGATATAGTAGGTATAAAGGTTGGAAAAGGAAGCGGGAACCGGAAATCCACGATTTCCTCGGGATTTGTTTAAAACCGAAATTCACGCGGGCGAAGCCGCGGGCATTCTCTAGTTATTAATATGATGTTTTCGGCCACGGCGGCCAATCTCAACCAAGGTGGAGACTACCTTAGGACTTCACTCTCATAGTCCGATGGGTGCACCCAATCGACACGATTGGAGAGAGATCATGCGCAATCCGACGGCTTTATGTGCTCTCCGATGCACGGGGGTGTATTTCACCAACTTCCAACTTCCGGCTGACACTGAGAATTTCTTAAGAAATTTTCGGAAATTTCTTCGGAAAAACTCAAAACTCAATACTTCATAATTTTTGGACAGTCCCTGGAATCGAACCCAAGACTTCACGATCCGCAGTCGACCACGGCAACTGCTAGTCTGTTTCCTAATCCCTGCTGGCTAAATTTAAATTGCACAACAACTCAAAACAATAATTCGTTTTTGTGCAGTGCGTTAAAGTTTTTAACTGCAATTTAGAACTTTAACAAAACAACTTTTATCTAACTAGTCAATTTATTAGGTTTCAGTGTTACTACAAAATTTCCTGCATATGCGGTTACCGGATGCATATAACAGGCATGAGTTTGAACCGACGAAATTCTTTACAATATTACTGGGAACCTTAAAGTTTTTAGGCTTATGAAAATAAAACAGTAGTCATAATGGATACAATATATAACTCAAGATAGTTTAACAAGTATAAATTAAAAATTTAAAAAACCCCCGACATTCGCCATTTTGTGGCGGCAGCCATCTTGGATTTGCATAATGCTATTCTACTAGCCAAGCCCTTTCATTTGGTACCCATATTAAGGGAGTTGTGAAAAATTATTTAATCCGCCATTTTGTAGCGGCGGCCATCTTGGATTGATTTTCATCAAACATAGCTAACAACACTCTCGACTAATTCACCTTTCAAACAAAAAACCGCATTCAAATCGGTTCACCCGTTTGAGCGCTACAGGGGAACAGACAGACACACACACATACACACACACACACACACACACACTCACACACACACACACACACACACACACACACACACACACACACACACACACACACACACACACACACACACACACACACACGTCAAACTTATAACACCCCGTCGTTTTTGCGTCGGGGGTTAAAAATGCTCAAATATACAAAACTTGTATTTTTCCAGGTCCTTATGAAGAGCAATACGACAAGAACTTAACTGATGTAAGGAGGGAGGTGGCCACACGGATACAGACAGCGCTGAAGAATCAAAGCTCCTTAGAGGTAACGACTATACTAACTGCTGACCCTCTATTCTCTAACTACATCCTTTATAATCGAATCGACGATCAAATAACTACCGACAATGCTCCCCTATCTGTTCACACAATCACACAACCGATGCACAGCGTCTTCGCCGGCGAAGACGAGGTCCCCGATTTCTGACGTCACCCGGACGTGGGCCCTTACCACGTTCTCGGGTGCGCTCGGACTAATCTAGTCCAACGATCCACCCGCCCCAACGTCATCTTAAGCCGTGGTCCGAGCCTCACAGGAGGCTCGATGGCTCAATGAAATGTGAAAAGTCCTCATCGATCCGACACCTGTAAAAAAAATCGGTCCACCCGTTTGAGTAATTTTTTTTACAGGTGTCGGATCGATGAGGACTTTGTACATTTCACTTATAATAGTGTCCCGAACAATCCTACAAATCAGCCAAGTGTGAATAAACTGTGCGTGTCCAGAAGTAAACTTTTTTCCAGGTGTCGGATCGATGAGGACTTTTCACATTTCATTTATAGTAGTGTTTTGAACAATCCTACCAATTTTCAGCCAGGTGGGAATTATTGTAGCCTTGAAAGTCTAAATTGACTGGGCTATCTCGACTAATTCACCTTTCAAACAAAAAAAACCGCATTCAATTCGGTCCACCCGTTTGAGCGCCACAGGGGAACAGACAGACACACAAACACACACACACACACACACACACACACACACACACACACACACACACACACACACACACACACACACACACACACACAGACACCCGTCAAATTTATAACACCCCGTCGTTTTTCGTCGGGGGTTAAAAATGCACGTAACTCCGAAAAGTTGAAGTGTGTGCTGCGGATCGAACTCGCCCCCCCCGAAAGGGAGTAGGCTATCACCGTTTCACTAATTCAGTGGCTATTAAAAAATTAAAGCCACTGAGCTTATTAATTGACATAATGTACATTTTTTTATCCATTGAAGGGTTTACTATGTGGTAAGTGTGGTTTACAAACACAGGTGGTTTAAAATCACCACAGACCACAGTCCACAACGCGTTGTTAAATCCACATTGGTGTTGTGGTCTTTTTTGAGTTTGCCACAACGTATTGTGGCTGTTTTTTAAGTGCGATTAAACGAAAACGTTGAGGACGTTTCAAAGATGATTTGCAGTGAAAAAATTGGACTTCGATTCTTACATCTCTTTTTTTGTAAAAAAGCCATTAGCCATGTTAAACCTAATTGTATATCTATTCCTATTTCCCCACTATACTATTGGAAGGTACAGAAGACTCACTCTACAGTCCACGCAGACATTTAAATGACAAGTATAAATTAAAAAACTCCTGACATTCGCCATTTTGTGACGGCGGCCATCTTGGATTTACATAGTGCTATTCTATCGTGCTATTCTACTAGTCAAGCCCTTTCATTTGATACCTATATTAAGGAAGTTGTGAAATAATATGTAATCCGCCATTTTGTAGCGGCGGCCATCTTGGATCGATTTTCATTAAACATAGCTAATAACACTCTCGACTAATTCACGTTTCAAACAAAAAACCGCATTGAAATCGGTCCACCCGTTTGAGCGCTACGGGGGAACAGATAGACAGACAGACAGACACACACACACATACACACACACACACATACACATACACACGCGCGCGCACGCACACACACACACACACACACACACGCAGACACGTCAAACTTATAACACCCCGTCGTTTTTGCGTCGGGGGTTAGAAACCGATTCTTGATAGATTGTTTTATTACACTTTTGTGTTTGTTGTGAACGCAGAAGTCTAGACCATTGGGTCCGTGGCTATCTCTTTCTAAGGGAACTGTTTTCAAACCCACCTTCCTATAATAGCTCTCACGACTTGCAGCACTACAACCTGGTAATTTCCTATGCAGGGCAGTCCAGATATCCTGGAGCTGATAGAGCGAGACCTGGAGCAGTACGAGGAGAGCTTCACGGAGTACCTGAAGCACGTCAACAACCGCGACACTAAGAAGAAGACCTGGGGCTTCTGGAACGCCATGTTTTACGCTGGCACCATTTACACTACGATAGGTAATCCTCAAATAATCTACGATAGGTAATCCTCTAATATAATCTACGATAGGTAATACTCAAATAATCTACGATAGGTAATCCTCAAATAATCTACGATAGATAATCCTCAAATATAATCTACGATAGGTAATACTCAAATAATCTACGATAGGTAATACTCAAATAATCTACGATAGGTAATCGTCAAATAATCTACGATAGGTAATCCTCAAATATAATCTACGATAGGTAATACTCAAATAATCTACGATAGGTAATTCTCAAATATAATCTACGATAGGTGATACTCAAATAATCTACGATAGGTAATCCTTAAATAATCTACGATAGGTAATCCTCAAATAATCTACGATAGGTAATCCTCAAATAATCTAAGATAGGTAATCCTCAACTGCCTCATTGGTTTATTGATTAGCATAGTCGAACGCAGCTGACGATGCTGTCTAGGATGAAACCGGACTAACTTTAAAGAGGTAAGCAATATGTATAATGTATATCCCTGACCGGTTTCTACACGGCATCGTAGTACGCTAAAACGCTTGGTGGTAGGGTTATAACCAGACATACATAAGTTCGTAGGAGATCTCGGAGCTTCGGAATATATATGCTGAGACCAGCTACCGAGGGAGTTTCATTGGGTAAGAACACTACATAACCCGATTTCTTCCCCAAGAAGTTGGGTACCTCAGGGAGATTTCGCCCCCGTTAAAAAAAGGCACCTATCTCTCCCTCTGCATAGTGTTCCTCATTACAGATTGGTGACTCCTTTCCATTAATCACATGAACTTAAGCGGCACGGTTCTCGAGGCATTAGCAAAGTAGCGGGAATAGTTGCGCCGGCGTACACTCCCCCACTCGCCCTGCAAAGGATTCTTGTGTGTGCGGCAGACTGTACGAAGATGGCGGTAACCAATGCGGAAGGCGGATTTTATTCAATTCCTAATTCAATATTTACTTTTGGGTTAAAGTTCTATACCAAATACCAAAATTTTAGGTTTGTAACTCATTTAGTCTACGAGCTATAGAGACCTGTGACCGGCGGACGGACATACAGACAGACAGACAGACGGACAGATAGCCGACTGCCGAGTGACATTAATAGGGCTCCGTTTTTACCCTTTGGGTACGGAATCATAAAAAGACCAAAGTTGGTCACCCATCTAATTGCATCCAGTCTTGGGTCTACGTTGCTTAACTAGCGCAATCCCAATTAAAGCTGAAGACGTGATGATAAGATTCTTCAAAGATGGAGAACGTAGCTGCGAACGAACGAACGAACGTACATTGTATATTCTGTTACGTATTCATTACATACGTAACAGAATATACAATGTAGCTATTCATTCAAGTTGACATACTGTAGTACGTTTTCATTTTTATAGGTATAGGGATACAATAAAACCAATACAAAACCAATACAAATAGCATTCATTCATTCATAAATATTCAATGAAACTGGACGCTGTTGAACAACGTAATGAAATGCTACTTTGATACAAATCAACATTGTTGTGACGTCCAGACGTCTCTAGTGCTTCTTGTTTCGAAATCTAAATAATACATAGGTATTGCTATTTGCTAGTGTTATATATAATGCTCTTGATCTAGCCTGGAGCCACGTAACCGAAAACATACAAAATATGATCAAAACTCCGTCGTTAAATTAATTCAAATTCAATTCAAGTAGGTACAAGTTAGCCCTTGACTGCAATCTCAACCTAAGTGATGATGCAGTCTAAGATGGAAGTGAGCTAACCTGGAGGAGATATGCATACGGTTTCTACACGGCATCGTACCGGAACGCTATCGCTTGGCGGCACGGCTTTGCCGGCAGGGTTGTAACCAGCCACGGCTAAAGCCTCCCACCAGACCAGACCAGAGACAATTTAGAAATTATAAAATCCCAAATTGCCCCTGCCGGGAATCGAACCCAGGACCTCTCACTTATAAGACCACAGCGCTCACCAAGAAGATCGCCAATTAACCCCGAAGGGTAAATATAACCCCTACCTATTTGATTAAAAATATCTAGATTCGGAAAATCAAAATTCCGAGGGAAGTCTGATTTTCCGAATTAAAAAGCATCCTATACAGTATACATAGTATACCTGCTTATGAATCGGCTCACCCATTCCGTAAATCAGACAAACAGAGCTAAACAAAAAGAAAGTGGGTTTGGGTAATGCTATAATGTTCACATGATCATGCGTTAAGCTCTTAGGAGATAGGTAGTTATTTCAAAATCACAGACAAAAACTTCTATTTAATTGATGTACCTATACCTACTTTAAGCTCCTCAAGCTACTTTTCGTTCTCAATACAGTGCAATACTTAAGCTATATTAGGTACGCACTGCATGACAAATAAGGTAAAAACAAAATGTGAAGGTTTTTGAATACTTATCTATACAAAATTTAAATAATAAAACCATCTATACTCAAACCCCTTTCGTTGCCACAAGAATATCGATGAGTTCAAGAGAACAGAGAAATATGTATACGGAAAAAGAAATAAGTAGGAAAAAATGTACGCTAAAAAAAACGTAAGTGGTCCTATACGTCTTATTTCCTTCTGATGAAGCTTTTTCAATTATTAAAGCAGTTAAAGATATCAAAACGTCTGATGTAACGCGAAGAGCAATTTAAAACGCGATTCTCAAGAAAATCGATGTTAGGCAGAAAAGGAAAACAAGGCTGGATTTAAAAATATACGTACCTACACCATCTAGCTATTACGCCTTTCTTTTTCCTTTTAAGCGTCGAGTGCTTTGATGCTTAGAAAAAAATCCTCGGTCTACGCTTACGAGGGAACAATCTTTGTTTTTCTTTCTTAAAGAGTTAAAAAATTCAAAGCGCCTGGTACAATACGAAGAGAAATGTATGCGCTCGCATTTAAACGATAATTTGCATTCATAATACGGGCAGGCGTTATGAATAATAGTTGGGTAGAAAAGTGTTTATTTAATTTAAAGCAGTTAAACACCTTGCAATGTTCAATCGTTACTTTTTGTTCCTTTTTCTGCAGCACTCGCATATAAAGCTCTCAAAGAGAATGGGGTAAGTTTATTTCTTCTCTGTAAGAACACACCGCACGGAACAATCCTTTAATAGCTTTGTGCAGGTTTTAATGCCTGGTCAAACATAACTCGACAGCGGTACACACAGAACCACTATGAAAAACAGAATGTGCGTTTACGCGTTTAATAGTCGTTTGTGGGAATGGGCGTAATTCGTGGGCGTGTTCATTTCATTCATTTGTCGATTCGTATGCACTTGTAAAGGTCCGAAAGTCGTTTGTGGGAATGGGCGTAATGTTCTAAAATTCCACAAGCAATCTTAGACTTGCCTTTACACAAGTTTAAGAACTCTGTTAAAAGTATACTCATTAAAAAGCATATTATACAATTGAAGATTATATAAATGACTAGCTTTTCCCCGCGGCTTCGCCCGCGTGAATTTCGGTTTTTCACAAATCCTGAGGGAATCGTGGATTTCTGGTTCCCGTTCCCGCTCCCTTTTCCAACCTTTATACTTACTTTCAAGGTAGTTTGCTATAGTGATCTACCTATAGCTGTAGATTTAGGTTTTTTCAAAATCCCGTGGGAACTCTGGATTTTTCCAGGATAAAAAGTAGCTTATGTTTTAAGTCGGGGCATTATCTATCTCTATTCAAAATTTCAGCCAAATCTGTTCAGAAGTTGCGACGTTATAGAGTAACAAACATCCAAACATCTCAGCCGCTGCAATCGCTTCAAGTTTCCGACTTAGGCAGCTAGAGGGCGCTGCGATCGTTTCTTTTAATTTCGAATGATGGCTGCGAGGGCGATGCGATCATTACTTAGTTTCCAGTTTTAGCCGCCAAAGGACGCTGTGATCACTTCAAGTTAGGCTGCCAGAGGGCGCTGCGATCGTTTTTAGTTTCCAGTTTTGGCCGCTAGATGGCGCTGCAATTGTTTTTTAGTTTCCAGCTTTGGCTGCTAGAGGTCGCTGCTATTGGTTCAAGTTTCCGGCTAAGGCCGCCAGAGGGCGCTGTGATCGCTTCGAGTTAGGCCGCCAGAGGGCGCTGCGATTGTTTTTAGTTTCCAGTTTTGGCCGCAAGAGGGCGCTGCAATTGTTTTTTTAGTTTCCAGTTTTGGCCGCAAGAGGGCGCTGCTGTTGCTTCAAGTTTCCAACTTAGGCCGCCAGAGGGCGCTGTGATCGCTTCAAGTTAAGCCGCCAGAGGGCGCTGCGATCGTTTTAATTTCCAGTTTTGGCCGTAAGAGGCACTGTGATCGTTTTTAGTTTCCAGTTTTAGCCGCAAGAGGGCGCTGCAATTGTTTTTAGTTTCCAGTTTTGACCGCCAGAGGGCGCTGCAATTGTTTTTTAGTTTCCAGTTTTAGCTGCCAGAGTGCGCTGCGATCGTTTTTAGTTTCTAGTTTTGGCCGCCTGAGGGCGTTGCGATCGTTTTTAGTTGCCAGTTAGCTAGAGGGCACTGCTATTGCTTCAAGTTTCCGGCTTAGGCCGCCAGAGGGCGCTGTGATTGCTTCAAGTTAGGCCGCCAGAGGGCGCTGCGATCGTTTTTAGTTTCCGGTTTTGTCCGCCAGAGGGCGCTGTGATTGCTTCAAGTTAGGCCGCCAGAGCCAGCCAGATCGTTTTTAGTTCCCATTAAAACTTTCATCCCCTATTTTACCACCCTTAAAAGAAGATTTTTCAAAATAAAATATACAGAGTTTTATTATTTAAAACTCATAATCTAAATGCCGATTTTCAGGTCTGTAACTTTAAAAACATAGGGCTTTCATAAAAACTTTCATCCCCTATTTTACCACCCTTAAGGGGAGATTTTCCAGAATAACTTATACAGGTTTTTATCATTTAAAAATTTTAATCTAAATGCCTATTTTCATATCTGTAACTTCAAAAACATAACCTTCCTACCCCCATTTCAACCCCTTAGGGGAGGATTTTCGTGAAATATTTTCTAGGCTGATATCTAAGCCCTAGAATTAACCTACCTTCCAAATTTCAAGTTGATAATAGCAAAATAATAATTAAAACTTCCCATTAAAACTTTCATCCCCTATTTTACCACCCTTAAGGGACGATTTTTCAAAATAAAATATACAGAGTTTTATTATTTAAAACTAATAATCTAAATGCCGATTTTCAGGTCTGTAACTTTAAAAACATAGGACTTTCATACAAACTTTCTACCCCCATTTTACCCCCTTAGGGGAGGATTTTAGGGATATTAAATAGCCTATAGCCTGCCCCAAAAGTTGGACTACCAAATGCAAAAAGAATTTTTCAAATCCGATAGGTACTTCCAGAGATTAGCGCGTTCAAACAAACAAACAAACAAACAAACAAACAAACAAACAAACAAACAAACAAACAAACAAACAAACAAACAAACTCTTCCGCTTTATTATATTAGTATAGATAAAAAAGCGTGGATTGACTCGTTCCAGCAATGCGCAAGACGGCAATTCAATCATGTACTTAACATAAAATTGTTATATTGATATTGTTAATTTGGAAAAGAGCAACCGCCGAGTTTCTTGCTGGTTCTTCTCGGTTGGAATGGCATTCCGAATCAGTGGTAGATTCAATTGACTATTCAAAAGTACTTGTAAAAGTTTATTTGAATAAAAAACTTTTCTATTCTATTCTATTATAGGTAACATATAATGTATAATGAATACGATTAATAACATTGACTTCTAGCTTATGACGATACATGGTATTCTGTAACCGAGTGATCATCACTAAATGAAAGCCACTGAATTAGTTCTATACTTATATACATTGCTGTCTCAAATAAAAGCTGTGATTTTATTTCACTAAGTACTAAAGAATACCCGCGACTTCGTCCGCGTGGATTTAGGTTTTAAAGGTTCTGCGGGAACTCTTTGTTTTTATAAGCTCCTTTGAGCTCATACTGTTAAAAGTCGCGAATTAAAATGGAACTACAGTAATGAATATTAATATTTTAATAACTCTTTCCCATCACTAAAGTTTTCTCAATGAAAGTCCCATCAAAATCGGTCCAGCATTTCGGAGACAGACAAACACAAATTTTAATGTACCCCAGATGATAATCCGGACGTTCAAAAGTTTCTGTACAATCCGGGTTTCAAGTTATATGGAATACCTACTGAGGGTTGTGATGGCTGTAACTGAACTACAAAACCGATTACCATGAAATATTTACGGAACAATCCTGTAAGTTTCCTTTCTAACAAAAAAAATATGAATGAAATTAGACTACCCGTTTGAATTACAACTAAGTACACATTTTGACTTTCATCCTCTCTCCCAAGGGAATCGTACTGAATTTCGGGATAGAAAATATCCTGTATGTTACTCCGTAATATGAACTTAAATCTTGCTAAATTTCATTTCAATCCATTCAGTAATTTTTGCGTGATGCGTGCACAAACATACAGACAAACAGACAAAAATTTCAAAAATAGTTTTTTTACTTTCCATTACTTATCCCTATCCTCCAATTATTATTTTGCAAAAAATTTTAATGTACAGAGTTACAGACACGGCAAGTCTGCAAGTCTACGATTTTATTATATGCATAGAGTATATTATATAAGAAGATTTAGAACGAATTCAGTGGTTTTAATTTAGTGATGATCACTAAGTTAGAGAATAACTGCCCTGGTAAGTTGACTGTATGTATCACCATATTGTTTATAATGATGAATGTTTTGTATCACAAAGAAATATTTATTGTAAATAGACGAAACCACCATAATTATGTCATATCTCTTAAAACTTTTTACGAAGGGATTAATAGCGCGGTACCTGCAAGATTATAAATCGTACGGATGGCTTGTTTCTGCCAACGCTGCATGACAAATTACGCGTTAAATAAATCGTCGTTTCGCGTTGCGTCTATCCAAGCCCTTATCTGATGCTCAATGCAGTTTTAAGGATACATTAAACAAAAGCCTTTGCTTTGAAGAATTTTATAGAATGTTCTATTTACTTTATAAAAATTGTAGCTCGTATGTTCAATGTTTAATTATTACGGAATCCACTTTCATTCTATACTGTAGGTAGCTGGTAGGTAGTATAGATATCTACTGTAGTGCATCAAAATCATTCTAAGTACGATGACTCTATTCAAATAAATAAGATTGAAGTGTCAGTGGCATTTAGAAACAGCTGCCTCTTCGTATTAATTAACTAAAGTCTCATAATTATGATTATTTGAACGATAGCAGTAGGTACTCGAACACAGAATTTTTAAAAAACCCAAATTCACGCATCAGGTATGTAATAGATAAATACCTACATTGAAATACACTAATAGACTGATTGACACACATGGACTTCGCCGGGTCAAGTTTCTGAAAATCTATTCCTCAGTGGAGGGAAACGCGAGAAAATCCAAATGAAAAATCTCAAAGTTCGAAACCCAGCTCAGAAGGTACAATCTTTACATTGATACTAAGTAGGTATTATGCCAGTCAGTTCATTTATACTTTAGTAATTATGTGCACTAGATAGATAGATTAGTGTACATAAAACACAACTTTTTATAAATAAATCCAAAGGCAAGTAGTTTGCACAGTAAAAACAATTGATGACCCGTGTAATAAGACAAAATCGAACACTGAGCTTTATCAGCATGGATCAAGACAAACTGGTCGCTGTAGTTTATATTTTTAACCACGCAATCATACTAAACGTAGCTGTAGTTGTTTCAAATTTGGAACATTGCCCAGAAGCTTGGCGCACTTCGGTCCGGTCTCCACGAATTCTAAACGCTTGCACAGAAAACTCACTTTCATTTCATACACGTAACCGTACCAAAATAGTTATTTTCTATCCTTAAAGTTTCCTTTAAAGTGTATAAACAAAAAACATAGTTGAGAAAGTCTCGTCTTATCTCAAATTTGTTGTCTGTTTACGTTTCGTGCGACGAAATGCCGAAAATAGATTCTCTCAAACGATCTTCGTTGACCCCAATGAGATTAAGGAACGATTTTTAATGGTGAGTACCTACTTTTAATTATCTGTATTAAGTTCTCAGCCTTATATTATGTCAACGCTGAATTTTATTGGCAACCGATACGCGTTGTATTGCCAAATATGTAGTTGTAATACTATGATGTGGACTAACGTCTAATCCATTTGTGTTGTTGTGCTGTAGAGATCCGATTGAGATAAAACAATCTTTAAAATAAGTGTTATTTTTTTATATTTCCAGGATGAGTGACGAAGAAATTGATTCAGATATTGTTATATCAATAAAAGTTCCCGAACGAAAAGAATCCGAAACTCAAACACTTCCACCGGTTAGAAATAAACGTGACGATATTATGGAAGACGAGTCATATCAGCAGTCGATGTCTATTAGAAAAAGACGAAATTTATCAAAAAATCGAGGCCAGAATGCAAGGCTACGCGAACAAACTCCTGAACCAGGGAGAACTAATATTCCACATGAAGATACTACATCTGACGATGAAGAAAACCAGCCACAACGTTCCTCAAGAGAAATTGAAGCCGATAACACATATGAAGAAATGAAACGCTTAGTTCAAGAACAAGCCAATGCTAAAGATCCTGTGTATGATTTAGACACGGACGAAATTCTGGAGGCCAGAGCACAAGCAGCTACTGAAAGAAGGCGGAGAAGTATTTCGCCTTTTGCTTTACCTGATAAAGAAGATACGTGTTATCTGCGACGAAAAGGAAGTTTCATTGATCCAGATAATAAATTGTTAAGTACGAATTATTCTATGAGTCCCAAAGATGAAGGTTTAAATCGAAGAGGTTCATTAACGATAGAATCCCAAGGAAATCAGGAGTCCAGAAACTCTATGTCTCCTCCAGTATCTCCTACAAGAAAAGAATCATCACAAACTTTACCTGCGCCTGCAAAAAAGTTAGAGGAAATGGTCTATCCAGATGAAATAAATAAAGAAACGATCGATAAACCAAAAATTACCAAAACTGTTAAGAAAGAGGAACCGGTCATTACAGAGAAAGAGGTAAAAAAACCAAATAAATCAGAACCTCCACATGTACCCGGAGAGCTTGTAACTAAAGTAATACAAGTTGAACGAACCCCAAGCAAAAAATTAACTCAAGATCAAAAACCTGTCGTAGAAGTAAGAGAAAGAGTTGTTAGGACTCCAAGCAGAAAATCGGATACTAAACCAGTCATCGTAAAACAAGGGGTCCCTAAACCAACAACCGAAATACAAACTAAAGTGCCACCTGTGAAGCCAGCAAGAAGCAAATCATCATCAAGATTCGTGGTCAGTTTCTATTTAAAGTTGTTTGTGGTTATAATAATTCTTTTAGTAATAGGATTGTATTTTCAATTGGCTCCCTAAAATGATTACGAATACAAATTATCACGTAATTATAAAAATATAATAAATAATGAAGATACACTAATTAAATTTATTCATAATAATATTTGCAGAGTAAAACTAGCGAAAGTGAAATGAGTGAAGATCAAATAAGTCAACAAGATGCTAATTCTGATGAAACTAGACGTAAGGTTGTGCCAACACCACGGCGGTTTATGAAAAATAGATCCCCAAGAGAAAAGCGATCTCACTCTGTTCAAAAAATCGAAGATACAAAAGTGCCAGATAAGACAGGAACAGGTATGAGTGAAACTAGTCGTGAAATAATAGAGTTATTGCAAAAAGCTAGAGCTCGGAGTTTATCGATACCCAAAGAAGATCCACGACTGCCAACTGAGTACAAACAATGCAGTAGAACTTTAAAAACTCCCAATAAAACCCCTGTTAATTTACGCCATACAAGGGGCATATCTTGTCCTAAAACTATACAAATTATAAGCGATAGAGAAATTTTATTTGGTTTGACAAAGTCAACTGTTAATCGAGATCATGAAAGGCATAGCAGACAAAGTTCAGGATACGTCGATGCAAGCCAATCCGAGTATACATCCAGCTGCTATTCTTCTTCACCGAGCGAAAATGAATATGAATTCGATTTACTTGAACGATCAGCCGAATTAACGCGTAAACTAAATCAGTTAAGAAAAAGAGAAAGTAGAAATGAGAATGACAACATTTTTACCCACTTTGACCAAAAGTCTGAATTCGAACCGAAGTCCGTGCTTAGAAAAAGATCAATTGCAGATAAAAATTTAACATCAAAATTCGATAAAGAAACTGCGGATAAAATGCTACACAAAGAAAAGGATATTAAAGCCAAAAGTGTGACTCGATCGCGATGGAAGTTTATAGCAAATTGGCAAGAATTTAAGCAGGAATACAAAGCAGAATACGATAAGATAACATCTCTCAGAAACAGATGTATTTGTGATCTATTTCTCATCGTTATAATGTGCGGTTTAGGTGGAATGATGTTTAAAGGTTTGGAGGGATCTTTTGAGAATGCATATAAGTGTAGCACAAGAAATGTGAAAAGAGATTTTATCGAAAGCCTTTGGCGTGGGAGTCATTACCTCAGGGAGGAGGATTGGAAGTCTATGGCGAGGAAGAAACTGCATGAATTTGAGGACCAATTGCATACAGCGCATGAGGCTGGCGTAACATCTTATAGTGGACAGAGATCCTGGAACTTCATGAATTCGTTTGTCTATTGCTTGACATTGATAACGACTATTGGTAAGATATTTTTGTTATGAATTAGAAACATGGACTAGATTCGTTAAAATCTCACAACGTGCAAACGCTGTTGTTATGTTGTCTTATTCTGTAAATATGTATAATATGTATTATAATAGTAGTATATTTTGTATCATCCTTGATTATGAGACTTTCATTGTTGAAATTCGTTTAACAGATCATAACAGTTTGTAAAACATCTGTTTCTTATTTAACCCATTGCATGTACCTACCTATGAAAAACCTTAGGTAATAACTCACATTGCATTTCAAGGAAAATATATGTACCTACCTATACATATAATGTTCTATTAAATTACTTATGGAATATTATGTTTCATTTTTACTTTTACTTTAGTCAGGTAGCAAAATCGTAGTTTTGTTTTTATTTTTCTTAAAATTTGCCGGAGTATATATCGACAAAAATGTCTAAACTTTCAAGCATGTCTTAGATTTATTTGTTTCATTTTATTTAATACTAGCAACCCGCCCAGAACTTCGCATGGGTAGTTATTACCCACTACTATCCCACCATACATTGTAGAATAGAATAGAAGACAGCGTTTGCAATGTAAGCGCATAAAAATATGTTTGTTACGACATCACATTACAAATCTTTGAATTTCTTGGCTTTTCTCTACTTATAAACCTTACTCTTGAATCACTATTTACTACTGAAAACCGCATTAAAATCCGTTGCGTAGTTAAAAAGATATAAGTTAACAAACATAGAAGCCTGTATACAATACTGTAGGTATATTTCTATTAATCTCTTTCTATTTATTTACCCCACTTATAGGTTAACTCAATACGCAAAAATTAAAAAATGACAAATTCTTTGTTCACCTACCTACGTAACTTCTACGAGTGCAATCTTTTAAATAATTAAACATAATATATAACGTGTTACGTACGTACTAAGTACGTACGTAACACACATAAATAAGTACATGGGTCATTACTCTTCCAAATCTTCTTCTTAATTATATTCAGGTTAAATAATATAATAATATTTCAGGTTACGGTCACATAGCTCCAAAGACAACGTACGGGCGGGTGGCCACGATAGCCTACGCCATTGTCGGCATACCGCTGTTCCTCATCGTGTTGGCGGACTTCGGCAAGCTGTTTACGAGGATCATCAAGTTCTTCTGGGCGTACATACGCCGGTTCTACTACACGCGGAGTTGCAAGCGGGTCCGGAGGACTGCGCCTATGCAGGTAAATTTCGATATTTCCCCCCAATATGGGGACCTTTATGGGAGTTTGTTTTTGTTTATTTGTCGGTTCTTTTTTAGGGTTCCGTACCCAAAGGGTAAAACCTATTACTATACTAACGGCCAGTTTCTTCATGAACAGCTAAAGTAACCAGTAAAAGTATGAACTTAACTTTTACTTTTACTTTACGGCAAATGTGTTTCTTCATTCAACCAACAGCTAAAGTAAATGATAAAGTAGTTGCCATAACACGACGTATTTTCTCCAAAAAATCTTGGGGAGGTTTTTCACATACGGCAGGATTGCAATATTATGTACAGTTATGCTACAGATGTTAATTAAATGGGGTATAACAGGATATCATGAATTATTGCTGAAGAGATTTACAATATTGTAGTATATAATATTGCCTCGGAGAGCATGTTAATCCCTTTAATAATAAAATAAAGCACAAATATGGGCGATAAAGTAAGTATAACCTACAACTTTGACATAATGACAATTACTTTAGCTTTTACAGCACCTAAATGAGCAGTAAAAGTTAGAGGTAAAAGTAACAGTAAAAGCAACAGCTAAAGTAGTGAAGAAACTAATTTAACCATTACTTGCCATGAAGAAACTGGCCGTAAGACTCCGCTGTCCGTTCGTCCGTTCGTCCGTCTATTACCAGGCTGTATCTCATGAACCATGATAGACAGTTGAAATTTTCACAGATGATGTATTTCTGTTGCCGCTATAACAACAAATACTAAACAACAATAAAATAAATATTTAGGGGCTCCCATACGTGAATCCCGTGATTTTTTTTTGCTCGATATTGATAACGGCAACAGGTAGACGCTTGAAATATTCACAGAATATTTAGTTATAAGTAGTTAAAAATAAATAATTAAATTAAAATAAAACAAATATTTAAAGGGGCTCCTATACAACATACATGATTTTTTTTACCGTTTTTATAGATAATGGCAAGGAACCCTTCGTGCGCGAGTCCGTCTCGCACTTGGCTGGTTTTTGTTTATTTGTCGGTTCATCAGTTCCCTCGTTATTTCTGAACCACTCAATAGGTATTTTCTTTAATGAGGTATCATTGGCTGTTTCATAGCAATATGCAAAAAACAATCTCTTTGATTCCGGGATACATATTCTGTGTCCATATCCAATATGCAAGCTGTATGTGTGTCTTTCTACAAAATCCGTTCAGCAGATGGGCTTTGAAAGGTAACAGACAGACACATATTATATAGACTGGTAGAATAACCTTTCGCATTTATAATATTACATTGGATGAGCCAGGTAATTTCTTAACTCCATTGAACTTCATATTTTGTAACGAAATTGAGAGAAAATTCCCTGAAACACGTTCCCAGAGAATGTTTTAAATTACTCCTTTTAGGAAAGAAATAAAGCGTTCAGTTCCCTTTTACTTCGAAATGAATAATGATTTCGCTTCAAGCCACAACACATGTTGCAGTACACTTCTAGTATTCTTAAGGGTCGAAATACACAATACTTTTAGCATCCGAATTCAGCGATTTACGCAGTGTGATGGTGTAAAATCGAACGTCCTTTTTCGGTAGTCTAATTTAATTTTAACCGTAACCTTGCTCTAACAATTTGATGTGCAACTGGCACTAATATCCAGTTGTACTTCAAGCAGAAGTACTTAAGTTGCACAAATCAGTACTTACATGGTTAAGGTTAAAGATTTCTCAGTCAAAAATCAGTGATTTCTAATTTATTGGAACGAAGTTCCTTATCGCTCGTTGCGGAAGGGGGCTAGACGGAAAAAATTAAGACTAAAAGTTGTAACGACACTTTTTGCTATAGTTGTAAGCCGTGTGGCGTGCGCGTGTCTCTGTCTCTCTCTCTCTCTCTTATGGAAAGCAAGCCAGTTATTTTCGTTTCGTCTTTCTATTTCGCATTGAACAGTGTGGAACTACGTTCCATCCGGGTGTCCCTTGACATCTCTCAAGTTTTTTATAGCTGTAAATAAATTATATTTCTACACCACATAGTGGTAGAACGTATGCTACTGATTTTATATTATGTTAACATCTTGTATACCTACTGTGTTCACAATAAATAAATATATGAATATGAATATTATTTTAACGATCCGGCAACATACGGAGTGGAATACCTAGTCGTTGCATAAGTACAAAGCTGATTCGATCGGTTAAATGTCCTAAATTAATCGCAACTCTCGGCTTCCGAAAAACGGCTATCGCCGATGCCAAAAGTATCGCGTGTGTTGACGCCCTAAACTTTTTATGGATGAACATTTTTCCAAGATAAGTTATGTGGAACAATTTCTGTTACAGGAAGTGATGAAAGGCCTGAACACGTTCTACGACGTCGTACGTCGCCCTTCACAAATATTCACGGAGGAAGACATAAAGGGGGTGCCGATGCCTGCTGGGGATAACCCCCCACCGCTGGGGAGAAAGCCTAGCGATGCACCACCGCCGCTACCACCGAAACCTGGCGCACTTACCGCGGACTTCGAGAACATAACTGAACCCGAAACTCCAGCGCCATCTGTCTTCGAAATAGACGATGAATTCAATCTACCTATTTCAGTAGCGATCATCATCCTGGTAATTTACATCATCATCGGCGCTGTTGGCTACAACTTCTGGGAGACTTGGAATTTCTTTGAATCCTTCTACTTCGTCTTCATATCAATGTCGACCATCGGCTTGGGGGACATGGTCCCCGATCATCCAATGTTCATGATGGCGTCCATTTTGTATCTCGTATTTGGTCTCGCGTTGACTTCCATGTGCATTAACGTCGTTCAAGTGAAACTGTCGGACACTTTCAAGCAGGCCAGTGCGAAACTCGGCGCGACGATAGGTCTGAAGGTGGCGGAGGAAGACGGTAGTTTAGTTCCGATGACCCCGCCCCCTATCGAGGTTCCCGCTGTCCACAAACCTAAGCCCGAAACGGAAGAGAGCAGGAGTAAGGAGATAATAGAAGATGACGACAAGACAAGATAAAAGTTGTGAAAAATCTATTGTAGGTACGAGTATTGCGTGATTAAGTAGGAATAACGTTATTTATTTTTAAGTGATACAGTTTATTATTTATTTTATAGACTTTTATATGTAAAAAATATGATTGTTTTATAACGATGTCGTGTGTGTAAATAAAGATTTTTACGTTTTATTTTTGCATTTTTGCAAACCTACAAGCAATCAAATTTTTCCTTTACTTGTTAATCTGAGTCACGTATTAAAGATGCGTGTCTGTCGCTGCACAGCTGATGTGTACTGAAACATTTTGTAATAATTTATTGTTTGGATTCTTTCGAATTATTTGTGTATTAGCAAATGCCCACGACTTGTTATGCGTGGATTTAGATTTTTTATTTATCTGATTTCCGGGGTCAAAATAGCTTGTCCGTCTCCGGGATGTAATATTTCAAAATTCAAAATCATTTATTTCATGTAGGCCAACGTGTGGCTCTTATGAAATGTCAAGCATCTACCACCACTTCGGAATGCTGATTCTGCTGAGAAGAGCCGGCAAGAAACTCAGCAGTTGCTCTTTTCAAAACAAAATTGTTACAAGAAGTAGGTTAACTATATTGTGGACAGCTGAAGCAAAGCCGAATAGAATAGACATATTTTTTATTCAGATAAATTTTTATTCAGATTTTATTTCTGTATGCTAATTTCGTCAAGATTAGTTCAGCAGTTAGGCAGTGACTTTTGACTTATTATAATGTTGTCCCTAATATCAACGGCTTTAATTGTTTTACGCAGGAACCTTTTTTTTTGGCCCGAATTGGGATTCGACCCTAACTAGCTAGCCACAAGTGGCTAGACCAACGGGGCAGTCAAGAAGACAGTCCGCTTTAACAATATTTCAATATGGACAGTATGGATTTTAATATTGATTCTGTGGTCCCTGCCAACAGTCGACCATTGTCACTTGTCGCAGCTAATGGGAGTAACGTATGCCGTTCACCTCAAAAGCTTCGAACAATAATTATGGTTTTTAGGGTTCCGTACCCAAAGGGTAAAAACGGAGCCCTATTAATGTCACTCGGCTGTCTGTCTGTCTGTCTGTCTGTCCGTATGTCCGCCGGTCACAGGTCTCTAGCTCGCAGACGAAATGAGTTACAAACCTGAAATTTTGGTATTTGGTGTAAAACGTTGACCCAAAATCAAATATTGAATTAAAAATTGAATTAAATTATTTTTCAGGGGGGCTCCCGTACATGAGAAAGGAGCCGGAAAAAAAATTTTTTTTCTTACCCTAGCTTGTGGGGTATCATTGTTTAGAACTCATTGAGTAGAGTACGAATATATATTTTTTTAATTTTTTGCTTAAAAAGTAAGGAAATGGGGGGTCATCAAAATTGACAGTTTTAGACCATTTTTGTGACGGGGGCTATCTAAAAAACTAAACTAGTTAGGAATATGATATTTCGGTATATTATGTACTATATGCTCTATTTGTACAAAAAATACTGAAAACAACGATTCATAATGTGTTTATAAGGTGTGACCAAAACAAACGAACTTATTTTGCGTTTTTCTTTCACGGTTTCTTGCGATGTCTAACTCGGAAATTAAATATTTCTTAGACCCAAAATATTATATTGTTCATAATTATGTACGGAACCCTGAAAGAGCGAGGCCCGACTCGCACTTGGCCGATTTTTTTGTACCTGCCGGCGCTCTGGCGACACTGTCTGGATCAGATTTCAGCTAAGGCAGCTCGAACACTTGCGGTTCGCGCGTGCGTTTTCAGAGACATGCGCATTTCGTCGAGCACGCATTGATGGCAGAAGATGTCGTAAAAATGTTCTGGGTTCACAGAATAAAGAAAATTTTCACAGATGATGATTACGCCAGTCTGCTTGCGGAAAGTATACTCTGATTTCTAATTCCGTAGAATTCTGACAGCTGTCATTGTCATTTACAGATGAGTTATTTGTATGGAGAATAGGGTTAACATCTACGAAGTACGATACCCCAAACTACTTTAATTCCTTGTCATCATGAAAAGCCATATATACCGCGTAACAATATTACTCGTTTCGCCTTAAAATAGAAAACACCAAGAGTGGAAACTAGAAAGTGCACACTAACAGCAATAGAAAATAAAAAGAGCACATTGAAAAAAAAATTCAAAAATGAATGTCGAATGATATTATCATCATGAAGTGTCTGTCAGGCATTTGTCATATCTACATGCGGCAGTTGATTTGTATTTGCATAAGTTTTGAATTTTTTATCTTTTTTGTGGGAATTGTTTTATCTCTGGTAACATTACGAAACGTCAGAATTCCACGGAATTAGATATCAGAGTATAGATCCGTTTTTATTCAGAGCGTTTGTAAGGCAAAGGTTGGTTTGATAATTTGAAATAGATTGTAATATTATTTTGGCATCGAAAAGTTCCTCCTTATCTTGTAAACCCAAAATCGACCATTCCAGAGTATATGAGCAATGCTTTGACCATATTGTGCGTGATCCTGGGATGTGAGTTTCGCGAATTTCCATGTGACTTCAGTAGCAAGATTCGGCTACATCGGATGCAAGGCGCATCGAAGAAATACTGATGATGACATTGGAGGTCACTGACGTGACCTGCGGGCGTTTTTACAGCGCGGCCGATACCTGACGTACTGAAAAATGCGCCGCGTTTGCAGGCAGCCTGCTTGAACTTTTGAAGAAAATACATTTCGTTTGTATTTGAGCGGTTCTTTTTACTTCAGCGGCGAGCCCCGCCGCCTGTACAGAGACGTAGGTACACATTGATTGATTACATTGAACATGTCGGGAGAATGACGCCCCGCAGCGCTTTTATGAAATTAAAATGAAGCTATTCATCATTTATTTTTGCAAATGTGCAATATTACTTTTATTTATCTACTAGTCTCTGCCCGCAGCTTCGCCCGCGTTAATTTCGGTCTTTTACAAATCCCGAGGGAATCGTGGATTTTCGGTTCCCGTTCCCACTCCCTTTTTCTACCTTTATACCTACTTTCAAGGAAGTTTGCTATAGTAATCTACCTATAGCTGTAGATTTCGGTTTTTTTAAATCCCGCAGGAACTGTGAATTTTTCCAGGATAAAAAGTGCTTATGTGTTAAGTCAGGGCATAATCTATCTCCATTCAAAACAGCCAAATTGATTTAGTACTTGCAGCATTATAGAGTAATATACATACACGCATACATACACACAAACTGTCGCCTTTATAATATTAGTGTGACTAGGTGCGACTTCGTCCGTTCCATCCGTTCGTATGGATTTAGGTTCTTCAAAAATCCCTCGGGAACTATGATTTTCCGAGATAAAAAGTAGCCTTATGTCCTTCTCCAAGATCTAGTATTTGAACCAAATTCAAGATCCTTTCAACGGCTGAGCCGTGAAAAGTTAACTGACAGACAGAATTACTTTCGCTATTATAATTTTAGTATAGAATTATTTATTATGTGCATAAGACGAATTACATGCATGCATAGGTACCTATTACTACTATTGATGATTCAAAAGTACTTGTAAAAGTTTATTTGAATATAAACTTTTCTATTCTATTCTATTAACTCATACACTCTGATAGATACATTTTATATTAAGTATTATATGATAACACTTTATTTTAAAATATTTTATATTTTACTCCCAACTTCAACTGCATGTAACATTTTATATTTGTAACATGTTTTTCTAATTCTTCCATATTGTTTTATTATTCACGTCGAAAAACAACATTGCCTCGAAACATTGTAACTAAGTACATTATAATGTGCCTTTAGATTATTGTGAAAAGGCCAAAAAAAATAGGGCAAGGCAATTTGATTTGTATCTTTTCTATTCAAATAAATCAAATCGAAGTAGTAGACGTCTGTGATAGAAAATACTGCTTCTTACTTATTATTTTATGCTCAGATGATTATTTGAACGATGTCGTAACTCAAACGCCTTTTTAAAATGTTTGTCTGTCCGTTTGTACGGACTTATCTTCGAAACGGCTGAACTGATTTTGACGGGACGTCACGGGAGTCATCCAGGCTAGTTTTTATCCCGAGTCCGTAGCGGAATATACCGCTGAACCGATTATGATAAAAATTGGCACAGAGATAACTAACATCCCGTAGATGGACAATGTGCTGCATCAATTATTTATCCCGAGATTTTATAAATTATTTTTAAAAATAATATATTATTTTAATCATGCTGATTTGATGACTAGATGACAAATTTTCCCCTTTCGCCCCCAACTAAGCGTAAAGCTTGTGCTAGACAATAGTGAAACGGGCGGGATTTGAACCTTAGACCTTTGTTTTACGTTGCACTATTGCATAATAAATCCCTACGGGATTTTTTAGGACATAAATTCACGCGGACGCAGCTGCGGGCAGCTGCAGCTTGTCACACTAATATTATAAAGGCGAAAGTTTGTGTGTGTGTGTATGTTTCTCACTCTTTAGCGCAGTAACTACTGAACCGATTTAGCTGAAATTTTGAATGGAGATAGATTATGCCCTGACATAGGCTACTTTTTGTCCTGGAAAATCCACAGTTCCCACGGGAGTTGAAAATAAAAAACCGAAATCTATAGCTGCAGCTATAGGTGGATTGCTATACCATACTTCCTTGAAAGTAGGTATAAAAGTTGGAAAAGGGAGCGGGAACAGGAACCGGAAATCGACGGTTCCCTTGGGATTTGTGAAAAATCTATTTCACGCGGGCGAAGCCGCGGGCAGAAGCTTGTATACAATAAAATGCTGTAGCTACACAAATTCCCTTTATTCTATATTCTACATGAACAATAAAAAACGTTATACCAGTAATAGGATAAGAGCTTTTCGTAATCACAAAGAGGAGAAAATTCCATTATTATTGAGAACAAATGCGTCGCTCTCTGAACGCGATTTCGCATTTTCGTATTGTCTTTTCTTTTTTTTTGTTTATAAATATTATCTTGACAGGTTCATGGCTGGTCCACATTACTTATTCGCTAGAACCTGTAAGTTTGTGTATCTTGCGTTATTAAATGTTCGCTCGCATCTTCAAAATTATTTATTTCTGGGCAAGCGCGCTCCAAAGACCTTACTTTTCATCAGGCACCAATGCAAAATGAATTATTTCTAAGCAAGCGCGCTCCAGCCTTACTTTCCATCAGGTGCCAATGCCGTCAAATGCATGCATATATTGCAATAAAAATACCTTTTAAGGTTTTGACTCGTGTGTGTGCGAGAACCTTTAGGTACGTAGGTACTCACTTCGCACGCATACCCTGCCGGAAATGCCGAGCTGCCAAGCGATTTAGCATTCAGGTACGATGCTGCCTAGAAACCGATCAGGGGTAGGTATGGGTTTCATAAAAACTGCCATAGCTCTTTCAGCCCACTTCCAACTTAAATATCATCAGCTCACCTGATCGCGGTTAATATGTCAATAAAAAATGAAAAAAAAAAAAATTCAAGAAATCTCAGGCTCTTTGCGGCCGCTTTTTGGACCAAATATACTTCATATCATCATAGTTAGTAGTAGTAGTTGAACCTAGACTAAGGTATGATAATGAGGTATAATTTAAGCATTCTAAGTATACCTACGCTAGTTTGAATGTTAATTCATCTCTTCCCTTGTATCACCCAGACTGGAGGCCGGGCAGTTAAATTCGTGTAATTCACATTCTCAATCAACGTATGCATCATTTGTTTGGAAGACATCAGCTTATGGTTCACGTACTCCATAACAGAATGCTTATCGTAGTACCGAGACAGTTTTTTAATCATCGTATCTTCTAAAGTCATTAAATCAGCGAGAGTATTTTTACACCATACGACATGTTGATCGTCTGTGTTTATATCGTTATGAAAAACAGTACTCTTTTGTACAATGTCCCTTACGTTTGTTGAAATATAAGCAGTGAGCTTGTCACAGTGAATGAGGGTTTTATACAGGTCGTTACCGTCGAAATAGCACTGTTCTACGTCAAAGTAGTCAATATCGAGCGTTTCAGTACAATGCAAGATGCCAGTGAAGTCGTCGTTTAAGTTTTTGTCAAAAAAGTCGTTAACGTCGTCCGATTGGACCCAATCGTTGCCACACTTAAGTTTCTTGATCAACAGTAAATTGAGAAACAGGCTTGGTATCGAAACGGGTAACAGTTCGCAGGGTGGTGCTGTATGGAAATACTTCGACCATCCCGTCAAAATTATCCCTCTGAAGCTGTAAGTGTTGCGTTCACCGCCGAATTTGTAGTTTTGGACGAGTTCCATCCATCTCAAAAGGTTTGAAAGACGTTTCTTTATGTTAGGTAGCGTTGCGTTAATGCCATCCGCGCCTTTAAAAGCGGATGCTATCCAAATGTTGTCGAATTTCTTATGATACATATTCAAAGCTACATGAGAGACTCTCAATTTCGGGTCGTAGCTCCAGTAAACTGGTTCTACCCTCAAATTCTTCACATTCTGCCACTCGGTCATCGACATGCTGCGGAGCATGTCCTCCCACATCAGTACCGTGGTCTTCGGACTTATTCTTTTGATAAAGTCCGTCGTGGATTGCACCTGATCCAAAAATATAGTTCTGGAAATTTAAAACATTTAATTATATTATTATTATTATTATTATATACTTACCAATACTTACTATACTACCTACATAATTTTAAAATAATTAAAATGAATTCTTTGAACAGAGCTCAAAACTATATTTTTTAATTTTACTTCAAAAATTGACGCTATTGGAGATTTTATTTGCATTTTTTAGACTTGATTTGTCCCGCGATCTATTTTAAGACATTCAAATCTGTTTGTAATTTTACTTATAATAGTTTTAGCCGTAATCTGTTTATAAAAAACAAATACTAATATCAGTCAATTAGCAAATAGAAATAAAGGAATATTCACACTTTTTTCTCGCAAATCTAACTGTTTTTTCTTTAGCCAGTTTACAATAATAATTGGTTAATGACATGACCACCTACGAACTTACAGGTCGTGAGGTCTTATGGTAAGATCTTTAGAGACAGATTTATGTCAGGGACATATTAATTCTGTCTCAAGTTTGAGTGAAATCAGAGTACAATCTATAGATCTAAAAGGCTTAGAACAACTCGTAAATTAGGGGTTCGGAAGTAATTTATTGGATAATTAAATAAATAATGTACAATGAAATTGTTGATTGGAGTCGAGAATAAATCAGTAATTTGCGGATAACGTTGGGTTTGTATTCTGTGTGGTGTGTACTTATGTTTCAAAAAAAATAATTTACTCACGCATTTGTTAGGTTACGCTGCAAACATTTGTTGCATTTATTGATATAGTACACCTCATCGGATCCGATGTGGAAATATTTCAATGGGAAAATGTTTTGATGGAATTTGATAACCTGGAAAGAAAAACATTTACGAATTAGAAAGTTTTTAACTTGAACTTTAACTACTGCACGTGTGTTTGCGTTAAAGTTGAAGTTTTTGAATAAAACGTGTGAAATACCCGTTTGCTATGGAAAGACAATTTGCTAAAAAATTTTAAGGTTTTTATTCGTGTAATATATTAAAAAAACCGGCCAAGTGCGTGGCGGGCCACGCGCAGTGTAGGGTTCCGTAGTCACAATCCTCGAAAAACAGATATAACTCCTTAACCTGTGAACCCTACTTAGCCATGATAGTTTTCCTTTACAATTAATTATAATATATACTACTGCTGTGAATTTTTTCAAATTCCTATATACTGCCATTTGGCAGATAGAGGGGGGGGGGGGGAGACACTTGACTCTAATAAAAATTAGCACTTTAAAACATAATATTTTACAAACGGATCTAGAAATCGAAAAATGATGTTCCCACACCCACAGTATTTTTAAAAGACCTATTCAACGATACCCCATACTATGGGGTAGACGAGAAAAAATATTCATCCCCACTTTACACTACCCTAAAAAAATATTTATCAAAATTTTATTTCACCACTTTGTCGGCGTGATTAATATTTATACCTATGCCAAATTACAGATTTCTAGCACTAATAGTCTCTGAGATTAACCGAGGACGGACGGACGGACATGGCGAAACTATAAGGGTTCCTTGTTTACTACGGAACCCTAAAAAGGCAGGATTCAAACCCACAATTTATTACATAGTTATATAGGATTATTGAAATATAGTCAGTACTTGTATGAAATATCAACAGTGACTATCCATACTAGATGCTTCTCTATGTTCGCATAACTCTTCCAGTACAGGAGGCAACGCTTTTTCTGTTTTTTTTTTTTTTTTACCTGCTTTAACATATTCTTGATCAGGCTTTGACTCTCAGGTTTACTGGGGCAGATCACGTCGGAATGACGCGGCACTTCCCTCAAATGTTTAAACTCTTTGAGCTTCAACACGTGCTCCATGTGACCGAATGTTTGGATCAGTGGAATCACGTCGAAGCCCAAATTAACCACCATCTTCAGAAATTCCTGCAACTGAATGGGTTAAGGTTAAGGTTAGTCAGGCGGTTCTTAATATAAACGTTAAAATATGTTTCAGGGTTTTTGGAAATACTAGTCTTAAATGGGTAAAATAGGGGATTTTTTTTATTGCGAAATAGGCTTACGCTTGACGACAATCATGCCTGAACAGCAATGATGAGGTCTAAGTTGGAACGCGCTTGCCTAGAAAATGCCTACTCACTATTGCCTTGAAGGTAGGTACTTAAGTCGAACGAGGCGGGAAACACGGAATCCGGAAGGGCGTTCCACACCCTAGCGGTTCGTATCAGAAACGTCGACCGAAAGCGCTTTGTGCGAGCAGACTGAGCGTCAACCACATAGGGATGCCATCGCTCTCGATGAAATGAAATGTTTGTATTAGTTCGTAGTTTTCAAGTTACATAATATTATTATATATCCAAGACAATTGATATTTATTGTTTCAGTTATAAATGAATAATAAAGTATTTCAGGATATTTGGTAATAAATTCACCCCCAAGGGGACTAAATAGGGATGGGAAATAAATAGGAGTGGTAAACTAGTGGTATGAAGAAGCATATTTTTTTAAAACCTTAATCCATGCGAACGAACTCGTGCTAGTAAACTATATATATTTATTATAAAAAAATACTTTGTGAAACAAACAACGAGAAGGCATATTATAAATCGCTGTGCATTGCTCATACTTGTACTTATCACTCCACCGACACCCCGACTTCATACAAACTTCAACCCTATTTAACCCGGCGTGAGTGAGGTCGGGTATGTCATACCCGAGAAGTTTTTAAACGCAGATTATTTAATGTTACTGTTGCCATGCGAGTCCTGTCGTTTCAGTAGCTGGAGGTAAGGGTGCGAGGGTCGAGGTACAGTATCGAGTTTAGTGTTGCGCCGGCGGTGACGGTAGATACACGTGCATACATGTGGCTGGGGTACGTCACATCGTGCTCTGTAACATGATCTCATAAGACTTTTCAGTTCCTTTTTGATTTATAATAATTAGAAGACACTATTGTTATATTAATTTACCAAAGAAATTGAAATTTTGTTAGATTTTATGGGAAAAGAAGTTAATTACCTAAACTTGTATTTTTTCAAAGAAAATTTAGATACTTTGTTATTTCAATAAAAAATAACGCTTTTTGTACTTAATGCTGGTATTTTATTTACTAACAAGCGGACACCCGCGACTTCGTTCGCGTGGATAATGGTTTTTAAAAATTCCGTGAGAATCATTTTGTTTTTCCTAAGCTCCTTTGAGCTCATACCTTGCTAAAAACTGTTAAAAGTTCACTGGCGGACGTCTAAATAGATCAAAATGTAAACATCCGCCAGTAAAAGTTCCATCAAAATCGATCCAGCCGTTCAGAGATAAGCCAGTAATCTCTAAAGTATTTCCTTTCTAACAAAAAAAGAATGAATGAAATTGAACCACCCGTTAACGAATTACAGCTAAGAACACATTTTGACTTTCATCCCCTCTCCCAAGGGAACCGTGCTGAATTTCGGGATAAAAAGTATTCTATATGTTACTCCATAGTATGAACTTAAATCATGCCGAGTTTCATTTCAATCCATTCAGTAGTTTTTACGCGATGCGCGCACAAACATACAGACAAACAGATAAACAGACAAACAGACAAAAATCTCAAAAATAGCTTTTTTACGTTCTATTACTTATCCCTAACATCCCCCAGTTATTATTTTGCAAAAATCTTCAGTGTACAGATACGGCAAGTCTACGATTTTATTTATTTATTTATTTATTTATTTATTTATTTATTTATTTATTTATTTATTTATTTAAATCAATTAGAACGGCGCGCAGGCCACTTACTCTAATTAATTAAGTAAAAACAAAAGAATAACAAAAAATAAAAAAGAGCACTGTTAAATAAATAGGTTATACAATCACAATCACACTGACTTCTCACAAAACTCCAGACACGTTCGTACGATCACCTTCCATTCATCAGCAAACACATCTAACTCGGGTTTGAAACCGAGGACAGCATTGATCGCTGAGAGAGCGCGAGGGATAGGAGAGCGAGCACGCGCTACTGTACGCGCTCTGGGCACGGCAAACAGTTTGTGTCTCCTGACACGCCTGCCATCCGGTACCAATATCCGTGATAGTTGCTCGAGTAGCAAAGGGCTATTAATCTTTCCGTGGAGGACTTTGAGCACCGTTGTGATCTGATCGAGCATCCTCCTCACTTCCAGTGAGTTATATTCTAGGCAGCCCAGGAGATACCTTGTGGGGTACACGAAAGGGTAGTATCCATAGGTACGCTTATATAGATGCCTGAGATAGGCCTTCTGAACTTTTTCTAAAATAAGTGCGTAGGTGCTTTCGTGGGGATTCCAAATGCACGCACTTGCTTCCAACCTACTGCGAATGAGAGTGTTATATAGCAATTTGACTACATTGTTGTCACGGAAATCCTTTGCATTTCTTAACACAAAGCCGAGTCGCCTGAAAGACTCTTTTGCAACTGTTTTAATGTGAGCATGAAATTTGAGCCCCGGGTCGAATTCAACCCCCAAGTCTTTCATGACGCTAGTTCTAGCAATAGTTGTGCCATTAACTTTATAGTGAAAGATAATTGGGTGTTGCATCCGTCCAAAGCTCATCACATGACACTTGGAATAATTAAAGTCCATTTTGTTTGCTCTACTCCACTCACACAGCGCATCAACGTCCCGCTGCAGAGCCAAACAGTCATTCTGGGTTTTAATTTCACTGTATAGCTTCAGGTCATCTGCATATAAGAGACATTTACCATGCTTAAGAACCGCGGAGATGTCGTTAACCATAAGTAAGAACAGCAATGGCCCAAGAATTGAACCTTGGCTTACACCGGAACGCGTGTGGTAGTTTCGAGACTTATACAATCCTAATTTAACGAATTGTTGGCGGTCCCGTAGATAATCTGCAAGTAGGTTGAGAAGTCCAGGGGCAAATCCCACATGGCATAGCTTTGCCAGCAGTATATCATTGTTAACTCTATCGAATGCTTTCTTGAAGTCAAAGTACAACACATCAACCTGACATCCACGATCCAAACGAGCAGAGATATATTCCGTTACCATTAATAAGTTGGTGTTAACAGATCTTTTCGTTCGAAAACCATGTTGCTCTTCGCAAAGTAGCTTTTCAACCTGGGTATAAGCATACTTATGGATAATACTCTCAAAAACTTTGGCTGGTGACGAGACTATTGCTATAGGACGATATTCCTCTACAGACATTTTGTTAGAGCTTTTTGGTATTGGTGTAACCCTCGAGGTCTTCCATTCCGGTGGATATAGGCCAGTTTCTAACGCTAAATTAAATATATGATAGAGTGGAAGACATAGGTACTTTTTACCATATTTCAGTATTTTCGGAGGAATGCAGTCAGGCCCTACGGAACTATTAGGTTTGAGTTTATTAATACCTGAGATAACGTCCTGTGGGGTAAAGCTTAAAATATGTATGCAGTTATTTACTCCTTTATCGTGCCTAAGTACATCTGCAGCACACAAATCGGGGACATCAGGTAAGAATACACTTGCAAAAAAGTCCGCAAAAGCTTCAGCAGCCTTAACACCTGTGAAGGTTTCCGCTTTGTACGTAACAGTAGGTTCGAACCCACCCTTGGTTCTCAGTGTTGAAATATGCCTATAAAATTGTTGTGGATCAGATTTTACTTTTTTTTCAATAGTGTGCGTGTATGTGATATAAGCATCTTGGCTTCGTTTTTTTAGATCAGCCCTAAGGTTTGAGAAGGCATTATAGTCGTCCACACTCCCTGATTTTTTCCAGGCTGTATGTAATTTAAGTTTACGTTTTGTATCTCGGATAATACTTGCATCAAACCATACTGGGAAACGTCTGCTGAAAGTTATTAGTTTATTATATGTATAGATCTTGTTGAATGGATACTATTATTTATATAGCTCAAGCATAAATGCTAATTACACAATCATAGTATTAAAAATTGAACACCAAAATTTTGGGTATCTCATACCCACCTCATAGCTGGTGTAACAATTTCTCACCTCATTCACGCCGGGTTAATAAATAATTTATATAAGTTGTACATACCTCGTTCTTCTTGTAAGCGTTTTTCGCTCTCAAATTCGCTAAAACACCTTCATAGGGAAACATGTCCTCATATTCAATCAAGAAACCAGTAACTCCAAGCTCTTGAAGCTGCGGTAGCAGATTCTTTAGGTAGGTGATCTTAGGCGGAGACCCTTTCAAGTCCAAATGCACCACGACATTGGGCAATTTCACCGCTGTGCTATACAACCTTATCTTTTGATCGATCGATTTATTTGTCAGTTTTTGCGCCAACGAATACGACACGTATAGGTAAATTGGGAATAGAATTATCGATATTAGGAAGAATTTAATTTTCAGCAAACGACGTTTCTTGAATACGGAAAAATGCATCTTAGTTTGAATTCAAAATTGTGGTCAGTTTTAATTTTTAATACAAAACTGCTTGGGTTTAATTGATTCAGAAAAATAACCTAGAAATTGCACTTGAATCTGTCTTAATAAGTAGGTACTTTATGCACAATGATTTTATTTGAAACAAAGTTTTGTGATTATATGTAGTAATTTCCACTACGAATTAAAAAAAATTATAGGATTTTTATGATTTTTATGATCACAATTTTACATGTCAAAGCAAAGCACTTGAGTACTTGGCACTGAAACTTTTTCTAATTTGAAGTTTATTTCTTCGTTTTCTTCTATCGATATTAAATCTTTGTCATTTTCAATCTTCTTTTCTATTAATGTTAAATTGTTGTCGATTAATTTTCAATCTCTTGTTTTCGACATTATCCTTTTTGTATCTTTTTAACTTAGATACTTCTTCATCCTTTTTATCACGTATTGTTTTCCACATTGGCTTTATTTATTCTTTTTGTATCCTTATAACTTACTTTGAACTCATATTTAAATTGTAAAATAATATTATTATCCTTTCCTGCACCATTTTGTACCTACATAATTGTATTGTATGTATTGAATACGTGTTATTAAACCAAGTCACTGTACACTGAGTGAAGAATTCTCCCTGACTTAGCGCTTGTAAGGCTTCGGCTAATATTTCTTGCGCTAAATCTCTTTATAGATTTTTATTACATGCCATATTAAGTAACTAGTTATGTGGTTTATTATTAGCTACGTACTAACTGCGACTGCGTAAAATTTTTAGCGCTTCCTGAGCAATTGATTGATTTGATTAAGGTTTCGGAAATAAAAAAGGTCGTAAGGTTTAAGTTCCAACCGTTGCTTTGCTTATTCCTTTTTTTTTTTTTGGTAGCGCAATTCGTTGGGTATACACTTATACACGAGTAGGCACGGAATTTATGTCGAAATCAAACCGGCTAAAAGCCCACGGTGTTCAATGCATATCCTGGTGGCAAAGGGCCATTCGCATTTACCCCATGTGCCTTACTTAAACGGAAAAAGGGGTATTTTAGTTACATGTGGACTGCACTTGCAAAAATGCGATGCTATTTTCGACGTAGTGAAAAATATTTTTTCTGTAAGTCATTATTTTCTGACAAATTTTGATTATTAATTTAATCAAAATTTGTCGGAAAATATTTTCGCGCATCCATACGTCTAGCACCGTATGGCCATTGTATTCACTCTTTTATGCATGCCGTGCAATAGCTGGTTATATCATAAAATTTCTAATATCCAACATTCGTGTTCAACGAAATTGCCACACATACGATACATTGTAACAGTTTAGTACAAAGTTGAATTATGGCCCTCGCGGGCGGTGTAGGCGGGCGGAATGGCCTGCTCAACATTCGACAGCGATGTTGGAATCGTAATGACTATGGCATGCAAATTGCTGGATGTATTCCGTGAACAGACCTTATTTATCTATGGTACAGACTAATACCGGGTAACTTCAATAAGCAGTAGTAATATACTTAATACCGGGTAACTTCAATAAGCAGTAGTAATATACTTAATACCGGGTAACTTCAATAAGCAGTAGTAATAAACTTAATACCGGGTAACTTCAATAAGCAGTAGTAATAAACTTAATACCGGGTAACTTCAATAAGCAGTAGTAATAAACTTAATACCGGGTAACTTCAATAAGCAGTAGTAATAAACTTAATACCGGGTAACTTCAATAAGCAGTAGTAATATACTTAATACCGGGTAACTTCAATAAGCAGTAGTAATATATATGTACTTAATACCGGGTAACTTCAATAAGCAGTAGTAATATACTTAATACCGGGTAACTTCAATAAGCAGTAGTAATATACTTAATACCGGGTAACTTCAATAAGCAGTAGTAATAAACTTAATACCGGGTAACTTCAATAAGCAGTAGTAATAAACTTAATACCGGGTAACTTCAATAAGCAGTAGTAATAAACTTAATACCGGGTAACTTCAATAAGCAGTAGTAATATACTTAATACCGGGTAACTTCAATAAGCAGTAGTAATATACTTAATACCGGGTAACTTCAATAAGCAGTAGTAATATATATGTACTTAATACCGGGTAACTTCAATAAGCAGTAGTAGGTAATATACTTAAATAATAAGAGGTGATAGCCTAGTGGTTACGGCCTCCCATCGGAGGGACCGTGTTCGATCCCCGATATGCACGTTTCGAGAAGCTCCGTACAGGAGAACCGTGTAAACTTTGATATAATTAACACAAACAACAAGTATAAATTAAAACTTTAAAAACGCCTGACATTCGCCATTTTGTGGCGGCGGCCATCTTGGATTTGCATAGTGCTATTCTACTAGTCAAGCCATTTCATTTGATACCCACCCATATTAAGGAAGTTGTGAAAAATATGTAATCCGCCATTTTGTAGCGGCGGTCATCTTGGACCGATTTTCATCAAACATTAGCTAACAACACTCTCGACTAATTCACCTTTCAAACAACGAAAACCGCATTCAAATCGGTTCACCCGTTTGATCGCTACGGGGGAACAGACAGACACACACACACAGACACGTCAAACTTATAACACCCCATCGTTTTTACGTCGGGGGTTAAAAAACCTGTTTAACTAAGTATAACAACACTGAAACAAGCGCTTCAGGCTGTAATCTAATAAAGCGCTCATAAATTTCAAAGCGTTGCGGTTTCAACCACTCTAGCAGCTTAGCAAATTCTAATGCGCCAATTACGTCAGCTGTAATATTATTATGAACTTTATAATGCGATAGAAAACACTTGCAAGTGACGTGAAAATGTTCGCTCTTCATATTATATTATTATTCAGAGGAATAATTCCATTTCTGGATATAAGTTTGGATTAGGGTAAAAACTAAAAAGCTTCCATTATAATAATACTAGCGGACCTGACAGACGTTATCCTGCCCGGACCTGCCGTGCCATGACAATACACTGTATCTTCAGATACAGTGATTTGTCGTAACATCGATAAATGAGCTCCTCGCACTCCATAGAAAAATACACTGTACTCATACTGTGAAACTCCATAGAAAAATACACTGTATCTTGTAAAGTATGTGTATCTGTTTTGACTAAACACTGCATCATCAAATACCTACAGTGTTATGTCAAAACACAACTCTTGATTTTGTCGACCGCCATATAGGTATGCGTACAGTGTTTTGTCATAACAAACTCGCGACTCGGAAACTAACGACAGTTTTTTCATTACTAAGTATATTAGATAGTTCAGTAACTATAATAATCCAACCTTGCATCAAATCGTGTAGTTCTGATTTTTCGCAGACTTGTTCATGATGTTAGCCGAACGGAACTTTGTCAAAAATCCAAAAAACCGCAAAAATTTCGGATTTTTTTCAGATTTTGGCGATTATAATCCAAAAGGCTAGTTCTTGATGAGGTTTTTCTATATGGCTGCATAATAACTAATCCATTTCAAAACATAATATTTCAAATTCAAAAAAAATAATCAGATATTGAAGATTTTATGGCCAATTCCCAAAAAAATCAAAAAATCGCGATTTGCCAAAAATGCATGATTTTCAGATACAGTGTATTGTCATAACACGGCAGCGGTGACATAACGACATCAATAGTCCGAACAAAGCGTAAACATTTGGTTTGGATAGGTGAGCCCGTTCATGAGTTATAAAATTACACCGAAAAGTGGCATTGATTTTTATATACATATACATATAGATAGAGATAGATAGATGATAGGTTTTGCTGTTAGTTAGATATGTAATTTTTTTTATATAAATCCGTCTCCGATCTCTGTCTCCTGCAGTGGCGAAGGGTGGATATTTTCAAAAGGGAAGCCGGGATAAAAAAAATCGCTACACACCAAGCTGGGAAAAAAAAGCTCCCACCTTCACCATTTATTTATGCACTGATATTTGAAAATACTTTAAATATGATAATTTGCAGTTTTGAAAAACCTTTCTTACTAACAAAGGTTTATAGTACAATTTAATACACCTTCCACCAATAATAACTAATTCAGAAAACACAAAAAGTAATAAGCACACGAAACACGACGCGCGAGTCATAAACACTTTTTGTGAAAGTTACTTAAATGAAGTTAAAACAAAACACATTAATTATCTTTCGAAGATGAAGCATCTTCGATAATGTTCCCAGATTCAAGACTTTAACTCCTTGTAATAACACTCATAACCCGCTCAAAATCGGCTTCCCGATTGCCTTTTTTTGCGCGTGCTAGACACTAGACAGGGAATGATGTATTGACAAATTTTATTGGAAATGCAGGGGACAACTGTCTACTACACGATGATTTTTTATGGGAATATAAGCCGTCCCAGGCCCGGCATATTCGTTACCTGCTTACTGCCCGTGACACTACTGGTCTGAACAAATTAGTTTTGTTCATTGAATTGTTTTGAATGTTTTTTTTGTAATAAGTACCTATTGTATTTGTAAAATAGTGAGTAAAAGAAAAAAAGATAGTAGGTAACTACTAACTATAGTTCCACTTTTAATTATCTGCAGTAATCTGACGTTTCCTAATGTCATTCTGTAAAATAATGTTGCCAACCATATTTCTATAGTGATGTGATACGTTCAATTCATTCAATTTGATGCACAAAAGTTTCGTTCAAAGTTACTCTTTCATTATCATCATAATTTTATTTATCTACTCTCATATCTTAAAATCCCGATTAAGAAATCAAAATGTGTCATATATTGGACTACTTTATTCACATACATCTATAATATTTAAAAAAAAATTAAAAAAGTTCATTATAACACTACTTTGTTAGGAAATTATTGCAAAGTAATGTTATAAAATAATTTTTTCTACATTATAGTACAGGCACTGGGTTCTGGTATTTTTGAGCCATGGCGGGTGTTTAGTTTTGTTACTTACAATAATTATTATTATCCCGCTATCAAAGTTACCCTATTACTACTACTGCATTATACTTTATTTCATTACTGACAGGTCAGTGGGTCTACCATCAACTATAATCGCGACTCAATTAAAGACCTAAACTGAACTGAATCGCTATTTCGTACCATGAACTCTTTTATCCGACCAATAGATGTCATGACGTCATGACGTCTATTATAGACGATATTATAGACGAAACAAAAACCTAGTATAAAAATATAGAAACAAAAAGATACTTCATGGTACGAATTCAATGCAATTCATTTTAGGCACCGATATTGAATAGCATCGGAATTGGATCGTTAGATTAAAGATTGTAGTAGGCCTTCTGGTCGAGTCACGACTCTGGATTCTGGTTTTTTCAGCTATGGCGGGAAATCGTATTGTTTTTGGCGCCTATTATTTAAATTTTTAATTTATTATTTATTGTTTTTGTAACCCAAACCTTTGCAAGTGATTTTTGTTGCGCGGAAAAATGTCTAGCAGTGATACTGAAGAGAATTTAACTCCACCTGACCACCGACCAACAATCTTTTGCCAGCAAAATCAAGGAAAACTCACTACAAATATTACCAAGATTTTATGGTTTGGATTTTAAGCTATGAGTTTAGATAAAGTAGTGTATGAAACTCTACATAATTAGGCATTAAAACACTCGTGTAATACTATTAAAAACTCACCTGCGGCTCGTTTTTTACCCGACTGGGTTATGTGTTTCACCTGTGTGTATGTATGTCCATTCCTATGTCCGCGTGTAACTAATCAACGGCTCAACGGATTTTGATAAATGATACGTCGTTAGATTTGTCTTCATGACGCGAGTGTTATAGGGTACCTAAATTTAAAAAAAAATTAAAATGGCGGACTTTATGCGCTTTAATGTGCGAGCTGAAAAACAATTTTTTCTTCAAGACCCTCGAGTGGGGTATCAAAATGAAGGGATTTAAAAGGCAAATACAAAAATGTATACAATTATATATTTGAAAGTAAGTTGGAGTGATAAATCACAGAAAATGACCGTTTCCTATGTCAGTTCGTAACTACTCAACGACTCAACCTATTTTGATAAATGATACGTCATTAGATTTGTCTTAACAGCGCAAATGTTACTGGGTACATAAAATTATTAAAAATTCAAAATGGCGGATTTTATGCACTTTAATGTGCGAGCTGAAAAAAATTTTTTTCCTCAAGACCCTCGAGTGGGGTATCAAAATAAAGGGCTTTAAATGGCAAATACGAAAATATATACAATCTATATGTTTGTAATCAGTTTGGAGTGACAAATCATAGAAAACAAAATAAATAACAACTGCACTGTGAGTAAATTGGTGGTAATTTATTTAAGATCCCTTCCCACTCCACGCTACTACATTCCACATAATCCCCCCTACAACTCCCCCCTTCCCGTCAATTATTGTAACACTAATAATTTAACCTTAAATCGCCAAACACTAAAATAATACAATAATATTATGAAGGACCTTATTAAAGTTTCCAGTGTTCAACAGATGGCGCTAATAGTGGTCTTAAACGCGCTATACTTTAATACATGAACATCCACTGAAAATCAATATAGACTGCGACTTATGGGCTCGCGCTTTATTGAGAAATTGATTGATTGATTAATCGTTCTGTCGATGTCTTTCGTAGTTCGGGTTACTAAATTTGCTTGAAGTAAAAGGTTCATTAGCTATTAATTACTAATTATTACTTAATACTTATTATATTATATTTTTTGTATTCTTACATTAATTCGTTTCGGTGGCAAACCGCAAAAGTCGGCAGAACTGCCTAGTGCCTAAACTTGTAGAAAATAATCTACTTTTTCAGATAAATAGTTTCTAGAAACTTTCTTCGCTAATTGGTAATTTTATGTTGAATTAGACATAGGCTATATTTTATATACGAAAAAAATCGAGAAGCGACGTCCAAGCGGCAAAAGTAAAATATTATTTAGTTTCGGATATACATAATAGATGGCGCCACTAGCTGCTTGCCACGCGTTCTGCACACTAAATTATTATTTTATATTAAATTAAATTACTAAGCGTAGTCCTAATCGGGTTTTAGTTTACGAACTTTATCTCTTGTAAAAATATGCATCTAAAAATTTTTCATAGTTTTGCACTAAAAACCAAGAAATAAATTACGTAATTAAAAAACTAAAAACCCGACTGCGTAAAACAAACTAGTTCTGGTTACTGAAAAGCAAAAAACAAGCTTTGTACTTTATAAACTAGAATTTGATAAGATCATAAACATAATTAATGTTAGAAAATGTATGGCAGGCGGGGGCATTACTTAGCCAACTACTCAGGACTATTAGTTCACCCCCGCATGCCATACATTTTCTAACATTAATTATGTTTATGATCTTATCAAATTCTAGTTTATAAAGTACAAAGCTTGTTTTTTGCTTTTCAGTAACCAGAACTAGTTTGTTTTACGCAGTCGGGTTTTTAGTTTTTTAATTACGTAATTTATTAAACTAACACTCGTGTTTTAATAACCTTTTAAATAGTAGTTTATGAAACGGTTGCATAATATGCAACCGTTTCATAAACTACTATTATCTACTAAGTAAATCAATGGCTCCTACGTATAAAAGTCAAATTAACAATTTTGTCATCTTGGCTTTTTTGTGGCAAACGCATCCTATTGGTACAATTAATAATTAGAGCTTTATTTGAATAAAAAAGTAAAAAGTATAATGATTGCAGTCAAGGGCTAACTTGTAGTTGAATAAAAAAAATAGATGATGATTATGAACATAATCTGATTTTTGATTATTTTTTTTCCATCATTTTTTTAAATTTTATAAATAAAACTAGTAGCCTATGCTACTTAGAATAAGAAAATAAAATAAAATTCTAACGATACCTTATTCATCAAAATTGGTTCCGGCATATAGAAGTTATGGTACAACATACAAACATACATGAACCCTGAAAACAACATACTCCTTTTTTTTCAGGCAGTCCTTTAAAAAGGTTCTTTATGTTTCTTTTAAATACCGATCACTGAGGTTACGCTTTTTCATGCTACTGTTGACGCTGTTAACTACTTGGCGAATATTTGTCGCCATTTTTCTTCGTTTGTCATTCGACATTTTCATTTTCACTGTCCATTTTCATTTTTACGTTCTGAGTGTATGAATATTTCTATTTTGCCTACTGCGCGTTGTCGTCGTCGTCGTCTCAACCAATAGACGTCCACTGCTGGACATAGGTCTCTTGCAAGGATCGCCACAGAACACGATCTTGTGTTGTACTATGTGTTGTATAATAGAACTGCGCGTTGTTATTTGTTACCAATTGTTAAGTTTTTGTAACGTTGTGTTTGGTTTTCATTATCTATTTTTGTTAAATTTACCATTTCGTTTTGTTAAGCATAATAAAACAAAGAAATGAATGCTCAGCCAAGCACATCGCACGCTGAGGATACATTTTTACCTCCTAATAAAAAAAAACCGCGTAAGAATATAAGTACCAATGAGAAACTTTGTATTAGAAACGTTTAAAAATATGTGTTTGAAGTGAAATCATCGGAATCAAACATTGAAGTTCCAAAAACCAACTCGGCTCCACTCGCTCGTCTTCGTATCGCAGCAATCCAGTGCTGTGTTCGGGTATAGGATGGATAGGAATTTAAGGAACGCATTCGAATTTTCGTGAAATTAAAAATAACTAAAAAATACATGAATTCTGGCGTAACCAATATTAAAGATATATGTATTTATATATATACTATATATACATATATATAGGTAAACTTTGTATATAAAATATAATAATTACTTAAAATATAAACTTTAATTTAAATAAAATAATTGAATGATTCAAATCAATCACTTGTACCCTATTTTAATTTCATTAAAAAGTGACAACCCACGAAACTTCACTTTACTGCACACAATTAAAAGTCGAAGTATAGGTAGGTATGGATGGCATTTTTTAAAGGGAAGCCGATGGGAATCGTGTTATATGGAGACTTCGCCACTAGTCTCCTGTCATTTTGCAATGGCGTTCAATTAGACTAGAGAGTGACGGAATAGAGAGTGTTTTCGCATACACTTGTGCACTATAGTATCTCCTGAATAGTTAGCTCGTCTCCGCCTACGTAGAGATCGGGCGTCTTGGCGGATATTCGGTCGGAAGGACATTACTAATCATTAAATTCAACCTCCTAATGTAATATGCATAAAACTTAACTAGATTATATTAATTAGTTATTATGGCATAATATTATGATGCTTTACGTTATGGTATTATGATTGCTTATGGCCTGCGTAATCAATTCTATAGCCACTATAGAATAAACAAGTTTAAACTATAGCTGCTAGCTAGATTATAATTAATGCGGCTTGTTTGCGGTTAGGCAATTAACCAATATCGTTACAGGCGGGCATTAAATGCTATAATATTCGGTTTTGTACAAATCTCTACTTCAACTCTGAACTAAAATAACAATTATTTAAGGTACATAAAAACCTCTCGTGAAAATATTTTTTTCGAAAAGTTTTAGTTCTGCTGCAAAAAGATTCGCCAGCTGATATACATACATTTAAGTTGCGAGGTAAGAGTAAAGGTGCGTCCAGACTTGAACATTTCACCGAACCGAACAGCGAACATTTCGGCGAACTTGTTACGCTCAATGTGGACGGCGCGCTTGGAGCGCTTGAGATGGGTTACTGCGTAACAGTTCGGCGAAACTTTCGCCGAACTGTTACGCAGTAACCCATCTCAAGCGCTCCAAGCGCGCCGTCCACATTGAGCGTAACAAGTTCGCCGAAATGTTCGCTGTTCGGTTCGGTGAAATGTTCAAGTCTGGACGCACCTTAATCCTACTAATATTATAAATGTGAAAGTGTGGATGTTTGAATGTTTGTTACTCTATAACGTCGCAACTACCGAACAGATTTGGCTGGATTTTGAATGGAGATAGATAATGCCCTGACTTAACACATAGGCTACTTTTCAATATACTTGTAAAATTGATTGGCGTTTAAAAAGTGTAGTGTTTGCCAATTTAGGAAATTATAAAAAAAATTGAAATCTGTTCAAGAATTCGTATTTTTACTTTCTTCAAAAAATATTAAGAGATTTTATAAGAGCATTTTATAAATTACGCTATAGACTTTGCAAACTCTAGCAATTTATTAAGCTGAGTGATTAATTGCATAACACAAGAACTCAGTAAGCTTAATTCGTTCTCAATTATATATTAATTAATTCATTCACATTCTATTTAGAACTTTGTCAATTCTCGACTTAATAATAATCAAAAGACGCGACAAGCCAAAAAGGCTTTGACCCTTAGGGTCAAAGCCTTTTGGCTTTTGTATGACCTTTATAAAATATTCTATCTGGATATGCATAATTATTATTAGTAGTTACATCGTAATAATTTTGTAAGTGGAAACTGAAATTTAAGTGTGTCCGTCTGTCTATCAGTCTGTATATCACACACAGTCTATCTGTCTTTACAACATTAGTTGTAAAGTTGAAATTAACTTCAGTACCAGTCTTACACACTTTATCTATATACAACGTTAGTTTTACTTTACGCAAAACCTGAAAGTAGTTTGTTCAGAATCAGTAACAAAATCGAATCCAACCATTTTTATATAGTGTTATATTTTTGTCCAAAAATATTTTGAAATCTTACAAGCTTAGACACAATGATTTACCGCGCATCAGCTGACGGTCGGCACACAGCGGCGGTCATTCAACTCGCGTCGATCGCTAGTCCCTGCGGCGACGGCTTGCGGTGACCATTTTTTTCGAGGACAACGACGCAACATAACAAGCTTATAACTTCGTTACTTTTCATTATATTTTTTTGAAATTTTGTATAAATATTCTTAATGTAAAAATATTTGACACGTGTTTCGGTTTTTGCGCAAAGTAAAACTAACGTTGTATATAAAACAAAGTCGTGTTAGTTCGAACACTTATAACTCGAGAACGGCTGGAGCGATTTTCATGGTTATTTTTGTATTTGTCTCCATCCCGAATAGCAGAATAACTATTAAAAACATTAGAAAATTGACGAAAAAATAAAAGTGAAAGAAAAACATTTTCCCATACAAAAAATGTTCACGGGTTTCGTAACTGTCAAACATCCCGTTGCGTCGATACGGTAAACTCTCTTACCCTACCGTGTCTCGGTAGGTGGCGCTGTGTCGCCGTGTATGTCGGTATGTCACCGGGCAGGACGACGTCTGCCGGATCCACTAGTAATCTATCTATACATATAATAAAATCGTAGAATTGCCGTATCTGTACATTGAAGATTTTTGCAAAATAATAACTGGGGGATGTTAGGGATAAGTAATAGAACGTAAAAAAGGTATTTTTGAAATTTTTGTCTGTTTGTCTGTTTGTCTGTTTGTCTGTTTGTCTGTTTATCTGTTTGTCTGTTTATCTGTTTGTCTGTTTGTCTGTATGTTTGTGCGCGCATCACGTAAAAACTACTGAATGGATTGAAATGAAACTCGGTATGATTTAAGTTCATACTATGGAGTAACATATAGGATACTTTTTATCCCGAAATTCAGCACGGTTCCCTTGGGAGAGGGGATGAAAGGCAAAATGTGTACATAGCTGTAATTCGTTAACGGGTGGTCCGATTTCATTAATTCTTTTTTTGTTAGAAAGTAGATACTTTAAAGACTACTGGCTAATCTCTGAAAGGCTGGACCGATTTTGATGGGACTTTCACTGGCGGATGTTTACATTTTGATGTACCTAAACATCCGCCAGTGAACTTTTTACAGTTTTTAGCAAGGTATAAGCTCAAAGGAGCTTAGGAAAAACAAAATGATTCACACGGGATTATTAAAATCAATATCGACGCGGACGAAGTCGCGGGTATCCGCTCGTCCTAAATAAAAATATTACATTCTATACTCAACCAACCACCGATCATTCAATGTCAATAAATTTCTGACTGCTTGGATTCGTCGTATGAATATTTTACTTATTCCTATCGACAAAATGGTGATTCGAATTCCTAATGACAACATCAATAAAATCCCTCTTCAGCCCGTCAAACTACAGGCATAGCATATTAAACGATAGCTTGAACATTACCGTAACATTTCATAAATCTGTAGTGGTCATGCCATATTAGAATAAAAAATCAGCCAAGTGCGAGTCGGGCCTCGCTCTTTCAGGGTTCCGTACATAATTATGAACAATATAATATTTTGGGTCTAAGAAATATTTAATTTCCGAGCTAGACATCGCAACAAACCGTGAAAGAAAAACCCAAAAAAATGTTCGTTTATTTTGGTCACAGCTTATAAACTATTTAATAAATCGTTGTTTTCAGTATTTGTTGTTTAAATAGAGCATATAGTACATAATATACTGAAATATCATATTCCCAACTAGTTTAGTTTTTGAGATAGCCCCCGTCACAAAAATGGTCTAAAACTGACAACTTTGATGGCCTCCCATTCCCTTATTTTTTGAGATAAAAATTAAAAAAATATATATTTGTACTCTACTTAATGAGCTCTAAACAATGATATCCCACAAGCTAGGGTAAAGAAAAAATTTTTTTTTCCGGCTCCTTTTTCATGTATGGGAGCCCCCCTGAAAAATAATTTAATTCAATTTCTAATTCAATATTTGATTTTGGGTTAACGTTTTACACTAAATACCAAAATTTCAGGTTTGTAACTCATTTCGTCTGCGAGCTAGAGACCTGTGACCGGCGGACAGACGGACAGACAGCCGAGTGACATTAATAGGGCTCTGTTTTTTACCCTTCGGGTACGGAACCCTAATTAAAATTCGAATGGAACCACAGAATACATTGGAGAGATACATACATTTTCTTTGTGGTAGAATTCTACCCCGAATCCCCCTGGTTAGCGATCACACTTCAGCCGTAATCTGCCGCAAAGTTCTGCTTCTCAGGTGCTGCTAATGTTCATGGGCGGTGGTAATCACTTAACATCAGGTGACCCGCTTGCTCGTATGCCCGCTATTATTATAAAAAAAGAGAGGAGAGGAGGAGACTTTGGTCGTCATTCCAAAGTCTTGGGATCCTCAACATCTAGCTTATTTTCACCAGCGTGGTGGACTACGGCCTAAACCCTCATCACTCTGAGAGGAAACCCGTGCCCTGTAGTGGGTCGGTAATGGGTTGATAATGATGATGATTTGTTATTTTACTTTGTAGCTTTAACTAAATTAACGTTATCTAGCTACCGATACTCGTATGTGGTGTTGCTACTAAGGCCGTGTCCCTACTAAGCGAACAGTGAGCTGCTGTTTGCTTCCAGTTAGCCTCCCTTTAGTTTTAATATGGGTTTGTATATACTATGTATACATATACAAACAAGCATTAAGATTGTGAAGATGCTAAGTTAATTTCTAATTACTAGTGTTGATAATTATTTATTTTAATTCATCTATAAGTTAGGTATAATTTAGGTAGGTAGGTACATAAAACAATTGTTTTATATTTCAAAACTTTTTAATTTTAATTTTTAATTTTTTAATTTTCTAGTAAATGCTGTGTGTGACCTTTAATAAGTTGCGTATAGTTTTTTTTGAGTTTTTTTTTATTGATGTAACAATTTTTTCGTTGTCCAAATAAATAAACAGCGCGTAATGTTTGAAGGTTCGCAGTTTGTGGCGTTTCGCTTGCCAACTTATTCAGTGAGTTCAGTGAGCGGCTGATTCACCTCCAAATGCCTCCACAACTATGAGAGATACAGAGCTATGAGTTAGCGACCAATACGCCGCTTAGAGTCAGCCAGTGGACAGCCGCTCAACATGATCAACCCATTACCGGCTCACTGCAGAGCACGGGTCTCCTCTCAGAGTGAAAAGGGTTTTGGCCATAGTCTACCACACTGGCCAAGCGGATTGGCAGACTTCACACACCTTTGAGAACGTTATGGAGAACTCTCAGGCATGCAGGTTTCCTCACGATGTTTTTCTTCACCGTTAAAGCAAATTATATTTAAATACTTAAAACGCACATAACTCCGAAAAGTTAGAGCCCGGGATCGAACCCACGACCTCCGATTCGAAGTCGGTCGTCCTAACCACTAGGCTATCACAGCTTCATTAGGTGGACAGCCGCTCACTGTCCGCGTAATGGGGACACGACCTAAGTCATAAAACTGGGATGAGATTCGAACATATAGATTAAGCTTGCGGCATGACGTCATCAATCCTCATCTGCCTCTAATCTCGGCTACTGGTTGGCGCGTTAACGCGGAAGGGCTCATTTTACGCCACGTTTTATGATCTCTTGGCATTAACGGCAAAAATATGTAAAATACTCGTAAAAAGTGTTATCAATATTTATGAGGGTATTCTTAAAGGGTTGGGCATTAAAAATTATACTCTTATTAAACTTTTCCGGCTCATCTTTGTTTAATCTGTTTGCCGAACTGGTGGTAAAGTCATAATTTGGCCTACATAATATCTAGCAATAAACATACAAATTAATAGACATAAAATTATTATTTTCTTTAAACCACGACATACTGCAGTGGCTCGTTAACGTTAAATTTACAAATTAATAGACACAAAATTATTATTTGATTAAAACCACGACATACTGCAGCCACACGAGTAGATATTATACAGAGAAAAAGCTACCTACAAGCGGCCCGCTGTAAGTACACTCACACATAGCACCGCTCACGCACACACGAGTTCTCACGAACGGTTTACGTACGCTCCACTCACACTCCACTGGTAGGACAGTTGGTAAACAAACGACAGGGCTGTGGGTCGTGCGCACTTTTCCAATCTCTTTTTTTGTGTACCCTAGAGATCAAGTGAAGTAAGTATACCTACCTTTACATATCTATACAATAAAATTAATGAAATGAAATTAATTGAAATGACATGAATTTATTTATTGTAGGATAGTATGTGCCACTTATGATACTATGTCAAGACTCTACTACTGGTTCGGAAAGCAGATTCTACTGAATAGAATTGAGTAATAACATTGCCAGGTACAACCCGTTTACTAAAAGATTGGACCTGGCGTCGATGACGTCACTACGACGCATGGGTACGGTGTGCAAAAAAGCATCATTAAGAATATTTAGGTATTGTATGAAACTTAAATGTTTGTGAAAAACTCTGGGTATGCTGTGTTAGTATTGTCTTGCGAGCGAGCGAGTCAAAGCAACTTGTCAGCGAGGTCCTATCTTTTAGTAAACGGGTTGTAAGTTAAAATGTGTTATAGATCCTCTATGCAACGGGCCATCGGGATGGGCCTATCTAAGGTACCTATCTAAATAAATAATTAAATACTCACACATACACACACGGCCGTCTATTCCTAAAGTAGGCAACTTCATGCCTGTGTTATAGGTAATAGCCAACTGATAGACATATTTACATATATATATTTTATATAAAGGTATATATACATACATATTATAAATACACCCAGACTCGGGGCGGGAATCGAACCCGCGACCCTGGAGCGGAAGGCAGGGTCACTGCCAACCGCGCTAATGGGTCAATCTAAGTAACTAGGTACTTAAAATCATTCAATTTACTAAAGTAAGTAAGTGTCTAGATTCTAGGTACTGTCACTAGGGATATCTACGCACGTGCTATCACACTTATTTTTAGTAAGTATCTGTTCATAAAAATGTCTACGGTTTTATAATCTACTACCTTTCTAAGTAACTAGGTACTTAATTCATTCATTTTACTAAAGTAAACTGTCTGTCACTAGGGATATCTATGCATGTGCTATCACACTTAGTTTTAGTAAGTACCTACTACATACCTAATAGTAACTAGGTACTTAATTTACAAAAGTAAGTAAGTATGTAGGTACTATCGCTAGGGATATCTACGCATGTGCTATTACATAATATACTTTTAGTAGGTACCTACTAAAAGTACTAAAAGTACCTACCTAAGTAACTACATAACTTATATTTAGTATAGTAATATAATATAAAAACATATTTTTCCAATCATTATTACATATCTTGCTATATTATGTATACTAGTATATAATAATTATTTTTATTTTTACCCATAATTTTTCACATGCAACAGGTGACAACCCTATCAGAATAGGTATAAATTTTGGACGTTCTTAGGTAGCTTTTCCTCTGTATAATATCTACTCGTGTGCTGCAGCGCTCCGTTACCGTTAAAATTAACTTAAAATATCTATATCTATATACATATAACTAGTAGGGCGCTTGGCTGCGCGGCCCGCTAAAGCGGACCGCGGGGATTTCAGTATTATTTTTGTTTTAGCAGCCTCCACCTTCTTCTATCATTTTCAGCATCTTTAACCCTGGCCGTGCTCCTCATCCATCTTCCAAACCCTCGATCATCATCACTCTCCAAATTTTTTTCACCGAATCATTTGCCAGAAGGAGAGTTCCTCCATAAAAACAAACTTTGAAAAGGAACCGTATCAAAGTCTTGTATAGTTTCCCAACTTATAGTCTCTTCAATATTCGCCATATATTTTGTGTGAAAAAAATAAATTTTGCCATCTTGATTTTTTCTGTTCATCAAATTGTAACTAGATCTTTAGTTCTTGATCATCTTTTGCCAAGAAACCACTCTTCCATCTTTTATACTTGGTGAGATAGACACCGACGAAATTTGTATAGCCGCCATCTTGAATCCGCCATTTCGTTTTTTTTTCAGCTCAGTGCCAATTGGATGAGGTTTTGAGTAATTTTTGTTTGAGCACCACCCATCTATCTGCGATACTCTGCCCGGGCTCCTCAACCATCTTCCAAACCCTCAATCATCATGTCTTCCCATATTTTTCATTGAGAGTTCTCCAAAGAACCGCATCAAAGCCTTGCATAGTTTACAACTTGTAGTCTCTTCAATATTCGCCATACATTTTCTATGGAAAAATAAATTCCGCCATTTTGAATTTTTTTTTCTATACATCGGGTAGACCTTTGGATCCTGATAATCTTTTGCGAAGAAACCACTCTTCCATCTTTTATACCCTCCGAGTTGGACGCCGACGAAATTTTTATGGCGGCCATCTTTTTTTCGCCATTTTGAATTTTTTTTCAGCTTACTGCCAATTGGATGATGTTTCGAATGACATTTGCTCGAGCACCCCCTACCTATCTTCAATACCTTAAGCGTGCCCGTCGCTCGTCTCTAAAATCCTCAATCATCAGCTCTCTCCATATTTTTCCTCTTAATGAATTTTTGTCCTCTATACGACACCATTATTGAAAAAAAAAATTTTCATACAAAATTGTTCAGGAGAGGTGATCAATGAGTCAGTGACCCAATCAGCACGAGCAGCTATATATATTTTACTAGTACGGCGCGTGGGTGCGCGGCCCGCAAGCGGACCGCGAGGATTCGAGTAGTTTTTGTTTGAGCACGTCCCACCTATCTTCAATACCCTCGCCGTGCTCTTCATCCGTCTCCAAAGTCTTCGATCATCAGCTCTTTCCGTATTTTTCCTCCGCATGAATTTTTGTTTTCTACACGAAACCATCAAAAATTTTTTTTGTGTAGAAAAATAAATTCCGCCATCTTGTTTTTTAGTTCTTGATCATATTTTTCAAAGAAACCACTCTTCCATCTTTTATACTTGGTGAGATAGACACCGACGAAATTTGTATAGCCGCCATCTTGAATCCGCCATTTTGGTTTTTTTTTTCACCTCAGTGCCAATTGGATGAGGTTCTGAGTATTTTTTGTTTGAGCAGCCCCCATCTATCTACAAAACTCTGCCCGGGCTCATCAATCATCTTCCAAACCCTCAATCATCATGTCTTCCCATATTTTTCTTTGAGATTTCTCCAAAGAACCGCATCAATCGCCTTGCATACCTAGTTCACAACTTTATACTCTCTCTCAATATTCGCCATACATTTTCTATGGAAAAATAAAGTCCGCCATTTTGAATTTTTTTTGTATTCATCGAGTAGACCTTTGGATCCTGATCATGTTTTGCTAAGAAACAACTCTTTCATCTTTTATACCCTTCGAGATGGACACCGACGAAATTTGTATGGCGGCCATCTTTTTTTCGCCATTTTGAATTTTTTTTCGGCTCACTGCCAATTGGATGACGTTTCGAGTGACATTTGTTCGAGCACCCCCCACCTATCTTCAATACCTTAAGCGTGCTCTTCAACCGTCTCCGAAATCCTCAATCATCAGCTCTCTCCATATTTTTCCTCTTAATGAATTTTTGTCCTCTATACGAAACCATTTGTGAAAAAAAAATTTTTCATACAAAATTTTACAGGAGAGGCGATGAATGAGTCAGTGAATCAGAACGAACAGCTATATATATATTAATTTTATTTTATATTAATAAAATCGTAGAATTGCCGTATCTGTACATTGAAGATTTTTGCAAAATAATAACTGGGGGATGTTAGGGATAAGTAATAGAACGTAAAAAAGCTATTTTTGAAATTTTTGTCTGTTTGTCGGTTTGTCTGTTTGTCTGTTTATCTGTTTGTCTGTTTGTCGGTATGTTTGTGCGCGCATCACGTAAAAACTACCGAATGGATTGAAATGAAACTTGGCATGATTTAAGTTCATACTATGGAGTAACATATAGGATACTTTTTATCCCGAAATTCAGCACGGTTCCCTTGGGAGAGGGGATGAAAGTCAAAATGTGTACTTAGCTGTAATTCGTTAACGGGTGGTTCGATTTCATTTCTTTTTTTGTTAGAAAGGAAATACTTTAAAGACTTCTGGCTCTGAAAGGCTGGACTGATTTTGATGGGACTTTCACTGATGGATGTTTACATTTTGAGCTACCTAAAAATCCGCCAGTGAACTTTTAACAGTTTTTAGCAAGGTATGAGCTCAAAAGAGCTTAGGAAAACCAAAATGATTATCACGGGATTTTTAAAATCAATGTCCACGCGAACGAAGTCGCGGGTATCCGCTTGTAATTATCTAAAAACCTACTCTGATATGATACACATTTAATATAACAAGTGTAAATTGAAAATTTAAAAAACCCCCGACATTCGCCATTTAGTGGCGGCGGCCATCTTGAATTTGCAATAGTGCTATTTTACTAGTCAAGCCCTTTCATTTGATACCCATATCAAGGGAGTTGTGAAAAAATATATCATCCGCCATTTTGTAGCGGCGGCCATCTTGGACCGATTTTCATCAAACATAGCTAAGAACACTCTCGACTAATTCACCTTTCAAACAAAAAAACCGCATTCAAATCGGTCCACCCGTTTGAGCGCCACAGGGGAACAGACAGACACACACACACACACACACACACACACACACACACACACACAGACACGTCAAACTTATAACACCCCGTCGTTTTTGCGTCGGGGGTTAAAAACCGTATTGAAATTGGACCAGTAGGTACTTAGTTTTCATTTTATTTCATTCAGGAAAATGGTAACATAGTAAAACATTAGCATTAGTAGCTCTAAAAGAGCACCTTTGCATTCGAAACTCTAGTGCGTAAACTTTTATCAACAGCTGTTTTTTAACCCCCGACGCAAAACGACGGGGTGTTATAAGTTTGTGTGTGTGTGTGTGTGTGTGTGTGTGTGTGTGTGTGTGTGTGTGTGTGTGTGTGAGTGTGTGTGTGTGTGTGTGTGTGTGTGTTTGTGTGTGTGTGTGTGTGTGTGTGTGTGTGTGTTTGTGTTTGTGTTTGTGTGTGTGTGTGTGTGTGTGTGTGAGTGTGTGTGTGTGTGTGTGTGTGTGTGTGTGTGTGTGTGTGTGTGTGTGTGTGTGTGTGTGTGTGTGTGTGTGTGTGTGTGTCTGTTCCCCTGTGGCGCTCAAACGGGTAGACCGATTTGAATGCGGTTTTTTTTGGTTGAAAGGTGAATTAGTCGAGAGTGTTGTTAGCTATGTTTGATGAAAATCGATCCAAGATGGCCGCCGCCACAAAATGGCTAATGTCGGGGGTTTTTAAAATTTTTAATTTATACTTGTTTACTCTGTGTGTGCAGTAGAATATTCTAAATAAATAAAAAAAACATTAAGAACACGATCGTAGAGCTTCCTTGTGAGCTATAGTCGTAAAATATATCCAAAAACCTGAGCCCAAGTGATAGATAACCTCATACATAAATATTACTTTCTGCTCAGGTTTCCAGATAGGGCTTTTGGTAACGACGTTTGCATTATCAGCGAGCAATTAATAACAATGTAAAACGAGTAAAATGCGCCTTAATGAGTTATTACCATAATGGAGGACGGTGGGTGTTCATTATTCCGGGATAGATAACGCCCGGAACTGCGAGAACAAGGCATTTGTTGGTTCCCAAGTATTCCATAGCTGAATAATTTAATGAGGGACGTTTCGCCGCGTCCCCAGAAAGTAATATCTATGTCTATGGTCTCCGTAGAAATTTCTGTAAACATTTCTGTAGAAATATGTAAAGCTGTATCGAAGTTACACGAGCTCTTTACAAACACATCCTACTAAAATTATAAATGTGAAAGTGGGGATGTTTGGATGTTTGTTACTCTATAACGTCGCAACTCCTGAATTGATTTGGCTGAAATTTTGAGTGGAGATAGATTATGCCCTGACTTAAAGCATAGGCTTCTTTTTATCCTGGAAAAATCCACAGTTCCCGCGGGATTTTGAAAAACCCGAAATCTATATCTACAGCTATAGGTAGATTACTATATCAAACTTCTTTGAAAGTAGGTATAAAGGTAGGAAAAGGGAGCGGAAACGGAAACCAGATATCCACGATTTCCTCAGGATTTGTGAAAAATCGAAATTCACGCGGGCGAAGCCGCGGGCAAAAGCTAGTGTTTCATAAAGATACCTAACCGTGGGAATCGATTTCATAAAGGTATCGGCATTCCGAACTACGTTTACACTCGTATCACGGAATAGAGAAGGCAAATCGTTCCGACATTCGGTTAACACTAGTAAATATTTACATCCTCGCACCTGGTTATAGACCCGCAAGTGCTCGGAAAGTAAATTAAAACAAATGACAAACACAAAAGCAAATAGCTCAAGGCCACTCGCCATTAGCGAAGCCAAAATAAATGAAACACAAACAGCAACGTCCGAGAACGACAGGTCCAGGCGTTTTGCCGTTACCGTAGGCGTATTCGACCCGACAGGGAAATGGTTATTTTTTTAACCCCCGACGCAAAAACGACGGGGTGTTATAAGTTTGACGTGTCTGTGTGTGTGTGTGTGTGTGTGTGTGTGTGTGTGTGTGTGTGTGTGTGTGTGTGTGTCTGTCTGTTCCCCTGTGGCGCTCAAATTGGTGGACCGATTTGAATGCGGTTTTTTTTGTTTGGAAGGTGATTTAGTCGAGAGTGTTGTTAGCTATGTTTGATGAAAATCGGTCTAATATGGCCGCCGCTACAAAATGGCGGATTACATATTTTTTCACAACTACCTTAATATGGATATCAAATGAAAGGGCTTGACTAGTAGAATAGCACTATTGCAAATCTAAGATGGCCGCCGCCACAAAATGGCGAAAGTCGGGGGTTTTTAAATTTTCAATTTACACTTGTTATTCATCTAAAAGTTAGCCCTTGACTACGATCTCACATGATGGTAAGTTACGATGGAGTCTAAAATGGAAGCGGGCTAACCTGAAAGAGGTATAGTAGTTTAGAGGTTTGGTATAATTGAATACCGGAAATAAAAAAGGCTCTAAGTACCAAAAACAAAAAGCGGAGGAATTTATGTTTTAAATAATAAGCAATCATCACAGCAAATATTTTAAATTTTAAAAATTATATTATTATTATTACTATAAAATGCGTTTATGAAGCAAAAATTAAGTATCTCAGTTTATTAATTAGTACAATGAACATACATTTTCTAATCAGTCTGAAGAAAACCTTAAGTGCAATTCTAATTAACATAAATAAGGTTCTATGTGCCTTGCGCTGTAACATAAATAAAGGTCTAAATCCAATAAGAAAAAAGATTGTTGGCACTTAGACCCTTTTTTATTAATAGTATTCAAATATGAACTTAATATAAGGGAATTATTTTTAAACCACAGAAAGACTCTTCAATATACATCTAGTAACTAAAAAAAATTTTTGTACAAAAATCCTACATAATTTTTTTTCAAAAATCAAATTAAATTATCAGGTGGCGGTTTTTTTTCTGAAGTTACCTTGCCCTTAGATGTCTGGTATTATTTACCGACATCCTTTAATGCTTCTCTTACTATTTGCATACTTTTATCACAATGTTTACGTCTTTTTCTACCCGTGACGGCAACAACAACAGGTGTAAGTTCCACCGTTATCATACTACTTGAAGCACGCGACAGTGGACTTACACCCTTTTAAAGAATTACGCCCCCAGCGTTTTATACCTCCACGCTTCTTAGAGCCGTAAGTACCAAATAAATAACCACGCTAGTCGTTTAGTTCCAATTTTAGGTTAATGGCGAGGGAACATACTTCATGATAGAGTAATAAAAACGAAAAAAAAATTTTGGTACTTAGAGCCTTTTTTATTTCTGGTATTCAATTATTAATCCCATACCGCTGATCAGTTTGCTTTGACGATGCTGGAAAGCTGTATCGCTTGTCAGCACAGAAGCCTCTCATCAGACTGGAGATAATTTAGAAATTATATTATATTTCCCAAATCGCCCCTGCTCTAATTTAGTGGGAGGCTGAGGCCTATCTTGGGAATTGGACGATTCCCTCGCACGATTTGTTTAGAAAAACACACTTAATATTATAAAGCTGAAAGTGTGGTGTATTTGTAGGTATATGACATGTTCGTTTCCAAAATTCACGCGGGCAAAACCGCGGGTAGAAGCTAGTAAATTCTATAAATTGGGTCTGGCATATTAAGAAAAATGGCATAATAAATAAACCTCCCAGGTTAAACCGCTGCCGCCTGCCACACGCTCACTGTGAAGTGAAGGTACTACTGATAAAGACAGTGCTATATATAATACTGCTAATATTAAGCGTACTTCTATGGTGCAAGCGATGGCGTCTGACGATTGGTGGATGGGAGTGAATTTTTTTACGCAGTTATAGTTAATATTCTTTACCGCTGCCATCTTATATTAAAGTATGGCGATCTTGTACAGGAAAGCGCAGATAAGTCGTGTGCGGTACATTGCCTCCTCTTCCTCTCCCAAGATTTTAAGCGACTCGCAGACAGGCCGTACATAAGACATCTACAGATAGTCCAAGACTGTCGGTCCGATGACGACGAGGCGTATTCGATTCTCAATGATGTGGGTGCATGAGATGGGTGTTAATCATTCGTGTTTACGTTTTACGTGAGGAGTTTTAACAGTATTTATAAACACATCATTAGGAACACTAAACATTTCGTATTCCTACTCGTTCTTTAAAATAATCCATACTCCTGCTATGAAAGTGAAAGAATGTTGATCTGTGTATATTAATGTCTTGTTTGCCTCGGCGGTTGGCGTGGTCGACTGTGGATAACGAGGTCCTGGGTTCGATTTCCGGGTCGGGCTAAAAATTACCTATTGGGTTTTCCCGTTAAGAAATTCTCAGTACCGCAGCCCGAAGTTTGTAGTTGGCAGTGTTAGTTATACCCCCGTGCCTCGGAGAGTAAGCCCTGCCCCTGATATCTCTCCTATGGTGTCGCATTGGTGTTCTATCGGACTATGAGAGTGAAGGAATAGAGAGTGCACCTGTGAATGCAGACACACACTTTTGCACTATAATATCTCCTGCGTAATTGGCTAGTTGGTTACTCTCCACCTCGGTTGAGATTGACCACTTACCGTGGCCGAAAATCCGGCCGGTCGGGAGGACATGCTATGTCTTTTTGGATCAATTACATTTACCTTAATCAGTGTTACAAACCTTTTTATGATGGTCCTATTATCAGTTTTACTTTCAATGGTTTTTACACAATCGAGTATAATCCGCGCGCGTTCAAAATGGTATAGAACCTTGCCAAGGTGAATTTTAAATGATATTTTAGAGAGAAACAGGGTTACCAAAGAAGTTCTTAATACGTATTTAACATTAATTTATTTGTACGATCGAGTGATCGTATAATTTACTCTTCGCATTTACGAAAATACACAAAGAAATTTCAATGTTTTTGTTTATTTATATAATGTCCTCCTGACCGAATTTCGGCCACGGCGGCCAATCTCAACCGAGGCAGAGACTAGCCATCTGCGCAGGAGATATTATAGTGCACAAGTGTGTGCGCATACACAGGTGCACTCTCTATTCCCTCACTCTCATAGTCCGATGGGACGCCAATGCGACACGACCGGAGAGAGATCAGGCGCAGGACCGACGGCTTTACGTGCCCTCCGAGGCACGGGGGTGTATCTAACACCGCCTACTTCCAACTCCGGGCTGGCACTGAGAATTTCTTGACAGAAAAACCCAATACCTCATTTTTTTGGCCCGACCTGGGAATCGAACCCAGGACCTCGTGATCCACAGTCTAACGTGCTAACCGCTAGACCAACGAGGCAGTCATTATTTATATACTTAGTTAACAAAAAGTCGTTTCAAGTCTTCAAATGCAACTCACATATTTTAATTTAGTCTCTTTTTATAAAATTGTCACTCTCTTGTCAACACAATAGAGTAAATTATAACGCAGAAAATAATTAGTAACTCGAGCGAAAGTTTAGATTTGATTTAGTCATTAATTAGGTACCAAAGTTATAACGAAGGCCTAAATGAGATTGGATGTTGGAATCAGTTTCTTAATTTGGCAACTTTTGTTATATAAATAAAGTTGCAAATATGTTTTGGGGTAGCTCCTTAAATACTGAATTAAGATGACTTTGGGAAACTTTGACTAGCTGAGTTGACTCAATCAGACGAAAGTTGTCTGAGGTTTAGGCGTTTTACTTATAAACATTTGCGGTAAACTGCGGACTTATAAGACCTTTGAAATTATACAAAAGTTTTTCAGAAAGCAGATTCGTCACTGGGATGGAAGACACTTAACCTTTGAGACTGTATTTCTTTATTTGTCCCCGTTTAAGTATTCCTTAGATATGTTTCTTACATTCACCAAATTGTCCAATTTGGCGGTCGATAGGACACGACTTATTCAGATTTGTTTGTTTGAACGCGCTAATCTCAGGAACTACTGGACCGATTTCAAAAATTCTTTCACCGTTGGATATGTACGTGATCCCTGAGTGCTATAGGCTATATATTATGTACCACGGGCGAAGCCGGGGCGGACCGCTAGTAGATTATAAACTGGATTAACACATATTATGCTTATAGTTACTTTTTATTCCGGAAAATCAGAGATTTCACAGTCTCGCAGTTAATAAGTATGTCAATAGATCAATGAATAGGTATGCAGCATTGGCGCCAGGCGTAACCGGAGTTGATAAGAGGAAGCGTTATCCAACCTGCCTCAAGGGTCACTCAAGATGTAGGCAATCCGTAGAGATGTCAAGTACAAAACGCAGTTTGAATTAAATACGCGCTAAGATTCATTTCCAAACGATTTAACAAGTATAAATTAAAAATTTAAAAAACTCCTATATTCGCCATTTAATGGTGGCGGCCATCTTGGATTTGCATAGTGCTATTTTACTAGTCAAGCCCTTTCATTTGATACCCATATTAAGGGAGTTGTGAAAAAATATGTAATCCGCCATTTTGTAGCGGCGGCCATCTTGGATCGTTTTTCATCAAACATAGCTAACAACACTCTCGACTAATTCAACTTTCAAACAAAAAAAACTGCGTTCAAATCGGTTCACTGATTGAGCGCCACGGGGGAACAGACAGACACACACACACATACACACACACACAGACACGTCAAACTTATAACACCCCGTCGTTTTTGCGTCGGGGGTTAAAAATAAAATGTTAAGATGATTGCAGTGTAAACATCGTAATCGTCGTCAAAGCCATCCTTTTAACTGATATATTATGTCCACTACTGGACACGCGTCTCTTGCAAGGTCGCCACAGAATACGATCTTGTGCTGTTTGTGCATCAGCTGCCCGTTCGTGATTGAGATCGTTCATTGGCTAAATTGACATTTTTGGGTCCAATTCGAGAATTGAACACCTGACCTCGTGATTCGTAGTCGAATATAGTAACCACTAGATCAGCGAGACAGTTGCTAGAGTATCATTAGCTTTTTAGGGTTTCGTAGTAAAGAAACCCTTATAGTTGTCCGTCCGTCTGTCTGTCTGTCCGTCCTCGGTTAATCTCAGAGACTATTAGTGCTAGGAATCTGTAATTTGGCATGGGTATAAATATTAATCACGCCGACAAAGTGGTGAAATAAAATTTTGATAAATATTTTTTTTAGGGTAGCTCCCCTACATGTAAAGTGGGGATGAATATTTTTTTTCTCGTCTACCCCATAGTGTGGGGTATCGTTGAATAGGTCTTTTAGAAATACTGTGGGTGTGGGAACATCATTTTTCGATTTCTAGATCCATTTGTAAAATATGATGTTTTAAAGTGCTAATTTTTATTAGAGTCAAGTGTCCTCCCCCTCTATCAGACAAATGGCAGTATATAGGAACTTGAAAAAATTCACAGCAGTAGTATATATAATCAATTTTAAAGGAAAACTATCATGGCTAAGTAGGATTTACAGGTTAAGGAGTTATATCTGTTTTTCGAGGATTGTGACTACGAAACCCTATACTGCGCGTGGCCCGCCACGCACTTGGCCGGTTATTTTTTATAGGAATAGCGGGCAACCAAGCAAGCGGGTCACCTGATGTTAAATGATTACCGCCACCGATGAATATTAGCAGCACCTGAGGAACCACTAATTGCGTTGCCGGCTTTTGAGGAAGGGGGCTGGCTCTTCAGCTCGCTGCCAGAATACATCGGATGCTTTGCGGCAGATTACGGCTGAAGTGTGGTCGCTAGCCAGGCGGATTCGGGATAGAATCCTACCACAAAGCGGTGATACCATCTAAATTAAGTTGTGTGGTATCAGGCACAACGACCCGTAGAGGGGACTGAGAGCGTCAGGGCCTCGTTAGCATATTGGCAGGGTGCACCGCGCGCAGGTGAATAAAATTGTAATAAAACATGTAAAATTTTGATAACCTTCAATCGTAGGTAGGTTAAGGTAAGGTATACACTATACGTGCCTATATCAATTCAATTCAACGCTGACGTCATTACTCTCCCGACACGCTGTAGCATCCTTCAGTCCGCGTGAAGCGCCGTCTGAGTACCGAGAGACCCTCCGGTGTACCCGAGGAGTGCGTATCAATGGTGCTTCGACTTAAATTAGTGGCTACATCTTGACTTATAGGCAGGTTTTAGGAGCAAAGTACACAGTGTACTTTGAGCATTATAGAACTGCGATATTAAAACTGCATCGATATTGCAGGCTTACAGGCAGATTTAAGGGGCAAAGTACACAGTGTATTTTGAGAATTATGGAACTGCGATATTAAAACTGCATCGATATTGCAGGCTTACAGGCAGATTTTAGGGGCAAAGTACACAGTGTACTTTAAGAATATAATAGAATAGAAAAGTTTTTTATTCAAATAAACTTTTACAAGTACTTTTGAATCGTCAATTTGAATCTACCACAGGTTCGGAATGCAGTTCCAGCCGAGAAGAACCTGTAAGAAACTCGGCGGTTGCTCTTTTTTAAAAATAACAATATAACAATTATTTATGTACATGATTGAAATGCCGTCTCGCGCATTGCTGGAACGAGCTAAGTCCATGCTTTTTTATCGTTTATATAATCTTCAATTGTATAATAAGCTTTTTTTATGAGCATACTTTTAACCCTAGAAGCCTTATCTATTTCGGACGTACACAAAGCCTTAATATACGTCTCAGAGGCGTACACATATAAATTACAATCTCTATGCAAAAATAGCCCTATTTTAGAAATATTATTTAGCAGAAATTTAAATTTGGAATATAAACTAACAATTAAACAACACTGTTATAAATTATAACTATAACCACAGTTATTTATTACAACGAAAAAACAATATGCATAAATTGGGACAGTAAAAATTAACTTCTTCAAAATCAACTAAAACAAATATATTTTTTTATAAAATCTTTTTTTTTTAACGCTAATTAGTTGTTCTTAGAGCAAACATTAAATCTAATCAGACTAAGACTAACTAAACTTTAGGAGCAGTCTACACACATATCAATTTTGTGCTTTTTAAAAGTTACACAAAGCCTAAACATACGTCTCGCAGTCGTGCTATACTTCGATAAATCAAAAATGGCGGGACTTACTTTAATGACACGGACACCATCCGCTAGCTCCCGTCGGCCGCTGAGATGGCAAAAAAGCACGACGCGCTAACTTCAACAGTTACAAAGAGACAAACGATATTCGATTGCGTGTACGCCTTGCAGACGTAGATTAGGCTCCTAGGGTTAACAGAGTTCTTAAACTTGTGTAAAGGCAAGTCTAAGATTGCTTGTGGAATTTTGTTATAGAACATTACGCCCATTCCCACAAACGACTTTCGGACCTTTACAAGTGCTTACGAATCGACAAATGAATCTACCACTGGTTCGGAATGGTGTTTACAATTCTACACATGTAAGTGTTATATAACTAAGATTATACGACTGCATCGATATTGAATTGCGATTTAGCAGCCTCTTCGATTTTTCAACGCTGACGTCATTACACGTCCCTACACGCTGTAGCATCCTTGAGTCCGCGTGAAGCGTCGTCTGAGTACCGACAGCTCCTCCAGTGTATAGTTCGTTCGGTAACTTAGTGTCGGTACAGGCGCAGGTGCTCTTAGTATTCTGCTTTTATTTTTATTACTTTTTTTCTGTTTGTAATTTTTTTTCTATTCTAACAGAATCTCCGAATAGTCTGCCAATCCGCCCTTGGCCAGCGTGGTAGACTATGGTTAAAATCCTTCTCATTTTGAGAGAAGACCCGTGTTCATGAGAATATTATATTTTATGTTTATGGTTATATTGTAATAAAATACGAATATAAAAAAATATGAAAAGGAAAGAGAATTTTAATGAAAAAATATGAGTAGGTATATATAACGCCAAAACCCCTTGTGCCTTTACACTCCGCGCGGCATGCTTTGAAGTCACGGCGGTGTCTTTGGTAAAACACCGCGCGGCGGAGGCGGCTAGATACTAAAGGCGACCGTAAGAAAACGAACAGACTGTACCCACCGAGTGCGTATCAATCTTGCTTCGTCTTGTGTGACTTAAATTAGTGGCTACATCTTGACTTGTAGGAGGTTTTAGAAGCAAAGTACACAGTGTACTTTAAGCATTATAGAAGTGCGATTTTACGACATTTTACGAGATATTGAAATGCAATTTAGCAATCTCTTCGATTTTTCACGCTGACGCTGCAGCATCCTTCAGTTCACGTGAGGCACCGCCAGCTCCTCCAGTGTACCCATAGTACGTATCAATGGTGCTTTGACTTAAATTAGTGGATGCATCTTTATAATATACTAGCTGTTGCCCGCGACTTCGTCCGCGTTATAAAATTTTAAACGGGAACCCTTTGTTTCCTCGGGACAAAATAGTAGCCTGTCACTTTCCAGGTCCTCAACTAAAAAAATGTAACTGCAAAAAATCACGTCAATCTATAGTTAAATGTCCGATGATAATAATATGTCGAAAAGAAACCATTTTAACCCCCTTGGGGTGGATTTTCGTCAAATTTTTCTTAGCTTATGCCTACCCCCTAGAAAGAACCTAACTTCCAAATTTCAAGTTAATAATAACAATAACTAAAACTTCACATAAAAAGTTTCATCCCCTTTTTTACCACCCTTAAGGGGAGATTTTCCAGAACAACTTATACAGGTTTTTATTATTTAAAATTTATAATCTAAGTGCCTATTTTCATATCTGTAACTTCAAAAACGTAGAACTTTCATATAACCTTTCTACCCCGATTTTACCCCCTTAGGGGAGGATTTTCGTGAAATCTTTTCTAGGCTGATATCTAAGCCCTAGAATGAACCTACTTTCCAAATTTCAAGTTGATAATAACAATAATTAAAACTTAACATAAAAACTTTCAACCCCTATTTTACCACCCTTAAGGGAAGATTTTTCAGAATAAAATACACAGGTTTATATTATTTAAAACTAATAATCTAAATGCCGATTCTCAGGTCTGTAACTTTAAAAACATAGGACTTTCATACAAACTTTCTACCCCCATTTTACCCCCTTAGGGGAGGATTTTAGGGATGCTAAATAGCCTATAACCTTCCCGGAAAATTGTACTACCATATGCAAAAAGAATTTTTCAAATCCGACTGGTACTTCCAGAGATTAGCGCGTTCAAACAAACAAACTCTTCCGCTTTATTATATTATAAGTATAGATAGGCAGGTTTTAGGGGCAAAGTACACAGTGTACTTTGAGCATTATATAACTGCGTTTATACGACTGCATCGACTATAGAAATATAATTCAAAGAATATAATAATAATAATAATGTCCTCCTGACCGAATTTCGGCCACGGCGGCCAATCTCAACCGAGGCAGAGACTAGCCATCTGCGCAGGAGATATTATAGTGCACAAGTGTGTGCGCATACACAGGCGCACTCTCTATTCCCTCACTCTCATAGTCCGATGGGACGCCAATGCGACACGACCGGAGAGAGATTAGGCGCAGGACCGACGGCTTTACGTGCTCTCCGAGGCACGGGGGTGTATCTAACACCGCCAACTTCCAACTCCGGGCTGGCACTGAGAATTTCTTGACAGAAAAACCCAATACCTCATTTTTTTTTCGGCCCGACCCGGGAATCGAACCCAGGACTTCGTGATCCACAGTCGAACGTGCTAACCGCTAGACCAACGAGGCAGTCTTTGGATATAGACAGTCAAAGGATATAACGTTGAATCGAAGAATATAGAAAATCGCGTGCCAAATTGATACGCAGTTGTGCATTAATTTTAAACAAATACGCAGTACACACTCAGTACGCACTGAGATTTCGACGGTCCATCTCCGGGTTTTATTCTATCTCGGTGTCAAATTTTGACAAGATCGGTTCAGCAGTCGTCGTTATCAACCGATAGACGTCAGCTGGACTCTTGAAGAGACTTCCACACGCCACGTCTTGTGCCGCTTGTATCCAGGGGCTCCCTGCGACCCTTCTGATGTCGTCAGTCCACCTAGTGGGGGGTCTGCCAACACTGTGATTTCCGGTGCGAGGTCGCCACTTCAGCACCTTGGGACCTTGGTTCAGCCATCAGCAGTAAGGCAATGAAAATGTAACAGACAGACAGGTAAATAGACAAACACACTTTCATCCTACTAATATTATAAATGTGAAAGTGTGGATGTTTGGATGTTTAGATGTTTGGATGTTTGTTACTCTATAACGTCACAACTAGTGAACCGATTTGGCTGAAATTTTGGAGATAGAATATGCCCTGACTTAAAACAAAACTTTTTATCCTGAAAAAATCAACAGTTCCCGCGGGATTTTGACCACCGTTTTTGATTGATTTTTGATTTTGAAAACCAGAAATCTGTATCTACAGCTATAGGTATATCATTATAGCAAACTACCTTGAAAGTAAGTATAAAAGTTGGAAAAGGGAGCGGGAACGGGAACCAGAAATCCACGATTCCCTCAGGATTTGTGAAAACTGAAATTCACGCGGGCGAAGCCGCGGGCAAAAGCTAGTATTCAGAATATCAGTAAGTGTGGATTTGGGTGGATATAAAATGATATTATGTTTCAAAGAAATATAAAAGTGAAAGTGAGGAGGAAAAGAGCATTGACCCGCTTATACATGCCAATTTGAATACAAAAGGCGAAAGCCCCCTGCCGCCCCCTTGTTACGGGTGTAGATACGCCATAAGATACGGTACACCTTGTTACCGAGGTTGTATGCTCTTACCGACGCAAATTAGGGGTGATTTGTCAGAAGTATTCCTATTTCCAACACATTTGAGTATAGTACAATTCGTCATTATCGTTTCAATCCATAGACGTCCACTGCTGGACATAGATTTTTTGTGACGACCTCCCTGGCGCAGTGGTGAGCGCTGTGGTCTTATAAAGGGAACGTCCCGGGTTCGGTCCCCGGCAGAGACAATTTGGGAATTTATAATTTCTAATTTTTCTTTAGGTATAGGTATGGTCCGGTGGGAGGCTTCAGCCGTGGCTAGTTACAATTCTACTTGCAAAGCGTGCCGCCATGAGATGCGTTCCGGTACGATGCCGCGTATAAACCGGTGGGGGTTTAAGAAAAACAAAAAACTTCCATACCTCTTCCAAGTTAGCCCGCTTCCATCTTAGACTGCATTGTGACTAACCTACTATCAGGCGAGATCGCAAAGGGTTAACTCGTAGATGATTAAAAAAAAATAGAAAAAAAAGTTAAGTAATAGTTGGTATACTTAAAAATTTACTGAAAAATTTTATTATTACGTATTTATAGTACGTCACACTAATTTCCACAAACAACTTTTTTCTGGTTTCAATCTCTAAATAAAGAGCAAAACAACACCGAAACCAATGTGATAATTTGCAACTGCCTGAACTTTGGCAACATTCCTCCAGGCGGGCTTAGCGTAGTAATTTGGGAGGCAGATGTTAATAAGTGCTCGTTTTCACCTTCGCTAGCGAACTGTCGAGACTAAGGAGGGGTTATACCGAGTTTGCACATTTCGACAACGTTACTAAATTTCGAATAACGAAATACTATAATGAAGCTAATTCTGTTGTACACAATCTCTATAAACCCAAACTAAAATGACAGGACTAAGTATATTCCTATCTCTTTCACAATGCTCCCTGCGGAAAAGGATATCTCTATTTTTAAACTCGTCAATTTAGTATAAGTTTAGAGATTGTATACAACAGAATTAGCTAAAATTGACATAAAGTCTCTTATTTTAAAGTCATACATTCTAATTTTTATTTTGCAAACCGTTCGGGACGCTGTTTGTAGATTTATGGACGAACTCAGACCTTAAAACAAGTCAGTTTAGGTCTATTTAACATTGAAGTTATTGTGTTACGGTACTTGAATTCAATAATCAATACATCGAACTATTACGCTTAGAATGGAAGTTTCTAACAAACCGCTCGAAACGTAAGCTATAAACCAACCCATGTGTGCCCTGTAATTACATTTGCCGACACGCACACAAGCGCATGAGTACCTTGAGCACTGACGCGACGATAGACGTATCGAGCCTTATAAGGCCCGTTAAAAACGGCTTATCGCCGCGTCGACGACTGCCTTTCTTTACCTATTTATTCTAAGAATCAATACTATTTAACTTTGAAGTTATTGTGTTACGGTACTTGAATTCAATAACCACCACCACTACTGACAGCCTTTTAACGTCCCACTGCAGGGCACAGGCCTCCTCTCATAGGAGAGAAGGATTCAGAGCTTACACCTGCCACGCTGCTCTAATGCGGGTTGGTGGGAATTCGATTAAAGTTGCAGTAATGTACAAGCTCGGCATAACCCTACAGGCCGACTAACTTTGTAATGAGAGAGCGGAGAGGCTCAGCTTACCAACTTCGAAGTAAGTAGGTATGTTAGCTCTTGTATATTTTAATCTTGTATCTCGAGAATTTATAAACAGGCTGAAGTTCTATATTATCTAAGTGTATTATGTTCATACAAAACGACTGTTAATACAAAATGAATGTTTAGGTTATAATTATTATAGAGATTAGAATAACTAAATACACTGTAATCAAATTAAATGCCTACAATAATTCCCAAATTACCCAATTAAAGATGCTTCGCTGGTATAAAATTACTTTGTCAACGAACAATTTTATTACGCATAGATAATAGTGTTAAGTATGTAATATGCATTTATTATTTTTAGGTCGACCATCGGCTTACAGTAATTTATTTAAATGTTTGCAATAAATAAAGGAATCCTATTAAAAAACCTGTATGGTTAGTCTCAGTTTGCACACCTCGAAAACTTTACTAAATTCTACATATTGAATGTAATCTATAGACATGAAATTAAACTGGCTTATTTGGGGGGCGCTAGCATCGCTAAGTGGATATACTTAAGTGCTCCGTAATAATTTTTGTCTTAAAAATAAATATCTTTAAATTTTCGAAAATCTTAGTATATATTCGACTAACAATAGTGCAAGGAAAGACGTGAAAGTGGTCGTTATGAATACCGTGGAGTAATTTTCGAAAAATAGTGTTGGAAATATTGACTGACTTGAGTGAAATTTACTAGTAAATCATAAACATTTTTAATAAATAAACTAAATTCCAATAAACTAACTAATATCGAGTGTATAAAATAATCGAAATAAGGCTTAGTACGCATCGCGATTAAACGCGAGCGGTTTAGGAAAAGCTGAAATCGCTGAACCGCGTACAAACACCCACTACGGTTGGCGTTTTGCTTAATTATATTTCAGTACCACCATGGATTTCTGGCGAACAACACATGTTGTGGCTCTGCGCTGGCCGAGTCGAGACTGAATAAAAACCGAATGCGATTAATCGCAGTGCGTGCGCCTCCATGTCCAGCGCCACAGGGGAACAGACAGACACACACACATACACGTCAAACTTGTAACACCCCGTCGTTTTCGCGTCGGGGGTTAAAAAGAAGAACGCGACGAAAAAGGTTGTCAGAAAATTTTCTTAGCGTTTCAATTTATAAATCCCCATATAAATGTAATACAGAAAAATTACAAGAAAAATTAATTTTGTTGGAGAAATGTTAAGTATTATCGGGTAAATGAATATTTATTGTGATATAAATATTTTTTCTTGACTTTAATTTATATTTCATTTAATAATTATTAATTCATTAATTTGATTTTAACATTTATTAATTTGACATGGTATAATTTATTATAAGTAATTTAATGTTGTATAATATCAAGTTTATCTTTTAAATCCATTTCTGTCTACTCACTATTAATTTAGTTGAATATATTGGCCTCTTGTAACTAGTAGACAATATTGTTTCATAACATCATACTTGTACACAGCCAGCGCTTCAAGCATAAATGTTGTAAAATTCGAAGTATTGAATTACGACTTTAAAATAAAAGTTCTTGGGTTCATTTTGCATTACATATTATAGTTTTCAATATTTAGTATTTTTGGTAAAGTTTTGGAGTTGCGCAAACTCAGAATAACTATACTGAAGAGATAGTAGTCTACCTACTGATTATTTTCTATAATATATCGTCATTGTATATATTTGATTGATAAGCATTTAGTATAAATTCGTAGAATTTCATCTATTCCTTACAATTGTAGTTTTGCTCTCTCACAATGGCGTCTAAGGTAAGTTTTCATCAATATTTTCAACCTGAAATCGTTCAGACAACCAAAGATTTAGAATTCTAATCTATGTTATCGCGTATCTATTCTATACATATAATAAAATCGTAGACTTGCCGTATCTGTACATTAAAGATTTTTGCAAAATAATAACTAGGGGATGTTAGGGATAAGTAATAGAACGTAAAAAAGCTATTTTTGAAATTTTTGTCTGTTTGTCTGTTTCTCTGTTTGTCTGTATGTTTGTGCGCGCATCACGCAAAAAGTACTGAATGGATTGAAATGAAACTTGTCATGATTTAAGTTCATACTACGGAGTAACATATAGGATACTATTAGCTGTAATTCATTAACGCGTGGTCCGATTTCATTCATTCTTTTTTTGTTAGAAAGGAAATACTTTGAAGATTACTGGCTAATCTTTCAAAGGCTGGATCGATTTTGATGGGACTTTCACTGGCGGATGTTTACATTTTGATCTACCTAAACATCCGCCAGTGAACTTTTAACAGTTTTTAGCAAGGTATGAGCTCAAAGGAGCATAGGAAAGACAAAACGATTCCCACGGGATGTTTAAAAACCAAATCCACGCGAACGAAGTCGCGGGTTTCCGCTTGTTCTAACATAAATACGCGAATTCTGATACATTGTAGTTGAATGCGACGGTCAAATAAGCCTTATGAACAAAGCTTGCTTAGATTTCTACTATGCATACAATGGTTTTTGTTCATAATGAGATAGTTATAGACTTGTCACTTTATCACATTTTCATACTACAAAAGAATATTTTATTGATTTTAATGGAAAACTAGCTGATCCACTATCCACTTGGGGGTAGATTTTTAGAGTTCCGTACCCAAAGGGTAAAAACGGAGCCCTATTAATGTCACTCGGCTGTCTGCCTGTCTGTATGTCTGTCTGTCCGTCTGTCCGCCGGTCACAGGTCTCTAGTGTGAACATCATCATTACAGAAGCAGGATAAGGTTTAATATTAAAACTAAATCAAACTATTATTAAAATATTTTTATTTATCACCCGCACAAACTTAATTACTTAATATCGAATCACAGATTAGTTTAACTGAGATCTCTTTTCAAAATCTATTTTATACTAATTAATTTAATTACACGCAGCCAAGTCCAACATGGCAGCACTTCATTCGATTAGGGTGTGATTGCTATCGCAACCCTCAATCAAATATCACGACCTAGACGCTGAAGCATCTAATAGTCGGTTGAGTCTCTGGAGGAGACTGAATTCATGGCTTCGAAGTGCCCGTATTTATACCGATAATTCAAGATGGCGGTTCGGCCTCACTGAATGAATCAAATGTCAGTTCATTCTAACCTATTTCCATTATGAAATTAATAATCTGTAAACCATTTCCAAAAATTCTAATTGATTTTCAACAATAATCTGACACTAGCTTACAGACGAAATGAGTTACAAACTTGAAATTTTGGTATTTGGTATAAAACGTTGACCCAAAATCAAATCTAGAATTAGAAATTGAATAAAATTATTTTTCATTGAATTAAATTATTATCAATTAAATTTTTTTCCCATGCATGAAAATGGAGCCGGAAAAAATTTTTTTTCTTACCCTAGCTTGTTCATATGTTATATCATTGTTTAGAGCTCATTGAGTAGAGTACGGATATATATATTTTTTATTTTTTTCTCAAAAAATAAGGGGATGGGAGGCCATCAAAGTTGTCAGTTTTAGACCATTTTTGTGACGGGGGCTATCAAAAACTAAACTAGTTAGGAATATGATATTTCGGTATAGGTAATATGTACCATATTCTCTATTTAAACTACAAGTACTGAAAAGAACGATTCATAAAAATATAGTTTATAAGTTGTGACTAAAACAAACGAACATTTTTTGGGTTTTTCTTTCACAGTTTGCTGCGATGTCTAGCTCGGAAATTAAATATTTGTTAGACCCAATATAATATATTGTTCATAATTATGTACGAAAACCCGAAAAGAGCGAGGCCCGACTCGCACTTGGCTGATTTTCTAAAATTACTTAAACACTATTTTTAACCAAAAACTTAAATACCAATTTTAATAGATATACCTAACTTGAAAATGACGGACTTTCATACAAATTTTCATCCCCTATTTAACCCCCTTAAGGGTGGAATTTGCAATAATCCTTTCTTAGTATCCACCTACGTCATAAAAGGAAGCTACAGTGAAAATTTCACGTTTCTAGCTTCAGTGGTTTAGGTTGTGCCTTGATGATCACAAGTCAGTCAGTCAGTCAAGTTAGGCAAGTTACATAGACAAATTATATTTTTGAAGTTTTTTTTAAACCCGTGCAACCGGTGGTTAATCATAAGCAAAGGTCGATAAATGCCTCGAAATAAAAAAATGTTTTTCTAAATATCGGGGTCTTCAAAAAATCTGTAAATTATTCAGATGGAAGCCTTTTTAGATCTATATCCAAATATATTACAAGTATAAATTAAAAATTTAAAAAACCCCCGACATTCACCATTTTGTGTCGGCGGCCATTTTAGATTTGCAATAGTGCTATCCTACTAGTCAAGCCCTTTCATTTGATACCCATATTAAGGGAGTTGTGAAAAAATTTGTAATCCGCCATTTTGTAGCGGCGGCCATCTTGGATCGATTTTCATCAAACATAGCTAACAACAATCTCGACTAATTCACCCTTCAAACAAAAAAACCCGCATTCAAATCGGTCCACCCGCTTGAGCGCCACAGGGGAACAGACAGACACACACATACACACACACACACACACAGACACGTCAAACCTATAACACCCCGTCGTTTTTGCGTCGAGGGTTAAAAATCATCGTGATTAATTACATTACAAAAAAAACATTTTTGGACAACTCCTTTACAGTTATGTTTTATTGACGACATTGTTTGTTTTATTTGTTCATATAGATAATCCTCTTCGGTATTATGCTGGTGTGCATAGTTCAGATCATGAATTGTGCACCGCAAGGCGAGGAAGTTGTGGATGGCGCCTGGGATGAAGCGAGCGAAGCGATCGCCAATCTCTTAGATATTTGGGAACAAGAGAATGGGGTCGGTGGCCAAAGCATCGACGAATTAGCTGGGTTGGACCTCGACCAAATTTAAAATATTAAAATCAATCAGGAGCTAATTAATAAATTTGAAGTTATAAAATATATTACAGTCGTTTTATTAAATACTTAATCCTACTAATATTATAAATGTGAAAGTGTGAAAAAATGTTTTGATGTTTGGATGTTTGTTACTCAATCACGCCGCAACTACTGAACCGATTTGGCTGAAATTTTGAATGGAGATAGATTACTTATGCCCTGACTTAAAACTTAGGCTACCTAAAACTACCTACTAGCACCTACTAGCTACCTTAAACTGTATAGCACTAGTATTACCACTTCTAGAAGCCGCATCGGACACTGCTTTCGGGCGTTGCTGTGTAGCTTTTAATAATTTCATAATACTTATATTATTATACTGGCATCTGCCATTCGATATTGACATCTTATGCCTCACTGAGCATTGGCTCAATAATTATCAATTAATTGTACATCTACAAAATTACTCTCTGTCAAGTGCGTTCTCAAGAAAAACGGCTATATGCGGGGGATCTTTAATAATGATGCGAAACAATATCAATTACAAAGAACGAAAAGACATTGTTAGCCTTTCTCTTGAACGCATTACTGAGCTGTCTTGTGTTGAGCTGGAACGATATATTATAGTTTGCGTGTACCGTCCTCCCACAGGTGACTTTGTGCTCTTTGAAGATATCATGGAGGAGGTTCTAAGGAGGATATGTAGGTCATCAAAAAAATAATAATTTGTGGAGATTTTAATATTGATATTTTGCTCCACACTCTTTTACGGGTAGACTGCTAAATCTTTTTAGAAGCTTTAATTTAGAGAATATTTTTGTTGAACCTACAAGAATAACTGCGAACACAGCTACTTGTATTTACAACATTTTCTGTGATTGTAAAATCATCGAAAAATCAATTATCAGTAATCTAAGATCTGATCACTGAGGACATATGATATCTGTTCCTAGTAGCGAACAGAATAAAGCAAAAGTAATAAAATATAGGCCAGTTACCACTAAAAAAGTAAGGCAATTCAAACATACTATCTCAACTATATTACCGACACTTGACCTTACGCAGGATGATCCGGATGAACTTTATAGCACGTTTTTTGATGTAATAAACACTCAATTTACCTCCATCTTTAAAATCATAGAAAAACGATTGTTTAAAAATCTTAAATTTAGTGACTGGGCAACTGTTGGTATTTATAAAAGTCGAAACAAGTTGTTTGACCTGTATGCAGAAAAACAATATAATTATACCCCCGCGTTTATTGAATACGTAAGAAATTATTCCAAATTGTTTCGAAATGTTTACATACAGGCAAAATCTCTTTATATAAAACAGAAAATCATTAATTCTGATAATAAAATAAAAGCAACTTGGGATATCATCAGTGATGAAATGGGGAAACATAAAGTACATAATAATAAACTGGAGTTAAAAATTAATAATCATATTATTGACTCTGATATAGAGATAGCAAATACTTTTGAGAACTTCTTCCAAAATATTCCAGTTACCACGACTAATTCCCTGAATTCCTCGCCAACAGAAGCCTATAATATCCTGAGGGGCAATGTTTCTGAGTGCAATGTATTATTTCGATTTAAATACGTAACCCCATATGATATTATCAAAACATTTAAATCTTTGCAACACAAAAAAACAGGAGATTTATGGGGAATATCAGTAAAAATAATTCACAATACTATTGATGTTATTGCGCCATATCTTGCTGTAATTTTTAACAAGTCCATAGATTCGGGATCATTTCCCGACCTCATGAAATGTAGTAAATTGATACCTCTGTTTAAGTCGGGAAGTAAAACTGATCCAAATAACTATAGGCCGATTTCAATTCTACCAACTCTCAGCAAGATATTTGAAAAAATAATGCTCAACCAACTGCTCCTGCACTTTAATTTAAATAAATTACTTCACTCTGAGCAGTTTGGTTTTACTAAGGGTCTTTCAACAACCGATGCGGCCGCAAGGCTGTTACGGCACATTTTCGATGCTTGGGAAAAGTCACAGAATGCCATTGGTATATTCTGTGATTTGTCAAAAGCATTTGATTGCGTTGAGCACGAGACTCTTTTACGAAAATTAGGCCACTACGGTATTAAAGAATCTGCACTCAGTCTCATTGCGTCTTATCTCGGTGATCGTATACAAAGGGTATGCATCAATGATGTTAAGTCATCCGGATCAGCCTCAGTAATGGGTGTCCCCCAAGGCTCTATTCTAGGTCCATTCATGTTTCTGGTTTATATTAATGACTTACCACATTTCGTCAAAAATGCTTGGGATATTGTACTATTTGCTGATGATACGTCTTTAATTTTTAAAGTCGATAGAACTAAAGACAATTTTGACGATGTAAATAATACTTTATCTCAAGTTTCACACTGGTTTACTATAAATAATCTACTTTTAAATGCTAAAAAAACCAAGTGTGTCGAGTTTTTATTGCCCAATACAAGGATTACTAGCAACAATTTAAAGATAAGTGGTCAGCCATTGAAAACTGAGAACACAACTGTGTTTTTGGGAATAACCCTAGATGCAAAGCTTCAATGGGGCACCCATATAGCAACACTTGCTGGCAAGCTTAGCTTTGCTGCTTACGCTGTTAGGAAGATTCGACAGTTAACAGACGTAGAAACTGCAAAAGTAGTTTATTTTGCATATTTCCATAGTATTATGTCGTATGGAATCTTACTATGGGGTAAAGCAGCTGATATTGAAAAAATTTTCGTTTTACAAAAAAGGGCAATTCGCGCAATTTATAATTTAAAACCGCGGGATTCCCTTCGAGAGAAATTTAAAGAATTAGGTATTCTTACAGTAGCTTCTCAATATATTTATAACAACATAATTTTTGTTAAGCAAAACATTCACAGTTACAATAAAAAGTGTGAATTACACGATAGGCAATTAAGAAATAGAAATAGACTCGTGATTCCTCAATTACGCCTCAAAAAGGTCCAAAAGTCGTTTGTGGGAATGGGCGTAATGTTCTATAACAAAATTCCACAACAAATCTTAGATTTGCCTTTACACAAGTTTAAGAATTCTATTAAAAGTGTGCTCATGAAAAAAGCATATTATACAATTGAAGATTATATAAATGATAAAAAAGCATGGATTTAATTTATTCGCTTTATACGCTATTATAACTTGAGGAGTATTCGATTATTGGTGTTCAATTCGATGCTTTAATCATGGGTAGCCTAAGTATGTCACGCTCTCTTTAAACATTTCTGTGGTGGTATCGTGTGTTGCGGGTTGTTACGTTCCCTCAAATATGGTTGAGCGAAGCAATGGCTGGATCATGCGTCATGCTCGTGAACGGGTGCCGCCGTTGGAAATGGGGCTACTTTTGTCTGCCCTTTTTGACGTGTAGAATTGTAAGCACCATTCCGAACCAGTGGTAGATTCATTTGTCGATTCAAAAGCACTTGTAAAAGTTTATCTGAATAAAAAATATGTCTTAGACTTGCCTTTACACAAGTTTAAGAACTCTATTAAAAGTATGCTCATAAATAAAGCTTATTATACAATTGAAGATTATATAAACGATAAAAAAGCTTGGATTTAACTCGTTCCAGCAATGCGCGAGACGGCATTTCAATCATGTACATTAATAATAATAATTGTTATAATGTTATTTTTAAAAAAAGAGCAACAGCCGAGTTTCTTGCAGGTTCTTCTCGGCTCCTCAAGCCAGGGCGTATAAAACATTGTATCAATAAATAAATAAGTACTCCTTGTTTTACTACGGAACCATGAAAATGTCGACACGTTTCGATACTTCCGACACACGAGTAGATAAGTAGGTACCATAGATAAAACTGCTTTTTCTCTTCCGTGGTAGGTACAGAGAGGAAGCTTCCACAAGCGGCCCGCTGTAGGTACACTCACACAAACACACTCACGAACGGTTCACGGACGCGCGCTCGGTCCACCAACCGGTACAGTTGGTGACAAACGTGCGCATATGTGTGAGTGTACCTACAGCGGGCCGCTTGTAGAAGCTTCCCCTCTGTACCTACTTATCTACTCGTGTGCTTCCGACATCGCTAAACACCGCTGAAACGCAAACAACGCCCTGTGGAACCCATTCGCTCGCGCGCCCCGTCGACCGGAAGGGCTCGGCCGCGACCTGATTTTCAGCGCGAAGCGCGTTTCCATGTGAGCCGTATCGACAGTTTTTCTCGTAGATACAATAATATTATCACACCGTACAAACGTATTTGTAAATTACGGACTTATAAATTTACGCAGTTACCTACCTACATAGAATAGAATAGAATAGAAAAGTTTTTTAATCAAATAAACTTTTACAAGTACTTTTGAATCGTCAATTGAATCTACCACATATTTCGCGAAGGTTGCGTGGACTAGTCGTAGGTAACATATCAACTCAAAGTCAGATTCTAAAGATTCATCTCAAAGTAATAATAATAATAATGTATCCCGGCTTAGTATGCGATAGATAATATAGTGCACAAGTGTGTGCGCAACCATAGTAAGATGAGATGTCAACCGACACATCCGGAGAGAAATCAGACGACAGCAGCTGTACTTGTTCTTCGAGGCACAGGAGTGTATCTAATACAGCCAACTACCCAACTCCGGGCTGATAATGAGAATTTCTTGGCAGAAGAAACCAGTACCTTTTTAACCCCCGACGCAAAAACGACGGGTTGTTATAAGTTTGACGTGTCTGTGTATGTATGTCTGTCTGTTCCCCTGTAGTGCTCAAACGGGTGGACCGATTTGAATGCGTTTTTTTTGTTTGAAAGTTGAATTAGTCGAGAGTGTTGTTAGCTATGTTTGATGAAAATCCGTCCAAGATGGCCGCCGCTACAAAATGGCGGATTACATATTTTTTTCACAATTCCCTTAATATGGGTATCAAATGATTGGCTTGACTAGTAGAATAGCACTATGCAAATCCAAGGTGGCCGCCGCCACAAAATGGCAAATGTCGGGGGTTTTTTAAATTTTTAATTTAGGTATACTTGTTTCTTTTTTTTGTCCGATTCGGGTGTAGAACCCAGGACCTCATGACTTTCACGCCTCACAGCCAAATAAGTAAGCCAGTAAACAATATCTAATTGTTTACTGGCTTACTTATAATTATATAGATTAATTATTATACAGATTAATTATTATTATATAGCTTATAAAGAAACGTAGAGAAAATGAGTTAAGAGATGATATTCCATTATTAAGAGATAGACAGCGTTCTTTGCCATTTCAGAATCTTCTCCATCGTTCAACGCAAGAGTTCATCTCATTAATAAGAGATTTTGACATTCCTTGAAAGCACAAAGACATACATAACTGTTCAGCAATCGGGGTAATTTGATGTTTAAACGGATTTAAACTGGCATAGCGCATATGTAACGGCAACTGTTGATTCCGCACGGAAGCAGGCAATGCATTTAAATTGTCACATTAAGCTCGTATGCACCAAAGCTTTAACGAGCTATAGCGACTATAACTACATACGTGATATGAGAGATACATTTTTCCTCGACTGCAGGAGAGTTTGAGCCTCATGAAAACTCTTACCATTAAATAAAGAGAGCCTTGCTCGGAGTATCCCTGCGTGATCAAATCAAGGATAACAGAGATCTGTAGAAGAACCCGAGTTACTGGCATAGCTCATCGAGCGAAATTAATGGCAATGGGCGTTACACATGATAATATCATAACCATTATCAACCCATTACCGGCCCACTACAGGGCACGGGTCTCCTCTCAGAATGAGAAAGGTTTAGGCCGTAGTCCACCACGCTGGCAAAACAAGAGGAGGATTCGTAGATTTCACATGCCTTTAAGAATTCATTTTCTCCATATTTCTTTATTGTAACTGCATCTTTGGTCAAATAAAAGCTTAAATATAGTCTTATTATATGCTGAAGCGAGTGCTGAATAAATTATGCAGCATCGATTACGATGTTTACCTTCTTAAAGCAAGTGATATTTAATTGCTTAAAACGCATAAACTCCGAGAAGTTGAGGTGTATGCCGGAGATCGAACTCGATTTCTCCGAAAGAGAGGCTGAAGTCTTAATCACCGCTATATAATGACAATAATATCATCATCACCGATTCAGTCTAATCAACCACCAATCACCAGGTGAGATCGCAGTCAAGGGCTGATTTGTCATCGAATAAAACAAAAACCAGCGAATATTTTTAGGCTCTTTCGAAGTAACGAAGTTCGTAATCTACAAGTAGGTTTAGATACTTTGAGCCTCAATAGCGCAACGGTCGTCGGGTGCGGATCAAAAACCGCAAGGACGACGGTTCAAATCCCACTCGTTACACTATTGTCGTACAAGTTTTCACTTAATTGGAGGGGAGAGGGGTATAAGTTGGGATATAAGTCATGTTCATCATGGCCAATATTCTGTAAAAAAAAAAATAAGGAAGGAAAAAATCAGACGGCACGTCAGGATTTCTATTCAGTTCAAATTCTATTGTAATAATATAATAGATTGTGCCCCCGTTTGAATGTGAATATTCAACAAATATTCATTAGCGGGAACTCTATGAGCTGCCAGCTCATTGATATTCCATTATGACATTTGGCCGGCTTTAATAATGGATATTTGATACGCATAATATTATTATGCTAAGTGAACTGATAGGTAATCCGCTACTACTACAATTTCAACGTCCCACTGCTGAGCACAGGCATCCTCTCTCTCAAGAGATTCAGACCCGTCATATTGCTACAATACGGGTGAACGGGCTTTAACAACTATTGTCACATGATAGTGATAATAACCGAGATCGACTGCTTAACGTGCTCTCCGAGGCACGGGGGTGAAACACCGCCAACTACCAACTCCGGGCTGGCGCTGAGAATTTCTTGAAAGAAAAATTCAATATCTAAATTTTTTTGACCCGACCCGGGAATCGAACCCAGGACCTCGTGATACGCAATCGAACATACTAACCACTAGATCAATGAGGCAGTTACTCGTATGTCTTATCAGTTTGTAAACGTTCGTTTCGTAAAGTTCTACCTACTATAGATTTTAATTATTTACAAAAAATGTTTCAAACGTTAAGTTTTTAACCCTATTATTGTACCCATATTAGGTACAATAATAGGGTTATACGATATTATTTTCACCTACCGTGTATTCATAATAATATGATATTTGAGGCCGTTAAGCGCATAAGCGGCCTAACCCACATTTTTTTAAGTTCTTACTTATAGACCTAAACTGATTACAAAGATGATAATTCTTTGCCAAAAAATTGACTAACTATAGTTATCCTGTTATGTAATAGATGGCGTAACAAAATCCATTTTTGTATTTAATTATTTTCGTCTTTTGTTTGAGCAAAGATGGCCTAACCAATACTGTCTCAGGTTTAGGCCATTTTTGCGCTAACGGCCTCATTTATGCAATCGCATAAACTTCGGTGAGTGAATGATTAGTTTGCAAGACCATGAAATATTATTTATTGCACGTGCAACTGTGACACTGTGGAGAAACTGGTAAAATTTCAGTTGCCGATGACTCATTAATTTATTTAAATTCTTTTACAAGTTCCATCTGATGGTAAGCTTAGGATAAAAAACGCCTACGCCCCTTTTGCAAGGTGCGAGATATATCTGAGTAAAGCGAAAAGATCGTTTCAGGGGTTGAATCATAAAAATTTAACAGACAAACAGACACATTTTCGCATTCATAATATTAGTATTGTTTATTATTGATAGTACTCATACGGATGATGCTTTGACTGTGATGGTATGCGTGGGAACGGCTTATTTGTGGGTTACGGGCTACGGCATGCATCAATGTGCTACGGAGCTACGGGAAAGCTACGCCGGAGGCTACGCGGTTGTTAACGCTACGGTGATTACGTAATCATTTGCTAGTATAGTTATATCATTTCACGAAAACGCGTAAATCATTGCAATATATCTCTTAATGTGTGAGTCATAAAAGTCACAGGATGAGTCATCGTGAAATCAACTAACTATAGGCACATTTGTAGTATACTTAAACACGTGGCACGGCATGAAAGCCACTGATTTAGTTCAATATACATTACTGCTTTAGTGTGTGAAATAAAACAGCATTTCATAGGAAACCTTCAATGGATAAAAAATATATCATAATCATTATCAACCTATTACCGGCTCATTACAGGACGAATCTCCTCTAAGAATGAGAATGGCTTAGGCCGTAATCAACCAAGCTGACCATGTGCGGATCGGTAAACTTCACACGCCTTTGAGAACATTATGGAGAACTCTCAGGCGTGCGGGTTTCCTCGCGATGTTTTCCTTCACCGTTAAAGCGAGTGATATTTGATTGATCACAACGCACATAACTCCAAAAAGTTAGAGATGCGAGCCGGGAATCGACCTCGGGTCCCCCGACAGAGAGGCCGATGTCTTAACCACTAGGCTATCATCACGAAGGAATAGTAAGGCTGAATTCGGCTTTCCAAAGTCGGTCGCCCATCCAATTACTGACTAATCTAACTAAGTCAATGTTGCTTAACCAGCACTTAATATGCGCTCCACCAACCAAACACATAACCTTCACCGTTATTAGACAAAAATGCTCTCAAAACGGAATAGTCGTAAATTTTTCCGACCCTTTACATTTCCGTCTCTAATTAGTTGTATTGTACATTCAAGCAACGTTTTACAGTAATGGAAAAAGCCCTCCGAAGTACCTAAGGCTTGTAAGTAGGTTTCACTCATTACGCCTGCTCGCGGCGGCTCTGGAGTGCTTTAAGTTTTTTAAGTTCCTCTTTAGTGTACAATTTTGTCTCCATATTTAAGCGACTTCAAAAAGAAGAACGTATGTATGTATATATGTTGGCAATTATTTCAAAAACCAATGAACCGATTTTGATCATAAATTCGCTATCGTAATCAACATACTTTTAGGAAGGTTTTGGTATATGACACACCTAGTTATCATTCTTAAGTACGAAGTTATATGCATAAATGTATACACATATGTATGTCACTAATAATTTTGATTGGTACATTGATTTCTCTGAAATTGTTGGACCGGTGGTAAGTGACGATGCAATCTCAAACCTTAAAACGATATAATTTAATTTTCACCTCACTAGCTCAAAAGAATCACTCACACACACACAAGCAGAATCCTTCGCTACGCTCGTGATTCTAAATTAGAATCCTTCGCTCGCTCGGGATTCAAACTAGGCACTAAGCACGAAACAAAAAATAACTTTGCTATCTTGTTAAACAAATAACTATTTTTGCTCGCTATGCAGGTAACTTGTATCAGTAGGTACCATGACTGATCTCTTTCTCGCTACACGACATTATATAAAACCATCCTTCTCACATTTTTACTGAGAATCAGGATAAATTTTTGCTCCCCAATGTTTGCTGTCTGGCCGCAGACTGATATCGCCAAAACTTAAGAAGTTTCAACAAAAGCAATAACGTGTGACACCATGAGTGATGGATGGCTAACAACACATCCAACAAAGTTGTGTTAAGCCACAACTACTCAATAACTTCTTGTTTTGCCAACATTACTGGCAATATTTCGAAATTAAATTCGTTCTAGCCAGGAACAGTCACAGTATTCCTCGTTCCTGAAGTTTATTAAACCTTTATATTATTATTAATCATTTAATGGCAGGGGATTTTTTGGTATAATAATGCGTTAAGCTCCCAGATTGTTCCGCATGATACTCGAAGTACGCGATATAAATTCTAAGATTTGGAGATTATATTAGGTATTAGGTTTTAGGGAAAATAACACATTATAGGTAATCATAATAAAGCTCAGAATCACTTAGCAGACGATGAAGAGAATAAAATACTCATTGTCAGTATTTCTCTGCGTGATCTAATCAGACATAAGTATACCTATCCATTATCCATACAAGAACTAATGAAATAGGTACCCAGCATCGGAAAACGCAGAGTTGGAAGACCCTCTGTTTAGGACAGCGCGGCTATTGGCGGCATAATACGAACAAATTAGGGAGCTCGCGCGGCCTAACCGGTCGGCATATAATCCGACCGGCTAGAGTGAATTACGAAACTATTGTCGGGATAACGTCTGTTAAAATGGTGTGTTCTCTAATATAAACTATAAAAATACAGTCCAAGTGATTTTAATTCAGCGCCCAGATACCCAAAACAAAACAAGGACACTTGGCGCCAACACCCTCCAATAGGTGAAATGACGATCTCAAGCAAGTCATTGGCCAGTGGAAACAAGCGGTGCAAGACCTAGGTGTGTGGCAATCCTACAAGAGGCCTATATCCAGCAGTGGAAGAACAAGATAATAACTGGGACCAACGGCTTAACATGCTCTCTGAGGCGCGAAGAAAGATTACAACCCAAATTTAGACCTCCCAAGTCTGTCACTTATTCTTATAAACTTATGTCTAAATTGCTTAGAATGCTTAGAAAGTCTAAAATGCACTTTTAGAATGCTTTCGCTACCTCCTCAAAATGTAAATCCGTTCTTCATGACAGCTCCCATATTTCTACGTACACAATAAAGCCGGGTACACAAAGGCTCTTCTTGGGCTCCGCTCGATAGCGATTCTGCAGTATGAAAACATCCCCCGAGTGATATTTCACGTCGCGTGGATCAAGCCAGCACTCGATCATAATATTATTCATACGAACTGTATACTGGATTGAAAAAGTGGGAGGTATTTAGTGTGGCAAAACTTTTTTTTTTCATCCCTTGACTGCGATCTCACCTGATGGTGTGACAACGCTGTAATAAAGTAGAAGCAGGCTAACTTGGAAAAGGTATGGCAGTTTTTATTAAAGCCACTTCTACCCCTGATCGCGGCATTGTACCGGAACGCTAAAACCGCTTGGCAGCATGGCTTTGCCGGTAGGATGGCAACTAGCCACGGCTTAAGCCTCCTACCAGACCAGACACAATTTAAAAATTATAAAATCCCAAATTGCCACTGCCGGGAATCAAACCCGTGAACTTCCAGTTATAAGACCATATCGCTCACTACTGCGTTGTCAACTGAAACTTAAGCCTAGAGACAGAGTACTGTATACTTACGGGTAAAATTGCTCGAATACGCTCGACACCGCCGTGGCAATATCAAAACATTCTATGCTCTATGCAATAACATTTCACATAGGGTCGATAGCCCCGTCGGCGCTCGATCAACTAAAGGTAAACAATTGTGCAGCGGCCATAATGGATTCCGTAACTTTAGTATTTTATCAAGATTTAGAATAATGTTGTAGTTACTTATACTATAACGGGCGTAATAGGACCGCTTTTTGACAGGAAGACAGGACAATATACCACAAAAAAAAATGCAAAAAAAATTAAAGTATTTTCTGTATTTTTCGTAAGTTTGCAATGTAACGCAATCAGCTGATGTCTAAACACCTAAATTTGTCGCCTGCCCTAGTTTTGCATGTTATTTATTGCCGGTTTGAAAAGTACTAAACCACTACAAGTAGATACCTATAAGACAAATGATTATTATTGGTGTTACAGGTATTGTGTTTAGGTAGTATAATAATAGCGCTAAGTTTTCGAAAGCGGTCTCCTTACACCCTGTAGATGTTTCACATTGATATTTACTTTGCTGTCTTTTGCGTCAGAGTTCAAAAGTTTTTTTACGTTTGATTTATTTTAGACCATGCATATTGCAATGTCTATTTATGTTACGTGAAAACCGTAGTGTTTTTCCAAACAAAGCGACCTATGAAAATACCTAAATCCTTTTTATAGAAGCGACGGCGACGCGGCGTTTCATTTCGGCCATCCCCTTTCACCGCGGTATCGCATAGTTGGGTACTTTATCACGGCTTGGCAGTGAACACGTTTTTTCCATCTATTTCACGTGTGCCTCTAAAAAATTCTTTTAGATGTTTTTTTAATTGGAATATAGGTTTCATGCCTCATGGAAAACAATGATGAGGTCTAGGTTGAATTAATAATTTGCCTAGTAGATGCAATTCACTCTCGTCTTGAAGGTACTCCAATTGTACGTGGCAGGACCGCAGGAAAGGTACCTGAAGAGTTCGTATTCGAAATTTTCAATGAAAGAAATTCACGTGAGTATTAAATGTCAATTTAATTAATTAAATGAGAATGCCAACTTCTTACGTCTTTGTGCAGTTCTGCCTCAATCACGGGTGTGCTGTATTATGTGTATCTCTTCAAACTCGCATGTCGCTGCCTTACTACAAAGACAAACATAGTTCTACGAAACCACGCAAACACATTTACGCTCAATGATGTGCAGACAAATTTAAGCCGTAGGATTAGCGCATTAAGGTTGCAATGCGTCGCGTTGTTCGCTTACCTCACACATCGTTCCACTGTCGACGTCCTCGCCCACAGCGCGGCGACAAGGTCACACGTACGCCGCCCTTCTAGTGCCTATTATTCAGAGTTCTGTGCCTTCAATGGTGAAGGATGAACAAGACTGTGAAGTCCCTGAGTACACTCTCCCAAGCTTTCTTGGGGGAAGCGTCAAACACAAACTTTCTTTTTAACCCCCGACGCAAAAACGACGGGGTGTTATAAGTTTGACGTGTCTGTGTGTGTGTGTGTGTATGTGTGTCTGTCTGTTCCCCTGTGGCGCTCAAACGGGTGTACCGATTTGAATGCGGTTTTTTTTGTTTGAAAGGTGAACTAGTCGAGAGTGTTGTTAGCTATGTTTGATGAAAATCGGTCCAAGATGGCCGCCGCTATAAAATGGCGCATTAAATATTTTTTCACAACTCCCTTAATATGGGTATCAAATGAAAGGGCTTGACTAGTAGAATAGCACTATGCAAATCCAAGATGGACGCGACCACAAAATGGCGAATGTCGGGGGTTTTTAAATTTTCAATTTATACTTGTTAATTCTTAATTTTGTTTCGTTGTAAGGATTTTTTTTTTTATAAATGGACATTGATTGTGCAAGAACAATATTTGCAACTGTCTGTTTTTTTAAATAAATATTTGGCTTATATCTCTGTATCTATTTGGTAGAATTATTCCGCTGTGTAGTTATGAATGATCATTTTTTTCTCCAGAAAAAAGGGTCCGACAACATAATGCCGGCTTATAGATATAATAGAATGCGATTATTGCCTTCATTGGGGTATATCGAATTGAAATCGGCGAAAAGATTTCCCATAAAAATAGTTCGATACGTGTGTGGACTGTATTATCCACGTATTATCGCTTATTGCTCCCTTATTTTGCCCTTTTGGGGAATATAAGAATCTTATAATATTTTTGTGTCGTATAAAATACACATAGACCTTCTGTATCATTTTTTTAGTATTTTTCCAAGAGATTGAAAATATAGAATCGATTTTACACTATCATTTCGTAGTAAGAGGTTAGTGAGAGTTTTTAACGATAACAATACATGCTCATATTGACTCGGAGGGCTAAAAAATGCCTCGATTCCTACCCAATATCGATAACTGAAGCGGGAAAGTCGCTCGGCTGTGTTATTTACTTGTTGGGATTATTTCCTATAGAAAATACATAATATTGAATAACTAAAGTCGTTATTATTCAACAACGGAAGAAGTATGATTTGAGTACAGTTTAGGTATATGTGTTAGTTGGTGGCGTAGCATGAGTTTTACATATTTTTTCTAAAAAGGAACCATCCTTGAGTAATTCAAGTATCATCCCCCGAAACGCCACGTGCTGAATTCTGTCGTCCGAAACCAGGGTCGCCCACCCCTCACCATGCTATGTCACTGATGTTTATAATAGTATATTCATTCGTTATCTCGTAACTTCTTTTGGTTTAAATTCGTTTTTTCAGTAGGTACTACCGATTTTTATATCGTAATGTTTCCGTCTGGGGCACTGACTGTAGATGTACCTATGTCCATTTTACTTTGATTGTTGTGTTGTTACTTTAAGTGTTAGTCTATGCTCGAAATGACCATAGTTTTCGAACAGTACGTTTTGACAGTGATGCCATACGGTTCCGAAACATAGTCGCTAACTACGAACCTTATACTACGGGAGCTCGATGACCAATTGAAAAAGTCATTTTATACCGACTGGGAATTTTAACAACAATAGTTTAGACCGAACCCATCACAGCTCCGAACGTCAGCTGCCGCACCAGTGGTGGAGTTAAGAGTGAGAGCATGTGAAAGTGCTTGAAAATCAAAGCGCTCCGAGTGATTTTATCCCGGACAAAAATGGTCTTAAATCATTGTTCCGATCATATTTGATACAGAAACAATCGTCAGCTGCGGCGCCGAGGGTGGGTTATACGTCCGCTACGCGCATGAAGTGCATTAAAATTTTGGCAAATAAAGTTATTTTATACCTTATGAAATTTATGCAGCAGAATTTTCACACTTTTAAAATAATAAAGAAAATCGTCAGCTGCACTTCTGGTGGGGGAAAGACCGTCAGTCAGCGTGATAAACATTTTGTGTGCTCAGTACATTTAGCCTAGTAAATCTAGGAAAAATATCCTATAGTTTTAAAAATTGACCAAATGTATTCTTTGGGCCTTCCTCTTGAATATATCCAAAAACCCCATATGGGGGATGCATAACCAGCCGCCATTTTTAATTTTGTCCTTTTTTTCGGTTTTTTTCTCGTATCACGAAAATCTCTACGAATAGCATCATAATTACTTCTGACAAAAGTTTTAACATACAATTTGCCACAAATGTAGTCTCTTGCAGTTTTACTCTAAGTTTATTACTTTAGGAGCTATAGGGTATTTTAGGTCCCTTTTTCGTTTTTTTTGCTCATATCTCGAAAGTCTCTACGAAAAGCATTATAATTACTTCTGATAAAAGTTTTTACATAAAATTTTCTACAAATTTGGTTCCATGCATTTTTACTCTAAGTTTATTATTTTAAGAGCTATAGGATGTTTAAGTTAATATTTGAGGTCCTTTTTTTAGTTTTTTGCTCATATCTCGAAAATCTCTACGAATAGCATTATAATTACTCCTGTAAAAAGTTTTTACATAAAATTTTGTACAAATTCTGTCATGATAATTTTTACGCTAAGCTTACTACTTTAGGAGTTATAGGGTGTTTAAGTTTATATTTGAGGTCCCTTTTTCAGTTTTTTGCTCATATCTCGAAAATCTCTACGAATACCAATAAAATTACTTCTGACAAAAGTTTTTACATAAAATTTTCTACAAATTTGGTCCTATTTAATTTACGCTGAGCTTATTACTTTAGGAGCTACAGAGTGTTAAAATTAACAGAGAGATAAACTAGTATAGATTAAACCCCTGACATTCGTTATTTTGTGGCGGCGGCTATCTTGGACCAATTTTCATCAAACATAGCTAAGAACACTTCCGACTAATTCACCTTTAATACAAAAAAAACCGCAATGCGGTTTTTTTTTGTTTGAAATGCGTAAAAATGAACAGGACAAAATTTGTAGAAAATTTTATATTAAAACTTTTGTCAGAAGTAATTTTATAGGTATTCGTAGAGATTTTCGAGATATGAGCAAAAAACTGAAAAAGGGACCTCAAATATAAACTTAAACACCCTATAACTCCTAAAGTAGTAAGCTTAGCGTAAAAATTACCATGACCAAATTTGTACAAAATTTTATGTAAAAACTTTTTACAGGAGTAACTATAATGCTATTCGTAGAGATTTTCGAGATATGAGCAAAAAATTAAAAAAAGGACCTCAAATATTAACTTAAACATCCTATAGCTCTTAAAATAATAAACTTAGAGTAAAAATGCATGGAACCAAATTTGTAGAAAATTTTATACGAAAACTTTTATCAGAAGTAATTATAATGCTATTCGTAGAGACTTTCGAGATATGAGCAAAAAAAACGAAAAAGGGACCTAAAATACCCTATTGCTCCTAAAGTAATAAACTTAGAGTAAAACTGCAAGAGACTACATTTGTGGCAAATTGTATGTTAAAACTTTTGTCAGAAGTAATTATGATGCTATTCGTAGAGATTTTCGTGATATGAGAAAAAAACCGAAAAAAAGGATAAAATTAAAAATGGCGGCTGGTTATGCATCCCCCATATGGGGTTTTTGGATATATTCAAGAGGAAGGCCCAAAGAATACATTTGGCTAATTTTTGAAACTATAAGATATTTTTCCTAGATTTACTAGGCTAAATGTAATGAGCGCGCAAAATGTTTATCACGCTGACTGACGGTCTTTCCCCCACCAGAAGTGCAGCTGACGATTTTCTTTATTATTTTAAAAGTGTGAAAATTCTGCTGCATAAATTTCATAAGGTATAAAATAACTTTTTTTGCCAAAATTTTAATGCACTTCATGCGCGTAGCGGACGTATAACCCACCCTCGGCGCCGCAGCTGACGATTGTTTCTGTATCAAAAATGATCGGAACAATGATTTAAGACCATTTTTGTCCGGGATAAAATCACTCGGAGCGCTTTGATTTTCAAGCACTTTCACATGCTCTCACTCTTAACTCCACCACTGGTGCGGCAGCTGACGTTCGGAGCTGTGATGGGTTCGGTCTAAACTATTGTTGTTAAAATTTCCAGTCGGTATGAAATGACTTTTTCAATTGGTCATTGACCTCCCGTAGTATTATAAGAAAGCTCAGTCAGTCAACAGGCGATGGATGCTCGGTTTTTCTTTACGTGATCAGATCAGACATTAGGATATCAGTAGAAGTGGAAATGAGCGGGGTACTTAGTTCTAAGAACCTCTATAGCTGATGATCTCGCACCACAGAGCGCAGTGTTGGTAGCCTAGAGCCGCTCGACTCTACTGGCGCAAGATTGGGGCGTGTGGAATTCGCTACAAGAGACTATAGGTATAGTGAACGTCTATCGATTGATGCAGAAGAATGAAATGATGTACTCGAAATCTTTTAACTTTGGCGAAAACTCGTACTAAATCAATAGATTTAATAGAATATCCAGGATTTTAATCATTATAGCGAGCAAAGTCAGAGACGAGATGGTCTTCTAAATCTTTATTATGGTCTACTAAATCTCTACTTCTCTCGTAATAACGAGTAAAGTCATGGATGGGGTGGAAGACTGCACGTTTATCAAAAAAATTATATCCATCTATCATCGTATACTACCAATACATTAAGTTTATTTTGTCGCACGACTTTGTTTTTGTTTTGCTATCTCGATTTGATAAATCGTTTGGAATTTGAATTTAGGGCATCGTTTGCTGTGACAGGGGTGACCTGCTCATCTACAAGGTATTGGCATGAAATGTGAGTGAAGTCATGCGAGGCGCGAAGCCGCGACGTTGGCATATTTTGTTTAGGATTCTAGAACGATTCTAAGCGCTCGTACGCATTAGCGGTTGCGGTAGCGGCGCGGCTAGCCGCTTTTGTATTTTTAGCGCTCGTACGCATTAGCGGTTGCGGTTGCGGCGCGGCCAGCCGCTTTTGTATTTTTATATGCAACCGCTCATTTTGTACGCACTAAACCGCGACGAAATTCCAACCGCGGCGGTTGAATGGGAGGCAGGCAGCGGCCCGCTTCGCGGCTGGCCGCCACGCCATGTTGCCTATACGCACTAGGCGGTTCAGTTCGCGGCGTGCCGCAGGTGTGTTGTCAACAAAGAAAATAAGCAATATGGAATTGTGAAGCAGCAGATTATAAAAACAGAGACCTAAAATGAAAACAATGGAAAGAATTAGAAGATATTTTTGGAAAATATCTACTAATTCTTCGTTTATGATAGACTGAACGCTGTTGTCAGACTTCAAGCGGTCCAAGCGTCAGAAAGCGGCGGCGGCTGAAAGCTAATGCGTATGAGAGAGATACTTAATCTCAGGTTTCGTAGCCATCACCTTTTACGAGTTACGCCACCAATCGTTACGTAGGTAGGTACACCTAGTAGGTATAGTATTACAACGCGCCTCACTACGAGTCCGGCTATATGCGTTCTCCTAAATCGCCTCATAAAGGCTGTAAGCTCGGTTCAGTGAAAGATTGATTCATTCTAGAGGGAGGCGAAAGAAATTGCGGCCATTAATAACTTGGAATCCCCGGGCAATATTCAAACCCGGCGGCTCTAAACATTTTTTTATTTATGTACAAGCGGACACCCGCGACTTCGTTCGCGTGGATATTGGTTATTAAAAAATCCCGTGGGAATCATTTTATTTTCCTAAGCTCCTTTGAGCTCATACCTTGCTAAAAACTGTTAAAAGTTCATTGGCGGATGTTTAGGTAGATCAAAATGTAAACATCTGCCAATAAAAGTCCCATCAAAATCGATCCAGCCTTTCTGAGATTAGCTGGTAATCTTTAAAATATCTCCTTTCTAACAAAAAAAAAGAATGAATGAAATCGGACCACGCGTTAATGAATTACAGCTTACACACAAACAGACAAACAGATAAACAGACAAACAGACAAAAATTCCAAAAATAGCTTTTTTACGTTCTATTACTTATTCCTAACATCCCCTAGTTATTATTTTGCAAAAATCTTTAATGTACAGATCCGGCAAGTCTACGATTTTATTAGTATGTATAGAATAGAAGAAGATAGATAGATTAGTAATCGACAGCGTTCAAAATAATATGATATTATACATAAGTACACAATTAGAATATTAAGGCCACATAGATTACAAAGTTAAAAATAAGTAATAAAAGATTAACAGACACAATAATTCATTGCGTGTGTTATAGTTGTGTGTGTGTGTGTGTGAGTGTGTGTATGTGTGTCTGTGTATGTATGCGTATGATGATGTGATGAAAATGGGTGATGTGAATGTAAATTAGTCTGAACGGTCGAGGGTTCGAATCATGAGTAGACCCAAAAAAAGTTATTATATAGCTTTCTGTCAACTAAGTAATTGAAGGGATTTTCATGCGGTTTTCATCAATAGACAGAGTTATTCACGAGGAAGGAAAAGTATAATTTTTTTAAGGTTTTATGTGAATTAGTTGGAAGTCAATGCGCCTTAAGAGAATGTATGGTGGGGTAGAAGCGGGAAATTAGTACACATGAGAAGCAGGGGTAGGTCGCTAGTCTATACAAATATGAATCCCTATTTTCCTTAGTCACGGCATCACGCCTAAACCGCAAAACCGATTTTAACGGAATTTGGTACAGAGATAGACTACACCTTGGAGAAGGATTTAGGCTACTTTTTCTCTCGGAAAAACCACGGTCAAAATCCACGCGGATGAATTTGCGGGCATCATCTAGTACTTAATAACTATATGTTGTGGAACTAAGCCAAATTCTGGCCACAATAACATGACAGGGTTGTCTAGGCTTAATCGACGAGAATAAAGGCCAAATAAAGCATCCATAACCCTCCGACTTTCCCATTCTTGTGCCATGAGAATCATTTATCAATGACAGATAGGGCCTTGAGCGATCGAGAGCGTGGTTCAAGGTCTAAGCCATACATCATACTAACATAAAGGAATATTTATATTATATCTCTTGAATTGTCTCGAGCTGGAAATAATTTTATTTTTATGCTGACTTGTACCTAAGTGTAATTATTAGACTGTGTAAGTATATTAATCTGAGTTTGTTTCGTTATCACTGCCTCGTTGGTCTATCGTTTATCGTTTAGAAATTGCGGAGCATGAGGTCCTGGGTTCGATTCTCGGGTCGGAGCAAAAATTGTTATATATATAGGGGTTTTCTGTCAAGAAATTCTCATTACGAGTCCGCGGTTATAAGTTGGCGGATTTGATCCCCGTGCCTCGGAGAGCACATAGGCTTTAGGTATCGGCTACTAAAACTAATCGGAACAGCGTAACGGGATTAAGCTCTAAATCCCTTTTTCTTATAAAAGAGGAGGCCTGTGCCCAGCAGTGGGATGTTAAGGGGCTATAGTGGTGGTGGTGTGTTCTCCATTCCATTCTCAAATGAAATCAAACCTTTGTTCCAAATTGTTACATTGTAGGTACACTTTTTGAAGTGAGATGATATTACTTACGAAAACTTAAAACTAAACCTACGAGGGTTCCAAACACACACTGGTATGAGAAGAGGACACATCAATGGGAGAGTCAACGCAGTGCGGACCTGCCCAGAGGAAATAATAACAAGAAGAGAAGAGCCCACACAACAAACTCAGCCGGGTTTTCTTTTTTATTTCATCTCTCAATATCTCTCGTTGTAGAAATTAGACTTCAATTCATTCAGGCATTCATTGACCGGTACCATAGAACGACTGTGAAAATGGATCAAGCAAATACCCCGATGCCCGAGTGTCCAATATTGAAACGTTCGCTGGAATAATATTTCACGTTGTCGCGCCGAACTCACCGTGTTTCGGATGCGGGTTAATTGGACGGTGATTAAGCAATGTTTCCGGCAGTACCGCTATGATGAAGTTAGCCGTAAATTAACGAGATAGGTACGTACAGTTCAAATATAACTATATCTACGCATTTTAACTAATGAATGAATTATACGTTTACTTAATCTAATATAATCTACAGATACATATAACCCCCGGCACGTAAGCCGACCGGTGACCTTCAAGTGCGCGCAGCGTCGTACGAGTGAGCGGACACAATACGATTGGAGAGCCAATCAGCGCGGCTTACGAACCCCACGCCCTCCCTGCGACCCCCTCACACCCCGAGATACCTAATTTTCGACTTCTTTATCGTCAACGCAAGACTTATTTGCCGTGACTTGTACCACAGTAAAAATATTTGTTTGTTGGTCGATATTTCGATCGTGGTCACGACTATCCATGAAAATGGATCGAAATATAGACCACCAAAGAAACATTTTTATCGTGGTATGTATATCTGTAGTCTACATTAGATTATGTCGTTAAAGCACGAAATAAGTCTTACATAATAATTATACCTTTACTGTTTACTTTTATTGTAGGGATGTGAACCAGTGACTTAGCTAGCCACTACACCAACTAGGCACTACGTACATATATTATGTATAGTTTGTTCGGTAACTTAGTGTCGGTACAGGCGCAGGTGCTCTTAGTATTCTGCTTTTATTTTTATAACTTTTTTTCTGTTTGTAATTTTTTTTTCTATTCTAACAGAATCTCCGAATAGTCTGCCAATCCGAACTTGGCCAGCGTGGTAGACTATGGTTAAAATCCTTCTCATTTTGAGAGAAGACCCGTGTTCATGAGAATATTATATTTTATGTTTATGGTTATATTGTAATAAAATACGAATATAAAAAAATATATAAAGGAAAGAGAATTTTAATGAAAAAATATGAGTAGGTATAAAACGCTAAAACCCCTTGTGCCTGTACACCCCGCGCGGCATGTTTTGAAGTAACGGCGGTGTCTTTGGCAAAACACCGCGCGGCGGAGGAGGCAAGACACAAAAGGCGACCTTAAGAAAACGAACAGACTATAGATAAGCGATCTAATCCATTGCGGTTTTACATAGTACAGTCCTAATATTGGGAAATGCAGTATAACTGGCTTAGAGTGAAATTTAGGTCGCCTAGAGCATTTCCGGTTCACAGAGCATTTAACCTAGTGAACTATGTGTTACCCAGCGCCACACACAGACAAACATTTGAACAAAGGCTTTGAAGGACTATGCGTTGCTACTTACGTGCTCTCCGAGGCACGGGGGTGTATCTAACACCATCAACTTCCAACACTGGGCTGACAATGCTGACTGCTGACACTAAGAATTTCTTGACAGAAAAACCCAATACCTCACACTATTTTTGGCCCAACCCGGAAATCGAACCAAGCACCTCGTGATCAGCAGTTGACCACACCAAGAGCTAAACCATCGAGGCCGTTAAAAGCAGGAGCATATAAACTACTTATATATATGTATACCATATATAGTATATATTTTAATCCATGAGTCATTGACGTTCCATCTTCACATACGAAGCGCTGTATGCCATAATTCTTGATACGAATGGCGGAGTTGGAGTTGGAAATTGGAATATGGAAACTAGAAATAACTTTGGAATACCCTTCCGAGATCTGTGTTTCCTGACATTCGAAACAACAGTGAATAGCCACTTCTAGGCGAGCATTGTACGGATAGTTGTAACGACGGAACAGAAAAAACAGGGAATTGAAATTCACCAAAATTACTATAGGAACCTTGTAACGTAATATTTGTGATCTAAGGAAGGATAAAGCTAGCGTGAACTTATTTAGGAGTAATGGTAATTCGAATACCTACTTATGAAAACGGTGTGACCACTTCAATCATATTTATTAAACTTGTTCTGATAAAACCTTGACTCCGTTACCTTTTCGTATGCACCAGAGCATATTTTTAATTGTAATTCTTACAATCAAAAATATGCTCTGGTCTTGAGTCTAGACCGACAAGACAAGTCTAGACTCTAGAGGTTGAGCTCTCATCTCAGCTTATTATTTATAAGTGAAGATGCAGTTTAAAGGTCGATTCACACATATCAGTGAAGCATTTGCAGTGCCGACACAGTTCCGGCACACTTTCATACACTATCTATGAACGCATTCACACCTATCCGTATCAGCGACGACGCAGTGTTTCAGTGTCAGTTCATAGATAATGTATCCTACTAATATGCACATCAACACTGTCTAGGGATTAGGGTCTAGGGTTTTAAATTATTTTAATTAAAACTTATTTTGTAGACCATATTAAATGATTCTAAATTTGAATTTGAAAAAATAAATTGAAAACAAAAGATTTGTGCGGCATAATTGTAGCGAAGTTCGAAAGTTTCAATTGACCTAACCCAGTTTTTGGTATATTTTTGTATCAAATGAAAGTTTCAATGAAAATTATTGGTTAATTTCTAATTTATGCAACTATATGCATCATGCAGAGGCGCCATTTAACAAGAGACGAAATGTTAAGGGCAGTAGGTACGCTCCAAACTGGGGCTCCTCAACGAAGTATTGCCGAGGCGATTGAAACAAGAAAAAACGTGATATCAAGGTTGTGGTCACGTTATTGCACCACTGGTGAAGTGGCTGAACGGCACCCAGGCGAGAAGCGCATAACCGCCCGAAGACAGGACCGATTTTCGCAAATGACCGCGAGAAGATAACCAAATGCTACAGCCATGCAGTTGGTTTAAAGGCTCCAGTCAGACCACCATTTGCTTGTCAGTGACGAAACTGTGAGGAGAAGACTGCACGAGGCTAACCTTCATGCTCGCAGGCCGCTTCGTACTCCAGCACTACGCAGAGGAAATCGTGGACGAAGATTACAGTGGGCTCGCGAACATTTGCTCTAGGAAGATAACTAGTGGTCTGTTAAGTGCTGTTTACCGATGAGTCCCGATTCGGATTTCATCCTGATTTACGAAGAGTACGTGTATGGCGAGCTCCTGGTCGTGACAACCGTCTGCGACACCGTCAGGAAGTCCAGCCATACCACGGCAAAACAATTATGGTTTGGGCGGGAATTCGTATCGGTGGAAGAACAGATCTCGTTTGGATCAGAAACACCATGACTTCTGAAAAATACCGTAATCAGGTGCTAGCACCAATAATCTATCCCAATCGACTGCAAATGGACCAAGTTTTCACGCTCATGCACGACAAAGCCCGTTCGCACACTGCGCGAGTGGTGACCAGCTGGCTACAAGAGCACGATGTGTCGATCTTAGACTGGCCCGCTGAATCACCAGACCTAAACCCCATAGAGCACGCATGGGACATGCTCCAAAGAAGGGCTTTGAGGAGTTTTCCTCCGAACATTGCGACTGCAAAGCAACTTTTTTTGCATCTTAGCAGGACCTGGGACAATATCCCACAGCAAGACTTTGATAACTTGATTCAAAGCATGAAAAGCCGTTGTAGGACCGTGGTTAACGTCCATGGGTGGTTTACTGACTACTAATTTTACATAATTTTTCACGTAACTGCAAAAAACCTGATAATTTTGCTAACATTATTTTTTTTTTCTTAAAAAGACATTCATCCTTAAGTTTACCATCATTTCACTTTTTGTCTTTATTTCAATAAAAAATTATTTAGGTACACAAAAAAACTAATTCTGTTTTATTCTAAAAGATAGTCTGATAAATAGGCTTTACAAAAATATATACATATTGTATGTTAGTTATAACCAATTTTGAATAAATTGAGAAAATCAGAATATCCCTAGACAGTGTTGATGTGTGTATTATAAATGTGAAAGTCTGGATGTTTGGATGTATGGATGTTTGGATGTTTGTTACTCAATCACGCCGCAACTACTGAACCGATTTGACTGAAATTTTGAATGGAGATAGATTATGCTCCGACTTAAAACATAAGCTACTTTTTATCCTGGAAAAATCCACAGTTCCCGCGGGATTTTTAAAAACTCGAAATCTATATCTACAGCTATAGGTAGATTAATATAGCAAACTTCCTTGAAAGTAGGTATAAAGGTTGGAAAAGGGAGCGGGAACGGGAACCAGAACTTCACGATTCCCTCAGGATTTCTGAAAAATCGAAATTCACGCGGGCGAAGCAGCGGACAGATGCTAGTGATAGAATATTTTTCACTGTGCCGGAACTGCGCTGGCACTGATGCTTCACTAATATGTACGAATCGGCCTTTAGGTGAAAGCGGGCCAATCTGGAAGAGATAATGGCAGTTTTCATTCCCTGATCAGTTTCAATGCAGCATTGTACTGGAACGCTAAATCGCTTAGCGGCACTACTTCGCTTGTAGGGTGGTATAGTTACCACTTCTGAAACCTCCCACTCTCACAGAAACTAATATGATTTATTATTTTAAGGAAATAGGTATAACAAGTGTAAATTGAAAATTTAAAAAACCCCCGACTTTCGCCATTTTGTGGCGGCGGCCATCTTGGATTTGCATATCATGTTATTCTACTAGTCAAGCCCTTTCATTTGATACCCATATTAAGGGAGTTGTGAAAACATTAATCCACCATTTTGTAGCGGCGGCCATCTTGGATCGATTTTTATCAAACATAGCTAACAACACTCTCGACTAATTCACCTTTCAAACAAAAAAACCGCATTCAAATCGGTGCACCCGTTTGAGCGGCACAGGGGAACAGACACACACACACACACACACACACACACAAACACACACACACACACACACACACACACACACACACACAGACACGTCAAACTTATAACACCCCGTCGTTTTTGCGTCGGGGGTTAAAAATAAGGCAAAACGTATTTTGCAAAGTTAATGCATTTTTATGTTTCACACGTGGGTACCATTATGCACATACGTGGAGCTTTTAGTAAATAATAGCCACTACGAGAGGGGCTCTTAACCAGCTGAAACTCATTATGCTTATTCACGGCAGGTGCAGCTGGAGTGTTTAATTTAAGATGGCGCACGCTACAAGGACGAAATAATATTAACTGTTTCTACGTAAAGAAGCGAAATAATTCACCCGTCCCACTTCATAGCGAAAGCACTGAGATGATTTTGATACAAGTATAAATTAAAAATTTAAAAACCCCCGATATTCGCCATTTTGTGGTGGCGGCCATCTTGGATTTGCATAGTGCTATTCTACTAGTCAAGCCCTTTCATTTTATACCCATATTAAGGGAATTTTGAAAAAATATGTATTCCGCCATTTTGTAGCGGCGACCATCTTGGATCGATTTTTTTCAAACATGCGTGGCTTTCTAGAAATTAGTTTCGGATAGGCATAACAGATGGCGCCACTAGCTGCTTACCCCGCGCTTTCGGCACACTAAATTATTATTATATTATTAAGAGTGGTCGGGTTTTAGATTACGAACTTTATTAGGTACCTACCTACTTGTCATACTACGGTTCACACTGCAAACGACAGAGCGAAGCGAAATTCTCATTGTCTAGCGACATGAGCGTTTCGAAATAGCTTCGTTTTGCTCCTAATCACAGCTCCTAATGGAGCCTGCGGCGACTTCCTCATGTTTTTTTTTTTCCACAAGTATAAATTAAAAATTAAAAAAAACCCCGACATTCGCCATTTTGTGATGGCGGCCATCTTGAATTTGCATAGTACTATTCCATTAGTCAAGCCCTTTAAGGCGCTGCCTGCATTATTCCTTAGAAAATACTGTTATTTAACACCTATCTAGTCCTTCAAATGACATCACAAAATTTTCAAAAAAATATATGCCATACTTTGATTCATGCTCTTTAGTTCTGTAATCTTTTTTTTTTTTTAATTGTTTTTTTTACGATAAATTCAAGAATAATAAACAAAAGTAGCTTCGTATCTAAATCGTGTATCAACTTCTTTACCTGTGCAACCATGAAAGTAAATCTTACATTCAATTATAGAGAATATATATATGATACAATCTCTAGAGATATTTTATTTATTTTCGACTGTTTTTTATGAAAAATTTACATATTTTGATTATTTCGGTCAAATAATTCCAGCGGGCGACGTCGCCGACAGGATGCCATACGGCCAGGGGTATGACAGCTGTAGTTCCTTTTTCCTCGTTTTGGCGCTACAATCGTTCGCACACCACAGACTTCAACACAGAAAATAACAGGTCCACAGATTAATGATAGGTTTTCCACCGATTAATGATAAGTATCTAGTATTTTCTGTGTTTAGGTCTGTGGTTTAGGTTTAAGTGATAAGTCTGAGGTCTGTCATTGTCATGAAATTTTCGAAATTTCGCGAAATTTAAAGTTTTCTTTTTCCATTTTCACCACTTTTCTTTGCTTTTCGTTGTTCTCATCACAGGTTCTTAATTCTCATGGTGTTTTTTTGTGATATGTCCCGATGACTTGGCTTTGTTAAATGGATTTTGGTGGCGATCTTATAATATTGACTTGTGATTTGTTTTGGACTCCGAGAACTCTGTTTTACATTTGACTCCGGCTACGTTTTAGGACTACGATTTGCTTTAAGTAAGTATTTTGCTGAGTTGAAATCCAAATTCTCTCATCTCTGTTATATGACAAACTGTGCTACTTTAGAGATTACGATACGAATACGATACGATACGAATACGATATATGAATCGATCGTCATGGGACTATTTAAGTGTTGTGTCGGTACTTGTTACTCAACTTAAAAGACGTTTAAGTTTCCCCAAGAACGATAGTGTACGGTGGATGTCCTACCTAGTACCTACCAACTCTCCCAATCGAACTGCTGTGTGTGGATATGTCTGTCTCACTGTAGCTCTTAAATGGGTGAACCGATTTGAATGCAGGTTTTTTATAGATAAAGCCCTATCATAAAAAAATATCAGTACCATCAACCTACATACTTTACTCACCTGTCTATATTTAATTATTTTCAGATAATTTTCACACTGGAAACATAAGCAGTATGGAGACTACAGCAAGCAGGAAGACGAAGGGATGGAACATGCACAAGTTGGGACTTGTTTTCAATCACAATCCCATGTACTTCATAGGAATGAGAATGTCACAAGTAGTCCAAGTGGGTCTATATAGATCTAGAGATCAGGTTTTATATCAAAAAATTAAAGTGCAATGCTCGGCATGTAGGTACATATATTTACATTGTATACATAGCCAGAATGCACCCATAGGATTCTGCTTATGTATACATTGTAATGCTATGTGTCTGGATATGCCTGTCAACTGTAGCTCTAAAACGGGTGAACCAATTTGAATGCGGGTTTTTTATATGTAGTTAGATTTGTCTCAAGGAGTAGGTACTTGGTAGACACTTCATAGTGATAAAGATTCTGATGTTTAGAGCAGGACGTTGAGATGTCATGATTTCCCGGATTTCCGAGGATATTACAGTATGCACGAGTATTTGCATACTACTCTTGTATACATTGTAATCACAAATTGAAAAATTGCATTACAATGTATACATAAGCAGAATCCTATGGTTGCATTCTGGCTATATATATAATGTAAATTCACGGCATGTACTGTTGGATTCATATGTCTAACAAAACAACCAATATAAGAGTTGCATAAAGCTCTATAGATGCCGATATTTATTCATTTAAAAATATATACAGAGAATATGAAATGTTAAAAAATAATAATTTAGTATATTATCCTAATGAAAATTTTCTAATTACATAGGTACTATTGTATACAGGGAAGCACTTTTATGCACAATTACCTTAATGAAAATGGTTATAAGAAAAATATTGGTAGCAATTTAAACACTGTTTAAGGTTTTCTTGGTTGGGGTGTTGTCCCACCCAGTATTTTTGAAAAAATTGTTTTTGTTATTAAATAATTACTAAATGTAAAATAAATATTTTAGATTAAGAAAGATTTGAATAAATAAGTTTGTAATTAATTTATCTTGTTTGAATTTGAATTTAATTATAAGGTCTCTTGTTAACACGTCGTGAAAACTCACGTTTTGTATGGATATCAATACAAAACGTGAGTTTTCACGGCGTGTTAACAAGAGGCCTTAGTAAGAAAACCCTGTTATTTGGTTATCGATAAAACGAGTACATCACTAGTATCGATAACAAATCATCGACTCGTAAGCCCTAGCCGCAAATCTACAGTGGCGCCAAAACGAGGTAAATGGAACTAGCCCGAAGAAAAGTCACTGTCGCATCTGTTACGTAGTAACTAATACCTAATCTGTGCATACGGCTGGCGCCTTTCGTAGGAGGTAGATGTGCGCAATTTTTCCCGCCAAACGCTCTCGTTCAATTCAACGCTCTTGTTTCAGGGAAAATATTTTTTTTGTGTAAAATATTTTTTTAGTTAGCAAATAATTAGTACCTATCTACTTTATAAGGATATTTGTAAATAAGTATTGTGTTAGCTGTATTTTGTCTAAGTATATACATTTTTCGTTCTCACTGATTATTATATCCTCCTCATCATGATGGTTGCCTGGAAGAGATCGCTCCTAAGCGATAAGGCCGCCATTTGTACCTTTTTTAATATTCATGTCTTTAATTTAATGATGTAGTTCTTGGTGTACAATAAAGTATATTTTCATTTTTTTCATTTTTTAGTGGTATTTCGTTGTTTTTTTAATTGTGTTAGCTGTATAATAGGTACGTAGGTATCGTAGTCAACCAGGATGCCGAAAATATCTCGACTAAAACGATCTTAACTACAAAAGATTGAAAACACGAAAATCGCGTAAGTACCTACCTAATTACCTACCTTACCTATATAATATTACCTACATAAAATATTTTATGGCACACTATCTATTTTTGGCCCGACCTCTGGAATCGAATCCACGACCTCGTCATCTGCAGTTGAACATGGAAACTCCTAGCTCATGGTGATGATGATGATTTTTCTTATTTTAGAAAAGCAAATAAGAGACAAGTTTTACAACCAATAGACCAAAATACCGTATTTCCAGAATCAGAGATCGGACAATCCGAATCTGGGAACACCACCATTACGTAAGTACCTACCTACTTTGATGAATAATAATAAAATAAAAGCTAAAAATAATACGTGAAAATACCTACCTACCTATCCCTGAATAAGTTTTAAATTCTATGTCCTATGTACCTATGTGTATAAAGTATTATAATGTGCATTTAGACTGCATCATCTGGATTCTGGTGGTAACTAATTGTAATAAATCTGCTTACGTAATATTTGAACGGCCCCTAATCAAAAATATTATGATAGGTACCTACCTAATAACATGTACCTATAATAATATTATAAGTAGTTAAAATGTATTATATTACTTTAGACTCACTACATCTATTTTCCTATTTACGATACAATGAATAGGTATTCACGCAATTTCCTAGCGGCATGCTTACGAAAGTGGCAGAGGCGGCAAATGCATAAAAAGGGCCAAAGACCTCAAGTGATTTTTTTAAAGTAAAACTTCTTTAGGTACCTACCGATTTTAGCAACAGTTAGGACTTTGAACTTGAGGACAGGATGTCTCGAAATATAAAGCCCAACCTATTTAGGCAAAATTTTAAGGAAGCCAGTAAATACATGACATAGTTTTGATCTATATTATAACCATTTAAGAAACTGTTATTCGAGTTAGAAAAAATGGCAGCCATTCTGTTTTTTGTCAATGGACCATTTTCTTTTAAAATTCATAACTAGAGTTTACTGTTAGGGATCATCCATAAATTACGTCACACGTTAAGGGGTGGGAGGGAGGGTCGACGAATTGTGACATTGTGTGGCAAAGGGGTGGGAAGGGCCCTAAATTTTGTGACCTCACATTCAATTCACATTCAAATTTAATTTTAAAGTACTAATAGAACACGAAATACGTACTTTTAAAGATAAATTTAAAAATATTTGAAACTGCTGTTTTAATTCAATGTCTGGACGTAAATTTGCCAAATATGTGACGTCACCCTAGGAGGGGGGGGGGGTCTTAAATGTGACCAGCTGTGACGAGGACGGAGGTGACGGGGTGAAAAATCATGAAATTGGTGTGACGTAATAATTTATGGATGGCCCCTTATCACAAAAGTATTTTTTTTGAGTATCGTATTTTTTTTTCAGTTTGAACGAGGATATCAATAGACAAACTGAAGGCTTACAGAGGGACACCACAAATAGCGCTTGTAAATATTTCAATGACATGATCACTATACTTCTAATTGACATAGAACCTTCATGGTTTGAGATTTTTGAGTGACACTTTTTTCATACGGTACCTATGTAGTTCTTCTTTTAAAAATGTGCAACATTCGATTATCAACTTTCAGTTGTTTTTTTTTATTCAGCTTAGACAATAAAGATGGATACTTCGAAAATTCGTGTGATTTTTGAATACGAGTTTAATAATGGTAATTATTTTGATTAAATAAATATGTTAAATTAATAAAACGAATTTTTATTTTTCAGTACAAATCGGCAATTTCATACTTTAACTAGGGGTTAAAGTATGAATAAACATCTAATTTTAACCGACTTCAAAAAAAGGAGGTACTGTATTCGACCCGTATGTATGTATGTAAGTAAGTATGTATATATGTAAGTATGTTCGTGATTATCTCCGCAACTAATAAACCGATTTTGATGATTTTTTTCACTATTGTAATCTACATACTTTCAGAAGATTTTAGTGTATAACGAAGTTATATGCGTAAATGTACACATAATATGTCACTAATATGTTCTCTGAGATTGCCAGACCTGTTGCTGAAGTTTGATATAGCTATTCTGTCCAAAGACTTCATTCTGCTACGCCTACGTAACATTGACTTTTTGCAAAAACTTTTGGGCCGAGGTCAATAACAGCTATATTTAGAGTGGTTCCTTGGAGTTTGTGCACGGTTACGCGTATTTCCATTCTGTACAAGGCCAAACCGCAGGAGTGTGAAACTAGTCGCATATAGATTGTAAATTACTTTTTAATCAAGGTCTTCCAAATTATACAAGAAGTAGTACGCATACAAACTAATCTTGTACAGATCGGAAATTAGGTTAGGTTGGGTTAGAACATTATAAAACCATTCACCTATAGTAGTAATACATAAAATGTATATATGTCACAGGATAATTCATAATATATGAGTCATAATCTATTTTACATAGTTCTCATTTATATTATTATAATTATTACCTAAAAATATATAGAAAACAAATCACTAAAAAGCATAAAATATTTTTTTTTCAAAGAAAAACCGACTTCAAGGGATTCGAACTAAAAAGTTTAAAATAATTTTTTATTCATTTAGCTTGACGATTTAACTACCTAACATAATTTTTTGAAATTCTGACTTTTTTATTTTTTGCTTAAAACATCCCATACGAATAACTACGCTGTGTTGTGAGCTCTTAAAGCTCAATTCGGTATAGTTCCGAATTCAAACTATTTAAGTCAAAGAAAAAAAAATTAATACAAGATATTCAGAAAGAAAGATTATTCCAAATTCAAACTTAAGACCAGAAATGAAATTTCATACTTACTTTTCTGGATCGTTGTGAGGAACAAACATTATTCCAAATACAAACTTAAGACCAGAAATGAAATTTCATACTTACTTTTCTGGACAGTTGTAATACTTTCCAGAAAAGAATAACTTTCAATCAACTCTACAGTCTATGAAATGTGCACATTTCGTATCATTTTTTAATAAATAAATAAAATAAATACTTACACATACACACACGGTCGGCTGTTCCTAAAGTAGGCAACTTAATGCCTGTATTATAGGTAAGAACCGACTGATATACATATTTACATATATTACATGTATATATATATATAAATATTGAATAAATGTATAAATACATACTTATATACTTACATAAACACACCCAGACTCGGGGCGGGAATCGAACCCGCGACCCCGGAGATGCAGGCAGGGTCACTGCCAACCGCGCCAAGGGGCCAGTCACTAATTATACAGTGTGTCCGGGATCGAATTAGCGATATTTTAAGGACATATTCTACAACTCATTACCTCTCTGAAAATACCACTTATTAGGGCCTGCCCCCCTCCCCCTCCCAGGGACAGCCATTTCAATTTGGTGTGCGTTTTTGTGGGTATGTGCGCACAAAAAATGTAATAACTCGAAAGTCTGCTGATGCACAGGTCTTCAAATGACCTTATTCGATTGGATACAATATTCTCCATCACTAAATACCAAACAATAGAATAAAATGTTAAAATAACTCGATCAAAAATGCTTCGGAAAAAAAATATTTTTTCTAAAATATTGAAAACTACAAGTTTTTGCTGCATTTTGCAAAAACGAGGTCGTTAAGACCACATTATTAAGTATTAAATCGACAGGTTTTGAGATAAGCAACAAAACGACATAAATAATTTGACTGTAAGTTACTTACTTCTGGAGATATTGGTAATTGTAAGTACTTCGTCCCCAAGCATGAATTACGAGTATTGAACCCAAATTTAAGATTCATCATTTTTTTACTACGAAGAGGTAAAAAAAATCTTAACTTTATAATTTAATTTTTGTTAGTTAAACTCAATAACTCTGATTTGTGTATGTGACACAAATCAGATATCCTAAAAACTAAGTTATTTCCGCCACAAACCGAAATTACCACCTCTGTTCTGTTAGCTAGTTGCTTCATGTTGGGAGGATCGTTGGATCATGTCCAAATACAATCTTATTTTATCTGGAACGGACAGGATCGTCTCCAATAATTCTTTTCTGGTATTTGGTACCATATAAAAGACCTTCTAATTCATAGGTCCTCATAAAAAGAAGTCCAAAGGTGTAAGGTCTGGAGAATGAGGTGGCCATTCCATTGAATTGCTGCCACGTCCGATCCAAGGCGAATAGTTGACATCTAAATGCTCTCTTATGGCTATAATAATACCGAGTAGGCATGTCTTTAAACTTAGCAAACTTCACAAACCTGAATCACAAACAAAAATGAGTAATAACTTAAGTAGTGATCATAACGCCTCCTCGCCAGGAACAACAAAATAAAATTTCAGATATTTCAATTTTTTTATACGAATTTTTAATCAGTTGAAGTAGGGGTCCGATCCTTAGTTTTAACCTCATTCACTGACTAATCAAAAACAATATTATTATTACTTGATCGCCCAAGGTATGCGATGGAAACCCACATTCGAATAACATAAGAACTTACGTGCTCGCGGTTAAGTTATGTTTAAACAATAATATCTCCAAAAGTAAATAACTTACAGTCAAATTTTTTATGTCGTTTTGTTGTTTATCTCAAAAACTGTCGATTTAATACTTAACAATGTAATCTTAACGACCTCGTTTTTGCAAAATGCAGCAAAAACTTGTAGTTTTCAATATTTTTCAAAAAATATTTTTTTTCCGAAGCATTTTTGATCGAGTTATTTTAACATTTTATTCTATTGTTTGGTATTTAGTGATGGAGAATATTGTATCCAATCGAATAAGGTCATTTGAAGACCTGTGCATCAGCAGACTTTCGAGTTATTACATTTTTTGTGCGCACATACCCACAAAAACGCACACCAAATTGAAATGGCTGTCCCTGGGAGGGGGAGGGGGGCAGGCCCTAATAAGTGGTATTTTCAGAGAGGTAATGAGTTGTAGAATATGTCCCTAAAATATCGCTAATTCGATCCCGGACACACTGTATAATTCATATAATAATAATAGTAGTATGAATTAAATAATATAATTCATATATTATTTAATTTATGAATTAAATAATATAATTCATATATTATTTAATTCATATAATAATAGATATATTTCATATCATTTTTTAATAAATGATATGAAATATATCATTTTTTAGAAAATTAATATTTTAAACAGTTATTTACGATAATAATATAACACATTAAATTTTTCTCTATTGCCGCTTCTAACACGCTTTTGCTCTATGAAAAAAAAAACTAAGCGCACCAATGCCATCTCGCGGCTCTTTTCATCCTAATGTGGTTGTTGACTTGGTATGTCGTAGTACAGTTCACCGCCATTAGATGGCGGTAAAAAATTAACGTAAATATGTAGAGGTGTAGGGGGGACAAGAGGTAGCCAAACGCACAAGGCCATTCGTAACTTGGAGAGCCTTAATTTGATACCTATATTGAGGGGATTGTGAAAAAATATGTTTTCTGACATTTTGTGGTGGCAGTTATCTTGGACCGATTTTCATCAAACATAGCTAAAAACACTCCCGACAAATTCACCTTTCAAACAAAAAATACCGCATTCAAATCGGTTCACCCGTTTGAACGCCACAGGGGAACAGACAGACTCCGGATAACACTCCGTCGTTTTTGCGTCGGGGGTTAAAAAAGTGGAAAAAAGTCTTCAGTATTCAGAAAATCTTCAGTATATAAACACAGTTTATTTTTACCCACGCTGTACATAATTTATAATGTGAATAAGATAGGAAGTGGAATCTACAATTTTTATTACGTTGTTAATGTGACATCTAAAAGGAAGAAAAACTCTTAAACAATGTATACCTACTCGTATTTAAATGAATTTTAGCTGAAATTATTTCATTGTTCAGCAAATTTTACATCTGCTATGCAAATATAAACTTGTTTGCGTTGTAGTGTAGGTGCGATTTGCATAACAAGATAATACGGAATGTTAAATTACGTGTAAAACTTTCCGGTTCTAATTTTTAATTGCGCTAAACGAACAAAAGTGTTGAAATCGTAGAGATAATAATAATATAGAGTTGCCCTAATGTCCTATAGAAAATAGTGGAGCGGAAAATAGCTCAAGCTTATCAAAATTTTCATAAGTGTGTAAAGGCGCCTCTACACGTTGGCCAACATGATGGCGGATATGTTGGAAGGTGTTGGGCGAGGAGTTTGTGTTCGCATCCACACGTTGGAACTTGGAAGGTCGTTCAGTATGCTCCGGTTAGGGCCAATGTGCGGACGTGTTTACTAAATTGAATATTGAGACGTTAACAGCTGCTGCGGTTTAATTATTCACAGCATACCACAACTACGTGAATGTGTATACAAAAATTGTATTTTTTTATTTTTGTGATTTTATTTCTTGGGTTCCACAAACAATTTTCGGCTTAGTAGGGCTCTATAAAGCAAAAAGTTTCTTCATTGGTCATTGTCACTGCCATTTTGTGGACATTATACTAGTTACGACGCGTGAATATAAAATTTAAAAGACGTGCATGCGTGCGATCACTCTGAGAGCTCGTAGCAAACTGAACTTGCCTCCAACGTGTGGATGGTGCGGCCAAACTCTGTCCCAAACCCTTTGATGTACCGATACGAAATGGATCTCGCGCCAACTTGCGGGCCATCGTTCCAATACCTTCCAACTCCCGCTCTACACGTAGGGCCAACTAATTGGGCCATAAGATGGGCCAGCATGTTGGCGAACGTGTGGATGAGCAGTAAGAGACAACATTACATTTTTGACATAATAATAAAACAGTTTGCGGCAGACTCAAAAATAAAAATGGCCTCCCTAAAATGTATACATGAACACTCACACACGCACAACTTGAGACATCACAATGAACAGGCGCCATTTTATGTTTTCGGATTGTGCGTGTATGATACCTAATCTAAGCGTGTGTGAGTGTATTTTTGACACGTTTTTAAAGTAGGTATGGCTCCTCCATTATTATTATTATCTCTATGGTTGAAATCGAGCCGTCTTGCTGCGATTGCATAATTTTTTTATGTGAGGGAGGCAAGAAGATTTGAACTCCTCATTACCCGCTGATCTTTTTTAGGGTTCCGTACCCAAAGGGTAAAACGGGACCCTATTACTAAGACTCTGCTGTCCGTCTGTCTGTCTGTCCGTCTGTCACCAGTGATAGTTAGACAGTTGAAATTGTCACAGATGATGTAGTTTTGTTGCCGCTATAATAACAAATATCGAAGAATACTATAAAAAAACAGAATAAAATAAAAATTTAAGGGGGCTCACATACAACAAACGTGAATTTTTTTTTGTCGTTTTTACAGATAACGGTACGGAAGCCTTCGTACGCGAGTCCGACTCACACTTGGCCGGTTTTTATATTATAATAAGTACTCTGCATAGATTATATTGTCATACAAAAACACAGTTGTTTTTATGGCCAACACTTTCAGATGATTCGCCCTACGTAGAGTACCGAGAACTAAATTTGCCATTTCCCAATACCACCACCACTACAGCTTTTTTACGTCCCACTGCTGGGCACAGGCCTACTCTCTCATAGGAGAGGGGTTGAGAGCTTAGACCCGCTACGCTCCTCCAATACGGATTGGCGGGCTTTAACGACTATTGTCACACGATAGTGTCAATAACCGGGACAGACTGCTTAACATACTCTCCGAGGCACGGGTGTGAAACACCGCTAACTACCAACTCCGGGCTGGCATTGAGAATTTCTTGACAGAAAAACCCAATACCTAACAATAATTCGCCCGACCCGGGAATCGAAACCAGGACCTCCTGATCTGTATTCGGATATGCTAACCAACGAGGCAGTCGATTTCCCAATACAATTTTATCACAAATCTTCTTAGTTCCGAGTACCCTCGCTCTCAATTCTCTTTAGCAGTCAGCGCCAAAATGGCGATCATCAATCGCCAATCATAATCGCCAATCACAATCTTATTCTGCTTCATTATAATGTCTTTTAAAGCCGCTCCAGTATACTTGTATTATTATGTTTTGTTTGTTTAGAAGTCTATATGTATGACATATATTATTGTATATTGTATATGCATTAACGTTGACAGATCGCGACTCAGCCATGTTCCTGGCACTGTGTAGATGTGAGCAAATAAACCTGGAGCGCTTCGCATTACTGGCATTACGTAGACGTAAATGCTCATAACCCTGCAAGAGGCGCTACTGGGTAAAATATACCACAGAAGTGAGAATTATACGTATTATCATTTTGTTGAAAAAATCTTTATATTTTTCTTATTTTTTTATAACTCTATCTAGAAAGACTGTTTAGAAAAACAGCTTCGTGTGCACTCTCCGTGGGAATTAGGTCGTAGTTTGTACCACCAGTTTTCGATAAGTGAAACGTGATCTCTTACTAAATAGGTAAGTACAATGTGTCTGATAAGAATGCACAGGGTCATTGAACGTGTGAGCCATAGATCTTTCCATCGCTTATGTATATCTAAATGATCATCAATCATCATAAATATGTATTATAACTTAGAGATACTCATAGCAATAGCTTCCGACAGAAGTACTAATAATACATTAGTACTATTGTCGGAAGCTATTGAATAAGGCAGTGGAATGTGGATATCAGCATAATATTCCCACACGCAATCGTATTTCATACGCCAAGTGCACTTTTGCGATCATTGCGTGAAAAGCTTTTTTCTGTCTAAAGCAGCTTCTTTTAATATTGGCTAGCTAAGCCCTATCGTTTGGTAAACTGGAGATCTCTTGCTTGCAATCCTCCCTTCCTATACACTAATCCTAGGAATTAAAACTGAACACCTTGTTTGCTCACTGCTCCTAGTTCAGGGTTGAAGCGGAATAAAATTAGCGATGAGATTTAGAAACGCTGTGGTATTTTTTACCCAGTAGCGCACGCCGCAGGGTTAACTGGCAAGTTGCCAAGCGTGAACTACGTTAACAATGTCATAACTTCATAATTTCAACGCGGCTCGTACGATTATTCATTAGTGGCGCTGTGTTAGACTTTAGAGCTTTACGACGCGCTTTTGCACTCTGCATTATGTTGAGGTTTTTAGCTCGAGTACGGAAACATTACTTTTTAGTGCTTCGTACCCAAATGGGACCATATCATATTGCCCATTCATCAGTCCGCTTGTCTTGGGTCTACAGTTTCAGCCACCACCACCACTACAGCCTTTTAACGTCCCAGTGCTGGGCACAGGCCTCCACTCTGAGGAGAGAAGGATTTAGAGCTTAGATCCGCTACGCTGCTCCAATGCGGGTTGGCGGGGTTTAACGATTAATGTCACATGATATTGATAATAACCGGGACCGACTGCTTAATGAACGAGTCGCTAGAGTATGGAACGTCCTACCGGCGTCCGTGTTTTCCGCCTTGTATGACTTAAGTACATTCAAGGCAAGAGTGAATAGGCATTTTTTAGGCTAGCGCGCTCCAATATAGTCCTCATCATTGCTTTCCATCAGGCATGATGATGTTTATCATACAACAAGAGATAAAGTTCGTAAACTAAAACCCGACTATTAATTATTTAGTGTGCAGAAAAACGTGTATTCAACTGCGTACTAATGAGAATTCGAACGGAAGAAGCGCAGGGCAAACAGCGCCATCTGTTATGTGTATCTGAAACTAACGTAATATTCCAGCTTAAGTTGCGAAGGTTACTTTTTGATTTTTTTATAGTATATGAAATGTAGCCTATATCACCCAGACCATAACAATGAATCAATAGACACCTCATTTTTCAAAATCGTTCCAGTAGTTTAGGCGCTACGGTGGTACACACAGAATCTCATACAAAAATCGGCCACAAACATACATACATACATATATACATACATACATACATACATACATATGTACATACATACATACATACATACATATCAGGGGCGTAGCTACCGCCGTATATGCCGTATCAATTATACGGGGCCCCCAAGCCACGGCGGCCCCCAACGTGCAATGAGTTCTATATTTAATTTGAATTGTTTGTAAAAATTTTAGAAAAGTGACAGATAAATAATTATAATGAATAAATATTGCTTAAAATTTTATGCAAAAATTTTTTTTTCGTGAGAATTCTTTACCCTTCATAAGGGCCCCCAAACAAATTTTTATACGGGGCCCCGCCAAGGTCCGCTACGCCACTGATACATAATATACATACATATATACATACATACATACATAGACTGCTAAAATCATAACCCTTCTTTTGGATTTGTCGTAGTCGGGTAAAAAAAGGAATCTTTACTCGGAATGCTTCGTTCGTCTCAATAAATTTAATGTTAGTTCAAAATTTATTTTCGTCTGCGGTGCCTTTCGAGACACGGGTAATTAAAATGGCTCACGGAGGGATTTTGCGAACGATGTCCGTTTACGAATTCAATCCAATTTCAAACTTTAAATTGACTTTTTCTTGGTAGGTTGGTATTATACTCGTATAATTTGGTGGGATTAGGTATTCGTAATGGCTGTTCCAATTTATTTATGAGACTCGATTGGGACAAATTGAGATTTTCGTTGTGTACTTTTTGCACGGTTTACACAGAAGTTGTGAGTGGCAGAGACAATGGTTCTGACGACCTCCCTGGCGCAGTGATGAGCGCTGTGGTCTTACATGTGGGAGGTCCCGGGTTCGATTCCCGGCAGGGGCAATTTGGGATTTTATAATTTCTAATTTGTCTCTGGTCTGGTCTGGTGGGAGACCAAGCCGTGGCTGATTACCATCCTACCCGGCAAAGCCGTGCCGCCAAGCGATTTAACGTTCCGGTACGATGCCGTGTAGAAACCGATTAGGGGAATAGACACCTCTTCCAAGTTAGTCCGCTTCCATCTTAGACTGCATCATCACTTACCATCAGGTGAGATTGTAGTTGAATAAAAAAAAGAGCTCCACTAAAGTCGTCAGAAGAGATAGGACCAGACTTAGTTGTATTTGCGGTTAAAGAAAGGTTACCGTGAAAGTAGAATTTGACTACCTACCAAAAAAGATTACTTACTTAAGGCTGGTTGCACATCCAGATGATTAAAGTTAAATTTGAACACGAAAACAAGCAAACTTGGTTGCAGAAGTTAGTATTACTAACTCTATGCTCTATGGTCAATATTAAGAGTCAGATTCTGTGGGTCTACCATCAACTATAATCGCGACTCAATTAAAGACCTAAACTGAACTGAATCGCTATTTCGTACCATGAACTCTTTTATCCGACCAATAGATGTCATGACGTCATGACGTCATGACGTCTATCATAGACGATATTATAGACGAAACAAAAACCTAGTATAAAAATATAGAAACAAAAAGATACTTCATGGTACGAATTCAATGCGATTTATTTTAGGCACCGATATTGAATAGCATCGGAATTGGATCGTTAGATTAAAGATTGTAGTAGGCCTTCTGTTAACGTTAAAAGCTCTCAACGAACTTTGTCTTATGCAACCGAAAGTGACCGTTTTTCACGGTGGTTAAATTACCTATGTTAATGTTAAAAGCTGTTAACAGACTTTAAGTTTAAGGGCCTGTTTCACCACTTTCTTAATTTCTGTCAAACTAGCTTCTGCCCGCGGCTTCTCCACACGCACGCACGCAAGCACGCAAATAACGCAGCTATCCGACACTTATCAGAAGGTGGTGACACAGGTCCTTAATCACTACTTTATCCGCGTGATATGCAACCCACCCTTACGCCGAATACAGACTTTGGGATAACGAAGTTCACGGGAAGTAAGTAGGTAACCCTTTCATCGCAAACTTTGTCGCCTTCCGCCTACATTATTTACGAGCGGAGGTGAGAACCAGCACTCATTAGCATCTGTCTTCTAATTACTTCGTTTAGGCTGAGGGGAATGCCTTGGAGTTTTGAGCGGATATTAAACAAGTTAGCCGCATGCCGAGGCGCTAAATTCAATTTAGGGTTTCTTTACCTACTCTATTTACCTCCCCGTTTTTAACCCCCGACGCAAAAACGACGGGGTGTTATAAGTTTGACGTGTCTGTGTGTGTGTGTGTGTGTGTCTGTCTGTTCCCCTGTGGCGCTCAAACGGGTGGACTGATTTGGATGCGGTTTTTTTTTGTTTGAACGGTGAATTAGTCGAGTGTTGTTAGCTATGTTTGATGAAAATCGGTCCAAGATGGCCGCCGCTACAAAATGGCTCATAAGTACCTTAATATGGGTATCAAATGAAAGGGCTTGACTAGTAGAATAGCACTATTGTAAATCCAAGATGGCCGCTGCCATAAAATGGCGAATGGTGGGGGTTTTTTAAATTTTTAATTTATACTTGTGTCATTTAATTTAAAAATTGTATAAAACCTGACGAGAAAAATAAACCTGCCCGTGTTTTTCACTGCACCATACTATAGATGTGAACATTTTCGCTCTCAGAGTCAATTGACGCTTCATTACAGCCATAAATGACAGAAATGTCTATTCTGCCAAATTTTGAGGTTAAAATTCGAGGTAGAAAATACTATCGGTGGGACAGAGTTCGATTCCTGGCATGCACCTCAACATTTCAGAGTTACTATGTGTGTTTTATTTTAATGATTGACATGCTATTTTAATTTATTTATAAGCGTATGTATTTACAAAATATAAGTAACAATTGCGGTAACTTTCGTTGCGTGATCCAGAATAATTTTGAATGTCTACTTAATTTTAAAATCCATGTAAAAGAGGTTCCTTTATTTATGAGATCTAAAAAGAAACAATTTTGGGTTTCATGGAATATGTAAAGCTTTCAACTGAAGTCACACAAGCGGCATCGGGTACGCAATACCACCGTGTAGCAATCGTACAGTTGGGCGAATAATTTACTCGTACTATGTAGTATTAATATAATAAAACTAGAGAATGCCCGCGGCTTCGCCCGCGTGAATTTCGATTTTGCACAAATCCCGAGGGAATCGTGGATTTCCGGTTCCCGTTCCCGCTTCCTTTTCCAACCTTTATACCTACTTTCAAGGAAGTTTGCTATAGTAATCTACCTACAGCTGTAGCTATAGATTTCGGTTTTTTCAAAATCTCGTGGGAACTCTTTGATTTTTCGGGATAAAAAGTCTATGTTTAAGCCTATGTTTTAAGTCAGGGCATAATCTATCTCCATTCAAAATTTCAGCCAAATCGGTTCAGTAGTTGCGTCGTGATTGAGTAACAAACATCCAAACATCCAAACATCTAAACATCCAAACATCCACACTTTCACATTTATAATATTATAGTAGGATAAACTATTACGTCTTGTTTCCCCAAGTATATATAAGAATCTACGTACTCAATTTCTATGCTGTTTACATATATTTGCTTATGGAAACTGTTAGTCATAATTTTAAAGGCCTATACCCAATAAATGGGATCCTTATTGATGTCCAAACGAATACCTATAATTAAATAGAATTTAGAATTATATAAAAACTATACTAACACTAGGTTAAGTAATTACATTGTATATAAATAACAATAAGGAAATAAAGACTTAATAATAATAAACTATTACTTTGAGCATGCAGAGGACCGTGAGCTATGAGAAATGTTGCTTCGCTTGGAACATTTTCATATGCTTTAAGTATTCACATATTATGCAGGTGCTGGAGCCAAGACTACATAATTCTGAAGAACTTTGACCTGTCCTGGTTCTTACTTTTTTTTGTTGTCCCACTGTATGATTGCCTTACTGTGGCAGTTTTGCTGCCCCGAACACATGTCCTAATATCAGCTTCATTAATATGTAGGAGTGGTTACCCTGACCTTTGCATTTGGTAGTATAATTTTAGGTTTTGGCTTGCTGCTAGGCTAATGGTGTACGCGAAAGAAAATAATATACATCGAAATCTACGCTAGCGAGTACCTATGTTAATGCGGATAAGAAGTATATGCACAACTAGACAATGCCCGCGGCTTCGCCTGCGTGAATATCGGTTTTGCACAAATCCCGAGGGAATCATGGATTATTTTCCGGTTCCCGTTCCCGCTCTCTTTTCCAACCTTTATACCTACTTTCAAGGAAGTTTGCTATAGTAATCTACTTATAGCTGTAGCTATAGATTTCGTCCCGATCGTAGAAAATAAACGTAGAAAATCCCGTGGGAAGTCTTTGATTTTTGGGGATAAAAAGTAGCCTATGTTTTAAGTCAGGGCATAATCTATCTCCATTCAAAATTTCAGCCAAATAGGTTTAGTAGTTGCGGCGTGATTGAGTAACAAACATCCAAACATCTAAACATCCAAACATCCACACTTTCACATTTATAATATTAGTAGGATTACTAGATGATGCCTGCGACTTCGTCTGCCTGGTTTTAGGTTTCTTAAAATCCTGTGGGAACTATTTGCTTTTCCGGGATAAAAGTTGCCTATTGTCAGTTTCAGGGACGAAAACTATAACCTCTGTACCAAACATTAAAATCGGTTTCACTGTTGGACCATGAAAGGCTAGCAGACAGACATACAGATAGACAGGCAGACAGACAGACACATTTTCGCATTTATAATATTAGTATGGATATTGCTTTGATAAATTAGAGGGTAATTTATCAAAGGGATATTGACCGGGGTCGCAGGTTCGATTCCCGCCCCGAGTCTGGGTGTATTTATGTAAGTATATAATAAGTATGTATTATGTATTTATACATTTATTAAATACATATACATGGTCGCTAGGCCCCATACAAAGAAATACTATATTTAGCGCAGGCAGACTGACATATTTGGCATGAGCAGTTTTTTTCCGTGAATCTAGAATCAGCCATTTGATCGTTATCTTTGTTATGACCTCTCAGTACCAAAGTACCAACCCGCATTATAGGCTTTGAGATGTCGGCGAAGATTAATTGATACCATTCGCCTAACGATGCGTGGCAAAATTAATGCTGAATCGATAATAGGTATCATGTGAAGGATAATGTATTATACTAAAATCTTTCTTCAAGTTAAGCATTCAGATTAATCTCTACTCGTACTTACTCTATACAAACAAATAAAATTGAAGTAAATGGCTGTCTATCACTCACTATTCACTATAGCTCATTTATAAAACAATGTCCCCCGCTGCATCTGTCTGTCTATTGCGATAAACTCAAAAAGTACTGAACGGATTTTCATGCGGTTTTCACCAATGGACAGAGTGATCCATGAAGAAGGTTTAGGTGTATAGTTTGTTACGGTTTTTTGTAAATTGGTTGAAATATGACGATAATTGTTGAAAATGTCGGAAAAAGTCAAGCCGCCTGGGAGGTTTCATCGAAAACGCTGCCTAACTAATCTCTTTGAAATACGTATAACAAAACAATGTATATTGGTATAATAGTGGGTCACTGAATAGAAAAAGATGTCTAAGCATGATTTTTTATTTCAACATTCGACTTGAAACGAAAATTTTTCTTGTAACACAATTTTTTATATGTAACGAGGATAAAGCGTAGCAAAAATCAAATCTGAATAATTCATGGTCTGGCGAATGGAGATTCGACGTTGTTATAACTAACTATTTACGTATTTGCGGCTCGGTGTTTCGAGAGACGGTGGGAAATTATGAGGAGGTGCTTGATAAAATCTGTAAGTTTTTAAGTTAGCTTTTCTGCGTTATCTCTATATGTATAACAAGGCATGCAAGCTAATCAATTGTTTGCGAGTTCATGACGAGTTAATATAAGGCCAAATTACAAGGTATTTCAGGTCATTTTAGTCACTTGTTGTTACGATTTTATATACACCTATAAGAGTATTCCTAATAGAATTGAATATCTTTATTTGGAGTAAAACACTTTAAAAATTCTATCTAATAAATAGTATCTATAGCATATAGTATCTATGTATCTATAGCATATTTTTTCTATAGCATTATAGTGGAATAAGCGACATTAAGTTGGGGTATGGGGCTTCTCAGATTTGACTCCATCATGGAGGCTAAGAAGTTTCTGAGATATACTATAGATGCGATAATGTAACTTGTGATATAATATTATTTTCTATGAATATATTATATTTTAGTATGAAGCAGCTGCTTGTTTAGTTTCAACTTTTAAACTTAAATGTTAGATCTCTGTTTTTGTTAATTTATTTACGGAACCAAAAAAAAATGTTAATTTGTGTAATTAAACTAATTTTCCATACGCAGTTAAAGCAGAGGAACCGTTACGAACTTTTACTTTTTGTCAAGCGCCTCTCTAAAATATCCCGCGAGCTCCCGGCTATGGCCTTGAACTTCGGGTCTGGCGTCTGCGCGCCAGTCATTGACAAATGATACGTCCCAAACAAAACGGAGGAAACACTGCTATGTTAATGCTCACTGCACGGAAAATGTTAATGTAATGGCGTACTATATTATACGTAACCGTTGACGTCATCATCATCTCCAACATTAGGTATACACTCTAATAGCCTTTGCCCATGACTTCGTGCGTCAAACTTGTTTTCTCTCTCACTGTTTACTTAGCCACCTTAAAACTACGTACTTATGCCTGTAGCGCTTGTTGATTCTATGCGACAAAACAACGACCGAAAATGCCTCCTCGTAGGACTAACTATAATAGGGCAATATACATATGCAACCTTATTACAGCGTTTTTGCCGAATTCCCCGATTTAGGTTAGCTATTTTTAGGTTAGTTGTTCGGTAAGGGTTATTTTCTCCTCGTATAGACCCCGATTCTTACTTCATCCGGACGTAGAATCCTGCCACGGTTACGGGAACTTACGGACTAGTCTAGAATCCCCAGCATCCCGACGTCACCCTAAACCCAATTCCACCGATTTTCTTGTAGCACTTGGATTTAAGGGACCGTTCAGATAGACCGGCGCGGAGAGCATCGGAGAGCATTTCTTTTTTCACACAGACCGGTCGTTTAAGTTTGCTCTGCTCTCCGCGCCGGTCTGTGTGAACGGACACGCGGATGCGTTCAGAGCCGAGCGTACGCTCTTGGGCCGGATGGCAGAGCAATTCGGCCTACGGTCGGCTGTGCGAGCATGAAAGAGCACGCGAACGGAGCCGGTCGAATGCTCGAGCACGAAAGAGCACGAGCATAGAGCAGCCGACCGGCTCGACGAGCAGCCGAGCGGCTGCTCTTAATATTTCACACAGAGCGTATTGGGAGCATCCTCGAGCATCCTATCATAAAAGAGATAAAACGTAAAAATAAAGCTTATTTCAATGTCTTAAGATTCTATTTTAAATGCGATTAAAATTTGCTGTGCTCTCCGCGCCGGTCTATCTGAAAGATCCCTAAGTCCCCCTGGCAGAGCTTTTGCGCTCGCCCACACCATTATAATATATATTGTACATGTTGTAGCAACAATGTTATTGTAGCAGCCAATAGAGTTAAAGCATTTGATCGAATTCAGCGTGAATTCAGCTCACACAAGCAAAGCCCTAACATCCGTTCCACATGTTCGTGCTTGTCAAGCGCTTGCAATGCATGTTGAAATATACTTACCGTAACATATTATTATGTAACACGACTATAAATATTTATAAAACAATGGATTTCTTCATAAGAAGTCGCATGTAAGTTGCTTTTTAATTGGTAGGTAGGTAGGTACCTACTTTAATATTTAATGTTAATAACATTTGTTATTATATACTTACTTAGCTACAGAGCGCTCCACTGATTAATTCAATGTTTTTGATGAAGGAAAAGCTGTTACTTAGGGAAGTTTTAATTACCACCATCTTACAAGGTTTAAGGCTTTGCATTACATATTAGAAAGGTTTATTTTCGTTAAAAGATAAAGAGGTGGATGACTAAAGTACTTAGTTGGCTACCTAATTAAAATTTATAATAGAAATCCTTCTCATCCAATCCAATCTCAACTGATAGTTACGCAGGAGATATTATAGTGCACAAGTTTGTACTCAAACACAGGTGCAGTCTCTATTCCCTCACTCACATAGTCCAATAACATGACAATCCGATACTAAAGAATAATCGGGCGCAGGACAGTTGCTCTCCAAAGCAAGGGGGACGTAATATCACCAACTTTTCAATTCTGGATTCCAGAAAATAAGAGAAGACCCGGGATTCAAATAGTAGACCTTCCGAGCGGCAACCAAATACGCCAACCACTGAACCAATGAAGCGGTTACATAAGACAGACATAATAATATATTACAGTACAAACCACGCTCAAAGCGAGAATCGATGCTAGAACTCCCATAAATATGCCATAGTCGATTTATATGGCAATAAAAAATCAATACATTCACCGCTTGATCTATTACTGTTGGTAGATAAAAGATTTACGCACCGACGCACTCCGATGTTTTATAAACATCACGAGGAATTTAGAAAATGTCTACTTTATCGATGCAAGAGACGCAAGACCAAGTCCGCGTCATGCAGAATGAATAAATTCATGAATGAATTAATGAATATAGATACTTTTATTCTACACCCCAACACAGAAACATCACGAGGAATTTTTTAAATAGCAATACTTATTAATTTAATATTCATTCATTGTATTTGTACAGTTGTGCACAATTTTCCAAAACCACACTCAATACGCACGAGATTTCGACGTAATTTATTGGTTTTAGTGCACAAAAATAATTGTGAAGGTCCCATTTTGCACTATTTCGAACTGTATTTTGGCACGCGTAAATTCTCAGTAAACAATGATGATCGTTAATCTACCTACTCGATATAATATTATATGCCGAATAAGTAGAAGGAACTACTTATTCGGCGGCCTTAAATCCCTGTCCCTCTACAAGAGACTTTTTTAGAAACGGCAAAGTCCGTAAATAAACACATTAGATCTGTATTAGGTCGTCTCTACCGCAATCCTATTATCGTACCATTCTCGCCACAGTACCTAATGTAATTTCCCAGTGAACAGTCGATCCGACCCTTTTTTGTAGGACCCAAAACGATCGCGACAGTGTCTGAGCCAGTCGCTGTCATTTGTTACAGCGCGTTTCTTGTCATTTCATTAGGCGCTGTTAATATCATCGACCTTTTGCAAAGAAAATTCACTGTTTAGAATCATATATACTGTTATTAACCCCGACGCAAAAACGACGGGGCGTTATAAGTTTGACGTGTCTGTGTGTGTGTGTGTGTGTGTGTGTGTCTGTCTGTTCCCCTGTGGCGCTCAAACGGGTGGACCGATTTGAATGAGGTTTTTTTGTTTGAAAGGTGAATTAATCGAGAGTGTTGTTAGATATGTTTGATGAAAATCGATCCAAAATGGCCGCCGCCACAAAATGGCGAATGGCGGTGGTTTTATATTTTTAATTTATACTTGTTTGATAACATCATTTGACATTACAGCAGGCATAGTATAATTTAGATCAACCCTATTATATATAGCGTAACTAGATAGATAGAGGGAGGGTGCAAAAGAAAATTTTAGGTCCTGTTTCACCACTTTCTGATAAGTGTCGGATAGCCTAAACGTAAGTTTTGTTACTTTCTTTTTTTATGTCGAGTGACAAAGTTGTAAATAAGCTATCCGATACTTATCAGAAGGTGGTCAAACAGACCCGTAGAGAGTTAATTTTATCCGGATCAATTTTATAGACACTCAGTGAAAACTATTAATTACCCTTTTACACGCTTTATATTAGTTTATTACACGCTTTATATTAGCTTCACCTGTATGTATGTTTGTAACCGACTTTATTGAACGCGATTTTGACCCACTTTAAACGGTCAGATTTCATTCAAACTTTGTAGATTTATCGAGGACCGATGACAATACACTAATTTGATAAGATTATTTCATTATTCAATTTGGAAAATAAGATTTTGTGTTCATTTATCATAAGTCGTCGGTAAGGAAAAACAATAAACATTCAAAATCGCACGGTAACTAACTGTAACTAGGGTAAACAGAATAGATGTCACACACAACTAAAATCTAAGCACAAAACGCACGAATGCGAAGATAAAACCATATTAAAACAAAATAATACCTAATATTATTAATTAGTACTTATTTACTTTAATCATATTGTACGATTTACAATAAAAAACAAATAAAATAATTTATTAATAATTAATATCTGTTGTATTTTAAGTGACATGATTTTTTTAGTGTTTTATAAATAAACCAAACTAAAAAGTAGAAAATAAATAATAGTTTAAAAAAACTAAAAAACACGCTTTTTATAGAAAACCAAACTAAAAAATAGAAAATAAATAATTTTAATAAATATAAATTAATAATAATGTGCATATTAAAAAAATGTATTTTATTTAAAAAAAGCGTGGGGTGCTTTTAAGATATTATCGAAATGATAATCCTCTATACACCCATGCACCCACACTTTTTTTAATAAAATACATTTTTTTCATATGCACACTATTATTAATTTATATTTATTAAAATTTATTTTCTATTTTTTAGTTTGGTTTTCTATAAAAAGCGTGTTTTTTAGTATTTTAAACTATTATTTATTTATAAGAATAGCGGGCAACCGAGCAAGCGAGTCACCTGATGTTAAGTGATTACCGCCGCCCATGAACATTAGCAATTTAGCAGCACCTGAGGAACCACTTGTATATCACGGAAACACCGATAACTGTCTGAAAGTAGAACTCCTAACCAAAAATTCATACCTTTTAGAATTTCATAGATATATCGCTGGTTGAAAAGATATGCCTAATCAGACTGTACTAAATCAACACAAAACAACAAACTGGACCGAAACAACATAGACTGAAATCCGTATTTCATTCGTTAAAACCCGCAAGCTAGCCTTCTTTAATTAATCTATTAGTGTTTATTAACCGCAATTATAATAATAATTAAAATTCCATGTCAAATTACAGAAACGTAGCGAGATATTAATTAGTCTGGAGAGAGCACCTAGTTTCAATTAGAGTGACCGCCAGACCATTGCTATTTCCAGTCAAAGGATCCCTTTCTTTGTAGATTAGATCGTTTGCCCATTGACGACACAATTTTCGAAGTCTTAAATACATTTGGAGATTTAATGATGATATTTGATTAGTTGGTGGCGTGATCTCATGACTTTCATGTTTGACTGCCTTATCGATTTATTTAACACTAGCTTTTGCCCGCGGCTTCGCCCGCGTGAATTTCGATTTTTCACAAATCCTGAGGGAATCGTGGATATCTGGTTTCCGTTTCCGCTCCCTTTTCCAACCTTTATACCTACTTTTAAGGAAGTTTGCTATAGTAATCTACCTATAGCTGTAGATATAGATTTCGGGTTTTTCAAAATTCCGCGGAAACTATGGACTTTTCCATGATAAAAAGTAGCTCTGTTTTAAGTCAGGGCATAATCTATCTCCATTCAAAATTTCAACCAAATCGGTTTAGTAGTTTCGACGTTATAGAGTAACAAACATCGCAACATCCACACTTTCACATTTATAATATTAGTTGGATGTTTGGCTGCCGATCACGAGGTCCAGGATTCGAGCCCGGGTCGGACCAAAAAAGCCAAGTGAGGGAATAGAGAGTGCCCCTCTGTTTGCGTACACACTTGTGCAATATAGTATCTCTAGTAATAAATCCTTCAGATACATTAATTAAGACAAAGGATGATTGTGTGACGTCCCATCATCTTATTAAAATTAAAATGTAACTCAAGCATAACTTTTAATTGGTTCTGATTAAAAAATTTTGTTTGAGTTTTTATTTCATTTAAAGAAGCGTTAGCGTCCAGTATAATTTTTCAGTCCGCAATAATTATGTTGGAGCAATTTATTTACCTCAAATGTATTATATAATAAAATCAGCCAAGTGCGAGTCGGGCCTCGCTCTTTCAGGGTTCCGTATACATAATTATGAACAATATAATATTTTGGGTCTAAGAAATATTTAATTTCCAAGCTAGACATGCAACAAACCGTGAAAGAAAAACCCAAAAAATGTTCGTTTATTTTGGTCACAGTTTATAAACTATTTTATGAATCGTTGTTTACAGTATTTGTTGTTTAAATAGAGCATATGGCACATAATGTACCGAAATATCATATTCCTAACTAGTTTAGTTTTTGAGATAGCCCCCATCATAAAAATGGTCTAAAACTGACAACTTTGATGGCCCCCATTTCCTTACTTTTTAAGCAAAAAATTAAAAAATATATATTCATACTCTACTCAATAAGTTCTAAACAATGATACCCCACAGGCTAGGGTAAAAAATTTTTTTTTTCCGGCTCCTTTCTCATGTATGGACGCCCCCCTGAAAAATAATATAATTCAATTTCTAAATAAATATTTGATTTTGGGTAAACGTTTTACACCAAATACCAAAATTTCGGGTTTGTAACTCATTTCGTCTGCGAGCTAGAGACCTGTGACCGGCGGACAGACGGACAGACGGACAGACGGACAGACAGACAGACAGCCGAGTGACATTAATAGGGCTCCGTTTTTACCCTTTAGGTACGGAACCCTAAAAACGACCCTTCTGTTTTTCAGCTGGTATAAGTACATGTAGAACGTAGGTACCTACCACACTTACGATAATAATTTATTATGCTCGACAAAAAATTGCCAGGTATATTACACAGTTTACATAAATAAAAGTGGTTATACTGTTATATACCTACCTACTATTCACTAACCTTTTTGTGTTCAGCAAAATCCGCTTTTATTAAATTTTTTACAAGTGTAAATTGAAAATTTAAAAAACCCCCGACATTCGCCATTTAGTGGCGGCGGCCATCTTGAATTTGCAATAGTGCTATTCTACTAGTCAAGCCCTTTCATTTGATACCCATATCAAGGGAGTTGTGAAAAAATATATCATCCGCCATTTTGTAGCGGCGGCCATCTTGGACCGATTTTCATCAAACATAGCTAAGAACACTCTCGACTAATTCACCTTTCAAACAAAAAAAACCGCATTCAAATCGGTCCACCCGTTTGAGCGCCACAGGGGAACAGACAGACACACACACACACACACACACACACACACACACACACACACACACACACACACACACACACAGACACGTCAAACTTATAACACCCCGTCGTTTTTGCGTCGGGGGTTAAAAATTAAAAGAGCCACAAGTCGGTATACCTACATGAATTAAATCACCTTTAATTTTGAATTTCAAAATTTTTTGATTAGGTTATCATCCGTTTTAAGACCAAAAATTGTAAGGTAAGTTTTGGGTTTTTACCTATTGAGTTTTTCTGTCAAAAAATTCTCAGTGCCAGCCTGGAGTTGGGAGTTGGCGGTGTTTCACCCCCATGTCTAGAAATAAGCCTTTGATTCCGGTTATTTTCACATTTGTGTAGAATTGTAAGCACCATTCCGAACCTGTGGTAGATTCATTTGTCGATTCGTAAGCGCTTGTGAAAGTTTATCTGAATAAAATTGAAGATTACTTATATAAATGATAAAAAGGCGTAGATTGGACTCGTTCCAGCAATGCGCGAGACGGCAATTCAATCATGTACTTAACATAAAATTGTTATATTGATATTGTAAATTTGGAAAAGAGCAACCGCCGAGTTTCTTGCTGGTTCTTCTCGGTTGGAATGGCATTCCGAACCAGTGGTAGATTCGTTTGACTATTCAAAAGTACTTGTAAAAGTTTATTTGAATAAAAAACTTTTCTATTCTATTATATTCTATTCTTTCCCTATGGTCGTGGCTGGTCTAAGCTCCATTATTAAGGTCAAGGGTGGAAAGATCAAGAAATTTATGTGAAAAGTAAAAAAAAGAGATGCGCGCGTATCATAAAAAAAATTGTCGTAGCAAGTGTGCTAACGACAAGACATAAAGTTTCGATTCAAAATGTCGCAATGTGCTAACACTTATTAAAATAGCATGGAACACAATATCTCTTTTGAACAGCGTCGGGCTGAAGGGAGCGCGCGAAAGAGATTATATTGCTTACCCATTATCTACGTACCCTTGTTACCTTCATTGTGACAGGTAAATAAACCATATTCTTTGGAATTATACGTGCCTTTCTTTTACTTTTTACCCAACTACGTCAAACGAAGCAAGGAAGTATGATTTTGACCGGTATATACCTATGTATGTAGTAATATGTTCATCTGTTCCACCATGTGGGGACTCCTGATACAAGTATTTAAATATACTTACAAGGAGGTCCCAGCCTCAGTAAGATTATGTATACAATGTTTTTGGAATAATAAAAAATTATTATTTATTTATTTGGATTTATTATATATTATTTATTAGTGTGGATTTAGGTTTTTAAAAATCCCGTGGGAACTATTGATTTTCCAGAACAAAAAGTAGCTTATCTGTAGAAACCCGTCCCCAAAACGGAAAAATCCCGTGGGATCCCCACGATTTCGGAATACAATTCCTTACAGCATCAGGGTTGAGGAGTTGGATATGTACCTACTCGAGTTCATTCAACGATAAAGTCTTTAATTGGTACCCCCAATATCAATTTAAAAACCGAAAGTTTCTAAAACCCATTAGTTTTGGGGATTAGGTCCCCTACAGCATCAGGATTGAGGAGTTGGAATCCAAATTTTTTATAGAACAGGGTCGCAATGTTTCTCTATCGATTAAAAAAAATATACGCAAATCGGTTCAGAAGTCTCGGAGATATCGGTGTACATAGGTAGAAAAACACAACTCCTCCTTTTTTGAAAGTCGGTTAAAAAAGTAGCCTATGTTACTCCCTGGTTAATTCTCTACTTGTATAGAATAGAATAGAATAGAAAAGTTTTTTATTCAAATAAACTTTTATAAGTACTTTTGAATCGTCAATTGAATCTACCACAGGTTCGGAATTCAGTTCCAGCCGAGAAGAACCTGCAAGAAACTCGGCTGTTGCTCTTTTTTTTTAAATAACATTATAACAATTATTATTATTAATGTTCGTTCGTTCGTTTCAACCAATGGACGTCCACTGCTGGACATAGGTCTCTTGCAAGGATCGCCACAGCACACGATCTTGTGCCGCCTGATTCCAGCGGCTGCCAGCGACTCGCTTGAGATCGTCTGTCCAACGTGTGGGGGGTCTACCTGCGCTTCGTTTACTGGTGCGAGGTCGCCATTCAAGCACCTTGGGACCCCAACGTCCATCAGTTCTTCGAGCAATGTGCCCCGCCCATTGCCACTTCAGCTTTGCGACTCGATGAGCTATGTCGGTAACTCTGGTTCTCCTGCGGATCTCCTCATTCCTGATTTGATCCCGCAGGGATACTCCGAGCATAGCTATTATTAATGTACATGATTGAAATGTCGTCTCGCGCATTGCTGGATCCAAGCTTTTTTATCGTTTATATAATCTTCAATTGTATAATAAGCTTTTTTTATGAGCATACTTTTAATAGAGTTCTTAAACTTGTGTAAAAGCAAGTCTAAGACATATTTTTTATTCAGATAAACTCAAACGACAATATTTTTTATTCAAGACATATTTTTTATTCAGATAAACTTTTACAAGTGCTTTTGAATCGACAAATGAATCTACCACTGGTTCGGAATGGTGCTTACAATTCTACACGTTAAAAAGGGCAGACAAAAGTAGCCCCATTTCTGACGGCGGCACCCGTTCACGAGCATGACGCATGATCCAGCCATTGCTTCGCTCAACCATATTTGAGGGAACGTAACAACCCGCACCTTCACCGTATGTGAAGGTCCCGTCAAAATCGGTTCAGCCGTTCCGAAGATTAGCCCGTTCAAACAGACAGACAGACAGACAGACAGTCAGACAGACAGAAATTTTAAAAACGTGTGATTCGGTTATGGTAGCGTTCAAATAACCATATGAGCTTAATATGAGGTAGTTATTTCGATATTACAGACAGACACTTCAATTTTATTTATTAGTATAGAAGTATAGATTATATAATATATTATGTATGACCACACATTATTTTCCGCTCCGAAGGTACTTATCGCATTTTGAGTGATTTTGTTTTTCCTACCAAAATGTAACATAGTGCAACCACAATCTAGCAGAACTACTTATAAATAGATGGCTAATTTGTAATTTTAATTTATGATACAAAATAATTTTAATTTTTTTATTGAAATAAAGTGCTTTAGATCGAAGTCGAATTCGAAAATTAAAAATGCAGATAGGCCTATTCTTCAAACCGGCAATATATAGTGCGTATAACTCTGTAGGTAGGTACATAGGTAGCGCGAGCGGCGGGCGGCCAGCGACAACTTTAAGCAATCTAGGCGTCTGCAGATTGCATTACATTGCGAACTTTTTAAAAATGCGGGGAAAAAATTATTTTTATTTCACATTTTTTTTGTGGTATCTTATCAGTAATCATCACCAGGTACTATTACCTGTCTTCATTTTCAATCACGGAATGTGGTCCTCTTACACCCGAATTTAACCTAAACTTAACAATAATGTGAATAGTGTCATATACTTACCTGGTAAGCGCAAACGCTAGCAGAGGTTGTAGAAAAATACTACCTCAAAGACGACATCATGACAAATTATTATGGCACATCAAAAGACCCTTTCACCAAATATGGACAACGTAGCAAATCTTTCGTGGATGCATTAAATAGGCTAATTTCCCTTACTAAAGCTAAGAACGGCAAAGTGTTCCCTAAATAGAGGATCAATGTGAGTTTATTATTAGGGCGTCTTGCCATCCGGTTTATTCCGGAAATTTACGATTTTTCTAAAGCGTGTTCTTGTGGAATTTTTTTTTTAATGAAAAATTAATAGATTCTATTTTTAAATAGCGACTAGCGAGCATAGAAGTAGACAGCTCACTTGTGCCAAAGAATATCTACTTACCATTGCTGTGTAAATATAAGACAAGAATTCTGCCGCTATTCATTTTTAACCCCCGACGCAAAAACGACGGGGTGTTATAAGTTTGACGTGTCTGTGTGTGTGTGTGTGTGTGTGTGTGTGTGTGTGTGTGTGTGTGTGTGTGTGTGTGTGTGTGTGTGTGTGTGTGTCTGTCTGTCTGTTCCCCTGTGGCGCTCAAACGGGTGGACCGATTTGAATGCAGTTTTTTTTGTTTGAAAGGTAAATTAGTCGAGAGTGTTGTTAGCTATGTTTGATGAAAATCGATCCAAGATGGCCGCCGCTACAAAATGGCGGATTACATATATTTTCACAACTCCCTTAATATGGGTATCTAATGAAAGGGCTTGACTAGTAGAATAGCACTATTGCAAATCCAAGATGGCCGCTGCCACAAAATGGCGAATGTCGGGGGTTTTTTAAATTTCTAATTTATACTTGTATTTATATTTAACCTAATATTTTTAATGCGAAAGTGAGTTTGTTTGTTTGTTTATTACGCTTTCACGCCTAAACCGCTGCACTGAACCGATTGTGACGAAATTTGGTACAGAGATACACTAGACCTTGGAAAAGAACCGGAAAATCACAGAGTTCCCAAGATATTTTTCAAAAACCTAAATCCACGCGAACGAAGCCGCGGGCATCAGCTAGTATTATATATTATGTTATATAATATAATCTGTAAGACTGTCTCACTTCAAATTCAGTCGATTAACCGCGTCAGATAATATAAAAGACCATTCTGAAAGAGAGGAATTTGTAGGTGTCTATAAAGTTTAGGCACACATCACCGTGAACTGCACTTTATTGCTCGAATCAAAAGTTGCTTTTTAGTGAAATATCTGTTTGGTGTGAGCCTTTTGTAGTTATAAGTATTCTGTGACACTATTAGGAATAATTGTCTCCATTTAAAGATTGTATTAAGGATGTATGGCAACCCTACCCACTCTTATTCAGCAAGGAGGGCTTATCAGAAATGATTGATTACATCTAATGGTGCGTAGTCGGGTTTTAACACTTGGGAAAATTACGAAATTGAATTATGTATTAACCATGTTTGGTAAATTCGAAGGATAATATTGTAGGGTAAAGGATTATGCTAAGACGAATTTCGTATACAGTATACAAAATCCTATAATCTGAGGCTATACCAGCGGTTTAGAAAGCGGATTCTGCTGAAAAAAAAAATTGTTATGAAACTCATTAATTAATTTTCAAATAAAATAAAACAAATGTAATATACTTACACTTCTGTATAACAGTGCAACAAACTGTGCCACTTCACGCTATCTTGTGGCCAGCTGAAAGTAAACTAAGCTTCCATGAAACTTTGTTATTAATAACTAGCTGATCCCCGCGACTTCGTCCGCGTGGATATAGGCTTTTATATAGGATCGGATTGGACCCCATAATCCTTTTTTGTACCTAAACTAAATGTAGCCTAAGTTACTCCTTATAACATCACATATCTGCCATTGAAAATTTCATCAAAATCGATCCAGCCGGTTCGGAAATTAGCTCAAACAAATAGACAGATCGACAAACATAAATTAAAACGCACACCAGTTCCCAAGGAATTAAAAAAACCTAAATTCACGCGGACGGATTGGCAGACATTAGCTAGCAGTTTAAATTATAAAAGAGATCGCATGATGCGAATACTTAGTTCCGATATTTAATAACTCTATCCTACAGTGAGAGGTAAAAATAACACACGAAAATCCCAAATCTATTTATATTTCATCACTTTAGGTTTCTACATAATTATTATGAAATAAATACATAATAGATACCATTAAAGGATTGTACTTTATCACTACCGTCACATAATAGCTATTATTTTACAAATATACTTGTAGTACAAGATACGGGTAAGAACAAAATCAAAAATGCACTTTTGCGATCAAAACACTGACCTCTGAAGGTGCGTCCAAACTTGAACATTTCACCGAACCGAACTGCGTAACATTACCGCGAACTTGTTACGCTCAACGTGGACCGCGCGCTTAGAGCGCTTGAGATGGGTTACTGGGTAACAGTTCGGCGTAACAATTGTTCACGTAACAAATGTCATCCACACTACCGTAACTGTTACGCGGTGTTGACACGGTTACGCAGTTCGGTTCGGGGAAATGTTCAAGTTTGGACGCACCTTAAAATTAGTAGGCTGGTTTTGCTATATAAGCGACGAAGCAATTTGAGTAACGCCATTTTTGGCGCTGATTGCTACGAGAAGTGAAAGTGAAGGTATTCAGAACTAATGTGACTCGTGATATTGGAAAAGTCAAAAGTTCTCGGTACGCTCGGTGCGGCGCTTCAAAGCGGAACAATAAAGAGCTGCCATTTTGTATGGCATAGCCTATTTGTATTATTAGAAGTCAGCGCCCACCGTACCGCGCGACCGTATGTCAGCAGTCGTAAAGTTAGTTCTCAGAAAGTGCTCTGCTCTGCGCTGTGCTCGGTGTGCGTCGGGCCTAAAGGCTTAGGTAAAGTCTGTTCGGTAACTTAGTGTCGGTACAGGCGCAGGTGCTCTTAGTATTCTGCTTTTATTTTTATTACTTTTTTTCTGTTTGTAATTTTTTTTCTATTCTAACAGAATCTCCGAACTTGTCTGCCAATCCGCACTTGGCCAGCGTGGTAGACTATGGGTAAAATCCTTCTCATTTTGAGAGAAGATCCGTGTTCATGAGAAGATTATATTTTATGTTTATAGTTATATTGTAATAAAATACGAATATAAAAAAATAAAAAGGAAAGAGAATTTTGATGAAAAAATATGAGTAGGTATAAAACGCCATAACCCCTTGTGCCTGTACACCCCGCGCGGCATGCTTTGAAGTCACGGCGGTGTCTTTGGCAAAACACCGCGCGGCGGAGGCAGCGAGACACAAAAGGCGACCGTAAGAAAACGAACAGAATAAACAGAGAAAGCGCAACGTGGCCAACGCGGCTCCTAGATGTCCTAGATAGTAGATACCCTGTTCAAATGTTAACAGGCGCGTCTTTGTGCACACTCACAACTTCATTGTATTACCAACAATATCAATTTTATGAGAGAAGCTAGGTGGAGATGTCGAACCTGTTTTAGCATTTGAATAAAGTGATATGCTAGGTCTGCTACATGCTTTAGACATTTAAATCGTACTGAGTCAATTTTCGACGATTCTGATGTTTTTTTAAGTGCAGTTATAATCCCGGCACGTAAGTCCAGCGCTGACCTTCAAGTGCGCGCAGCGTCGTACGAGTGAGCGGGACACAATACGAATGAACAGCCAATGAGCGCTTACGAGGGATCCGCAAGAGCTAATCAGTGCTGACGAACGATCCTCACGCCCTCCCCGCGACCCCCTCACCACCCGAGATAACTCATTTTCGACTTCTGCGCATTGGAAGTCAACGCTAGACTTATTTGCCGTGACTTGTAACAGCAATTTTTAACGTTGGTTTGCTGGCCGTTAACAGGACTATCCGCATCTTTTTCTTACTAACGTTTTTAAAACAGGACAGAAGACAATAATATAAAACTAACAATTTAAAATATTATATCTACCCATAAATACCTTGCTCAAAACTGGTAAAATTACGACTTTACGAGTTACGGTTTCACAATTCTAAACCGAAATATACTTTGTTTTGCCTGACCTTTTCTTATTACGTTGGCAAGATAAAGATGCAAATTGTCTAACATTTCTCTAAAGGCGGTATGGTAATGGTTACAACATAAAATGGTCTTCTTAAATTAGACTTGTACTTAAATAAATGAACATTTTGTACAGTTCACAAGGCATACGTTCAGCTTTACGTTTGGTTGAGTTTAGTATACCGATATAGATATACTATGTATGGTTGAAAACAGATTGTATTGCTTTTTGTTGTATTTAAGCCGGATTGAAATCCTTTTGGCGAACAAACACATATACAAAGCTGAGCTTATGCCTCGCGGACTGCACTGTTAAAGAGTACATAAAGTATACTGTTTGCGATTGCTTAACCATGTAATATTTTGTACTTATTTTAGTACACAATACACACTAATTAATATTTGGGTTAAAGAGGTATGACACTAAGAATAAATGAATAAATAACAAATACATAAATAGGCCATTTATACATTACTAACACAGTTATATTGCACATATTTTTATTCAAAATATCTTTAGGAGTATAGACTCGCTATTTATTAGTGTTTTATATTTTATTTTTACTTTTTGTCGTAATACGTAGCCGCAAAAAAGTATGCAAAATTTCATTTATCTGTACAACAATGCCCATCTTATAGTACGGGGGTCAGCCTAGAGCTTATTAGGTATACACCTTCCTGAATTTAGTATCCTGATTAGGATTCCTAATTAGGATGCTGATTGATTTAGTACGTTAGCGACCATACTTTTTTCTAATTAGGTTACTTTTTAGGCACTGCTGCTAACTTGCTAAATGCGGTCATATTTTGCGGAATTTAATAACTGAATCATTTAGACGACTAAATTTAGGAAAGTGTAATAAGCTCTTTTCACTGGAACTAGAACCGACTCTTTAGTAAGCTTTTTGAATTAAAAGGAATTTTCGGTCTGATTCTCCATCCAAAAGAGTGTCTTTTCAAAAAGAGAGACCCTTCCCTTTTCTCATTCCTACCGAATTGGAAAACGGTAAAAATCCTAGCGTAACTGGAAAAAGAAATAAAAGTTCCCTTTCGAAAGGAAACTGTTTTGAAAGAAGAAAATTAGAAGGAATTACTTACGGAAGTTTTCTCTCAGCGTAGAACTAAATGTATCTCACGCGAACGAAGAACCTCGATTTAATTTAAATATACTTACCTACTTCATCAATAGTCAATACTTTTTTTGCAATACATACATCTTATTTTTGTGTTTCATTTTACATATTTACAGTGATCTAGATTTCATTCATTTCATGTATTATTAGATAAAAATAAGTCAAGGTAATATCATAATAATATTTATTTATCCACCGATCAAAATTAATAAGTACCTACCTACCTATTTTTTATACATTTCCAGTATTTATTTATTCGCAACACATCCATTGTATTGTTTTAGGGCCTGAATTCATCCACACATCTGTAGCCAGCACCCCAAGCGGAAAATTAGCTAAATAAAAATCGGTAGTACTGAATTTGCAACACTAAAATAAGGCATTTTAAGTTCGCTTTACATTGACGTTACAGTGTTTCGATACTCGATTTGTATCAATGTTGTCGAATTGTGCAAAGTCGTACTAAGCATATAATATAGATTTAGACAATCGTTCGGCAGAAATAGACGTGATTTTTTTTATTCATTTACAAGTTAGCCCTTGACTGCGATCAAACCTGATGGTAAGTGACAATGTAGTCTAAGGTGGAAGCGGTCTAACTTGGAAGAGGTATGGCAATTTTCATTAAACCCTTAATCGGTTTCTACGCAACATCGTACGTTCTTTAACGCTAAAACGCATGGCGGCACGACTTTGCCGGTAGGGTGGTAACTGGCCACGGCTGAAGCCTCCCACCAGCAAATATACAACGTTAGTTTTACTTGAAGCAAAACCTGAAAATAGTTTGCTCAAAATCAGTAATAGAATCGAATCCAACTATTTTTATATTGTGTTATAATTTTGTCCAAAAATATTTTAAAATCCTGCAAGCTAGGCACAGTGGTTGAAACGCGCATCAGCTGACGATCGGCATACAGCGCACGGTCGTTCAACTCGCGAGTCGAGGTGATGATGGCTTGTGAATTGGGGTGACCATTTTTTTTGAGAACAGTGACGCAACACAAGAAGCTTATAACTTCGTAAGTTTACATAATATGTTTTTGAAATTTTGTATTCAAACTATTTCAAATGTAAAAATATGTGATACTTGTTTTGGTTTTCGAGCAATGTAAAACTAACGTTGTATATGTAAGTATCATATTTAATGTATCTATATATATATATTATATATATCTGAGTATGCGTGGGCTCTAAATCAAGCTAAATGATGTAACACGAAACAAAGTACTCATTCGTAAATAAATTGTAAGAGTAAGAATAATGAAGTGTAAATTATAGGTCGTTTGCGTGAACAGACAAAATGTTTTTGGACTCTGTCCAAAAGATTTGAAAAAGAAAGAAGAAAGATTTGTGCGTTTCAGTAACGGCCCTAGATTTATTATTTTATTACAATAGTTTCACATTATGCGATTAGAATAAAACTTAGTAGACATAATTTTATAGTAAAGACATACCTACTTAGTTTTATGGCGAAATTATACAGTAACAGAATGAAATGTGTAGAAACATAATGTGTAGAGACAATAATAAATTGATCGGTGGATGAAGTAATTAGGGTTGAGCATCATAATTAGATACGTACTATATTTTTGTTATTGTATGCCTACCGTTTCATTGAGACGATACTGAGGTATAACCCCCGGCACGTAAGTCCAGCGCTGACCTTCAAGTGAGCGCAGCGTCGTACGAGTGAGCGGGAAGCAATACGATTGGAGAGCCAATCAGCGCTTACGAGGGATCCGCGAGAGCTAATCAGTGCTCACGAACGATCCCCACGCCCTCCCCGCGACCCCCTCACACCCTGAGATACCGTAAACCCGGGTAACTTGGCCCGAATTTCTTAAGTTTTTTGGTTCAATGTCGAATATTTAAAAAACTATTATTAGTTTTACTTTGTTTGTGAGCTACACTACTGTTAAATGTACTCTTCTTTTCATATAATTAAAATCTATAACAATCAAATGGAAATGTATATGATAAAAAGCTAAATTTAGAGAGCGGGCCAAAAATTGATCACTTTTTACAACTTTGCCCATTTTGGGAAAACTTATATAACTCCAGTATTTTTAACCGTAAGATCATGAAACTTAGGGTTACTTTAGAAAAATAGTTTATGTAACATAGGATCTTATTACTAAACATTTAAATGTTCATATTATCTGCCAAAATTGAGTGGGCAAAGTTGCTATAATTTTTTTGTAACTTTTCATACTAATAAAATGATAAGCTAGGGTTGTCATTTTTTATTCTGAACCAGGTTTAAGGTAAGGTACGTAAGTTATTATAATTTCAAACCAAAAATATTAAAACAAATATGAAATGAAGCTTATAAAAATCTTTAATTTTATTTTAAACTAAGTATTAAATATGTATCAGTAGGCAACTCAACATGCAGGAACATGATAGGTATTTCGTAGACTTGACAAATAAAATAATCATTTTTGAAAACAGCTTATAAAAACAAAATATTCAAAATCAATTAGTATATATTTTATTATAAGGCAACTATAATTATAACTAATAGAAACTAAAATCAGTAAATATAAAAAATTCGAAAGCGTCTGTCTGTCGAATCCTTTGACTTTTTGATGTTTAGGGATAACTTGCATCCTGGAGACGGAGAAAAGCTACTATTTATCCCGAAAAATCAGACAATCCCCAGGGGATTAAAAGACCTAAATATTAACTCGCGACCGTCATCCAACAGAATATAACTTTGCGCTGTTTCTGTTTTATAATAGCTTATGAACAACGTAAAGTTGAAGGCATTAATTGACATCAATTTATTTTAACTTAATACTACTTAATAAAACATTCTAGTAAGGAATCATCAAAAAATTAAATCAAAAATACTCAGTCAGTTTGTTAAAATCAAAAAAATTATTATTATTAAGGTAGGTAGGTATTAAGGAATAATGAGAAAAAACCTATGACCTTGAAATATTTACGAGACAATTTTCAAAGTACCGCCTTTCTAACAAAAAAAGAATGAATGAAATCGGACTAAGCGTTAATGAATTACAGCTAAATACACGTTTAGACTTTCATTCCCTCTTCCATGGAAACCTTGCTGAATTTCTGAATAAAAAGTATCCTATGTCCTTCCTATTTCGGAGTGTAAACTCAAATCGTGCCAAGTTTCATTCGAATCCATTCAGTAGTTTCGACGTGATGCGCGGCCAAGAAACAGACAGACAGACAGACAAAAATAAAAATATATATATATTTTTGGCTTCAGTATCGATTATAGTGCTCTCAAAAAAAAAATTCAAAATATCTTCAATGTACAGAATTGGATCTGTTACAGTTTTATCATATTGTAGAAATAAAAACTTTCTCATAACAACAGAGATAGTTCCAAAATGAACTGTGATAAACAAAACGTAAACGAAAGTAACTGTTAATGTCAATTTAAATTTACTGTACAGGTGACAACCCTAAGGGGTATATTTTGGTGGGCAAAGTTATAAAATGTGCGTCCGAAAAAGCAATATAACATTGCCCACCAACATATTTCTGAAACTGAGAAAGCTTCCGAGCTGATTATTCGATCTATATAGTTTATTTGATATCAAATAACTGTAGTTTAAAAATTACTTACCTGTTGCAATTACCAAGCGAGTTACAACAAAAGTTTTTTACACTATTTTTGGCCCGCTTTTTATACCATCAACTTTGACTGGTGCTCACTGCTAACTGAAGTGAAATTGGTAACAGTTGCTTATGCAGTTTTGCCAGAAATATACTCAATTTTGTACCACAGATTAAATAATAAACGTAAGTAAAATATCTTTCCAGATTATTCAACATTTGTAAAAAGTACTGCGTCGGGCAAAGTTAGGTTAGTTGGGCGAAGTTACCCGGTTTTACGGTACCTCATTTTCGACTTCTGCGCATTGAAGGTCAACGCTAGACTTATTTGCCGTGACTTGTAGCTGCGCGTGCGAGAGGGATGGCTTTTGTGCGAAAGGGTTAAAGGTTGTGTGGGTTGAAAAGGTGACAACTGACGTAAAAGTTAAGCCGGTCAGCCCTCCCGCACCGAGCAACCACCTCAGGAAAAGTCTCAGTTAAACTGTAGGCCTTTAAGGTCCGGCACACACCGAGCGCAGCGCAGAGCAGAGCAGAGCATTTTCTGAGAACACTAAATAATAATTAACTTCTATGACTATTAACATACGGTCGCGCGGTACGTTAAGGCCAAATTAGACGTGCTAGGTTCATCGTTCATTTTTGCGGTGAACGATGCACGATACGATATTTACTATGGCAAAGTGCCTGTGAACGATGAACGGTCGGTGTTTAGACGGTTCATTTCCCATGATTCACCGATGAAGCCTCGAAAATGAAAGCAAAAATCTCGAAAAATGAACCGTCTCATTTGGCCTTTAGGCGCGAGGGCGCGCGCGTATTTATTCTTGGAATACAATTATTGACCGTACGTCAATAGTCGTAAAGTTACTTAATTATTCAATATTCAGTGTTCTCAGAAAATGCTCTGCTCTGCGCTGCGCTCGGTGTGCGCCGGGCCTAATAGGATATCGACTGACCGTTTTTAGGTTAGCAGATTTTTTATCTGTAATGTTTTGCAAAAAAAAATTCGAAGATGTATGTAATCTATGATCGTAATTCACACATGGCCACAATTTATTCACTATGGAAAGAAACTACACCGAAGAACATTTATATCTCATTAAAATACAACATCGAATTGAACTGTCAAATTATTATTTTTTTCCAAGCGTAGTTTCCCCACACGGTATCTGCTTTATGAGCTGGATACACCGCACGCCACGCGACTCGACGCCACGTAACACACAAGTCAAATTAAAACAAGTATAAATTAAAATTTTAAGAACACCCCACATTCGCCATTTTGTGGCGTCGGCCATCTTGGATTTGCATAGTGCTATTTTACTAGTCAAGCCCTTTCATTTGATACCCATATAATGGGAGTTGTGAAAAAATATGTAATCCACCATTTTGTAGCGGCGGCCATCTTGGATCGATTTTCATCAAACAGAGCTAACAACACTCTCGACTAATTCACCTTTCAAACAAAAAAACCGCATGCAAGTTGGTTCACCCATTTGAGCGCTACAGGGGAACAGACAGACACACACACAAACACACACACAGACACGTCAAACTTATAACACCCCGTCGGTTTTGCGGGGTTAAAAAAAGGTTACTTCTATGACTATAATAATGTTCTCTCGACCGAATTCAATACCAAGTCAATACCAACCGATACTAACAAACAACGCAGGAGATATTATAGTGCCACACCAGTGCACTCTCCCGCACTCTCATATTTGACTTGTCTCAACACGCGACATCGAGTCGGGTAGCGTGTTAAAAGTATGCTTCCAGCCTTATCCTCGTCTACTTATCTAATTCTAATATATCTCATATTTACATATAATATATTACTTATGTTACATATTAAATTTTCGTTAAACTTTAATGATATTTACAATACTGATTTGTTTGATCTACAATTATGAACTATGTGATATTATTATTTTCAATTGAATAACAAAAAATATATATACATAGGTGTATCATAATATACATTTTATAGTATAGGTACCTATTTTTCATTATATTTATATAAATACAATTTTAATAAATTATATAATATTGCACAAAAGCAAAGTTTTTACAAACAAAACTTGACACACTGCTTATAAATGGCTTAAATTCATTAAATAAGTATATTATTGCAATTTTGTTTTTATTAGTAAAGCCAATACAATAAAGGTAGGTAGGTACATGGCTTAGGTTACTTATCTCCGTCGGAATTCCATGTATACATATTACATATAATAATTTATATATTATATGGTTTATACGGGTTCAATATAAAAGATTTCAGCTATATACAAGCAGTGAGTAGATTTTTATATGTAAGACTGGTTATGTACTCGTGAAAAGATAATTAAATATCATTTAAATTAACTGAAGTGAATTTCCTTAAACTAGGAGACGTGATGATGAATATACAAAGTGTTATATCCAAAAAGGTTCATCAAACAACCCCATCATTGGATACTGCAGAAGTTCTATGGACACCAAATTTATGATTATTTATTCAAAGTCGTCTTAAAAAATTTACCTGGCAGTGCCAATTTTGGGCCGGACAAAATTGTAACACGCCACCCCAATTCACGCCACGCACCGTGAGTCGAGTTGAGTTAAATCAAAATGTAATATGTTCGTGGACACTATAAAGTATGGCGTGGTATTGTGTATTTTTCTGCGGGCCTATAATTGCGTATAACAGTAGACATTTAAATATTTCGTTATACACTGTGCAAAGTTTTAACTAATCATTGCATTACAGTGTCTAAGTCTTCTCTATCGTTAGATTGAGATTAGACACTGAAATTAAGTGCTTACGAAGTCATCTCGGTTGGTCTCCAAAGTTGCCGAATAAGAAATTCGAAGTTGAAATCACGTATGCGAAGTTACACGCTTCTTTTATCGTTAGATTTCTCCCTGATCTAAAAGTTGTTTAAAGAAGTTTGCTTCCTTTTTTAACGCCGGACGCAAAAACGACGAGATGTTATAAGTTTGACGTATCTGTGTGTGTGTGTGTATGGTGTGTGTGTGTGTGTCTGTCTGTCTGTCTGTTCCCCTGTAGCGCTCAAACGGGTGGACCGATTTGAATGTGGTTTTTTTTGTTTGAAAGGTGAATTAGTCGAGAGTGTTGTTAGCTATGTTTGATGAAATTCAATCCAAGATGGCCGCCGCTACAAAATGGCGGATTACATATTTTTTCACAACTCCCTTAATATGGGTTACAAATGAAAGGGCTTGACTAGTAGAATAGCAATATTGCAAATCCAAGATGGCCGCCGCCACAAAATGGTGAATGTCGGGGGTTTTTCAAATTTTTAATTTATATGTACTTGTCTTTCCAAAAGCCAAACCCAAACGTTGACTTTTCAAACCTAACGGAACCTGGTTTCGTGTTATTTGAGTGTGATGTTGGTCATTTATAATAGAACTATTTGATTTTGACTCAGCGCAAGTGGCGTGGCAATGGCATAGCGTGGGGTGAGGTGAAATGTTACAAGTGGTTCCAGCATTATTCCATACTATTTATTTTAAATAATCTATAAAAATCAATTGTATGTTGAATAAATTGACATCCATGTCCTTAATAAATATTTATAAAGTAAAACTCAATAGTATACAAAACAAAGGCAATTGGTAAAATAACATTATGCATATTAAATAAGCACTACAAATTATAACAAACAAACGAACAAACAAACGTCACTATATCTACTATCACATGTATTTAAATACTGGCTACTATTGTATGTCAGTACATTATCACTCATAACAATAATTATAATACAAATTAATACCAAGTTTCAATAAATTCACAACAGCTTTTATTAACCTTATATAAATTCTTTTTTTATATAGTTAGACTCTTTGGTCATTCTGAAATATAAATCTACTAAATCTACCTTAATTATATTGAAAAATATCATCAATAGTAAGTTACAGTCGAAAGCTCAAGCTGATTTTAATCTTCAGGTCTGACAAGAAATTAAAGAGAAGTTTAGACAAAATTCAAAACTTGACATTTGGGTCAGTACTTAGTACGAATGCATGTAATAAGCAAAAATAAAAAGCTTTTGACAAAGAAATGAAAGTGCCGACCGACAATTTTGTTGTGATGTGTGACACCATGTGACACCATCTGGGATCACCCATCTGACCCGAGCGCCTTCTGTCGCATCACAGCACAGCTCGTCACGAAATTGTACTCATCTTACTCTAGCGGCACGCTATGATGGCCGGTTTGACGTTTGTCCGCTCATGAAGTTCCGTATTAATTGATAACGACTTTGAAGGAAATAATTGTATTACTTTATTGACGATAGTGATGTGCAGAGATTCATAAATTTTATCGAATGTAGTTTTAGGTTTAGGACTCAAAATTTATTTATTAAATTGATTTCTTAAATGTATACAAGTGTAGAAAAATCAGTTTGCACCATTTAAGGGGTGAATGTACTTGTGAATATGAACAATTTTCACTATGTGGACAAACCTCTGAAATCGCAAAAAAATATCAATAAATTTTTAAAAATGGAATCTAATACGATCGTCACATAGGATAGCTGGCTAGCACAACTACTACCTCCGGCAAACTCGCGTCAATGCTCAATGCAAAACAAAGCAGTTTCGAATTGACGTTGCTTCGAAAAGTATAAACTGTCAGTGCAATGCGATTGTGATATAGTTTTGACCTGGCTTTGGATTTCAAATATTGATACTGCATTACTGTTGACCCTTGCTCGTTAATTTGGACTCTGTTCAAGCCCTTTGTTGTGGATTTCGTCGATATGACCGAACGTACGCAGAGAACTGTTCTAAATAGTCAGACACGTGAGTTCGTAATACGCCTTCGTAACTATTTCGATCGTGAAGCTCAAAATGGAGGGCCAATTTTACCTATAACGTCAGTGGTTGAACGCGTAGCTGATGCGCTTAATATTGGACAACGAACTGTTAGACGGATAACTAAAAAAAAATATGGCGAGACTGCCACAGAAGAAAATAAACTTCACACACCAAAAAAGAGAAAACGAGCAAAACCAGTCGTAGGCATCGATAGCTTTGATGCCGATGCTATCCGAAGACATGTTTACGGCTACTATTTACAGAAGGAGTATCCAACAAGAAAAAAGTTGGTGCATTCACTGAAGGAAGCTGGATTATTCTTCGGTGGGGAAAGTTCTTTAACGAAGATTTTGAAGACCATTGGATTTCGATACAAAAAATGTAACAAACGCAAAATATTGATGGAAAGATTTGATATAGCGATGGCAAGGTATACTTTTTTACGGCAAGTGAAAGAAATCAAAAATTGGCAAAATGTTGTGTTCTTGGATGAAACATGGCTTAATGCTAACCATACTGTAGGCCGTTCTTGGAACGATGACACAGCAGCATCTACTTCCAAAGTTCCTGTAGGAAAAGGATCGCGACTTATAATTTGTCACGCCGGAACCATCAACGGGTTTGTCGAAGGTTCTCTCATGGCTTTTGCGTCAAAAACCACTGGAGACTATCATGAAGACATGAATGGAGAAAAGTTTACTGAATGGTTTACCTCAATGTTGTGTAGCCTCCCTGAACCATCTATTATAATTATGGACAACGCCCCATACCACTCGATGCAAATTGACAAGCCACCTGCCCAATCCCAAAAGAAAGCTGATATCGTCGCATGGCTTCGTAAAAATGGCGTAGATGCAAACATGAATATGTTAAAAGCGGAATTAGTACGTCTTTTAAAAGAAAACAAACCAACCAAGATCCGATACGTCATTGACGAAATAGCATTAGAACATGGGCACAGAGTTATACGGTTACCGCCTTACCATTGTGAGTATAATGCGATTGAGTTGGTGTGGGCTCAAATTAAGGGATATGCTGACAAGACACAATACAGAACCCCCATTTACCACAAAAAAAATGCTAAAATTATTAGAAGAAGCTTGTGAACATGTGACTAAAGGAGACTGGGAAAAGGTTGTGAATAGAACTGTTTTAACAGTTCTATTCACAACCTTATAAGGGAAGATTATGAAAGAGATGTGAAAATAGATAATATTATAGAAAACGAACATATAATTATTAATGTATGTGATGATAGCAGTGACGACAGTGAAAATAGTAGTATGGACGAATCTGATTAATTATGGCCTTTTGTGGCACCTTTTTTGGTATCTTTTGTATTCATATGTTTCTTGTGTGCATATAAAGTATGTATATTCATTTTCGTTCAAATATTCAGTTCGTTCAAATAAATTAAATAAACATATACATTTTTGTTTTATTAAACCTATTTAATCAGGTACAAAAACAAAACTTAATTGTTTTTTGTTCGAGAATAAATTGACATTCCACATCACTATTGTAATGTGTCAAACCGGCCATCATAGCGTGCCGCTAATATAGTTACGAACTGTTACGAACTTCAGGTTTTGACGAAGGCCAAAACTTTTGTGACGTTTGACTGCAAGAACAACTTTGTACTGATCAAAAATTTCTTACTCAATGCTTAAGAGTTTTACTTTTAAACATTAACACCTCGTCACACCTGAGGATTGACTAGATAAACCTTAAAAAGTCTGAGCTCTAGCTTTTCACTATAACTGACAAATTAGTTGATACAATATAATAATTATATCTACATCTTACTTTAAATCTACAATAAACTATCACTTCTGTATTCACCTGACAACACCGGACAGAATTTTACGAGTGGACACGTAAAAATAATCAAAGGTAACAGAAAGAAGGTTAAGTTGACGACTAGTTTGATCGGTAAAACATTTGCAGTACCAGTTCCTTATTGATACAGTTAGTTAGCACTTACACACTTGTGTTCATTTAAGTCTTAATTAAATCACAGTATCCAGGTCCCGACAGACCTCGGGTATTGACAATCATAGAAAACTTTCAGACGCGCGAGTCTCTTCTCTGTCCACAGCCGAAACTATTTCAACGCCTTCGTCATAATTTTGCGCTTTATGTGAGTTGTTCACACAGTAGTGCGTATCGGGATCTCCGTATTGGCTGTGATAGAATTCTTCGCGCATCATAAGGTTCAAATTCGAACATCTGAAGAACAATATCTCTTGGAATGGTTTTCTGAAGTCTCTGTTCAGCGTTGCGTAAATTATCGGGTTCAAGAGGCTGTTGATGTAGCCTAACCAGAGGAACAGTGCGCTTACTGCGTCCGGAATGGTGTCCTCTTTCACAAAGGGCCTTATTAGAGCCAACACAAAGAACGGCAGCCAGCAAATTATGAACGCCGACATTATTATGCCGAGCGTCGTTGAAGCTTTCCTCTCCTTTGCCAAGTGGAATCTTAATTTTTTCTGGTGCGGTGAATGAGTTGGTTGCAATAGATCTTTGGCGAAGTGGCTTTTATGGGCGAAATTTGACAGTGACGATCGGATTCTGCTCGTCGTTAATTTGTTACTACTCTCAGAAGATAGCCTTCTTCTCTCCTTCGGCGGTTGTCTTATTTCAGGCATGGGGCCCAATTGTGAGTTTGGTCGGTTGATTGTGTGAATTGGTTTTGTCGGTGTTTTTTGTGCTTGCTGCTGTAGCATGGGACATTGTGACTCGTTGGATTTTCGTTGGCCCGTGAAGCATCTTCCGATAGAATTTTCCTTTTTCTCTATACTACACTGTAACAAAGATAAAATTGTCTTCATCAGTTTTTCGAGCTTTAGTAGCTCAGTGGCTCAGAAAGTATGCTGGAAACAGAAAGATCCTTAGTTCTAATCATAGTTTATTTATCTACCTACTAGAGCTATTTATCTACCTACTTGCACGAGTACTATAACATTTATTGCTTATATAGTTTTCACTGCTATAAATCGACAATGTTCTAATTTTTGGGCTATAAATAAAACAAATTTAATAAACGATTCTGAACACAAAAAATGAATTGAGGATTTAATTGTAATTTCTCAAAGATTGTATTATTAGTATTTAATAAAGGATAATTATTATTCATTGACCATGCATCATATTACTGCACTAAACAATGGCATTGCCAGTTCAAAAACTATAAAAGTGTGACAACAGTACATTTTCAGTAGCTATTCCTCTGTGCCTTCAATTCACTTGTAAAATCATTGTGTACATAGATTCCACATTGAGATATTATTGTATGTAATTAGTGTTACATTTAATTACAGGTTATAAAAGAACTTACCGTTGTGTTTGTACTAGCAGTAGAGCCGCGTGTGGGGGGCTGCGCGGGCTGAGTGCCCAGGAGTTTGGCTTCAGCTGCTCCACCATTTTTGACGTTTATTTCCAAATAACAATGCGTCTCCAAATGCGACTGCGCACGCCTTTCATCCTTAACTATCTTCCTGGCAGCGTTGAAAATTTTGCAGTACACAATCACCATCACAGTCAGCGGTATATAAAACGAGCCTAATGTCGCGTAGATCTGGTATCCCTGGTTTTGAGAAACCGAGCAGAAAGTCTCTGACTTTTCATTACCCAAAAGCAACAAGGGCGGTAAAGTTATCAATGCTGCGCTCATCCACACGACGAACACGCAAAAGATCATCCGTTTCGGCGTTCTCTTAACACCGTACTCCAAGGGCTTCGTTATCGCGTAGTATCTGTCCACCGATATCATGCATAGGTTTAGAATGCTCGCAGCGCAAGACAGGACGTCGCTGGAGACCCAGAAATCACAAATCACCGGTCCAAACGGCCAAGTACCCATTAAATCGTAGACCATAGCCACCGGCATAACCATAGTCGCGACGCAGAGATCGCTCACCGCCAGTGACACTATCAAATAATTGCTAGGCCTTCTCAACTTCCTCACCAAACAAACCGCGATGCAAACCAATACGTTCCCAACTATCGTCCCGAATATGACAATCAGAAAAATGCTCGCCAAAATTATAGTCACAAGCGTGGAGTATTTGGTGTGCTTTATGTGCAAACTTTTCGGCGCAGTCGAATTCGTGTCGTCGAACGTCCAGTTTAAAGTTGAATTTGGGTTGGTAATATTGAGAGATGAATCATTGAGATCCGTCGAGAGCGCCGTGTCCGCTTGTAATAAAAAAGAGACGAGTATGAGAAGACACGAAGGTAAAGTAACAAAGCTAGGCCGTGAACAGAGAAAATTATGATTTTGAGCCGCCATACGAGTCCCTGGCCTCGGTGATTATTACTCGCGCTTTCTTCCCGTTACCATGCATCGGGTTTACTGTTTCGTTTGTATATTTATCCGAGTCACTCAAATCAAGACTCGTTTCGAACCGGAGTCAAGTTTGAAAAACGATTTTGTCATGACGTTGTTTCGTTTTCGAATGGCGTAATTGATTACGATCGAGAATGGGCTTTAATTGAGATATCGCCTCGATTGTCCTTCCAATTCCAAGCAGAGCCATTGGATTGTGTGTTTATCGTTGGGGGGAAAGTGTTCTTTTTCCACTGGGTAATAAGGTTTGGTTTCTTTTGTTTCCGTCTTTGGTTGGCGCGTGTTGTTTTATTGCAGCGGGAAAAGCGTTAGGAGTGGCTTCTAGTTCAATATCCCGCCAGCGGATTGCTTCATTAGTGTCAGCGGCTGGTGGAGAAAATTTCCGACCTGAAAAGAAAAGAAAGATATTTGTAGAAAGATATTTTAAAAGCGCAAAAAATACCATCTCTGTGTAGATCAATTTGTTGAATCATATTATTTTAACATAATATTGTCGTGTGTAAAATCTATACTAATAAATAAAATTGAAGTGTCTGTCTGTAATATCGAAATAACTACCTCATATTAAGCTCATATGGTTATTTGAACAATACTATAACCGAATCACACGTTTTTAAAATTTTTGTCTGTCTGTCTGTCTGTCTGTCTGTCTGTCTGTCTGTCTGTCTGTCTGTTTGAACGGGCTAATCTTTGGAACGGCTGAACCGATTTTGACGGGACTTTCACATACAAGTAGAGAATTAACCAGGGAGTAACATAGGCTACTTTTTTAACCGACTTTCAAAAAAGGAGGAGTTGTGTTTTTCTACCTATGTACACCGATATCTCCGAGATTTCTGAACCGATTTGCGTAGTTTTTTTTTAATCGATAGAGAAACATTACGACACTGTCCTACAAAAAATTTGGATTCCAACTCCTCAATCCTGATGCTGTAGGGGATCTGATCCCCAACACTAATGGGATTTAGGCACTGTCGGTTATTTAAATTGATATTGGGGGTACCAATTGAAGACTTTATCGTTGAATGAACTCGAGTAGATACATATTCAACTCCTCAACCCTGATGCTGTAAGGAATTGCATTCCGAAATCGTGGGGATCCCGTGGGATTTTTCCGTTTTGGGGACGGGTTACTACAGATAAACTACTTTTTGTTCTGGAAAATCAAAAGTTCCCACGGGATTTTTAAAAACCTAAATCCACACGGGCGAAGCCGTGGGCATCATCTAGTCTAGTAATAAATAAAATTGAAGTGTCTGTCTATAATTTCGAAATAACTACCACATATTAAGCTCATATGGTTATTTGAACGATACCATAACCGAATCACACGTTTTTAAAATTTTTGTCTGTCTGTCTGTCTGTTTGAACGGGCTAATCTTCGAAACGGCTGAACCGATTTTGACGGGACTTTCACAGACAAGTAGAGGATTAACCAAAGAGTAACATAGGCTACTTTTTTAACTGGCTTTCAAAAAAGGAGTTGTGTTGAAATCGGTAAAAAACGCCCTGATAGGTATTTTCGCTGCTCGCGGCGGCCGACGCACGCTCGCGCTGCATGGAACTCCCCGCGCCGCGCCGCGCGCCCCTGCGCCCTGCGCCCGCCGTACGCGGTACCGCGGTACCGCGGTACGCCGCCGCGCGGCGGGGGGCGGGTGGACCAGAAATCTACTTATCCCTCAGGATTTGTGAAAAACCGAAATTCACGCGGGCGAAGCCGCGGGCAAAAGCTAGTACATAATATTATCGTCTCTCTATAGAATTCTGTTCTCGAAATCCATCCTAATTGATATAATAAATGCGAAAGTAAGCTGTCTGTTACTTTTTTATGGATACCGCTAAGCGAATCTTGATGAAAAACTCCGACTAAATTCACACGAACGAATTTGTACGAAATAGTACTTAGTAGGCACCTACATAAAGCCAGTGTTTATCTATGTTTAGCTTAACTTCAAAACTTCTTAACGGTTTTCTATGCTATTCTATTTCATTATGTTATTCAAAAATTTCTTAAAGATTTAGGATTAACGAAAGATCTTCAGAAGGCAACATTAAGGTTTAATGATCGGACGATCTTAAGCGAGTCACTGGCAGCCGTTGTATGCAAGCGGTACAAGATCGTGGTCTGTGGCGATCCTTGCAAGTCTTTGTCTTGCAAGAGTCTTGCAAGAGAGGACGATCTTTGTCCAGCAGTGGACATCTATCGTTTGAGACTGCAAACTACGACGTACCAAAATATCTGTATAATATACCGAAGCTAAATCTCTGTCTATTATGCCGAAGCAAGTAAGCACTTAATTATTTTTGATATTTTTACCTAGAATCGACTCCTTGATTATTTGCCAAGAAAATTATAATTAGACGTAAAAATTATAATTAAACGTAAAAAGAGGAGCGTCGTATTTCATTCAATTAACGAAAATATAATTGTTCATAAAACGGTTGCTATGAAACTTGATTAAATTAAAAATACTCTTTTGATCTTTATAATCACTTCTACCGCCGCCGGTAGTAAAAAAAAAATATTGAAAATCCATTAACGCAAACAATTCTTGATTCTGATTTAATACAATTACTTAACAAGAGAAATTTTTTAAATAATGAAGAATTTTATCAACTTTAATTCACAACACAACTGTCTCAAAAATACCATCACATTCATGAATAGTTCATACTTTTAAATTAAATCGTATCTAATGTTTTCGTAATCTGCACCTAAATTATTATTTCTCTCACACTTTTATTCGTCGTGTATTTTTAAGTATATTTTTATACATCGTGTATTGTTATATTTTTTATCTACTCTCATATCATAAAATTCCGAATATGAAATCAAAATGTGTCATATATTGGACTACTTTATTCACATACATCTATAATATTTAAAAAAAAATTAAAAAAGTTCATTATAACACTACTTTGTTAAGAAATTATTGCAAAACAATGTTAAAAAATAATTTTTTCTACATTATAGTACAGGCACTGGGTTCTGGTATTTTTGAGCCATGCCGGGTGTTTATTATTATTATTATTATTTAATACTTTATTGTACACCAAAAAAACATAAATTAAACAAAAGAAACATTTTAAAAGAAATAGGTACAATAGTTAGTTTACAATAGTTAGTTAGTTTAATTTTGTTACTTACAATGATTATCCCGCTATCAAAGTTACCCTATTACTACTACTGCGAAAGTGTGGCGGTAGCAAGATGCGGCCAGAGGACAGAGTGTAGTGCTACCATAATTGACCATAGACGCACTGCACGCACCGCACATTCGAAATTGACAATTGAATTTTGGCGCCTATTATTTAAATTTTTAATTTATTATTTATTTACTATTCAGTTTTTGTAACTCAAAATTTTGCAAGTGATTTTTGTTGCGCGGAAAAATGTCTAGCAGTGATACTGAAGAGAATTTAACTCCACCAGACATTCTGGAAATAGCATCGGGAATGACAAATAATCTTTTGCCAGCAAAATCAAAGAAAATTTACGATAAATGTTACCAAGATTTTATGAGTTGGAAAATTTTGAAAAAAACCACTTCATTTTCAGAAAATGTAATGCTAGCATATTTCCAAGAATTATCAAATAAATTTAAGTCTTTGTCCTTATGGGCTAAATACTCAATGCTCAAAAGTATATTGAGTATCTACAACCAAATCGATATTATTAAATACACAAGACTGATTGCTGTTTTAAAAAGAAAATCGCAGGGCTTTAAGGGAAAAAATGCAAAAACGTTCTCCCCTGAAGAATTGAGTACATTTATAAATTGCAATATCCAAAACATGAATACTTATTATAATAAATAATTTTGTTAATTTCTTAGTCTTTTCTTTTATACGTAAGATACCTATTGATGAGCTTAGATAAAGTAGTGTATGAAACTCTACATAATTAGTTATTAAAACACTCGTGTAATACTATTAAAAAACTCGCCTGCGGCTCGTTTTTTAAACTAACACTCGTGTTTTAATAACCTCTATTATGCAACCGTTTCATAAACTACTATTATTTGTTGTATATTAAGTATTATATTCTTAAATGTATCGTTTGTCTAGCTCATTCATTGACAGAATATCTCTAACTGGATCATCAGAGCATAGCTCTCTCCTTCACCCGCCGAGAGAGTCTGAACTTACTTATGTATGAGGTCCACAGATTGCAAAGATCATATCTCAGGGCCGGATCACAGACAATACGCACTGTTCGAAGCCTTTGGTCTTCAGCCTTTTAACGCTCTACTGCTAGGCAGAGGCTATCATAGGAGAGAGAGATTTAGAGCTTACACCCGCCACGCTGCTCCCATGCGGGGTGGCGGGCTTTAACGACTATTGTCACACGATAGTGATAATAACCGAGACCGACTGCACAACGTGCTCTCCGAGATTATCACATGATAGTGATAATAACCGACACCGACTGCATAACGTGCTCTCCGAGATTGTCACACGATAGTGATAATAACCGAGACCGACTGCACAACGTGCTCTCCGAGATTGTCACATGATAGTGATAATAACCGAGACCGACTGCATAACGTGCTCTCCGAGATTGTCACACGATAGTGATAATAACCGAGACCGACTGCACAACGTGCTCTCCGAGATTGTCACATGATAGTGATAATAACCGAGACCGACTGCATAACGTGCTCTCCGAGGCACAACGGGGGTGAAACACCACCAGCTTCCAACTCCGGGCTAGCATGGAAAATTTCTTGACAGAAAAACCCAATACCTAACAATTATTAGCCCGCACCGTGAATTGAAACCGGGACATCGTGATCTGCAGTCGAATATTCTAACCACTAGACCAACGAGGCAGGCTGAGGGATCCACATACAAATATGTATAGTGTATACTTAACAGGAAAATAACATGCAAATTGCTTACCGTTTAAATATTTCAATACTGCGTAACGATCTGACGTGTTTTTGATTGAGACAGACTATAAAACAATCCCATTATGGTATACATATAAACCAACATCCTAAAACACTAACCAACCATTACATAACATACATGGACATACGGCTATTAACCTGAATGATGGCTATCGTACGATTAAATTTAGGATTCATTAGGCCGCGTTCCACTGCCGACGGTCCAGAGTTCTGAGGCTCTATTTTTAACCCCCGAGAAAAAATGACGGGGTGTTATAAGTTTGACGTGTCTGTGTGTGTGTGTCTGTCAGACCTGTCTGTTCCCCCATAGCGCTCAAACGGGTGAACTGATTCGAATGCGCCTTTCGTTCCGTACCTCAAAAGGTAAAAAAAGAACCCTTATTTTGTTTGAAAGGTGAATCAGTCGGGAGTATTCTTAGCTATGTTTGATGAATATCGATCCAAGATGGCCGCCGCCACAAAATGGCGGATTACATATTTTTTCACAACTCCTCAATATGGGTATTGAATGGCAAGGGCTTGACTAGTAGAATAGCACCATGCAAATCCAAGATGGCCGCCACTAAATAATGGCGAATTTCGGGGGTTCTTCAAATTTTTAATTAAGAACCTACTTGTAAATTTTCATAATAATTAAACATTGCTAGCAGAACCGATGGACATTGGGGTCCCAAGGTGCTTGATTGGCGACCTCGCACCAGCAAATGAAGCCTGGGAAGACCCCCACTAGATGAACGGACGATCTCAAGCAAGTCGTTGGTAGAGGCTGGAAACAAGCGGCACAAGATCGTGCTCTGTGGCGATCCTTGCAAGAGAACTATGTCCAGCAGTGGACGTCTTATGGTTAAGACGAAGACTATATGCACACTTTATGCATGCATGCAATAATTTTCAAATTAATGCATATGTTACCTTACGTGCCTCTTGGAGCACGTAAGGAGCACGGTTCTTGATCCTATCGGAATTAGAGTGAGGGAATAGAGCACCTGTGTTTACACTTGCACTAGTGCACTGTGCACAATAATATCTCCGAAATTTGGTCAGGAAAACGTTATACAGTGTGCTCGGGGCAGTACTAGTGATTTAGGCCTATCGTGTGACAATTTTATCTTTAAAGCCCGCCAAGTAACATTGGAGCAGTGTGGCGGGTTTGAGTCTCTCTTTCTTTCTCTATTAAGAACGCGTAGGGGACAAACATTCATTTTTAAATAGATTTTTTGAACCAGGACAAAATTTCATCATAATTGGATGAATCGTTTAGCAGTACATAGAGGACATACAGACGAACAGATTTTTATTTATATAGAAATTATTCCGGGCACAACACAGACCGTTGCTAGTGGGATCGTGGTCTAAAACATCTTCACCATAAACGTTTTTTGACGCTCGCTGTATACGTTTTCTTTAATCTATGCTCGTGACCACGAAATGTTCTATTGTTCTGAATCCAGACGGACTATTTATAAAAAATAATAATATAAGAGACCGAGCGAAAAATACATAAATCTGCATTTTGCGTCACGACTCTATTGTGTATACGCTTCGGTTAATAAATCAAGATCTTCAAGTATCAAAATGGCGGCTTAATCCGTCTGGAGGCGCCATCGATACTACGAGTGTATTTATAATCTGTGGTACACACACAAGTGTGTATTATACCCTTCCCATACCCTTACTTGTATACCTTTCGACAAACTTGAACCTAGCCCTTCGACATTTGGAATGTATGAGGTTGTATACAAGGTATCAGGAAATGCTCTCGAAAACGAATACAGGTGATCAGTACTGATGATTACTGATAAGATATAAAAAAAAATTGTCTTCTGTAAAGTCGGTTTTGTAAGTTCGGTAAACGAGGATGTTATATTTCTGGGTCACATACACACAGCGAGTCGCTGGATACAAGCGGCGCAAGACCGATACGTGGAAGTTCCTACAAGAGACCTATCTCCACGCGTAGATTTCTATCGGCTGACAATGAACTGGAGAGTTATACGAAAGAATAGACGAACTGATAAACAGTTAGCTAAAATCAAAGACCCCTTCGTGATAAACAAATTGGCCCCATAGCCCCCACTCCTGTCGGTGGGTGCTGGGTGGTGTCAAACGCATACCCCGTTGTATACGATCGCCGTCCATTCAGCCGTTTTAATTTAACGTGAAAGCAAATTATGTGTAACACTGTGATTCGGTTTTTGTTGAAAACAACCTTGAGGGTAGTTTCGGGTAAACAATAACAAACACGTCACTGAAGTCGCCTTTACTTGTCCTTTGGAGCGGAGGGAAGTGAAACGGTACGGAGTGATGCGGAGCGAAGAAGCTCAAAATTCACGTCTCCGCTCCGCTCCGCTCAGTTTCAACGTAGAGGAGATAATTTTCACATTTAAACTGTGACTTGTCAAATCAAATCAAATCAAATTAAAGAATCGTTCTATGGAAGCGTTCCGCTCGTCTCCGCTTCTGTCAAACATACCAAGGGTACACATAAGGGTGCCTGTGCACTGAAGCGGAGAGGACCGGAGCAGTGACATGCACTCCATAAAAGCAGAAAAGCACTGCATACCTTGAGAAATGCTTATGTAAAACGATAAGAAAAGGAGTAGTAGAAATTTTAATACTACCGATGCTAATCTCAGGAACTACTGGACCGATTTCAAAAATTCTTTCACCGTTGGATATGTACGTGATCCCTGAGTGCTATAGGCTATATATTATGTACTACGGGCGAAGCCAGGGCAGACCGCTAGTTATAAATAATTTGCTTCCAACAAAATCCAAGGAAAATTATTTAAAAACTTATGAATAATTTTCAACGTGGAGAAGTGCGAAAGGCCTATCAATTTCAGAATCAGTACTTCTTGTCTATTTTGATTACTTATCCAAGACAAAGAATCCGAATAGATACACTTTGGTGCGTATACTCAAAACTGAAAGCTACAATAATAATCAACAATAAATGTACCAAACAAAAATATAACTCTCTATCAATAATTGGACCAATGTTTCGAATGTTAACTTTTACTTTTAATTGTCATTATTTTTAATAAATTCTTATCTCATATTATTATTGTGTTAATTTTTTCGCAAATGGTACGAAAAGTAGAGTATTTTCCTCGGTGATAAAGCTGTCTTAGTCTTGGGTGAACTTAAATCCCTCGCTACACTCAGGACTCGTCTTAAATCTCTCGCTTCGCTCGTGATTTAAGTTTTTAACACCCTCGCTACGCTCGGGAGTAAACTTCGAGTCCTTCGTTACGTTCGCGATTTAAATCGTCACCCGCGACAGAAGACACTGCTTTATCCCCTTGGTTAATAATATACTATACATTATGGCTAAGTGGGAATCCAACCAAGAATTCCTCGATCAATAACTTAATTTCAGAGACCTATTCGTAAATGTTGAATCCATCTGAAAGCCGGGTTTAACAACGTCAAGCGGAACATAACAAATTGTATAATAATGGTGTTCGGAATCTTGCCCGCCGCCGCAGAACGGCGCGTCGGCCACATTTGTAACTTTAATCGCTTAATTCAGCGTTTCAGCCGACGACGGGACAGCTTTAATCTAGCGAGGTATGCATTATTCATAGGTAGGCTGCGGGGCCAAATTTCAATTCGAATTACTCGGTATTCTTAACCCTGCAGTGATCGCGCGCGGTTTGTGAGTCCGCAGCGAACAAATTTTGGTCATATTTAAAAAATTAAATATTTTTGCGCACTGTACGTCCGTGATTGCCTCGAGGGGGTGGGGTAGCATCTTTTAGTAGTGATTTGGCCTTTGTCACAGATGCACATGAGCAGTAATTACGTTTTGCGGTGATTTTTAAGGTCCTATAACGTAGTGCAAATTGTTAAAATAATGATTATTATATTATTAGTAAACTCCTTTGTAATGTTTAAAATTAAAAAAGAAGTTGTAATATTTTTGTATTATTGTTTGTATACTATTGTATAAGCTGTATTCTATTATGGAGGTAAATTTTGATGTTTTTATAGACTTCATAACTTTTTGATATAATAATAAATAAATAAACAAAACCCTGTAATTTTTTTTTGTTACTTAGTTAGACAAAGTACTTAATTTTACTATTATGTCATAAATAGACACAAATTACTTAACTCAAAACAGGCAGTCAAAGTTGCGGACTGTCAGGGCGTTTGTGCACTTATTCGTTTTCGATTCGTTTTCGTGTTTCGTGAAAACACGATTCGACATAGCCTTCCTTATAACTGTATGGGCGTTTGTGCACTTACTCGTTTTCGATTCGTTTTCGTGTTTATATATTCGTGAATTTTTCACATCGAATCGTTTTAAAATAAGGACGCGTGTGGAATGGTGTGTGGAAAGAGGGCAGAGATGAGTCCTGATGTTGTGAGGTATTTGGAAAACGTTTGCATTTCTTGAATTCCAACAAAACATGATTCAAAGAAGTTGATTATTATTAAAAGTTAATACCTACTTAGTTTGTCATTAAAATAAATCGTTTGTTTCATTCAAATTAGTTTTACTTCGAGTAAAATACCTAAATATTGTAGTATAATCAAAATTTCCATACCTGTGGTTGGTAATCAAAAACTATTAGCAACATATGAACATTTCATATAAAATATCATTTCTGATACTTAGTTGTTACTGTTTTCTTCATCATCATCATGATCAACCCATTACCGGCTCACTACAGAGCACGGGTCTCCTCTCAGAGTGAGAAGGGTTTTGGCCATAGTCTACCACGCTGGCCAAGCGGATTGGCAGACTTCACACACCTTTGAGAACGTTATGGAGAACTCTCAGGCATGCAGGTTTCCTCACGATGTTTTCCTTCACCGTTAAAGCAAGTGATATTTAAATACTTAAAACGCACATAACTCCGAAAAGTTAGAGGTGCGTGCCCCGGGATCGAACCCACGACCTCCGATTAGAAGTCGGTCGTCCTAACCACTAGGCTATCACAGCTTTTATCCCTAACCTATGACCCTATTACAAGTTACCCTGTTTTCTTACAAGAGCATAATGTCCACTTGGGATGTTCACAAAATATATGACGTATGCTTAGATAATTTTGATACTAACCGTACCGTGTGAAATATTCATAATCCTTAGTGTTACTGCCAGCATTTTTTCTGGAGTTATGCATTCTCTAAAACGTGTGTCTTGCCGAGGAATCTTTTTTTTTATATGACACAATATGAAATCAAAAGTAGCAACATTCTTTTGATAGTAATTAAAAAAAGTTTTTTCATGATGTCTCATTAAGTGATGATCGATAAGTGCTCCTCGAATACTTCTGTTTATCAATAGAGGATGTATCCAGAATGTATAAGAGAAGTGCGAAAAGCTGACGACGATTAAATGCAGCACACATTATGAACACGATTTTATCTACGATATGCTTAAAACGTATAGTGAAATCACGATTAAGTGCACAAATGTCATTCGTGAATTTCGTATCCGTTTTTATGATGTTCATTAAAAAAACGAACATGAATCGAAAACGAATCGAAAACGAGTAAGTGCACAAACGCCCTCACACTGCGTGCGACCACTTATGTTCAGCGCAAAGGCGTGACCTCTGGAAGGTTAAACTATAAAACTCATTGTTTTTTCATCCTTACTGCGAAAGTTTGTATGTATGGCTGTATGGATGTGTGGATGTTTGTTACTCTTTCATGCAAAAACTACTAAACCGATTTGGCTGAAATTTAAAACGTACATAGCTTATAACCTGGAATAGCACATAGGCTACATTTTATCGTGGAAAAATTCACAGTTCCCGCGGGAATTTGAAAAAACCTTTTGCTATAGCAATCTACAGCTACGGCTATAGGTAGATTACTATAGCAAACTTCCTTGAAAGTAGGTATAAAGGAAAGTGGAAAACGTTGCGGGAACGGGAAATCTACGATTCCCTTGGAATTTGTGAAAAACCGAAATTCACGCGGGCGAAGCCGCGGGAAAAAACCTAGTTAGGAATATATGTTGAAGTCGGTTTAATTTTTCCTAAAATACGAGTAGGTATTGCTTGTTTTCGTTTATGAAACTTGGTGGTTCAAGTTATAAGGCTCTGCTTATCCAGGTGTTTTATTTTTAGTATTAGTTCTAAGTTTTATATTTTTAGAGTCTTCCGAGTTAAAAGAGAATTATTATCAAGTTAAATACAGTCCAATAACTTTCCTTAGTCTATAGTTACCTAATATCATCCGAGTTTACAGCTTTGTTGTGTGACACTAAGCATGATGGCAAAATATTCCCAAATTTTAATTTCGAGCTTCCCTATACTGGAAATATTTCACCGCAGTTCAAACAAAGACCAGTGACGCCGAAAGCGCGGATTGCTCTAATCATTTTAAAGAAAGGGAACAACCAAAGGGAACAACTAACCTTCTAGACAAGTAGGTACTTAAGTCCTTTTGACCGCAACGTGTTCAAGGGCATAAAAACGAAAAAAACAACGCCGCATTTTTCGTGCTTGAAATAGAACTAGGTATATTCTTCGTACAAAAATGCTTCTGCATAGCTTTATTTTTAGCTTCATTGTATAGTGTGACGGACGGACATACGCCGATATGATTGAATACCTTAAGTGTTATATTTAGGGTATCTACTTAGTTTTAATTACTTTATTAGATTTTTTTTCTTAATACATTTTTAATTTTATTGCAATCTAATTACCTACAAAACTGATTATTCAGTTTGACTGTATAAATCTCATTTAACTAGTTTTTTTAATAAGTAAAACGAATGAAATAAATTTAAGTAAGTAGTTACTAAAACTAATACAATAATTTTTAATTATAGAGTGGAGATGAATATGTCACCGTAAAATTGTAAATAACGTTAGGTTATAATATATCTCGCGAGATTGTGAACTGTCGAAAGATTGTGAACCTTATCATATCGCTTACAATTTAACGCATTATTTTTCGGTAGATTGTAATCTATCGAAGTGATTCACTTCAATAGATTACAATTGACGCACGCTTTGGATATTCGCGCAAGAATTACACAATATGCTCGTAGGTCTTTCGCAAGGATCTCTATATAACACGATCCGCGATCTTGTGCCGCTTGTGTCCAGCGTCCGTCCACTTTTACGAGTAGTCTATTTCAATAGTAAATTACCAACTTTTATATGCGTTCCAAAAACAGCAAAAGTAAAAGTTTGTAATTTTTTTCAACGTTCTTGGAAATTGGTAAAATATTTGCTTTGTAGGCATTTTAATACGATGTAAAACCTAGGCATTGTCTGTAGAAAACAGAGATACCTGAGTAATTTTTGTTATTCAGACGGAGATACCGGCTTTATGAAACTTTTAATGAATATCAAGAGTTTGCTAGCAACAACCCCCGACTTTGGCGTAAACACGTAGAAGTTTTAATTACGTGCACAGGTCACGTTAATTTGTGGTGGATCCCTAGTATTCAATAACATTGTACTTTAAGCTAGACTAAGAACTTAAAGTCTAATTACCAAAGTATACAGCGAGCGTGTCCTAACTATTATAAAATAACGTATGGAATGGAAATATGGATGTGGCCTCGTCCAATAATTATGATGCCCGGTCCACACTCTCCACGAGAATACACGAGGCAAAGCTAGTGCGAGAGTGAAGACGGTGCGCTCGTTTCCCCTCGTCTCCCCTCGTCTCGCCTGTCGCTCCACTTTGTATGGAGCGACAGCGAGGCGAGGCGAGCGGTTTTTCGGGCGCGAGTCAAAGGACGCGAGGATTGAGAGTCTGTTTGGCTAGCACTCCTGCAGCCTCCACTCGTCAAGACTCGTGCCGAGAGTCTTTAGGAGGCGCCTCGCGAGAGTCTGGAGCCGACATTAAAATTATCTCAGCGTGCAATGGAATGTGATATGTTGGTTGTTTCTCTGGGACTAATTCCGATCCGATGTTAATCTAAAAGATTTAAAGTTAAGCCGACTTCACCACTCGCTAGTTCATAACATGAAAACTACTAAACCGATTTTGATGATACTTGCACAGTTATCTAAGTTGAAACAAATGTAAGCCAATAAAAAAAGAATGGTCACAAATTGATTCACAGTTTCGGAGAAATCCGTGGATAAACATACAGTCTAAAAGTATGCCTTTTCGTTATTTATTTACACTATCATATCTAGTTTATTTACGCACGAAGTTTCCTTATTTGTATTAAAATAGAGATGTTTGAAGGGTCATAACATTCAAAACAAATATAACATTTTACTACTTTGTTTGGGGTAGTTAATTGAAGATACTGTAGGTACTTATGTACGAGTATATCGATACCCAGCTTTTTAGATTAATAGGTAATAATAGAAAATTTTATCAGCGTAAAGCGTTATCCGTCTGTATGAAGAAACGCGCAACTAGCGTAACATTAGAGTGGTAAAATGTAACGGTTGCAAAATGTGACATCAAACCATGCATTCGTCAGAGCTACCAACGTAAGAACATGAAAGTTTTTTCTTGTGAAGTGCTGCAACCATAGTAATATATTATCAACAACAGGGAAGTTTAAAAAAATCGCAAAAAGGCCAAAATTAACATAATATGTAGTGTATATTTTGGCACGCGTAGCCCAGTCAATTTAGACCCCACCCTATTTTTTAGTCTAATTTGACCGGGCTAGTGTATTTTAAGTAAACAGTGATAATCACCGATCTACTCTATAAATACGTAAGTATGTCTTCGGCTGCAACTGTTTCAATTTGAAGAAGCAATAATTTTGCGATGGAAAATACAAGGTACCTGTCCTGCCTATTTTAGTATTCGTGCATTTTGGTTTGTTATTGTGCTGTTTGTTTTCATTTCCCAGAATAATCATAAGTGCTTTAATAATAAAAATCAAATAAAGGGTTTATTTGATCAATGAACTGATACGAGTAAATAAATGACTGATTGCTTATCGCGCACACAGACAACTAACATCTACTTAACTTCGAGTACTTATTTTGATTAATAGTATAAGTAGGTATTTGCTACTGTTTTAGGGTACCGTAGTCAGAGTGCTTAGTCTAAGATCGGAGCACTCGAAAACAAACTCGAAAACTATTGATCGAATCACAAGTGAATTCAGAGCAAAATGAACTCAAATACTCGTATTTTAAAGTCGTAATTCCATAGTTCGAATATGTATTTTACAACATTTCTGCTTGGGGCGCTCGTTGTGTTCGAATGCTGAATGTATTGGCGAACTCAAACCTTAATACAAGTCATTTTAGGTCTATTTTACTCTGAAATCGATCGATAGTTTTCGAGTTCGTTTTCGAGTGCTCCGATTTAGACTAAGCACTCAGACCAGTAATCGACCGATATTCGGTCTGATAATTTCCTTGGGATTTCTTTAAATCCTGAAACACTCAATTCTTTAATTTTAAATGAAAGCTTACTACCTAACTAAATTTTATTTAGTAAGCTTTCGGTTCACTTATAAACATATTGACTATACTACTAAATTTTATTGATTGAAAAATGACGGACTTTCATATAAACTTTCATCCCCTATTTTATTTAACCCTCTTAGGGGTGGAATTTCCAATAATAATCCTTTCTTAGTGTGTGCCTATGTCATAAAAGGAATATACTAACAAAATTTCAAGGTTCTAACATTAGTAGTTTAGGCTATGTGTTGATAGAACAGTCAGTCAGTCATTTTATAAGTATACAAAATAAATACATAAGAAAAGAAGAAAGGCAAGTTCACACGTGTAGAGCCATGAGCGTAATAAGGAAGTAAAGCCAGACCAGATGAGCTACATTTTTATTCACAGGGAAAAGCAACCCAATACAAAATTTTATGGAAAACCGTATAAAATACCCAGTAATTTTATATTAGTGCAACATTCAAATTGGTATTACCATATATTTTTATGAATAGCGAGTTGATTGTAGTTTTATTCCGCCAATTTCGTTTCCCGCAGAACAATATACCAAATGCGCACTGCAGCCGCGGGTGTAATAAAGAAATATAAAATTTGATTGCCAAGGTGGAATATCAACCGCCATATTGCAGTATATTGGGCTCCAATTTACAGACGCAACGAATTTTCCGAATAGTTTTACAAAATGGCGTACCTACATACAATATTGCGTATAATATGTGTAATGCATACGACTAACTTTTATATGTGACTAATTTTTGACAGATACTGCAAATATGTTGACTTATTTTACTTTGATATAGGTAATATATAAGCAAAAATTTATTCACTTTAAAAATAAAACAAATATTTAAGGGGCGCTCCCATACAACAAACATGATTTTTTTTGCCGTTTTTATAGATAATGGTACGGAACCCTTCGTGCGCGAGTCCAATTCGCACTTAGCTGGTTTTTGTTATATGTCATCTGATATTTATATGAACATTTGTAGCACCAGAGGAACCGCTAACCATCGCCAGCTTTTAAGGAATTTGTTGATTGAATTGATTCTACAATTTTTGTGTGCGTGGAAGGAATGATCTGGCACAGCGCTTGGTTGTAGTGTGCCAACTGTGTGTGCCAACTGTGTGTGCCAATGACCCAGGTGGCGAGGATGAAAACATTTTCAGTGGCGTGTGCTGCAGTGATGAAAAAGCGATCTCGTTCACTTATAAACACTTTTATGCACAATAAACAGCAGTTTTAGTTCGTTTACACCTGGCATAATCAAGAGCTTTAAGAGCATGTGAAATTAAAACAGTTTTTGCCCCCATTTGCTTCTTTATAAGTATTTTTAATGTCTCACTGGGTATTTTTTAGAATAAATAAATAAATTACTTAACTATTTATTATTATTGTTTTTTATAAATTTTCATGCAACTTTCGGCTTTGGGCCATCTATTTACATGCTTTGTGAATTAAAAAAAAATGTTTTCACTAATTCAGAATTTACCTACAAGACAATTAAGCATACGTAAATTAAATTCACCCAAGTCGAATTGGGGGACAACGCGAACGCTCAGTCGAAAAGTGCAATCAAACTTATGTCCTTTTATTAGCCTTTTATTATAGCTTCACCTTTTACGACAAAGTAGATAATCCCGAAACGACAAGATATCCGGGTTGACACGAACGCATAAATAAAACAATTTTAATCCCTCCATTAAGGCTGTCTTTGACGTTTGCGTAACATCAAATAAGGGTCAGTGCCATCCCTGCGTACGTGAGATTAGTCAGCTCCCTTTGACTTGAGCGCTTAGGCCCAATTTATACTGCCGCGGAATGGAATGGAAACGAATTTTTTGTACAAAGCATTGTGAACTTTATGTTAATTGAATAACATACAAAATAGTAGCTATAGGGAAATTCTCGAGAATGCGCGAGAATTCCGCGAAAGACGCGCGACCTTTTTTGGCTCCTATTTAATTTGTATGTTATGCAATTGACATAAAGTTAATTTAGCTATGCACAATTTCGTTGCTAAAAGTCGCTTCCATTTCATTCCACCGCGGTGTAAATTGACGCTTAGGCAGCCTGTACAAGAGTAAAATAAGGGTCGGGGCATACTAGAGCAAAGCCGAAACGCATCGAAGCGAATCGAAAAAAAAATTACGGCATATTGGAACCTATTTCTACAAAACAAGGCATTTTTCTATCAAAAAAAAAAAATAAAGACGCGAATGTACGAACGAATGCGTGCGCATTCGTATGAACTTGTCGTGCCTTATTTTGTAGTGATAGGTGCCAACACGCCATGAACATTTTTTTCGATTCGCTTCAATGCGCTTCGGCTCTGCGCAAGTATGCCCCGACCCTTATAGACTTAAAGAGACTGAGACTGATATAAAAAGGGATACTTTTTATCCCGAAAAAACGATTTTTAAATTTTAAACTCTTACTCCACGCTGACCAAGTCGTGGGCAAAAGCTGTTAATAAAATAAGAATCAAACTTTGTTTGTATGCGGCGCACTCGGGAGCGCTCGAGTGGGGCTTTTCTTGAAATTCTAATGCCAAAGAGCCATTTTAATTTTTCGATTAGGTAAGTAAATTAATGGAATAATTAATTTGGCTTAGAAAGTAAATGGGCCGAATCTTTGAAACGGTTCAGTTGTTTGATTTATTTTCACAACTCCACTCCAATCGGCTTCCAATCGGCTTTCCGAGACTTTTTACTAATACGGGCTTATGTACATTTCTGTATAATTACAATAAATCACAAACGAGTAGGTATTTACACAACTGAGTGCCTTATTAATTAAACGATTTTTCACTTGACAAAGTTTTCAACTGAGTAGTGAGCGTTTATCTCGAGCGCGGCCCATACAAACAAAACCAAGTTCGATTCTCATTTTTGAACCAATTTTCTTGTCACGTCAGGTTGGGTCGTATGTAATTCGTATCTCTATTTTCGGACTTATTTTAAATAAATAAATAATCATTTAAGTATTCAAAAACGTAAAGGATTTCACTCTCGAACAATCCTTGAGCGCACGCCATACAAACAAAGGTTTCAATCAAACTAAATGAAGTTTTGGAAACACGCTCTAAAAACTAATATTGGTGTCTGTAGTTTATCATATTTACATAAAAATATTAAGTTTCAAAGTTTCACATACCTACACAATATAAATCTGACAATTCACAGGCAATGATAAAATAGTTTGTAAAGTGTGTCTACAGAATTTCATCGTGTCTGGTAACTTTTCAAGGCCTAACCATTCAATCGATCTCCAAGAATTTGCCTACATGGTACTAAGATAAATAATATTGTATAGTAAATATTAAACTCTGGTGGAATTTTTTAATCCATTTATCAAAGGGTAGATACGATTAATTAATATTGTAGGGTGTTAACTTTGGTGGACTTTTTACCCGACTACGGCAAAGCCAAAGGAAAGGTTATGATTTTAGCAGTCTATGTATGTATGTATGTATGTATGTATGTATGTATGTATGTATGTATGTATGTATGTATGTATGTATGTATGTATGTATGTGTGTGGCCGTGTAATCTCATACTAAAATGTATGAGATTCTGTGTGTACCACCGTAGCGCCTAAACTACTGGGCCGATTTTGATGAATGAGGTGACAATTAATTCTTTGTTATGATGCGGGTGACAGGCTACGTTTTATATACGAAAAAAATCGAGAAGAGACGTGCGATCGGCAAAAGTTTATTATTATTTACTTTCGGATAGACATAATAGATGGCGCCACTAGCTGCTTGCCCCGCGTTCTGCAACCCAAATTATTACTTTATATTAAAATAAATTATTACTAAGCGTAGTCGGGTTTTAGTTTACGAACTTTATCTCTTGTTATTCTAATATCAAAGAGAAAATCTATCTATAATATAATAAAACTGTAACAGATCCAATTCTGTACATTGAAGATATTTTGAAAATTTTTATTGGAGGGCACTCTATAATCGATACTGAAGCCAAATCTGCAATTTGTTTCATTTTTGTCTGTCTGTCTGTCTTTCTGTCTGTCTGTCTGTCTGTCTGTCTGTCTGTCTGTCTGTATCTTGGCCGCGCATCACGCCGAAACTACTGGATGGATTCAAATGAAACTTGGTACGATTTAAGTTTATACTCCGAGGTAGGACATAGGATACTTTTTATCCCGAAATTCAGCACGGTTCCCTTGGGAGAGGGGATAAAAGTTAAAACGTGTATTTAGCTGTAATTCATTAACGCGTAGTTTGATTTCACTCATTCTTTTTTTGTTAGATAGATAGTACTTTATATATTGTCCCATAAATATTTCAAGGTCATAGGTTTTTTAGTTCAGAAATGACAGACAGTACAACCCTCAGTATTGGGTTCAAATAACTTAGGACCCGGATCTTTGAACGTACCGCTTATTTTAAACTGGTGTGCATTTAAATTTATGTTTGTCGGTCTGTCTATTTGTTCCAGCTTATCTCCAAAACGGCTGGATCGATTTTAATGGAACTTTCAATGGCAGATAGGTAATGTTATAAGGAGTAACTTTGGCTAAATTTAGTTTAAGTACATAAAAGAATTATGGGATTCGATCCGATCCTATATAAAAACCTATATCTACGCGAACGAAGTTGCGGGGATCAGCTAGTCTTCTATAATATAATAAAACTGTAACAGATCCAATTCTGTACATTGAAGATATTTTGAAATTTTTTATTGGAGGGCACTCTATAATCGATACTGAAGCCAAAACTGCAATTTTTTTCATTTTTGTCTGTCTGTCTGTCTGTCTGTCTGTCTGTCTGTCTGTCTGTCTGTATCTTGGCCGCGCATCACGCCGAAACTACTGAATGGATTCGAATGAAACTTGGTACGATTTGAGTTTATACTCCGAGGTAGGTTATAGGATACTTTTTATCCCGAAATTCAGCATGGTTCCCTTGGGAGAGGGGATGAAAGTTAAAACGTGTATTTAGCTGTCATTCATTAACGCGTTGTTCGATTTCACTCATTCTTTTTTTGTTAGAAAGGTAGTACTTTAAGTATTGTCCCGTAAATATTTCAAGGTCATAGGTTTTTTAGTTCAGAAATGACAGGCATTTAGTGGGTTCCAATAACTTGGGACGCGGATCTTTGTACGTACGGCTTATTTTAAACTGGCGTGCGTTTAAATTTATGTTTGTCGTTCTGTCTATTTGTTCCAACTAATCTCTGAAACGGCTGGATCGATTTTAATGGAACTTTCAATGGCAGATAGGTGATGTTATAAGGAGTAACTTAGGCTACATTTAGTTTAGGTACAAAAAAGGATTATGGGATCCGATCCGATCCTATATAAAACCTATATCCAGGCGGACGAAGTCGCGGGGGTCGGCTAGTAATATAATAAAACTGTAACAGATCCAATTCTGTACATTGAAGATATTTTGAAAATTTTTATTGGAGGGCACTCTATAATCGATACTGAAGCCAAAACTGCAATTTTTTTCATTTTTGTCTGTCTGTCTGTCTGTCTGTCTGTCTGTCTGTCTGTCTGTCTGTCTGTATCTTGGCCGCGCATCACGCCGAAACTACCGAATGGATTCGAATGAAACTTGGTACGATTTGAGTTTATACTCCGAGGTAGGTTATAGGATACTTTTTATCCCGAAATTCTGCACGGTTCCCGTGGGAGAGGGCATGAAAGTTAAAACGTGTATTTAGCTGTAATTCATTAACGCGTTGTTCGATTTTACTCATTCTTTTTTTGTTAGAAAGGTAGTACTTTGTATATTATTCCATAAATATTTCAAGGTCATAGGTCTTTTAGTTTAGAAATGACAGACATTACAACCCTCAGTATTGGGTTCAAATAACTTGGGAGCCGGATCTTTGAACGTACGGCTTATTTTAAACTGGTGTGCGTTTTAATTTATGTTTATCGGTCTGTCTATTTCTTCCAGCTAATCTCCGAAACGGCTGGATCGATTTTAATGGAACTTTCAATGTTATAAGGAGTAACTTAGGCTACATTTAGTTTAGGTACATAAAAGAATTATGGGATCCGATCCGATCCTATATAAAAACCTATATCTACGCAAACGAAGTCGCGGGGGTCAGCTAGTAAATAATATATGTCTTCTTCTCTTCGACATATAAAAAGAAAAAGTGACGACTAGTGACTGGTCTATGAACGCCTAGCTCAAACCACTGGACAGATCGGGTTGAAAGGCATACAGCTATTATAATGTAGGCATCTGCTAAGTAAGTAAAGATATTTGAAAATTCGTCCACTTAGGGAGTTGAATAGGGGTTGAAAATTTGTATGAGATTTATATGAATCCACGCGGACGAAGTCACGGTCATCAGCTAGTAGAGCATAAAATCTGATAGAATTTTTTAATCAGATATCAAAAAAATAAATAAAGAATAAACGCACTGCGCCCGCATCCGTTCTCTTTATAATTAATTCAGAAAAAAATTCGTACCAGGAGTGTAGGTATGCAAATATAAAAAATGCCTGGTGGTCACAAAAGGGAGCTTTTAATGTGATCCCGAAATTCGCCTAACCCGCTTTCAAATCCGCCTCACTAAATCACTTCCGAATTTTTTACTCCCACTTCGGAGATCGAGGACCTATATTTTTACCGAAATTCCGTGGTCGATTTGCATAATAATTCCTTTTGACCGACAACATTTATAGCCTCGACTAGCTGATGCCCTCGACTTTGTCCGCGTGGATTAATATAAATTTTCTACAAACTTTCTACCCCTATTTAACCCCCTTAGGGGTTGAATTTTCAAATATTCTTTCTTAGCGGATGCCTACGTCGTAATATCTATCTGCATGCCTTTCAGCCCGATCCGTCCAGTGGTTGATCGTTGATAGATCAGTCAGTCACCTTTACCTTTTTAACCCCCGACGCAAAAACGACGGGGTGTTATAAGTTTGACGTGTCTGTGTGTGTGTATGTGTCTGTCTGTTCCCCTGTAGCGCTCAAAGGGGTGGACCGATTTGAATGTGGTTTTTTTTTGTTTGAAAGGTGAATTAGTCGAGAGTGTTGTTAGCTATGTTTGATGAAAATCCATCCAAGATGGCCGCCGCCAGAAAATGGCGGATTACATATTTTTTCACAACTCCCTTAATATGGGTATCAAATGAAAGGGCTTGACTAGTAGAATAGCCTATTGCAAATCCAAGATGGCCGCTGCCACAAAATGGCGAATGTCGGGGGTTTTTTTAATTTTTAATTTATACTTGTATAAAAGAAGAAGATAGTGCGACGCTGATGTCGCAGACTGAAAAACGAAAGGTCTACGGTTCAAATCCCACCCGTTGCACTATTGTCGTACCCGCTCCTAGCACACGCTTTACGCTTATTTGGAGGGGGAAGGGGTTATGTGTTTTTTTAAAGACTATTAACCATGCTGTGGTCATGTACCTACAGCATGGCTAATAGTCTTTAAAAAAACACATAACCTACTACCCTACCCACTATCGGGTATCTATAAAAGAACCTAATAGGATAACTTTCTTAATATTATCATAGGATGCTCATTTTTATATTCGCAATAAAATCGTACACATGTGTACGCAAGTGTGGAACTTTTTTAATAAGGGTCGTTCCAATACCTACCAGTATACCTAGAGAAGTAGATTTGGTTTAGTTGGCCAAACTGTCACTAGAACTATCAACAAGCTATATATTCTAGGAAAAATTAAACTGACTCACTGACTAACATAAAATTTTAAGAGTTCCCTCGTTTTCTCCAAGATTCTATCATCAGATCCTGAACTGATGACCATGAGACCACGTGGGAAGCATACCATTTCAAATAAAAGAAAAATTTTCCTAATCGGTCCAGGCGTCTTTAAGTACCTAATCAGGGAACATAGTAAAAAGATTCCGACGAATTAAGAACTTCCTCCTTTTTTTTAGTTGGTTAAAAAAGAGAAGTTCATATCCCCTTACACATAGCAGAATTTCACATAAGTATAAATTATGATCAAGGAAATTAATCTTTTATTTTTTTTCAAAAAAATGCTTCAACAATTTGACGAATATTTGTTGAAACATTTTACGAACTTTGAGTTAAAGTTTTTACATGGAAATGTTGTTCCTTAATTAAGTATTATACATACTCCATGGAGTTAGGAATTTTCCCGCGTAATAATGTAACCTATTCGTATTTTGTTTTCTTCCTACGCCTAAGGCTGAGGTTTACACAATATAAGTACCTACCCCTTGTTGGAAATTTTGTTCCTATCAAAGTTATGTTACATACGAGTATTTGCCAATTAGGTTGTTGCAAACAGATTTTGAAACATGTTCCTCTCTGATGTAATTTTTTCAGGTGTTTTAGTTTTTAACAAGCGGACACCCGCGACTTTGTTCGCGTGGATATATATCAGTTTTTAAAAATCCCGTAGGAATCATTTTGTTTTTCCTATGCTCCTTTGAGCTCATATAATGCTAAAAACTGTTAAAAGTTCACTGGCGGATGTTTAGGTAGATCAAAATGTAAACATCCGCCAATGAAAGTCCCATCAAAATCGATCCAGCCTTTTAGAGATTAGTCGGTAATTTTTAAAGTATCTACTTTCTAACAAAAAAAGAATCAATGAAATCGGACCACGCGTTAATGAATTACAGCTAAATACACGTTTCGACTTTCATCCCCTCTCCCTAGGGAACCGTGTTGAATTTTGGGATAAAAAGTATCCTATATGTTACTCCATAGTGTGAACTTAAATCGTACCAAGTTTCGTTTCAATCCATTCAGTAGTTTTTGCGTGATGCGCGCACAAAAATACAGACAAACAGACAAACAGATAAACAGACAAACAGACAAAAATTTTAAAAACAGCTTTTTTACGTTCTATTACTTATCCCTAACATCCCCCAGTTATTATTTTGCAAAAATCTTCAATGTACAGATACGGCAAGTCTACGATTTTATTATATGTATATAGAATATAGATTTGTGTTTTTTTTTAATTCATCTACAAGCTAGCCCTTGACTGCAATTTCAAATCGATAGTAAGTGACGATACAATCTAAGATGGAAGCGGGCTAGCCTGAAAGAGGTATGGCAGTTTTTATTAAACCCATACCCGTGATCGGTTTCTACGCGGCATCGTATACCGTAACGTCTAAATCGTTCAGCGGTGACTGATCATGGCTGAAGCCTCCAGATCAGAGAAAATTTAGAAATTACCCCTGCTGGGAATCGAACCTAGACTGCCCGCTCGTCGTATTTACCCCACACTCGTTGACCACTAACGTCAATATTACATTGCGAACTTTAAAAAAAATACAGGAACAATTTAAAAAAAAATCGTGTTTTTTGTGGTATTTCAATAATCACTACTATTTGATTTCTTCGTTTTCAATAGCGGCCCCCTTACACCCTGTATGTAACAAAATCCCAAAATTTCCAGGGTATGTCTAAGGGGATTATTGTAGCGGGACATATTATTATTTTGGCAGTTTTCGCGCAAATCCTATTAAATTCACGCCAGCATAAACTTCAATACTTAATCCGTCGAGGAAGCGACGCGACGCCCTCGCAGTCGCAAGGAAAGCTCCTTTGACATTTATAAAGTGTGCTTGCAGATTATTGGAGTGATTTTGTTATAATTATATTTTATCTTCTAAATATATAAAAGAAAAAGGTGACTGAGTTACTGACTGACTGATCTATCAACGCACAGCTCAAACTACTGGACAGGTCTGGCTGAAATTTGGCATGCAGATAGCGCATGCTGCATTTTGTACCATAAAATGACTGTTTTAGCAAAATAATTTTGGCTTTTCATCGTATATTATAGATTTCCGCAAAGTAACGTCTGCTTCTATTCAATATTCAAATACTCCAATCTATCTGTAAATTACATTACACATACCAAATTTTTGTCTTTTTGTCCATTTATCTGTTTGTCTGTGCGCATGTTTGTGCGCGCATCACGCAAAAACTACTGAATGAATTGAAATGAAACTTGGCATGATTTAAGTTTATACTATGGAGTAACATATAGGATACTTTTTATCCCGAAATTCAGCACGGTTTCCTTGGGAGAGGGGATGAAAGTCAAAATGTGTACTTAGCTGTATAATTCATTAATGCGTGGTCCGATTTCATTCATTCTTTATTTGTTAGAAAGGAGATACTTTAAAGATTACCGGCTAATCTCTGAAAGGCTGGATCAATTTTGATGGGCGGATGTATACATTTTGATCTACTTAAACATCCGCCAGTGAACTTTTAACAGTTTTTAGCAAGGTATGAGCTCAAAGGAGCTTAGGAAAAACAAAATGATTCCCACGGGATTGTTAAAAATCAATATCCACGCGAACGAAGTCGCGGGTATACGCTTGTTGTGAAAATAAATGTTTTAATCGGAGCAGGCCTAAATTCACTTTTCGATGATCATCCGGTTACCAATTTTAACGGAACGCGCCATGTACAAATGCAGCAAGCTTATAATATTCATTCCCCTTTCCTTTTGTGTTGTAACTTCTAACTAGCATAGTACTCGTAATATTTTTCTTTGGTTCCTATTACTGAATCTACTCCTAGCCGGTTACTTTTAAAATTGCATTACTTTTTATACTGCCGTATAAATCGATTTCAATTGTAACTTTGTATTAGCAATTGAAATACCTAGAGATTCAAATGTGATTTAAGGGAAAGAAACTCTTTCGTAGAATTCGCTTTACACCGAAGCGAGCTAAATTAAAAGTGATATTGAAAGTATGCCATGAATTTGTAAAAAAAATGTTGTGGAATCTTAAAAGAGCAGTTGATTGTACATGCCAATACATACAATACAATAGTAATTTGGCAGTTTTAATTTTAATATAGCATAAAAATGCATATAATATATTATAGACATAGCTTCGATCAATAATGTAGATACTAGATAATACGTAATATATATAGATACTAGATAATGCGTTGATAGCGTCAATAAGGGCAATATAAAAAAAGTTTTCCACCCACGATTGCGAACTTATTTTCAACTAGATGATGCCCACGGCTTCGCCCGTGTGGATTTAGGTTTTTAAAAATCCCGTGGGAACTTTTGATTTTCCAGAACAAAAAGTAGCTTATCTGTAGAAACCCGTCCCCAAAACGGAAAAATCCCGTGGGATCCCCACGATTTCGGAATACAATTCCTTACAGCATCAGGGTTGAGGAGTTGGTATGTACCTACTCGAGCTCATTCAACGATAAAGTCTTTAATTGGTACCCCCAATATCAATTTAAATAACCGAAAGTTTCTAAAACCCATTAGTTTTGGGGATTAGGTCCACTACAGCATCAGGATTGAGGAGTTGGAATCCAAATTTTTTATAGAACAGGGTCGCAATGTTTCTCTATCGATTAAAAAAAAAATTACGCAAATCGGTTCAGAAATCTCGGAGATATCGGTGTACATAGGTAGAAAAACACAACTCCTCCTTTTTTGAAAGTCGGTTAAAAAAGTAGCCTATGTTACTCCCTGGTTAATTCTCTACTTGTATGTGAAGGTCCCATCAAAATTGGTTCAGCCGTTCCGAAGATTAGCCCGTTCAAACAGACAGACAGACAGACAGACAAAAATTTTAAAAACGTGTGATTCGGTTATGGTAGCGTTCAAATAACCATATGAGCTTAATATGAGGTAGTTATTTCGATATTACAGACAGACACTTCAATTTTATTTATTAATATAGTATAGATGAAGAAGCCAGTGAGAGCACATTTCATGATACTGCAGTGTGCTATTTAAAGTTGTAGAACTACAAACACAGATTTAAAGACGTTTAAAAGACTCATGTCACGTAGTTAAGAACTTATCTTTCATGAACAGGTAGGTTTTTATTTTGGGAAAATACACGTACTTTTAACACTAGAGTACACGCGTGGGCTACATATGTAGCCCAGGGTATTGTTTTTGTTCATAACTTCGTGAAATCGCGTGATTTAACTTCGAGTTTCTAGCTAAGCTTCGATTGGTTGTTGCTCGACGCATTTAATGTGGTGTGAGCGATCGACGCTGGCGCACGTGCAAAATATAACGATTTAAAGTTGTTGGGCTACGTATGTAGCCCACGCGTGCACTGGCGGAACTTCATTGGAGCGAAATATTTTTTGAAATTGATGTAAGTATATTATATTTTCTATTAATTTTTGTATTATATATTATATTTATGTACTGTAAACTTACTGTTCGTTGATATTTTGTTTCAGATTGCTAAATATGGATCGCAGATTTGAAGAAAACGTGTTAAGACGAATGAAGACGCATTTCTTCAGTCTTTGGGGTTTAAGCTTGTGAAAATAATTAATTTTAGAACGTATTAATCAGAATAATATCCCAAGAAGCATAAAAATAAAAGCCAAATTATTATTGAATGTATCAGAACCTCCTCGACAAGAAAATATACCAATTCGTTGCTCGCTGTGCGTTTTGTAGCAGAATGCGCGATCGCAGCACAAGGAAAACTTGCTCGAAATGCTATAGGCGTATTATAATGATCACCAAATTTTAATTTGTCCTTTGTGTAATGAAAATTAAAAAAAGTAAATTAAAAAAAAATGTAAAAACTAAACCAAAAGTTGATTGATCTCAAATAAGTAAAAATTATGTGATTTGTTGAGAAGTCTGAAGTTTTGCTAATATTTTTAAGTTTAAGAAAGAGAAGATATTTTTTTTAATTCAGTTTACTTAATAAATGTCATTTATAATAAATAAATGTATTTTATTTAAAAATTGAACAATTATCTTTCAGTATATTTCAATTTAAAATGGGCTACAAGTGAAGCCCACGCGAGCACTCATGAACGTTTTAGAGGCGCGTGTACCGTAGTGTTAAAGATGGAGCAAACGTTACGTGACGGTGTGAGTAGCGGCCCGAATCGCACAAACAATAAAAGCAATCTCCTTTTCAATTCCAAGATATTTTCCTTTCACCGTAACAATGGGCTCCCTACCACCTGGAATAGTGGAGGGATTTCCCTAAGTATTTCATTTTAACCACCATTTTATACATTTTAAGTGAAATTACAGTTATGTACTTTACCTTTTTTGTCTATGATACCTAGGACACATGGTCCAATTAGGTAGGTCCAATTTCGAGAAAGAGAGGAGGAGTTAAGAGAGGAGTTTATCTATGTAATCAAATCAGAAATTGGTACATCCATAGAAGACTCAGAATAACCGATAGAGGTCAACGAAGCAGACACGAATGTGAGGGATTTTAATAGCGCCGACAGTTTAATTTTAATGTCTATGGATAAAAAATCTTTGTTTGTAAAAATGATTAAAAAAATTTGATCTATAGGTAAAAAGATATAATAACCAATATAGGTATACCAGGGTATCAGGAAAATGTAAGTACCAATTAGCTAGGTCTTTTGAAAGAAATACCATAAAGTAAGTCCAATACAATTTTCTTCTTCTTCTTCGGCGCTACAGTCTTGACAGACTGGTCGTGGTCGTCACTTTGGCTGTGGCTCGCTTGACAATTCGTCTCCACTCCTCTCTGACGGTTGCCTTTCTTGCACACTCGTGTAAAGGGATTTCCATACTGGCCTTGACTTGATCCGTCCATCTCATGGGCGATCTGCCGCGCGCTCGGGTGCCTTCGACTTTTCCTTGCACCACTAGTCGTTCTATGGACAAACCTTCACGCCTAGACACGTGACCGAAGAAAGTGAGAATGCGGGCTTGAACGATGGAGGACAGACGCTGCTCGATGCCGAGTTCCTCGAGAATGGACTTGTTTGTCCGGAACATATTCCATGACACTCCTAACATTCTTCTCCAGCACCACATCTCGAGTGCATCTATTCTCTTCTTCTCACTCTCTCGCAGGGTCCACGTCTCCGAGGCGTAGAGAAATATGGGGAATACAAGCGCCCTAACTAGCCGGGTCTTAGTGGTCTTTGTTATGTTACGATTCCTCCATATTTTCTGTAGCTTGTCCATAGCAGATCTAGATATCGCCATTCTGCGCTTGATTTCGTCAATGCATCCGCCATTGTTTGAGATCAACGCTCCAAGATAAATGTATGATTGCACGACTTGACAATTTGCGATTTGTGTGACCTCTGGCATGTTGTTGTTGATACGGTCGACAATCATCATTTTGGTCTTGCTGCGGTTGATCTCAAGGCCAAATTCTAGGCTGACGCTTTCCATCTTCTGTATTAGATCCTTCATATGGCGATCACTAGATGCGAATAAGGTGGTGTCATCCGCGTAGCGCAAGTTCGAAATCTTTATACCTCCAATGGCAACTCCATCTGTCCAGTTTTCAAGAGTGCGTCTCATTATAAGCTCCGTGTAGATGTTGAACAGAAGCGGCGAGATTATGCATCCTTGACGAACACCGGAACTCGGGTGGAAGTTCTCCGACAACTTGTCATCCGTTTTTACAGATGCAGTTCCATCCTCGTATAGACGCCTGAGCAGATGTACCAGGTGTTTTGGCGTGCCCATTTCCATAAGAGTCTTCCATAGCATTGGCCATTTGACTGAGTCAAATGCCTTGGAGAAATCGACAAAGCAGATGTAAATGGCCTTATTGAATTCGCGGGATTTCTCTATTATTTGGCGAACTATTAGGATTTGCTCTCTGGTACCTTTTCCCTTTACGAACCCCGCTTGTTCAGGGGCTATTTCTTTGGATAAGTAGGACTTGAGACGCTCGTTTAGTATATGCAGTAATATTTTGCTCGCGTGTGGTATAAGTGCAATAAGACGATAATTACTGCATAACTTCGTTGAACCCTTTTTGTGGAGTGGGATAAAAACGGTATGAGCCCATTCTTGCGGCCAAGTTCCCGTTTGCCACACCTTGTTACAGAGTGCATGGAAGATCTGGACGCCATATTCACCGGAGGCTTTGATCGTTTCTATTGGGATTGAGTCCCTGTCTGTGGCTTTTCATACAATTTTAACCTATATTAAATTTTGTCATTACAATAATATAAAAAAGATTTCTTACAAAAATGGCGAGCTCAGAAAAGCTGTTCTGTTTGGTGCCCATATTATTTAAAGTCATAGATAATAGAATCATCCTAGAACTCTACGCGTACATATTATACCAACAAAACTATCCCATAAGAGTTCTCTTGTTTAACCGACTTCCAAAAAGGAGGAGGTTCTCAATTCGGCGCGTATTTTTTTTTTCCTATGAATGTTCACCGATTACTCCAAGATTTCTGCACCGATTTGCGTATTTTTTTTTCATTATGAAGTACGGAACCTTAAAAAAATGGAAAGAAAATCGAGTTAAACAATTCTTCTGTGGCTATTTTCATCAGAAGTAGCCGAGATTTACTTTTTAGGGTTCCGTACCTCAAAAGGTAAAAAAAGAACCCTTATAAGACAACTTATAACACTTTCTTGTCCGTCTGTCCGTCTGTCTGTCCGTGTGTCACCACCGATTTTCTCAGGAACGGGTGGACCTAGCAAGTTGAAATTTATACCAGATACTAAGGTCTATAGTTAGGTGTATAAAAATTAAGATCCTGAGTCCACACAATAAAAAGATATGGGCAAATTTAAATTTTCACGAAATTTATAAGTACAAAAATTTACCTTAATTTTCAACTTTTTTATTTTTCGGAATTTTTCCTTTACTTGATCTGTAAGAATTTACTTTTGACCAAAATTGACAAATCTAGGTCAACCGGAAGTACCCTATAGGTTTTGGGTCGAAAACCTAAATGGTAGTTCCAGTTGACCTAGAATTACGAAATTTGCCAAAAAGCCAGGTCTTACAGCACAAATAAAGGAAAAATTACAAAAACTAAAAAAAGTTGGAAATTAAAGGGTCCCCATACATACATAGATGAGCCAATTAAGATAGACCTCTGAGTTGTATGAGCGCTCCTACAATTCAGAGGCCTAGAATAATTAGCACCTTACCTTTAATGAAAAACAGATTGTACTTATACTTCTGGAGTACGGAACCCTCGGTTCGCGAGTCTGACTCGCACTTGACCGGTTTTTTGAACTTTATCTTGTTACTTTTTAGTTTTTGGGCTAAAACTCGTTTGTGAGCTTCGATTTTCAACTTTTGTCAGAACCTGTTACAGTCCCGTGAATAATAAAGTGGTTAGTGGTGTTCGTTTTATTTGGTGGCTCTATGTGTCTCCGCTGGAGTGGACTTTTATTGGTGGACTGTATATATTTTTTGTACCATTGAAATACAGTTCTTCCGAAACAAATACAAAGTCGATGCAGTTCCATATATACTTGTACGTTAGGTATAAGAATGCGTTCAAAGACCAAATTAAGGAATAAGCTATAGGTAATTTAAGAAAAATTTAACTGATTTCAATATACTCGTACAAAAATCCATACTAATATTATAAACGCGAAAGTGTGTCTGTCTGTCTGCTAGCGTTTAACGGCCCAACAGTGCAACAGATTTTGATGAAATTTGGTACAGAGGTACTTCACATACCGGGGAAGGACATAGGCTACTTTTATCCCGGAAACATTACATGTTCCCACGGAAAGACGGATTTATATTGCATCATCCGTTCAACCGATTTCGATGAAATTCGGTACAAAGGTAGCTTACATCCCGGTAAAAGACATAGGCTTTAGAAACATAGGTAACATGGTAGATAACACACACAACACACAACATTTAAAAGACATAGGCATAGACTATTTTATCCCGAAAAAATAACATGTTCCCACGGAAAGCCAAATAATTTAAAATACATAATCTGTTTAACCGATTTTGACGTTTGGTGCAGAGGTAGCTTTCGTCCCTGTAATTGACATACGTAACTTTTATCCCGGAAAAGCAAATAGTTCCCACAGGATTTTAAGAAATCTAAATCCACGCGGACGAAGTCGCGGGCATTATCTATAGTAACGAATAATTGAAAAGGGAAAAATGTAATTACATTTTTCCCGAGATTAGTTGAATTTTCTAAGGTAGAGATTGAGAGTCCACTTTTACCAACACATTAACAGAAGGCACCTGTAAATCTTACTAATATTATAAATGTTAAAGTGTGGATGTTTGGATGTTTAGATGTTTGGATGTTTGTTACTCTATAACGTCGCAATTACTGAACCGACTTGGCTGAAATTTTGAATGAAGATAGATTATGCCCTGAAATAAAACATAGGCATACTTTCTATCCTGGAAAATTCACAGTTCCCGCGGGATTTTGAAAAACATGAAATCTATATCTACAGCTATAGGTAGATTACCTACTATAGCAAACTTCCTTGAAAGTAGGTATAAATGTTGGAAAAGGAAACGCGGAAAGCGGAAACGGAAACCAGATATCCACGATTCCCTCAGGATTTGTGAAAAGTCGAAATTCACGCGGGCGAAGCCGCGGGCAAAAGCTAGTATTATATTATTTCCTCGCTGTCGGATATAGAGACATCATACTAAATGTTCAATCACACCAATTACCTGCGACGAAAGCGGTTCGCCCCGTTACGACGAAACAGGCAATTACTGTCGAACTGTTCCGGAAGACGCGTTCAGCTGTCTCGTTAACTACAGTTACTCCGGAAACTGCCTACTTCAGTAGTGAAGTAGTGAAGCAAAGAGATCACAAACACCAATATGTTGCCACCTTTCAAGAAGATAATTATGTTTATAACTAGCTGAACTCCGCGATCTAAGGCCCTATGCCGACTTTGTACATAGTGGCAACGATGATCGAAATTCGAGTATCGACACCCAATAACTTCAGAGCAAAATGAACCCAAATACTCTTATTTTAAAGTCGTAATTCAATAGTTCGAATATTTATTTTACTACATTTCTGTTTGGGGCACTGGCTGTTTTCGAATGCTGAATGTATTGGCGAACTCAAACCTTAATTCAAGACATTTTAGGTCCATTTTACTCTGAAGTCATTGTGATTCGATAAATAGTATTATTTAGTAAAGTTTTCGTCATCAACCGATTGAAGTCCACGGCTGGACATAGGTCTCTTGGAGATACTTTCAAACGTCACTTGTAAGCCGTCTGATGCCTAGGCCACAATAGCATCAAGAACAAGTATAAAGTTCGTAAACTAAAACCCGACTACGCAAGCGAAACCCGAAATCGCGGGTCAAGCAGCTAGTGACGCCATCTGTTATGTCTATCCGAAACTATTAATTAATAATCTAGAAAGCCGCGCGAAGGTCACTTCTCGATTTTGTTTCGTACATAAAATGTAGCCTATGTCACCCGGACTATAACAACGAATCAATAGACACCTCATTTATCAAAATCGGTCCAGTAGTTTAGGCGCTACGGTGGTACACACAAAATCTCATACAAAAATCAGCCACATACATACATAGACTGCTAAAATCGTAACCCTTCCTTTTGGCTTTGCCGTAGTCGGGTAAAAATACGTAATAAGTGAGGGAACATTAAACAGAATGCGGAAAACAGTTCTATTTAGCTCAACAATCGAGAATGCCCATTTTCATGACATCCCATTTGTCCAATCAGTGGCTAACGATAAATACGCCTATTTTCGGCGGCCTTCGCCACTCACTAGAGTGACCATAAATCATGGATTGCGAGAGACAGTCGTGGCGAAAGAAATAGAAAGAGTCCATCCACACAATGTATGTCCACAATCTTGATTTATAGCCTCAATAGCGCAACGTTCGTCGGGCGCGGATCGAAAACAGAAAGGTCGACGGTTCAAACCCCACCTGACACCATACTGTCGTACCCATTTCTAACACAAGCTTTCGCTTATTTGAATGGAAAATGAGAATATTAGTCATGTACACAATTTTTTTTTTAATCTCTCAACTAAATTGACCAGCCTGTTCAGACAGGTCCCGCATTATTGCAGTGCTATTTACATAAGTCTCAGCAGTAAAATTGCGTATTTCCACCTGATTTATGGGTTGTCAGTTCTGTCTTTTTGTATTTAATGAAATGAAAAATAAACGAAAAATTTTTTGATTAATATATTCTCCTTTCAAACCCACGATAAAAGACACGTGACATTTGGGGTCAACCAGAAAGTCACCAATATATTATGACCTTGGGAGATGTGGGGTCAAAATTCAACAGAACATGCGCCAAGTAATATATGGATGCCGTCTAATAGAACAAGGACTTTTTGACTAAAAATAAATGCAGTACTGAGACCAAGAAGGTCATAAGTAGGTATATATTCTATGTAGACACTGGAGACTGCGGCTAAAACATTGTAGAGAAGATAAGATCATTCACCTGGGTTGTTTTTTCTCTCTAGTTTTTCTATACCTCACACAAGTAGGTGAGAACGAGACAAAGTAACTTCAGATGTGTTCAAGACCTTTCTTTGCTTTAACGTTTTGTTTGGAGCTCAGAATCCATAGGTTCTAAGATTCTAGACTGAGACTATAGAAATTATGGCCATCGTACATAGCAAAAGTAAAAAGAAAAGATCTATGTACTTCTGTAATTTATTTTTTCCGCACAGATGAACGCTGTAACTATTCTATAAAAATATTCCCATCGATACCTAAAACAAGAAATCCCTGAAAAAAGTAAGAAAACACTTTTCCGACTTATTTTTCTCTTGCTTACTTCGTTTATTCGTTTACCTTTACTGAAATAAGCATTGCGAGAAATATTTATTTTCTAAATACTCGTACATGTTCATCGTATAACATGGTCGCTAACAATGGGCCTCATAAGAAGGCTCAGGGTCACTCAGCGGGCGATGGACAGAGCTATGCTCGGAGTATCCCTGCGGGATCAAATCAGAAATGAGGAGATCCGCAGGAGAACCAGAGTTACCGACATAGCTCATCGAGTCGCGAAGCTGAAGTGGCGGGACATTGCTCGAAGAACCGATGGACGTTGGGGTCCCAAGGTGCTTGAATGGCGACCTCGCACCAGCAAACGAAGCGTAGGTAGACCCCCCACTCGATGGACAGACGATCTCAAGCGAGTCGCTGGTAGCCGCTGGAATCAGGCGGCACAAGATCGTGTGCTGTGGCGATCCTTGCAAGAGACCTATGTCCAGCAGTGGACGTCCATTGGTTGAAACGAACGAACGAACGAAATACTCGTACTCATAAGTAGGTTCTACGCCTACATTGGAATATGTTTTTTTGTTGTAAAATCTAGGCCAAATTTAAAATTTTCTTTTGACAACTTGAAAGCCTATTTGCCGCATTGGTTTGTAAAAAAACTGGGTATGGAAAATCATTGGAAATCGTTGTAGGTCCTTTCCGAAATCTGAAAAGTTCACTTTAGCATTCCGTTTGTTATGAATTCGTCCCCAAGGCCCATAATATAACAAAAGGCTACAAGACCATAAAAATAATGGTATAACATTGACTCGTATGAATATTTCAATGTATTTGCTTTTTAAATTTTTCGTTAGGTTTTTCGTGAATAATCCTGTGGGAACTCCTTGTATTTTCATGGTAATAAGTATAAATTAAAAATTTTAAAAACCTCTGAAATCCGCTATTATTTTGTGGCGGCGGCCATCTTGAATTTGCAATAGTGATATTCTACTAGTCAAGCCCTTTCATTTGATACCCATATTAAGGGAGTTGTGAAAAAATATGTAATCCGCAATTTTGTAGCGGCGGCCATCTTAGATCGATTTTGATCAAACATAGCTAACAACACTCTCGACTAATTCACCTTTCAAACAAAAAAAAAACCGCATTCAAATCGGTTCACCCGTTTGAGCGCTACAGGGGAACAGACACACACACACACAAGATCCATCCAGCTGTCGAGCCAATAGCTCAGCAGAGTGTTGTGACTGCGTCACCAACAAAATGACAGGCCATACCCGGGGCCCATGGTGAATTTGACCCTCCGTGACTTTGACTCGCCATTCAAGCACCTTGGGACCCCAACGTCCATCGGTTGCTTGAATGGCGACCTCGCACCAGTAAACGAAGCGCAGGTAGACCCCCCACTCGTTGGACAGACGATCTCAAGCGAGTCGCTGGCAGCCGCTGGAATCAGGCGGCATAAGATCGTGTGCTGTGGCGATCCTTGCAAGAGACCTATGTCCAGCAGTGGACGTCAATTGGTTGAAACGAACGAACGAACGACTTTGACTCCAATTTTGGGGTGCCTACCTACCTTCTGATTTTTCTATTTTCGAATTTATAATACTACCCGCAGTATCAATTCATCATTTTCACCCCCGCATCATATAACACAAGAAAAGCACTTCGGGCCATTAGATTGGGTCCCGAACCATTTTAATAAATTTCACATCAAAATTGATCGAAGTCGATTCTTCACTGAAAGTAGCTGACGTGACTTTATAAATGTTTACCCTCTTCATGACATAAAGGAGCACTCTCGTACATTATATTTGAGTGGAATTTGGTTATATTAAGGATCGCGTGATGTTGGACAAAGTGATTGGGCATTATCATTGGAATAACTTTGTATAACATAAGTATACTTTAGTAATCTTCGTAGAGTACTAAATATTACTGATATTAACTCTTAAAGACAGGCTTTTAATATTACCTACCTCGATTGTAAATAATGCTCGATACAGTAAGAGAAGTTTCCAAAGTTTTTTAAACAAGTTTCACTACCATTTTTAAACAAGGAGGTCCAATATCCACCTTTTGACTCTATCATCATACTCTTTTCATCATGTGTATTGAAATGTACACAGATTTGCCATTACACAAATTTAAACGGTGTGTAAAAACACATTTAATAAGTAGAGGTTATTATACGGTTAGTGAATTTCTCAATGACAAGATTGCTTGGAAACAATCTAAGAAAATTTAAAGTCATGTCTTAAAATGAGTATTTGATTATTGGTGTTCAATTCAATGCTTTGATCATGGGTAGCCTAAGTATGTCACGCTCTCTTTAAACATTTCTGTGGTGGTGTCGTGTGGTGCGGGTTGTTACGTTTCCTTGAATATGGTTGAGCGAAGCAATGACTGGATCATGCGTCATGCTCGTGAACGGGTGCCACCGTCGGAAATGGGGCTACTTTTGTCTGCCCATCTTAACATGTGTAGAATTGTAAGCACCATTCCAAACCAGTGGTAGATTCATTTGTCGATTCGAAAGCATTTGTAAAAGTTTATCTGAATAAAAAATATGTCTATTCTATTCGGCTTTGCTTCAGCTGTCCACAAGATAGTTAAGCTACTTGTAACAATTTTGTTTTGAAAAGAGCAACTGCTGAGTTTCTTGCCGGCTCTTCTCAGCAGAATCAGCATTCGGAACCGGTGGTAGATTCTTGACATGTCATAAGAGCCACAAGTTGACCTACATGAAATAAATGATTTTGAATTTTGAATTTTGAAAACAAATCAAATGAGTTCAATTTCAAGTAAGTATACTATTTTTTTTTAATCCCATCAAAAAATTCCGATACTTAAATCCAACCTCCGTTATCTAACAAGCCCAATGGTATCATCTTTTGTCGTTTCTCAACCGATTATTTTCACGGAAACCCAAGACACAAATAGAGCAAGCTAATTAAAGGCCTATAAAGAAACCGTCTCGAAGTGTTTTGTTTAGATATTCATCAGGAGTCTTAATTATCGCAAGTAGGTACATCGGACAGCTGATGTTTTCGTAACAAAATAATGGCCTGTCAATTGGTCGTTGCCAATAACGGGACTGAGGGCCGAGGCTTATTGGAAAGGTTCCCATTACACTGGTGATTGATGGCCGAGCGAGGATATAGGCTTACAAGAAAACTTTTGCAATTAACTTTAGGTGTTTTTGGTTTGGCGTACGTTTTCCATCCTAGTGTCTAATATACATCCTTGCGTCACTCTTCCCCTGCCAGGCGTTTGTTCTGGCGTACGACAGGGTCCTGCTGAGTATCTTCAACTTTGTACGGTTCATAGCATCCGCCCTTCAAAGGCCATTATTGGCCTTTGGCTTGTTAAATGTCAACCCGTCGTTTCTTCGGCTGGTCTCGGGATGCAGACCAAAAACAAACATATAAGGCATCTGTGTCCCATCTAGTTTGAAGAGTGATGCAGTACTTGGCGCTTTTTAAAGCCTTATGTATGAGGTGTGTTAATTGATATATAACTTAACGGTGAGTAACCTAAAGTAGGTATTTCGAAAACGACATTACTCGTGCAAACGTTAAAAATTGTGCAACGTGTTATTCTTTAGTTCGCAGATGGTGCAAGTACTCGGATGTGAGGGAGCGTCAAGCATAGAATCCCATTTACACCTGCGCTGCGGGACACAAAAGATAACATTAGAGCCTCAACGCACTAGCGGCTAGCCGTATCGTCTCGGTTCTATTGCGGTCCACCGCAATAAATAATAATCAGTAGTTCTTGAATATTGCACAAGATAAACGTCGAAGAAGTTGCTGCAGTTTTAATTTATATTATCGTGGAAAAGTCTTCATTAAAAAACTTGAGAGGTGGCAATGGACACCCTGGTTAAATTGTATAAAGTTATTATTTTTTATTATTTATTATGTACAAAAAACCTGTATACACTCAACAAAAATAAATCGTCGTAATTATTGTAATATTTTGTTGTACGCCGAACTGGATTCGGTAGTAATTTAAAAAAACAAATTAAAAAAAGCAAAGTACAACGAAAACGCGAGTGAGATTCGAAACTGCAACGCTGTACTTTACACAGTATTATAATGTGTTAGTTCACCCGCTGCGCCACTCACATACACTGGCGATGTACCACAATGTTGACCTAATCCTATCTCACGGCTTACAACTATAGCAAAAAGTGTCGTTACAACTTTTTCTCTTAATTTTTTCCGTCTACCCCCTTTCGCAACGCGCACGAATCGTTCCAATAAAAAATGATTTTGGATATTTATCTTTTGCTGGCTAGCTGGCAACTGAGGTGAGGAGCCCCGCGCAGCCTGCCGCAAAGTGCGAGGGGATGCGGCACACCGGAATAGTCAACCCAACAACCACATAACACCATTCAACCGTACGGTATACGCGGCGGTTTCAAGTCAACCGGAACGGTTGACGGCTGGCCGCAAGTCAGTGCGTTGAAATTATACGATTTCATAATAAAATAGACATGCGTACCGCCGCAACGGCGCGCCGCATTGCGGCTAGCCGGCAGTGTGTTGAGGACCTTATAGTCTTTGTTTCATACGAGTGTATGGTTTATCCAGTACTTACTCATACAGCTGTCTACTGGTGCTTTTACAAGCCCGCTCTAACGTACACGTACATAAAAATATTTTTTTTACTGAGTGTAAAAATGAATTATGGACAATTTTTGTCTGAAATAAAATAATTCTATTTTTTATTTTATATAACAGTCATTTATATCTCTTCAGTTGTGTCTGTTGCATTCTATACCTAATTTTAATTAGGTCATAATAGGGGATGGCGTACCTTTGTTGGATAAAAGTAACATAAACGATAATTAAAAAAAAAATAAATAATATTGGAAATAATAATTATTATTAAATGATGTTACCGCCTTCAAGTCGTTATTAGTTTTGCAATGTTGTATTTTCTCTTCGAGTTTAATCACGCACGAGGTTACCTCAAAATTTTCTTCACAATAGAGATGTCTCTGCGATGTCTCGAGAGGGTCACGACTTTCAAAACAAATATAACTTTACAATTTTGCTCAGCACAGGGCATAGATAATGAAGATTTAAATAGACTTAGTGACGCTTAGTGATTCTATCTTACTTGTTATCTGACTTAGTTTTAGATGTAGACTAATAAAAAAGTACCTAGAATTATGAGTTAGTTTGGAAACGCACGAGTACAACATAAATGTTAAATAGTGAACTTTTATCTAACAGTTTTTAGCGTGATATGAGCTCAAAGGAGCTTAGGAAAAACAAAATGATTCCTGCGGGATTTTTAAAAACCAATATATTTCCACGCGAACGAAGTCGCGGGTGTCCGCTTGTTCATAATAACTAGAAGGCTAGTGTGTTAAAATCCTTCTATGCATAGGTATAAAATAAAATAATATGAGCACAAAAGCAATCCACGCACCGCCTGGCGTGGCCTGGCACCGAGCGATGGCGCGTTTTAATAACGAAAATCGAACGTTCTGTCATGATTTAATGCCTCACTAAAGAGTTTTATGTGCCCCATTTGTCATTCATGTGATTTACCTGTGCTTTTACTTTTTACCTGACAGCTATTTAGAAACTTTAGGCAAAGGATACATACTAATTGATATTAGTGTTAGTAAGACGCTGTAATTTCTTTACGCAGACTCCCCTCATATCCTCACGGTGACAGCCACAACGTAAGAGTACGCGTAGTAGTAGATATTACATAATATTATAGTGTTGTCTTTTTCCCGCTCGATTTACGTATAGCGTTGAACATGGTTGAACTTATCAGCAGTTAGTTCGCGCGTATGAAGTGTCAGAGGTATACTTCTAAGCGTACTTCTACAGCAACTGAGATGTTGTACAAGCACACGCGTATTGACCATCTCCCTGGCGCAGTGGTGAGTGCCTTGGTTTTTTTTTTTTTTTAAGTAAGTTTATTTATTTCCACAAAAATTTGTAACAAAACCACACAATATTTTTAGAATAGGTAGTTTCCTACTTAATCTAAACATAACCAGAAAAACTCGAAAGTTATAACTTGGCCGTTTGCGTGGGTGATAGATCTGACTCCTAACTAGATTACCTGTATCTAGGATGGTTTGATTTCCGGCAGGGGCAATTTGGGAATTCATAATTTATAAATTGTCTCTGATCCGGTCTGGTGGGAGGCTTCAGCCATGGCTAGTTACCACCCTACCGGCAAAGCCGTGCCGCCAAGCGTAGCGTTCCGGTACGATGCCACGTAGAAACCGATTAGGGGTGTGTGAGTTTAATAAAAACCATACCTCTTCCAGGTTACCCCGTTTCCGTCTTGGATTGCAGCGTCAATAACCATCAGGTAGGTAAGATCGCAGTTAAGGGCTAAGTAAGCTAAGTAAAAGTTTTACTTAAATGAATAAAAAAAAACTAACAGTATTTTAGTATAAAATTGTATTAATTTGTTTATTTGTAACTAGAAGATACCCGCGACTTCGTCCGCGTGGATTTAGGTTTTTAAAATCCTGTGGGGACTAGGTACATGCTTTTCCGGGATAAAAGTTGCTTATGTAAATTTCCGGGAAGAAAGCTACCTCTGTACCAAATTTCGTATAAACCGGTTAAGAGGAAACACGGGTACTCTTTTCTCCATACAAATGTTCTCGCGTGTTTTCTCCCTGGTTTATGATCTTCAAGCAATGATTTTTTACAATAAAATAAATATCAACCTCTTCTATGTCCCTATGTTTTCTTTTTTGAAGATACATTATTTTTATAAGCACTAGAACCGTTACAAAATGCTCAAAATTGCCTATTTTAGATCGCTTTCAACAGAGACCTAATGTACAAATTTGACAATTAATAATGAAAAAAGCAAAACATAGGGTCACAGTATATATCCTTTATATTCAGTTTTCGAAATATCTTTTAAATTGGTCCAATATTGGAGGAGGAATCACTAGAGAGCCAAACCTCGAATTATGACTTTTTACTTACGGCTATTGAGTCGGATTTGTAGTTGTCCTTATTGCACGAATTTGAGGCGCGGAACGGTCGAATGCGACAACGATAGTTTTTTCAAATACCTAATTTTCAAAAGTCTCTTCGACCACATTTCTTCTTAAACGGATTACTTATGCATTTTTCCGTCTTCCCGTGGAAACATGTTATACACATGTTATGTAGTACAATATACATGTTATATACATAACATTTATCCGGAATAAAAAGTAGCCTATGTCCTTCCCCAGGATGTAAGCTACCTCTGTACCAAATTTCATTAAAATCGGTTAAACTGTTGGGCCGTGAAAAGCTAGCAGACAGACATATAGATAGACAGACAAACTTTCGCATTTATAATATTAGTATGGATGTACAAATTGTAAACTGTATTTCCAATTTCATCCCGCTCGTTTGAACACGGAGGGTTCAGAAGGTATTAAAATAACGCTAAATTAGAATCATGTCCGACCGACATCCATTTACCACGCAACAACAACAGTAGATACTTAATAGTAAACTCATTCGGAAATTTAATTATAAATTTTAATTGAATATTTTAAACTCATCTCTATCTCTTTATCTGTAAAACTGTAATAGTTTCACTCATAGAGTAAATGGAATGGCCATTCGACGTTTTATGTTGCATATTTCTTGCGAAATAATAAATTAAATATTTTTATTTAAGTATAGCTGACCCCCGCTACTTCGTTCGCGTGTTTATAGGTTTTATATAGAATCGAATCGGATCCCATAATTATTTTATGTACCTAAACTAAATGTAGCCTGTTACTCCTTATAACATTGAAAGTTCCATTAAAATCGATCCAGCCATTTCGGAGATTAGCTGGAACAAATAGACAGAACGACAAACATAAATTTAAACGCACGCTAGTTTAAAATAAGCCGTACGTACAAAGATCCGGGTCCCAAGTTATTGGAACCCAATAAATGCCTGTCATTTCTAAACTAAAAAACCTATGACCTTGAAATATTTACGGGACAATACTTAAAGTACTACCTTTTTAACAAAAAAAGAATGAGTGAAATCGAATAACGCGTTAATGAATTACAGCTAAATACACGTTTTAACTTTCTTCCCCTCTCCCAAGGGAACCGTGCTGAATTTCGGGATAAAAAGTATCCTATGTCCTACCTCGGAGTATAAACTCAAATCGTACCAAGTTTCATTTGAATCCATTCAGTAGTTTCGGCGTGATGCGCGGCCAAGATACAGACAGACAGACAGACAGACAGACAGACAGACAAAAATGAAACAAATTGCAGTTTTGGCTTCAGTATCGATTATAGAGTGCCCTCCGATAAAAATTTTCAAAATATCTTCAATGTACAGAATTGGATCTGTTACAGTTTTATTATATTACTAGCTGACCCCCGCAACTTCGTTCGCGTAGATATAGGTTTTTATATAGGATCGGATCGGATCCCATAATTCTTTTATGTACTACTAACTAAACATTTAGTTAGTAGTACATAAAAGAAGCTACATAGCTTAAGTTACTCCTTATAACATTAAAAGTTCCATTCAAATCGATCCAGCCGTTTCGGAGATTAGCTGGAACAAATAGACAGACCGACAAACATAAAATATAAACGCACACCAGTTTAAAATAAGCCGTACGTTCAAAGATCCGGGTCCCAAGTTATTTGACCCAATAAATGTGTGTCATTTCTGTCATTTCTAAACTAAAAAACCTATGACCTTGAAATATTTACGGGACAATATATAAAGTACTATCTTTCTAACAAAAAAAGAATGAGTGAAATCGAACAACGCGTTAATGAATTACAGCTAAATACATGTTTTAACTTTCATCCCCTCTCCCAAGGGAACTGTGCTAAATTTCGGGATAAAAAGTATCCTATGTCCTACCTCGGAGTATAAACTCATATCGTACCAAGTTTCACTCGAATCCATTCAGTAGTTTCGGCGTGATGCGCGGCCAAGATACAGACAGACAGACAGACAGACAGACAAAAATGAAAAAAATTGCAGTTTTGGCTTCAGTATCGATTATGGAGTGCCCTCCAATAAAAATTTTCAAAATATCTTCAATGTACAGAATTGGATCTGTTACAGTTTTATTATATTATAGATAGATAGATAGATAGATAGATAGATAAATATTTTCTGGCCAATTTTTCAGTTCCCCGCGGTAATGACGGAATTTCCCTGACGGAAAAATTATATGTGTCTTTAAAGTATCTCCTTTCTAACAAAAAAATAATGAATGAAATCGGACCACGCGTTAATGAATTACAGCTAAGTACACATTTTGACTTTCATCCCCTCTCCCAAGGGAACCGTGCTGAATTTCGGGATAAAAAGTATCCTATATGTCTCCATAGTATGAACTTACATCGTGCCAAGTTTCACTTCAATCCATTCAGTAGTTTTTGCGTGATGCGCGCACAAACATACAAACAAACAGACAAAAATAGCTTTTTATGTTCCATTACTTATCCGTAACACCCCCCCCCCAGATATTATTTTGCAAAAATCTTTAATGTACAGATACGGCAATTCTACGATTTTATTATATGTATAGACTAGCTGACCCCCGCGACTTCGTTCGCGTGTTTATAGGTTTTATATAGGATCAGATCGGATCCCATAATTCTTTTATGTACCTAAACTAAATGTAGCCTAAGTTACTCCCTATAACATCACCTATCTGCCATTGAAAGTTCCATTAAAATCGATCCAGCCGTTTCGGAGATTAGTTGGAACAAATAGACAGACCGATAAACATAAATTTAAACGCACACCAGTTTAAAATAAGCCGTACCTTCAAAGATCCGGGTCCCAAGTTATTTGAACCCAATAAATGTCTGTCATTTCTGAACTAAAAAACCTATGACCTTGAAATATTTACGCGACAATACTTAAACTACTACCTTTCTAACAAAAAAAGAATGAGTAAAATCGAACCACGCGTTAATGAATTACAGCTAAATACACGTTTTAACTTTCTTCCCCTCTCCCACGGGAACCGTGCTGAATTTCGGGATAGAAAGTATCCTATGTCCTACCTCGGAGTATAAACTCAAAACGTACCAAGTTTCATTCGAATCCATTCAGTAGTTTCGGCGTGATGCGCGGCCAAGATACAGACAGACAGACAGACAGACAGACAGACAGACAGACAGACAGACAGACAGACAGACAGACAGACAGACAAAAATGAAAAAAATTGCAGTTTTGGCTTCAGTATCGATTATAGAGTGCCCTCCAATAAAAATTTTCAAAATATCTTCAATGTACAGAATTGGATCTGTTACAGTTTTATTATATTATAGATATAGATATAAGAAGATATAGATAGATATAGAAGATAAATATTTTCTGCCCAATTTTTCAGTCCCCCGCGAGAATGACGGAATTTCCCTGACGGAAAAATTATATGTGACTGGTATGGAAGTACACCTTCAATAAATTTATGGTTGATTATAAAAGCACGCCAGATATTTCCTTTGCCAAAGACGAGTCCACTATAATATAAGAGAAAAAAAAAATCGGTCTATGGTTTTACTAAAGTCTTAAATGCATAGTTAATTTACATTTATGACACGAATTGCACGTGAGCATAGCCGAGACCGAAAGTGAGCTATTTCAATAACAATATTTTAGTTATAGGTCGACCAGAATCTCATGAAAAATAGGGAAATTAAATTTTGTAGTAAGCAACACTAGGTTAACTCGGCCGCCCTAGTGATAAACAAAGTAATTACATTCAGAACACCATACCTGGGATCGTTTCACGAAACGAAAAATCAAGCAACTGCATTTTAAATACAAAAACAAAGTGATCAACATCCCATTACTTTGTTTTTGTGTTGTGCTTGTTGTTTACTTTGTTTTGCATTTACATTCCGGGTTAGTGTGTGCAGTTACTTTGTTTGGGCAATTCAAATTTCAGTAAATGGTTCAAGTTATTTGAAATATTAAACTGTGGTAAAAAACTACTCGACATAAAACTTTTGTTAATGCAAAAAAGTCAATTTCACAAAAAATTACAGTTACTTTGTTTATCGCTAGGACAGCCGTAGTGTTGCTAGCTTTGGAATTTCATTTCCGTATTTTTCATGAGATTCTGGTCGATCTTTACCAGTCGGTTTAATACTTTATGACCCTAACACTTCGTGAGTTGTGTTCACATCCACGTTTTACCCAATTTGTTTGATCACGCAGGGTTCAAAAGGTATTAAAACAACGCCAAATTAAGGTGCGTCCAGACTTGAACATTTCACCGAACCGAACTTCGAACATTTCGGCGAACTTGTTACGCTCAATGTGGACGGCCGGCGAACCGAGCTTTGTAACATTACCGCGAACTTGTTTACGCTAAGAGATATTTATTTTAGTTTCGTTCATCGGGCATCATGTCGTCTGCTAAAGAAATTGCAGAAATTAATTTAAATTTAGCTTATGCTAGTGCATCTTTTATTACTTTGTGCTTTAGAAAAGAAAAATCAGCCAAGTGCGAGTCGGGCCTCGCTCTTTCAGGGTTCCGTACATAATTATGAACAATATAATATTTTGGGTCTAAGAAATATTTAATTTCCGAGCTAGACATCGCAACAAACCGTGAAAGAAAAACCCAAAAAAATGTTCGTTTATTTTGGTCACAGCTTATAAACTATTTAATAAATCGTTGTTTTCAGTATTTGTTGTTTAAATAGAGCATATAGTACATAATATACTGAAATATCATATTCCCAACTAGTTTAGTTTTTGAGATAGCCCCCGTCACAAAAATGGTCTAAAACTGACAACTTTGATGGCCTCCCATTCCCTTATTTTTTGAGATAAAAATTAAAAAAATATATATTTGTACTCTACTTAATGAGCTCTAAACAATGATACCCCACAAGCTAGGGTAAAGAAAAATTTTTTTTTCCTTCTCCTTTTTCATGTATGGGAGCCCCCCTGAAAAATAATTTAATTCAATTTCTAATTCAATATTTGATTTTGGGTTAACGTTTTACACTAAATACCAAAATTTCAGGTTTGTAACTCATTTCGTCTGCGAGCTAGAGACCTGTGACCGGCGGACAGACGGACAGACAGACAGACAGACAGCCGAGTGACATTAATAGGGCTCCGTTTTTTACCCTTCGGGTACGGAACCCTAAAAAGGGAAGATAAGGAGGCGACGCGATGGTGGCAAACTGAACTTTTTAGAAATAGAAATACTAAATAATAAAAATGAGCCAAGTGCGAGTCGGGCCTCGCTCTTTTAGGGTTCCGTACATAATTATGAACAATATAATTATTTTAGATCTAAGAAATATTTAATTTCCGAGTTAGACATTGCAATAAACCGTGAAAGAAAAACCCAAAAAATGTTCGTTTGTTTTGGCCACAGCTTATAAACTATTTTATAAATTGTTGTTTTCAGTATTTGTTATTTAAATAGATCATATGTTACATAATATACCGAAATATCATATTCCTAACTAGTTTAGGTTTTGAGATAGCCCCCGTCACAAAAATGGTCTAAAACTGACAACTTTGATGGCCCCCCATTTCCTTATTTTTTGAACAAAAAATTAAAAAAATATATATTCTTACTCTACTCAATGAGCTCTAAACAATGAACCCCACAAGCTAGGGTAAGAAATTTTTTTTTCTGGCTCCTTTTTTATGTATGGGAGCCCCTCTGAAAAATAATTTAATTCAATTTCTAATACAATATTTGATTTTGGGTCAACGTTTTACACCAAATACCAAAATTTCAGGTTTGTAACTCATTTCGTCTGCGAGCTGTGACCGGCGGACAGACGGACAGACGGGCTCCGTTTTTACCCTTTGGGTACGGAACTCTAAAAACAACTATAACAAAAAAGATAATAAATTCAAAATTTATATAAATAAAAATCAATTGCCGCATAATTATAATATATAAAAAAAAGCTGTGATAGCCTAGACGTGGTTAGGACGACCGACTTCTAATCGGAGGTCGTGGGTTCGATCCCGGGCACGCACCTCTAACTTTTCGGAGTTATGTGCGTTTTAAGTATTTAAATATCACTTGCTTTAACGGTGAAGGAAAACATCGTGAGGAAACCTGCATGCCGAAGAGTTCTCCATAACGTTCTCAAAGGTGTGTGAAGTCTGCCAATCCGCTTGGCCAGTGTGGTAGACTATGGCCAAAACCCTTCTCACTCGGAGAGGAGACCCGTGCTCTGTAGTGAGCCGGTAATGGGTTGATCATGATGATGATGATGATGCATAATTATAATATGTAGATATGACAAATGCCTGACAGAAGTACTTCAGGTACTTTAGTTTATGGTTAAATCGAATTTCAGGTGTTAACCCTGTTTTTCTTACAAATAACTCATTCTATTTAAAAAATTAGACTATAGCTAAATATTAAATTAGTTAGGAGTCTACCTACCTACTTTAATATTAATTTATATTAGGTAGGTAGGTTACAATAAAATGACAATTCTGTCAATCATTTTTATTTTCATTAAGAATTATATTAAATTCTCTAATTTCATTAAGAATTATATTAAATTATATTAATTCCAAGAATATACTCGACTCTCTCGGGTCCCAAGGTGCTTGAATGGCGACCTCGCACCAGCAAACGAAGCGTAGGTAGACCCCCCACTCGATGGACAGACGATCTCAAGCGAGTCGCTGGTAGCCGCTGGAATCAGGCGGCACAAGATCGTGTGCTGTGGCGATCCTTGCAAGAGACCTATGTCCAGCAGTGGACGTCCATTGGTTGAAATGAACGAACGAACTCGACTCTCTAACGAGAAGACGAACGACGACAGGTTACTTACTAATACCCAGCCATCGACATCTTCCTGTTTAATTGATTAATTTTAATTAACCCCCAACGGAAAAACGACGGGGTGCTATAAGTTTGACGTGTGTGTGTGTGTTTGTGTGTGTGTTGTGTGTGTATGTGTCTGTCTGTTGCCCTATAGCGCTCAAACGGGTGAACCGATTTGAATGCGGTTTTTTGTTTGAAAGGTGAATTAATCGAGAGTGTTGTTAGCTAAGTTTGATGAAAATCGGTCCTAGATGGCCGCCACTACAAAATGGCGGATTACATATTTTATCACAACGCCCTCAATATGGGTATCAAATGAAAGGGCTTGACTAGTAAAATAGGATTATGCATATCCAAGATGGCCGCCACCAAAAAATGGCGAATGTCGGGGGTTTTTTTAATTCTTAATTTATACTTGTTGATACAAGTGCGGAACGTGTGTCATTTACACGTGTGAAAATGACAGTTCTGCACGTGTATTTTATTCTTGGGGGAAAAAATGGCAATTTCGCAACATTTAAAAAAGTCTAGTAACTGGGTAAAGCTAGCAGTTGGCAACACTAGTAGCACAGAAGGAAACAAGGAATTCCCGATCAACGCTGAACTGTACCTATATAGTATATTTAACCATTAACCATAAAGTCATTTACTTTTTACAAACCATTTACTTACGGTCACCTTTGATCGCGCCGCCACGGTACGCGCGGCGTCTTGCCAAAGGGACCGCCTGTGACTTCAAAAGATGCCGCGCGGGGTGTACAGGTACAAGGGGTTTTTCGTTTTATACCTACTCATATTGTTATATTAAAATTCTCTTTCCTTTTTATATTTTTTTATATTCGTATTTTATTACAATATAACCATACACATAAAATATAATATTATAATGAACACGGGTCTTCTCTCAAAATGAGAAGGATTGTAACCATAGTCTACCATGCTGGCCAAGTATGGATTGGCAGACTATTCAGAGATTCTGTTAGAATAGAAAAAAAATTACAAACAGAAAAAAATAAAATTAAAATAAAAGCAGAATACTAAGAGCACCTGCGCCTGTACCGACACTATGTTACCGAACGGACTATACTGTAGATTCACGTTTACTCTACCTACCTACTCTACAATACTTCCTTACTACGATAATCTATATAAAAGAAAGTCGTGTTAGTTATACTATTTATAACTCAATAACGGCTTTACTGATTTGGGCGAAATTTGGTGTAGAGGTAGACAAGGCCTTGGAAAAGGACATAGGATACTTTTTATCCCGGAAAATTAAAGAGTTCCCAAGGGATTTTTAAAAAATATTTTCCCATACAAAATGTTCATGGGTTTCGTAACTGTCAAACATCCCGTCGCTTGGATACGGTAAACTCTCTTATCCGTACCTACATACATATATTATTATTCTTCTGTACGTTTGTCACCTAACTCCTCCTAAACGGCTGGATCAAGTTGGATGAAATTTTTTCAATGGGTTCCTGGATGGTTTGAAAACACAATTACCGGGTAGGTACAGGTAATTTACTGGGTCTCGGTAGGTGACGCTGATGTCAGTAGGTATGTCACTACCGGGCAGGACGAAGTCTGCCGGATGCACTAGTATTTCGATAAAGGTGAGCATTGCGCTCGGTTTCGTCGTTTCATCTTATGCCCGACTTCAACATACGTGTACAAACAAAAATTATTTTTATACTTTGTAGTGAAGTCGGTTTTTGAAAAGATTTTTTTTTTAAGCTTTTTAGTATTTTACATCCATCCATTCATATCAAGGGTATCAATCATAGACTGTATCATTAAACTTCAGGTCCCAGCTCTTCAGCTCTGATGCTGCAAAGTACTGCCCACCTGAACTATGGGGATCGGGGGCAATGTTCATTATTAATTCCTATTAAGGGTATCAAGCATAGACTGTATTATCAATTTCCAGGTTCCAGCTCTTCAGCTATGACGCTGCAAGGTACTGCTCATCTTAACTATGGGGATTGGGGCAATGTTCATTATAAATTCATATTAAAGGTATAAAGCATAGACTGTATCATTAAATTTCAGGTCCCAGGTCTTCAGCTCTGATGCTGCAAGATACTGGCCACCTAAACTATGGGCATTGTGGCAATGTTCATTATGAATTCATATTAAGAGTATCAATCATAGATTGTATCATTAAATTCAAGTCCCAGCTCTTTAGCTTTGATGCTGCAAGGCACAGCTGCCCTCCTAAACTATGAGGATTGAAGCAATATTCATTATAAATTCATATTAAGGATATCAAGCATAGACTGTATCACTAAATTCCAGGTCCCAGCTCTTCAGCTCTGATGCTGCAAGGTACTGGCCACCTAAACTATGGAGATTGAAGCAATGTTCATAATGAATATATTAAGGGTATCAAACATAGACTGTATCATTAAACTTGGAATTCAACATTACAGTCTATGATTGATACTCTTAATATGAATTCATAATGAACATTGCCACAATCCCCATAGTTTAGGTGGGCAGCACCTTGCAGCATCAGAGCTGAAGAGCTGGGACCTGAAATTTAATGATGCAGTCTATGTTTAATACCCTTAATATGAATTCATAATGAACATTGCCACAATCTCCATAGTTTAGGTGGGCAGTACCTTGCAGCATCAGAGCTGAAGAGCTGGGACCTGAAATTTAACATCACAGTCTATGATTGATACTCTTAATATAAATTCATAATGAACATTGCCACAATCCCCATAGTTTAGGTGGGCAGTACCTTGCAGCATCAGAGCTGAACAGCTGGTACCTGAAATTTAATGATGCAGTCTATGATTGATACTCTTAATATAAATTCATAATGAACATTGCCACAATCCCCATAGTTTAGGTGGGCAGCACCTTGCAGCATCAGAGCTGAAGAGCTGGGACCTGAAATTTAATGATGCAGTCTATGTTTAATACCCTTAATATGAATTCATAATGAACATTGCCACAATCTCCATAGTTTAGGTGGGCAGTACCTTGCAGCATCAGAGCTGAAGAGCTGGGACCTGAAATTTAACATCACAGTCTATGATTGATACTCTTAATATAAATTCATAATGAACATTGCCACAATCCCCATAGTTTAGGTGGGCAGTACCTTGCAGCATCAGAGCTGAATAGCTGGTACCTGAAATTTAATGATGCAGTCTATGTTTAATACCCGTAATATGAATTCATAATGAACATTGCCACAATTTCCATAGTTTAGGTGGGCAGTACCTTGCAGCATCAGAGCTGAACCACTGGGACCTGAAATTTAATGATGCAGTCTATGTTTAATACCCTTAATATGAATTCATAATGAACATTGCCACAATCTCCATAGTTTAGGTGGGCAGTACCTTGCAGCATCAGAGCTGAAGAGCTGGGACCTGAACTTTAACATCACAGTTTATGATTGATACTTTTAATATAAATTCATAATGAACATTGCCACAATCCCCATAGTTTAGGTGGGCAGTACCTTGCAGCATCAGAGCTGAACAGCTGGGACCTGAAATTTAATGATACAGTCTATGTTTAATATCCTTAATATGAATTCATAATGAACATTGCCACAATCCCCATACTTTAGGTGGGCAGTACCTTGCAGCATCAGAGCTGAACCGCTGGGACCTGAAATTTAATGATGCAGTCTATGTTTAATACCCTTAATATGAATTCATAATGAACATTGCCACAATCTCCATAGTTTAGGTGGGCAGTACCTTGCAGCATCAGAGCTGAAGAGCTGGGACCTGAACTTTAACATCACAGTCTATGATTGATACTTTTAATATAAATTCATAATGAACATTGCCACAATCCCCATAGTTTAGGTGGGCAGTACCTTGCAGCATCAGAGCTGAAGAGCTGGGACATGGAATTTGATGATGCAGTCTATGCTTGATACCTTTAATATGAATTCATAATGAACATGGCCTCATTCCTTATATAGTTTAGGTGGGCAGTACCCCTGCAGCATCAGGATTGAGGAGTTGGAGCAAAATATTTTTATGGGACTGTTTTGCAAACTTCTTCTGTCGATTAAAAAAAATTACGCAAATCGGTTCAGAAATCGCAGAGTTATCGGTGAACAGACATAGAAAAATATGCGATGAATTGAGAAACTCTCCCTTTTTGGAAGTCGGTTAAAAATCATTGGTTCATTGTTTTTCGAAATATTCGCGAACCTACATTTACATACATAGTACATACATATACATACGGGTCGAATACAGAACCTCCTTTTTTTAAGTTTGTTAAAAATAAGCTCAAGAGCCTCTGCGCGAATGAGCACGATGCACTATGCACTCACGCAATGACGGAGGAGTGGGTGTTTAATTGAATTATTAATTTATTATGTACTTGAGTACGTGTTTTGAGTCGTGACATTATCCATCAATCCCATGATATACGGTCATAGGTCAAAGTACGGCACCGTAACAACAGGCGCACATTGTCACGTGACGAAATACAAGTGTGGACGTCTCGTAGTTACGTAGGTATTAGCGGAAATCCTTTGAAAAGACCGACTTTGAATGGATCGGCCCGAACACGTGTCTTTACTCCGAACATTTCAGAAATCACCGTCCACACTTGAACTCGCCGCACCGAACAATGTTCGCGAACTATGCCATGTACGGTCGTTTCTTCGAGCGTTTGAGATGGGTTACTGGGTAACAGTTCGGCGAAAGTTTCGCCGAACTGTTACGCAGTAACCCATCTCAAGCGCTCCAAGCGCGCCGTCCACATTGAGCGTAACAAGTTCGCCGAAATGTTCGCAGTTCGGTTCGGTGAAATGTTCAAGTCTGGACGCACCTTTAGATTGTCCGACCTTTAACAACCGCTTCCTAGAGATAAGTGCCTTATTTCGTACCTTTATTATGAATTAATGTAATTACATTTCGATTCGAAAACAAAGGCTTTTAAATAATCTATACAAATATAAACTCCTTGTAACGAAACTCAAGGGACCGAATATTTTTATTAATAGACAGTTTTCGTGCAGTGAAGTAAAAAAATAACCATATTTCACTTATCGCAATAATTTGTAGAATACAATTGACAATACAAAAACTGAGAACAAAACATCCGACATCCGCCATTTTGTGGTGGCGGCCATCTTGAATTTGCATAGGGCTATTCTACTAATCAAGCCCTTTTATTTGATAGTTGATACCCATATTAAGAGAGTTCTGAAAAATCTGTAATCCGCCATTTTGTAGCGGCGGCCATCTTGGATCGATTTTCATCAAACATAGCTAACAACACTCTCGACTAATTCACCTTTCAAACAAAAAACTGCATTAAAATCGGTTCACCCATTCGAGCGCTACGGTGGAACAGACACACACACACACAGACACGTCAAACTTATAACACTTAACAACTCGTTTTTGCGTCGGGGGTTGAAAAGACACTAAATCAAAATTAGAGTTGGTTCGCTTTGTGTTATCGAGGGTGCGATCTGTCCGTAAACTTTCAACAATCGAAACTTCCAGACTGAATCCTCAACGGCGGGTTTTGGACATAAAGACTTGATTATTCCAAGTTGGGACAAAGTTTTGGCTCAAGTCTAGCTAGGCTTTTATATTATAGTCTCGCTCGAGTTTCGGTGTTTTACGGTATTTTCGCGTTTCATTGCTCAGACTTTCATAATATTATTTTGTTTTGATATACTTTCAACGTCACATTGCGGTGCTACAACGACGAGTCGATGCGGTGCTAGTTTTCGTCGCCAGTGAATAATTTTATGACGGAATAAGTTTATTTTATCTAGCGACCCAAAAAAGGAGGCGGTTCGGAAAATAAACGTGTATTTTTTTCATGTATGACCTTGACCACGCATAACTTTGTACGCAGCTGTTGTTCGATTTTGATTATTCTTTTTTTAATATAGAAATGCAATGCGGTAATAGCCTAATGGCTAAGACTTCGGCCTCTGTTTCAGGGCACCGGGTTCGATCCCCGGCATGCACCTCTAACATGTCGGAGTTATATGCGTTTTAAGCAATAAATATTACTCACTTTAATGATGAAGGAAAACTTCGTGAGAAAATCTGCACGCCTGAGAGTTCTCCATAATAAATGCCTGAGAATTCTCAAAGACGTGTGAACTGTGAAGGCTACTAATCTTCACGCGGCCAGCGTGGTGGATTACTACTTGAATCCTTCTCATTTTAAAGGGGTACCCGTGACTTGTAGACCCTGCAGTGGGCCGGTAATGGGTTGATAATGATGATGATGATAGAAATGCTAGTTGTGTGGTCTTGTCGGTTCTTCTGTCAGAAATTCTCAGTAGAAACCTGGTCCAGGTCCAAATAAAGCCTTCAGTTCTGCGCCTGATATCTTTCGAGTTTTGCGACACTGGCGTTTCAATTGGCGTCCGTCGTCATCGGGTTATGAGACTGAGGGAATATCTCTAGCCCCTCTCGTGCAGCGCGCACATTTGTACACTATAATATCTCCTGTGTAGTTGGCCAGTCTTCGCTCCATTTGAGACTGGCCGCCCTGGCCGAAACGTAGTATATTCATAGTAAAGTAACAGTAAAGTAGTAATAATAAGTATGTTAATGTACTCAGTCGTATTTAGTAACGTTGGTCGGGAGGATATTAATTTTAAGATCCAATAGCCAAAAATATAATTTAAAACAAGTATAAATTAAAAATTTAAAATACCCCCGACATTCCGACATTTGCCATTTTGTGGCGGCGGCCATCTTGGATTTGCATAGTTTTCTATTCTACTAGTCAAGCCCTTTCATTTGATACCCATATTGAGGGAGTTTTCAAAAAATATGTAATCCGCCATTTTGTAACGGCGGCCATCTTGGATCGATTTTCATCAAACATAGCTAACAACACTCTCAATTAAAAAAAAACCGCATTCAAATCGGTCCACCCGTTTGAGCGCTACAGGGGAACACACACACACACAGTACACACACACACATACACACACACACACACATGACACGTCAAACTTATAACACCCCGTCGTTTTTGCGTCCGAAATACCTACAACCGAACATAAAATCTGCAGATATTTTGTGCCTTCGCGAAGCTGCGTCGGGTTGCTGGCAGAATATTATGAAACAGTATAATAATATTACAGATAACGAAACAATTCAAAAAGATCCTTAATAAATTATACCTTTTCGAGGCAATCGCAATTTGTGGGATGGAATGAATTTCGCCTCGAGCAAAGTATTCCCGAGTTGAAAATTATTTAAATTTCGTTATCAAACGTTTGCATCGACTTTCGAACCCTTTTTACCCGAGTTCCTACGGCAAAGCCAAAAGGAAGGGTTATGATTTTAGCAGTCTATGTATGTATGTATGTATGTATGTTTTTGTGATTTTGTATGAGATTCTGTGTGTACCACCGTAACGCCTAAACTACTGTACCGATTTTGGTGAATGATGAGGAGGTGATGACATAGGCTACATTGTATTTACGAAAAATTGAGAAGTGACCTTCGCGCGGCTTTCTAGATTATCAAATTAGTTTCAGGCAGACATAACAGATGGCTCCACTAGCTGCTTGTCCCGCGCTTTCCGCACACTAAATTATTATTTCATATTAAATTAAATTAAATTATTAAGCATAGTCGGGTTTTAGTTTACGAACCTTATCCTTGCGCAACTTAGTTAGACCGTGGAGTAGCAGACCTCAAACATCAGACGTCGAAAGCCGAACGAAAAAATACGCAAATCCGTCCAGCAATCTCAGAGAAATCGGTACCAATCAAAAATATTAGTGACATAATATGTGTATATTTATGCGTATAACTTCGTATTTAAGAATGAAAAGTAGGTGTGTTGTATACCTTAAACTTTATATATTTCTGAAAGTATGTACATGTAGATTACGATAGTGAAAAAACTCATCAAATTCGGTTCATTGGTTTTTGAAATAATTGCAAACACACATACGTACTGTATACCTACATAATATGTATACGTACATACTACATACATCAACATACATACAAGAAAAGGATTAAGTTCTTTTTACAGCACATCACCACCTGTAATTATGTCACCTCTGTACATAATACCCGTATCACTAATTCCCCGGAATTCTGACGTTTCGTAATGTTACCAGAGATAAAACAATTCCCACAAAAAAGATAAAATATTCAAAACTTATGCAAATACAAATCAACTGCCGCATGTAGATATGCCAAATGCCTGACAGACATTTCATGGTGATAATGTCATTCGACATCAATTTTTGAATGAATTTTTTCAATGTGCTTCTTTTGTTTTCTATTGCTGTTAGTGTGCACTTTCTAGTTTCCACTCTTGGTGTTTTCTATTTTAAGGCAAAACGAGTAATATTATTACGCGGCATAAATGGCTTTTTATGATGACAGGGAATAAAAGTATTTTGGGGTAAAATCGTACTTCGTCGATGTTAAACCTGTTCTCCATACAAATAACTCATCTGTAAATGACAATGACAGCTGTCAGAATTCCGGGGAATTAGTAATATGGGTATAGGTAGCACGTTATTTATATAGGTAAGTAAGTAACAACATTAAGTAGCCATTGTATCACAATAGTTAGAGTCAACATAATTAAAATGTCGTTTGTTCACGTCCGGCGAGCTATAATTTGTCATAATATAGATGCAATGTCAAAGTCACGTCATACACAGGGCTGTCATTTAATAATTTCAAAAATAAAATCGAAAATATTTTCAGCACTAATAAATCTGTGTTGTACATTATACTCATCTATATCATTACATGATTTAAATGACCATACGAAATGATCGTTGATTATGAATAAAATACAATGTGTGAATATAATTGAAAAAAAGTGCTAATTAGACACATCAAATTAATTTGTAAAATAAATCGTTCCAATTTAATACTGATTTATTTAGTGTTGTTTCGATGATTGAAAATCTGATCGAATTTATGATACCTACTGTTCTATGACGTTCAAAAAGTGTACAGTGTACCAATTTTGAATAAAGTTTATTTGATTTGATTTGATATGGTAGTACCTACTGAAGTTTCTCGAACTTTAATGAAAGTTTTTATCGAGAATAGAGACTCTCTATTCAGAATTTTACTACTCTCTCTCTACTCTCTCTATCTATATATACTGTGATTGCATAATGAAACCACAGTTTTGTATTAAAAAGCAGAATATAGAATTTGTTTCAAATGGTCCAACCGTTTTGCTTAATGCATGCAAAAAAACAAATGAATAAACAACTTTGCAATTTAGTCCGCATATAACTACTTAGTAGAGATAGTGTCAACCCTAAATTGAAGAAAATTGTCAGTTTGTGTATCTGCCTCGCTGCTGGGCCTCTGCGGACCGTTCAAATCTCCCTGTCCAAACATCTGCTGTTATTTTTGGGTTAACTGGAGATTGGTATAATTCCGAGTATGAAACGGTACAAATTATAATAAAACAATGCGGCTCAGAGAGGTATTTCAACGGAATTCAAAAAAGATTTAAACAAGCTACTTATTATTTAGAAAAAATTAAACCGACTTCGGTAGAAGGCTGTATTGGTGGTTTTGGGTATACTATGTAGAAAAAAACATAGTACCAGAAAGGTAGCTTAGCTGAGCACAGCATAGCACAGCACAGCTCAAAGTTGTTTGTTCACCCTTATTACTTTAACAATAACGTTAATGTTATCAGTAGCAGTTTAATCAACGCCATTACACCGAATCAAATAAATAAAACGTGAACGAAACAAGCGTAGGTACATCGTTTGTTAAACAAGCTTTATGGCCCACTCGAACGAATATGATCTCAATAAATCAAAACTCGCTTCGTAATATTTTCAGAGCGACGCGACGCGACCACATGAGTAGATATCCCTACAGAGAGGAAGCTTTCTAACTACGCGATTTATACCTATTCTCATAGAGCTGTCACCTGTAGCATGTGAACTTAAATATACTGTTATCTATACAACAGACAGACAGACATCTTCTGCTTCGTTTCACTCTTGACAGAGCGGTCGTGGTCATCCAGAAGTGACGTCTTTAAGGGCAGATGTTATGCGCCTCACGAGTGTTCGCCACTTCTCCCTGCTGGCCGACAGCCTGGTGCACTCGTGCAAGGGACGACAAGTCGCTCTATGGAGTCACTCTCCCGCCGGGAGACGTGTCCAAAGAACTTTAATATGCAACTCTGTACTAAAGTTGAGAGACGCTGTTTAATGCCGAGTTCTTGGAGTATAGAGACGTCGTTGGTATGAAATTCGGTCCATGAGACTCCCAGCACCTGTACAATGGTTAAGCATTTTTTGTCTAAACACAACACTTAAGGTGGTACGTTTTCCATACTAATTTATTATTACCATTTAAGAACGAATGGATTATATATTTACACTGAAATTACATCGCACAGCCTTAATTTAATGTTTAATTTGCGGAAAATTTTATTTACATAAAGAAAACATTACATAAACAGCTAAAGGTGAAGTAAAGCTATCTCGGTCAGCTAGGCAAAACAGCGTTTAATAGATGGCTATTATAATAATTAAGCTGTCTATGTAATGTTTTCTTTATGTAAATATAATTTCGCGCAAATTAAAAATTATATTAAGGCTGTGCGATGTAATTTCAGTGTAAATATATTATAATCCATTCGCTCTTGAATGGTAACATGAAGTTAGTATGGAAAACGTAACACCTTAAGTCTAATTTTTTATTTTACATTATTTTTAACCCCCGACGCAAAAACGACGGGGTGTTATAAGTTTGACGTGTCTGTGTGTGTGTGTGTGTGTGTGTGTGTGTGTGTGTGTGTGTGTGTGTGTGTGTGTCTGTCTGTTCCCCTGTGGCGCTCAAACGGGTGGACCGATTTGAATGCGGTTTTTTTTGTTTTAAAGGTGAATTAGTCGAGAGTGTTCTTAGCTATGTTTGATGAAAATCGGTCCAAGATGGCCGCCGCTACAAAATGGCGGATGATATATTTTTTCACAACTCCCTTGATATGGGTATCAAATGAAAGGGCTTGACTAGTAGAATAGCACTATTGCAAATTCAAGATGGCCGCCGCCACTAAATGGCGAATGTCGGGGGTTTTTTAAATTTTCAATTTACACTTGTTAACTCTCGCCGAACAATTTATTCTTAGTATTAATTAAATGCGCATGACCCATACTTGTCGTTTGCCTCCCAACTGAGCCCCAGCGGAACGTCCTTAAACCGTTGGTGAGAGCTCATGTGTGCCTGAGCTGCGCTATGTGTGATCTACAGCGGGCCGCTTGTATGTAGCTTCCTCTCTGTAGGGATATCTACTCACGTGGCGACGCGACGGGTGGGTGTTTATAAATTTGTAATACCCGATACGTTTGTCTCACGACACTGTTGGGTATTTCGTTGTATTCTTTAGATTTATAACTCACTGGCTGACGTCAACATCTTGTTGCACTATTACAAACCCTTGTATGTTGTTATATAAACAACAACAGCCAAGGTTTTGTTAAAATAGAAAAGACATCCAACCTATTTTATTTCCGGAAAGGAGTGCGTCAGGGATGCATTTTGTCGCCCATACTCTTCAACATACATGGAGAATATGTAATAATCCGTCGCACATGTAAATCTTGGAATGGCGTCATAAATATTAGCGGTAAAGTCTGTTCGTTTTCTTACGGTCACCTTTGTGTCGCGCCCACCCGCCCGCACGGCGTTTTGCCAAAGGCACCGCCGGTGACTTCAAAACATGCCGCGCGGGATGTACAGGTACAAGGGATTTTGGTGTTTTACATCGAAGCCTACTCATATTTTATTATTAAAATTCTCTTTCCTTTTTTTATGTTCGTATTTTATTACAATATAACCATAAACATAAAATATAATAATAATATTATCATGAACACGGGTCTTCTCTCAAAATGAGAAGGATTTTAACCATAGTCTACCACGCTGGCCAAGTGCGGATTGGCAGACTATTCGGAGATTCTGTTAGAATAGAAAAAAAAAATTACAAACAGTAAAAAAATAATAAAATTAAAAGCAGAATACTAAGAGCACCTGCGCCTGTACCGACACTATGTTACTGAACGGACTTTACCAAAATTACCAACTCGCGGTACGCAACTACGATCACCTAAGTGATGAAGCAGTCTAAGATGGAGACGGGCTAACTTGGAAGATGTAGGTATTATAGCAGTTTTATAAACCCACAACCCCGCGGGGTGATTACGTAAACTTTGCAGTAGCGATAGCAACGCGACAGCAATAGCAATGCGACAGCGACCACTACGCGACCGGTCGCAAAATGTCACTAGAATTCGTATTACGCAAGCCGATCGCACGTCTATTGCTCGCCTGTCGCAAAATGTACTTTTGCCATCGATAATTCAAAAAATAATAAAATTGCTTGTTAAATGTAGGTATTTGAAAAAAACAGTAAACGTCCTCGACAATTACTTACAACAAATCAACAATCACTTTGCAACAAATGCAGAGGTTGTTGCAGTTTGACGTTTCATTTTGCTTGGCTGTCGCTGTCGTATTGCTGTCAAGGAATTTTAGATAATACCAATTTGATGTTTGCAAAAGTGACATTTGACAGCAATGATCGCGCAATTTACGCCTGTTGCAAACCTGTCGCGAGATACGTAATCACCCCGCCGATCGGTTTCTACGCAGCATCGTGAGTCGTGACGGAACGCTAACTCGCTTGGCGGCACGGCTTAGCCGGTAGGGTGGTAACGGTGGTAAACGGTAGCCACGTATGAAGCGTCCCACCAAACCAAACTTAAGACAAATTGGAAATAATAAAATTCCAAATTGCCCATCAGGAATCGAACCCGGAACCTCCCAATTATAAGACCACAGCGTTCACCACTGCGCCAGAAAGGTCATCAAAATCGTACACGTAGTCATTTACCACATTTGCCGCAAAGTTGGAAGCTGGTTAATGTGGAAGGGTTATTGCAGTTTAATTTAACCCTTATCATAATTACTCTAGCGGCACGCTATGATGGCCGGTTTGACGTTTGTCCGCTCATGAAGTTCCGTATTAATTGATAACGACTTTGAAGGAAATAATTGTATTACTTTATTGACGATAGTGATGTGCAGAGATTCATAAATTTTATCGAATGTAGTTTTAGGTTTAGGACTCAAAATTTATTTATTAAATTGATTGATTTCTTAAATGTATACAAGTGTAGAAAAATCAGTTTGCACCATTTAAGGGGTGAATATACTTGTGAATATGAACAATTTTCACTATGTGGACAAACCTCTGAAATCGCAAAAAAATATCAATAAATTTTTAAAAATGGAATCTAATACGATCGTCACATAGGATCGCTGGCTAGCACAACTACTACCTCCGGCAAACTCGCGTCAATGCTCAATGCAAAACAAAGCAGTTTCGAATTGACGTTGCTTCGAAAAGTATAAACTGTCAGTGCAATGCGATTGTGATATAGTTTTGACCTGGCTTTGGATTTCAAATATTGATACTGCATTACTGTTGACCCTTGCTCGTTAATTTGGACTCTGTTCAAGCCCTTTGTTGTGGATTTCGTCGATATGACCGAACGTACGCAGAGAACTGTTCTAAATAGTCAGACACGTGAGTTCGTAATACGCCTTCGTAACTATTTCGATCGTGAAGCTCAAAATGGAGGGCCAATTTTACCTATAACGTCAGTGGTTGAACGCGTAGCTGATGCGCTTAATATTGGACAACGAACTGTTAGACGGATAACTAAAAAAAAATATGGCGAGACTGGCACAGAAGAAAATAAACTTCACACACCAAAAAAGAGAAAGCAAAACCAGTCGTAGGCATCGATAGCTTTGATGCCGATGCTATCCGAAGACATGTTTACGGCTACTATTTACAGAAGGAGTATCCAACAAGAAAAAAGTTGGTGCATTCACTGAAGGAAGCTGGATTATTCTTCGGTGGGGAAAGTTCTTTAACGAAGATTTTGAAGACCATTGGATTTCGATACAAAAAATGTAACAAACGCAAAATATTGATGGAAAGATTTGATATAGCGATGGCAAGGTATACTTTTTTACGGCAAGTGAAAGAAATCAAAAATTGGCAAAATGTTGTGTTCTTGGATGAAACATGGCTTAATGCTAACCATACTGTAGGCCGTTCTTGGAACGATGACACAGCAGCATCTACTTCCAAAGTTCCTGTAGGAAAAGGATCGCGACTTATAATTTGTCACGCCGGAACCATCAACGGGTTTGTCGAAGGTTCTCTCATGGCTTTTGCGTCAAAAACCACTGGAGACTATCATGAAGACATGAATGGAGAAAAGTTTACTGAATGGTTTACCTCAATGTTGTGTAGCCTCCCTGAACCATCTATTATAATTATGGACAACGCCCCATACCACTCGATGCAAATTGACAAGCCACCTGCCCAATCCCAAAAGAAAGCTGATATCGTCGCATGGCTTCGTAAAAATGGCGTAGATGCAAACATGAATATGTTAAAAGCGGAATTAGTACGTCTTTTAAAAGAAAACAAACCAACCAAGATCCGATACGTCATTGACGAAATAGCATTAGAACATGGGCACAGAGTTATACGGTTACCGCCTTACCATTGTGAGTATAATGCGATTGAGTTGGTGTGGGCTCAAATTAAGGGATATGCTGCAAGACACAATACAGAACCCCCATTTACCACAAAAAAAATGCTAAAATTATTAGAAGAAGCTTGTGAACATGTGACTAAAGGAGACTGGGAAAAGGTTGTGAATAGAACTGTTAAATTAATAAGGGAAGATTATGAAAGAGATGTGAAAATAGATAATATTATAGAAAACGAACATATAATTATTAATGTATGTGATGATAGCAGTGACGACAGTGAAAATAGTAGTATGGACGAATCTGATTAATTATGGCCTTTTGTGGCACCTTTTTTGGTATCTTTTGTATTCATATGTTTCTTGTGTGCATATAAAGTATGTATATTCATTTTCGTTCAAATATTCAGTTCGTTCAAATAAATTAAATAAACATATACATTTTTGTTTTATTAAACCTATTTAATCAGGTACAAAAACAAAACTTAATTGTTTTTTGTTCGAGAATAAATTGACATTCCACATCACTATTGTAATGTGTCAAACCGGCCATCATAGCGTGCCGCTAGTGTAGTTCCTACGCAACGTCGTAACGAAAAGCTTAATCGTTTGGCGGAACATCTCTACGGTAGGGAGGGTAGGTAACCAGCCACGCCCGAAGCCTCCCACCAGAACTAATTGAGTGAACCTATTTCCGTATCCAAAAGCTAAAATCGGAGCCTAAATATTCAATTGCGGGATTTAAAAAAAAATATTAATCTCGGGCAAAATCTAGTTTATCGATATAATTCACTGCAATGAAAATTAATTACCGCATTTAAATGTGGGACACCCCACATAATATAAATGCGGTATCCCCCCTCCCCCCATATACCTATTTTCCAATTCGATGCTTTAATCATGGGTAGCCTAAGTATGTCACGCTCTCTTTAAACATTTCTGTGGTGGTGTCGTGTGGTGCGGGTTGTTACGTTCCCTCAAATATGGTTGAGCGAAGCAATGGCTGGATCATGCGTCATGCTCGTGAACGGGTGCCGCCGTCGGAAATGGGGCTACTTTTGTCTGCCCTTCTTAACGTGTAGAATTGTAAGCACCATTCCGAACCAGTGGTAGATTCATTTGTCGATTCAAAAGCACTTGTAAAAGTTTATCTGAATAAAAAATATGTCTTAGACTTGCCTTTACACAAGTTTAAGAACTTTATTAAAAGTATGCTCATAAAAAAAGCTTATTATACAATTGAAGATTATATAAACGATAAAAAAGCTTGGATTTAACTCGTTCCAGCAATGCGCGAGATGGCATTTCAATCATGTACATTAATAATAATAATTGTTATAATATTATTTTTAAAAAAGAGCAACCGCCGAGTTTCTTGCAGGTTCTTCTCGGCTGGAACTGCATTCCGAACCTGTGGTAGACTCAATCGACGATTCAAAAGCACTTGTAAAAGTTTATTTGAATAAAAAACTTTTCTATTCAAAAAACTTTTCTATTCTATTCTATTCTATTCTATTCTATACAAAAGGGGAAATCAACCCAAAAGGGATGAAGCTTGCCCAAATGGGTGAAAAAAATAAATCTACACACATACATACCTACTGTTGAACACATTACCACTTTCCTTTGATTTGCAGTTGGGTACTAAACACGTCCCAAGGCTAGATCATTTCTTACTACGTTAAATCTGAACTCTTAAAATTATACGAAATAATATCGTCTTCACGGGAATACAATAAAGGCTTGGCCGCACGCGAAGCGCAGCGGCAGCGGCGCACGACGTAGTTCAATGTAAAATGGCGCTGATGTATTGTAAAGTATTGTAAACTTTTGCAAACAAAAAGTATTAATTCAATTTATCTTCTATCTATACATAGAATAAAATTGTAGACTTACCGTATCTGTACATAAAAGATTTTTACAAAATAATAACTGGGGGATGTTAGGGATAAGTAATAGAACGTAAAAAACCAATTTATGAAATTTTTGTCTGTTTGTCTATTTGTATATTTGTCTGTATGTCTGTTTGTCTGTTTGTCTGCATGTTTGTGCGCGCATCACGCAAAAACTACTGCATGCATTGAAATGAAACTTGGTACGATTTAAGTTCATACTACGGAGTATCATACCGGATACTTTTTATCCCGAAATTCAGCACGGTTCCCTTAGCAGAGGGGATGAAAGTTAAAATATGTACTTAGCTGTAATTCATTAACGCGTGGTCCGATTTCATTCATTATTTTTTTGTTAGAAAGGAGATACTTTAAAGATTATCGGCTAATCTCTGAAAGGCTGGATTGATTTTGATAAGACTTTCACTGGCGGATGTTTACATTTTGATCTACCTAAACATCCGCCAGTGAACTTTTAATAGTTTTTAGCAAGGTATGAGCTCAAAGGAACTTAGGAGAAACAAAATGATTCCCACGGGATTTTTAAAAACAAATATCCACGCGAACAAAGTCGCGGGTATCCGCTTGTATTTAGTAAATTACTCGGATGGATGATGGATTTGGATTCCGGTTAAACTGTTTTTTTTTTTTTTTTTTTTTTTTTTTTTTTTTTTTTTTTTTTTAATATATTCCTGCACCTTCCTGTTGTTATTAATTATACAACATCCTTAAAACATTAATTATTACACCTATTTAATTTACAATAATTACAATACATACTAAAACCTAGTCGCTCTTACTACTATGTTTTTGAGAACTATATTAATTAACCTAATTAACTTATAAAAATTTAACATACCGTAGAGGGGCATCCTATAAATTCGTTTACCTATATTCATATATATCTATTTTCCTTATGTATTTATACACTAGTGACATTACATTAAGGGTGATGCCCCTAGACGGTTTATAGTTATTTACCCCGTCACATCGGAGAGACCAGTCCGCTACACCGCCTTTGCTCCGTTGGCCTTAGCCACCCGTCTAACCACCGCGACAGCGAATTTCAAGAATCGCTCTCGGCAGTCCTTGTCACCCATCGCTCTCGGCAAATTTTTCTTACAAAGATCCAGATCCATTTCGTGCTCGCAATCTAGCCTGAGGATTGCGAATCGAGGACACTCTAAAATAACATGTTCCACAGTCTCCTCAGTGCTTCTGTCGCAAGCACAAAACGGATCCTGGGCTAATTTGAATCTGTGCAGGTATTTCTTAAAGCCGCCGTGACCACTAAATAATTGCGCCAAAATGTTATTCAGATTGACATGCCGCAGTATGTGGTAAGCTTCCTTGACGTTGGGGAAGAAGGCCTTTGTTGTTGTGCCCGTCGATGCTGTAATGTAGCGCTCTTGCCAACGCTCTATTGAGGAGTCCCTTATGAGGTGCTTTGCATAAGACAGAGGGAAGCGATCGTAGGCAATGGCTTTCTTAGTCTGTAAAGCTGCGAATTTGGCCAACTCATCCGCCCTTTCATTTCCAGGAATGTTGTTGTGGGCTTTGATCCAATATAATTCTATGTGTCCACCTCGCTGAATTATGGTTCCTAAGAAGTGCCGTATGTCCGTTACAAGGGGATGGAGGTTGTTTGGATCCTTTATGGACTCTAACGATGAACGTGAGTCACTCATAATTCTTCCCTTAATTGGCTCCTTTTGTTGGGCGAAGTACTGGGCCGCTCTTAAACTGCTATAACCGGTTAAACTGTTATTGAGTTTCTCTCTCAAGAAATTCTCAATTCCAGCAAGGTGTTGGTAGCTGAAACTTGGCAGTGATTCATCCCTCGGAGGGAACGTTAAGCCATCCAAATATTATCAATAAGTATCTTGTGGCATTAATCTCGTATTGAAGCAGCTCTGTGCCCAGCAGTGGGACTTAAAAGGGCTGTAGTGATTGTGTTACAATTTACAATAACTTGTTGCGTCTACACGCATCAGAAACGTGTCAGACGCGTTTTGTCTCTCCAAGCCTTGAAACAATTTCTCGCTACGTAAAATACCTATTATCCAAACAAATAATACGAAAACAAATAATAATATCATCTTCAGGGTTAGAGAAGATTGCTGCAACAATTAATTCCAAACTTTCGTCTGAATGCTCATGACAGTCGCTTACAAACTTCGCAATTTGTTTTTGCCTTGCGAGGTAAATTGCTTTTGTCATTTGCCTAGCATAAGTTGGCTTGAAATGGCTTGGTTACATTGCATACAGTGCATATGTACACAGTTACAGTACAGTAAGAGTACACAGTTGCAGTAAAATACAGTTACAGCAGTGGCCATATTATGCACAGGCAGCATGGCAGATTTCAGGGGTCGGCATTTTTGAAACAAAAAGCCAACTAACCAGGCAAGGTGCGGGGTGTGCGTTTTAATTTTGTATTCTGTTATTTTCAATTAACATAATACTCGTATTTTCTGTAAAATTAAATTCGTTCGTTTTTGAGCATTAATTTTATTATTCTACAAGGCTCGCTTCGCTCGTGATATTATTTAGTACCAAGGTGTAGATTTCCTGTCCGCTTTTTTTAAGTCAAACCAATCATCAGTCAAGAAGAGTCAAGCTACTAACATGCGAGTTGATTACTAGTAGCTGTCTATCGTCAGACCAGCTTCTCGCATTGTATATCCGAGTGATGAATATTTGCGTCTTTGCCGTTAATGTTCTCATCTATTTTGCTCATACGTGTAAAGTACTCTTGTCCGCTTTTCTTATGTCAAACCAATCAACAGTCAAAAATAATCAAGCTACTAACTTGCGAGTTGATTACAAGTAGCTGTCTATCGTCAGGCCAGCTCCTCGCACTGTGTAACTGAGTCATTATTTGCGTCTTTAGCAATAATGTTCTCAAGTATTTTGCTCATACGTGTAAAGTACCTACTCGTATCTCGGTATTTACGATAAGATTACAAATTGTGGTTAGTGGGTACAGAACAATAACTATCTACCTATGTAAGTTGATTGTTAAGCCTTGTGAAGACAAAGATAGTGCGTAGTTAATCCGGCGTCTATAATATGATTATTGTATGTTACAAATGATAAAGAACTGATGAACATTGTAATATTATTATTAGATAATTTTAATGTATTGAAGTTTAATTTAGTAAGTATTATCTATACATATAATAAAATCATAGACTTGTCGTATCTGTACATTGAAGATTTTTGCAAAATAATAACTGGGGGATGTTAGGGATAAGTATTAAAATTTAGAACTAAAAAAGCTATTTTTGAAATTTTTGTCTGTTTGTCTGTATGTTTGTGCGCGCATCACGCAAAAACTACTGGATGGATTGCAACGAAACTTGATACGATTTAAGTTCATACTACGGAGTAACATATATTATATGATACTTTTTATCTCGAAATTCAGCACGGTTCCCTAGGGAGAGGGGATGAAAGTCAAAACGTGTATTTAGCTGTAATTCAATAACGCGTGGTCCGATTTCTGTTTTTGTTAGAAAGTAGATACTTTAAAGATTACCGACTAATCTCTAAAAGGCTGGATCGATTTTGATGGGACTTTTACTGGCGGATGTTTACATTTTGATCTACCTAAACATCCGCCAGTGAACTTTTAACAATTTTTAGCATGATATGAGCCCAAAGGAGCTTAGGAAAAACAAAATGATTCTTACGGGATTTTAAAAACCAATATATATCCACGCGAATGAAGTCGTGGGTGTCCGCTTGTTATTAAATATTATTAATATATTATATTTATTATTTATATATTAATATTAATATTATTAAATATTCAGTATTCTTTCCATTTAAAAATGCTCTTTTCGGCAGCTCGTGCCTTGTTATTAAGAGCCTTCTCCATGGCATCGACAAATCGTTGGTGAGTGGAGTCTATTAAAACAGTGATTTCTGCATTTAGAGAGCGAGACGTCTTCAGTAAAGAAGAGTACTAAAAATATACTATACATAAATAAATAATAAATTAATTAAATAAATAAATTTTGCTTGAGATATCATGAGTTTTAGTGAAAAACGACAAACTAAAAAGATGCAAATCTAGGTTTGGTATTTCGCCTATTTTAGCAAATATTTGGCAATTTTTTACATGAACTAAAGACATTTGTAATTATTATGAAGTAACCTATGATAAGACTTCGGTCGTTTTTCAATTTTCTAATTTCTTACATAGTTTATTTACGCACGAAGTTGCCCCAAAATTTGCCCAAAAATAGTGATTTTTTAAGCGTCATAACTTTCAAAATAAATATAATTTTACTAATATTTTTATTTTATGGCATAGATAATGGAGATATAAATTGGTATCTGGCTTAACTTTAGACCTATTGCGACAAATATTCGAATAATAGGCGTAATACGTTTGTATGGAGAAGCGCGTGGAGAGAGCAGCCTTAAGATAAGATTTGTGTGGGCGGCTCTGTGTTCTTCGCAGTATTGGCAAACCGTCAACTATGTAGATAGACGATATCAAACGACCCGGAGGAAGTCGCTGGATACAAACGACGCAAGACGGCGACCTGTGGAGTGTGGATGTCCCTATAAGAGCAGTCCTATATCTAGCAGTTTATTTATTTGTGTCATGTTGAATTGCTCTGAGCAATCAAATTTATTTACTTTGAAGCATGACGTTGTTTCGTGAACAAATAAAAAACCGGCCAAGTGCGAGTCGGACTCGAGCACGAAGGGTTCCGTTACATTATCTATAAAAACGGCAAAAAAATCATGTTTGTTGTATGGGAGCTCCCCGCAAATACTCGGTTTATTTTAATTTCATTATTTATTTTAAAGTGAATATATATCTAAATATTCTATGAATATTTCAAACGTTGTTGCCGTTATCAATATCGAGCAGAACCGATCAAACAAATCACGTTTGTTATATTGGAGCCCCGTTAAATATTTATTTTATTCTGTTTTTAAGTATTTGTTAATTTTGTTATTATAGCGGTAACAGAAATACATCATCTGTGGAAAAACTGTCTAACTATCACGGTTCATGAGATACAGCCTGGTGACAGATGGACGAACGCATGGACAGAGTCTGTCCATGTCCGACAGACGGACAGCGGAGTCTTAGTATTAGTAATACGAAACGGCATTCTAAATCAGTGGTAGATTTAATTTGACGATTCAAAAGTACCTACTTGTAAAAGTTTATTTGAATAAATAACTTTTCCATTCTATTCTATAATAGGGTCTCGTCTTACCCTTTAGGTACGGAACCCTAAAAATATCTATCTATCTACTGTGCATTATTGGGCAAAAAGCGTGGGCCCAGCCTTGGGTTTAGGCAAGTCATCCCATTTATTGTTCACCGCTCAATTGTACGGAAGCGAGCGACGTCATCTGCTACGCTTCGCAAATGCGTACTAAATCCGTGAACTTTGATCATGGAGTTGTCGCATTATTAGAACAACAATAACCGGAATGCAGTCACCTGACCGTGGATTCCTACTGCACGGACTAATCAATTCCAAACTCCATCATGCTTGCCAATATTGTCCTATTAAACTGAGGTGCGAACCGCACAAGAGGCGCCTTTAGGAAGACATTGCCTCCAATCCTGTGGAGCCCTGGGACTTTTAAGACCTAGGGCTGTTAAGTCTTAACTTTAGGCTTTAAGTCCAAAGGTCTGTCTCCCCGGGGCGCTGTAAAGGCCCATAAGAGTCTACGCAAATAGGACCAGCCTCGGCCCTAACAAGCCCGAAGAAAGATCTTCCTGTTTATAAGGTTGAGCCTTTATAATCTCTCCCGTACATTCATTGTTTTTAGGGTTCCGTAACCAAAGGGTAAAAGGTCTTAGTAAAAGGGTCCTTTTGCTAAGACTCCGCTGTCCGTCTGTCTATCTGTCCGTCTGCCACTAGGCTGTATGTCACGAACCTTGATATAGCTGCACAGTTGAAATTTTCACAGATGATGTATTTCTATTGCCGCTATATTAACAAATACTAAAAAACACAAGAAAATAAATTTTTAAGGGGGCTCCCATACAACAGACATGATTTTTTTGTCATTTTTAGGGTTCCGTACCCAAAGGGTAAAAACGGAGCCCTATTAATGTCACTCGGCTGTCTGTCTGTCTGTCTGTCTGTCTGTCTGTCTGTCTGTCTGTCTGTCCGTCTGTCCGCCGGTCACAGGTCTCTAGCTCGCAGACGAAATGAGTTACAAACCTGAAATTTTGGTATTTGGTGTAAAACGTTGATCCAAAATCAAATATTGAATTAAAAATTGAATTAAATTATTTTTCAGGGGGGCTCCCATACATGAGAAAGGAGCCGGAAAAAAATTTTTTTTTCTTACCCTAGCTTGTGGGGTATCATTGTTTAGAACTCATTGAGTAGAGTACGAATATATATTTTTTAATTTTTTGCTTAAAAAGTAAGGAAATGGGGGGTCATCAAAATTGTCAATTTTAGACCATTTTTGTGACGGGGGCTATCTAAAAAACTAAACTAGTTAGGAATATGATATTTCGGTATATTATGTACTATATGCTCTATTTGTACAACAAATACTGAAAGCAACGATTCATAAAATAGTTTATAAGCTGTGACCAAAACAAACGAACTTATTTTGCGTTTTTCTTTCACGGTTTCTTGCGATGTCTAACTCGGAAATTAAATATTTCTTAGACCCAAAATATTATATTGTTCATAATTATGTACGGAACCCTGAAAGAGCGAGGCCCGACTCGCACTTGGCTGATTTTTATAGATAATGGTACGGAACCCTACGTGCGCGAGTCCAACTCGCAATTGGCCGATTTTGTAATCTATTTTTTTTTCTTACGTAAATTATTCTTTTGACGTTTATTATGGTGAAATATTTTGTTATTCCCCGCCAGCAGATATCTTTATATCTGGTATCTTTACAGTATACACTATACAGTATACATACCTCGTAATTGATATGATATCGCCTCAAGATGTTGCAGGTACTTAAGATTAGGTATTATATTGTTGATAATTACGATCGTCAAACTATAGCTGTCAAGCTACCGTGCTCGGCTTAATACTGAGTAGTTCGGTATTATGAAGAAACCAATGTAAGTACCTACTTACATACAGACAAACCGCAAACGCACACTTAACTCACCTCGGGTAGAAAATAGAAATGCAAACTTCTCGAAATTCATTCGACGAACATTTATTATAGCATTCAGTGAGCAAATAATAATGAATATACAAATAATTCAAACGTATTCTCAACATAAAACATGCACTAAATACAGCGGGTCTACATTGTGACCAGTAGCATCCCAGTCCAATCATATAGCCCAGCGCTATATTGGCTTCCAAACGAAATGAGCCGATATTTGGTTTCAGTAGGAACCTGTAGTGCTCCGAAGCCAGTCCAGTAACTAAAATTTCATGTAACGCCACTTGAGTCATGTAGAAGGCCAAACGATTGGGCGTCTACACTTATGCGAGGAGTTGGTTAAGCGAACTGTTACTGCGTAACAGTTCGGCGAAACTTTCGCCGAACTGTTACGCAGTAACCCATCTCAAGCGCTCCAAGCGCGCCGTCCACATTGAGCGTAACAAGTTCGCCGAAATGTTCGCTGTTCGGTTCGGTGAAATGTTCAAGTCTGGACGCACCTTTACTGGACATTGATCCAGTAAGGTGGCTCCAGGCGTCTACCATTGGATAGTCGACGTCATTATTTCAATCCAGCATAGGAAGATACTTAGGCTGCGATCTATGGAGCGTATTCTGATTCTAATTAGATTTGAGATGGAATTAAAACGGAACATAAATATGTCCTGACATAAATCTGTCTTGTTTTAACTGTTTCAAGTCTGAGTACTGCCAGATCACCTAGGTTCTATAGATTTCAACCTTAGGGTACCTACTACCTACTAAAGGCAGACTTTTTAGTTACGCGACCGCGATGATCTACCCAAAGCAGTATGTGAAGGATCGCCTCAGAATTCCCTCCCAGTCGGACGTTCAAAGTCTACCCTTAGTATATTACGCGCTTGATATCAATCGCGCGCTCAATCATGCCTGATGGAAAGCAATGCATCTGGTTTTTTAACCCCCGACGATAAAACGACGGGGTGTTATAAGTTTGACGTGTCTGTGTGTGTGTGTATCTGTCTGTTCCCCTGTGGCGCTCAAACGGGTGGACCGATTTCAATGCGGTTTTTTTTATTGAAAGGTGAATTACTCGAGAGTGTTGTTAGCTATGTTTGATGAAAATCGATCCAAGATGGCCGCCGCTACAAAATGGTGGATTACATATTTTTTCACAATTCCCTTAATATGGGTATCAAATGAAAAGGCTTGACTATTAGAATAGCACTATTGCAAATTCAAAATGGCCGCCGCCAAAAAATAGCGAATGTCGGGGGTTTTTTTAATTTTTAATTTACACGTCTTGTAGTGCAATTGATTAGTATGCCTATATGCACTCTTGCTTTGAAGATAATCAATTTATATGTCGTAAAAAACGTGGACACTGACTCGTAGTTCCACACGTCCATTACATTTTTGTCCCACATTTCTGATGCGTAGTTCCACACGTCCCTATATCAGAAATGTGAGACAAAAATGTATCACGCGAGCAGCGAGTAATTAGTAACTGGATCTAGCGACTGGAATGATGCGCGCCGGTCACTGTGAATATTCAATTCCGACGCGTTTCCCCAACATAAAACATGCATTAGAGTGGAAAAAATACTGAAGGCGCGCGAAGATTCGAGAATAAATTTCATAAATTATGCAAAGAAGAATTCTCCCCACACTCGTGCTGAAAAGGTAGCTTATGGGATTCATTCACCGTTCACGTGGAAATACGCGGGCGCGCTCTGAATAGGATCGGTTCTCCTCGCGGAAGGTGCTTATGACTGAATTAGAGCATGGAGCAGCCAACATCAGGCGCCCCTATCCGAGAAATATAGAAAATATTTTTTTTAATTATTAATTATCTATATCTACTACATCCCAAGGGCGTCGCCAGCCGATGGCCAAGGGGGGGGGGCAAGTTGATGATATTATATTATTAGTATAGGAAAAGTAAAAAGTATTGTTGGTACAGTCGACAGCTTTTGAAACTGATTGTAGATTTTTTAATAGATACTTTTTTAATAAGTTGGTACGAAAATAGTGCAACGGGTGAGGTTTAAACCTTAACGGAGGAAAAAAAAAATTGAAAAAACCAAAAATGTGCGAAATTTTTGCGGTTTTTTGATTTTTGGTCTTTCGAAGCTGCAAACTTGGATTTATACCAACTAGTGGTAGTGATCCTAACAACATATTAAAAAAAACACAATTTTCCAGTGACACTGCAAGCAATGTCTATATTTTTTCAAATCTCTAAGGGGGGGCAGCTGCCCCCCCCCCCCCCCCTGCCCCTACCTGGCGACGCCCTTGCTACATCCTACTAATATTATAAATGTGAAAGTGTGGATGTTTGTTACTCTATAACGTCGCACCTACTGAACAGATTTGGCTGAAATTTTGAATGGAGATATGTATATAGAGACTGACTTAACACAGGCTACTTTTTATCCTGAAAAATTCACAGTTCCCGCGGGATTTTGAAAAACCCAAATCTACAGCTACCTATAGGTAGATTACTATTATAGCAAACTACCTTGAAAGTAAGTATAAAGGTTGGAATAGGGAGCGGGAACGGGAACCAGAAATCCACGATTCTCTCAGGATTGGTGGAAAACCGAAATTCACGCGGGCGACGCCGCGGGCAAAAGCTAGTATTCCATATCTATACTAATAAATAAAATTGAAGTGTCTGTCTGTAATTTCGAAATAACTACCTCATATTAAGCTCATACGGTTATTTGAACTGTACCATAACCGAATCACACGTTTTTAAAATTTTTGTCTGTCTGTCTGTCTGTCTGTCTGTCTGTCTGTCTGTCTGTCTGTCTGTCTGTCTGTCTGTCTGTCTGTCTGTCTGTTTGAACGGGCTAATCTTCGAAACGGCTGAACCGATTTTGACGGGACTTTCACATACAAGTAGAGAATTAACCAGGGAGTAACATAGGCTACTTTTTTAACCGACTTTCAAAAAAGGAGGAGTTGTGTTTTTCTACCTATTTACACCGATATCTCCGAGATTTCTGAACCGATTTTAGTAATTCTTTTTTTAATCGATAGAAAAACTTTGCGACCCTGTTCTATAAAAAATTTGGATTCCAACTCCTCAATCCTGATGCTGTAGAGGACCTGATCCCCAAAACTAATGGGATTTAGAAACTTTCGGTTATTTAAATTGATATTGCGGTACCAATTAAAGACTTTATCGTTGAATGAACTCGAGTAGGTACATATCCAACTCCTCAACCCTGATGCTGTAAGGAATTGCATTCCGAAATTGTGGGGATCCCACGGGATTTTTCCGTTTTGGGGACGGGTTACTTAACAAATAAGCTACTTTTTGTTCTGGAAAATCAAAAGTTCCCACGGGATTTTTAAAAACCTAAATTCACACGGGCGAAGCCGTGGGCATCATCTAGTTTTTTCATATATCCCCTACCCGCTCTTTTTTTTTATTTTTTATTTATTTTTTTCTTTATACCGACTGTCATGGGAATAAAACGAAATACAGTATATCACCTGTATACTATCCATTCATATCGCCAACGCTTTGTTTTATAGCGGAAATGAAGTGGGTATACAAGTAGCAAGGAAATCGAATGCCGGCTGCTGTTAAAAAAATATATAAATGCCTCTATAGCCGTGCGACTGAAAACTGTGTTATCTGTGCGAAAAGAGGGCAAAGTTCGTTTTTGTTCCGCGTGCTCAGTTTGAATCCTGAGCAAACGAAGAAATCTATAGGTATGTACTTGAATCAAGAACGTAGCGTGTGATTCTAAGTTTGTTTTAGAAGTTTACATCAACTGTGATACTTTAAAATGGACGTGAAAGAGATGACAAAACAAACGTCCGTCCCTTTCCCGTTCGACACAAAATGACAGACTTAAAGTATCAAGTTAACTTAAAAACATAGACTAAACTCTCTGAGCGTATGTGAGGGATTGAAATGCAAAAGAAGCGTATACAGTGTACAGTATACGTATACAGACAGCCCCGACACTTCATACGAGCGGACTGCTGCTGAATAGGGAACATTATACACAAATCGAGCTTTACAAGCACAGAGCTATACGTAATACTGCTAGGCGTACTTCTACGTTGCAAACAACAATTAGCAGGGGGAGTGAGTGTCGCTTCTTTACGCAGTAATATTTAGTATTTGGTTGATTTTTAGGTAGCCCAACCCGCAAGCCCGCCAACCCGCATTGGAGCAGCGTGGTGATTTTTAGGTAGCTATTGCGGATGTTATGTTTAAAAATATGAATGCGTTCAACTTTACGACCTTAGTACATTTATACATTTACGTTACATTGTTGAACGTAAAACGCAACGCAAATGTACCGATAACGGTTGAGTGATCCATCGTCGATTCGCGTCCCGCTTTTATCTATCAGCGTGTAGTTAAATTTACTTTTGGGAGAATCCATCAAAAGATTATTTACGGCTGGACGGTATAAACCGATGGGCCTGATAGGCGTATTGGCAGGGAGATCGAAAGATCTATTAAAGTTGGTGATTCTGTTCTGTTGCTTGCAATTTTAGCTCCGACTCGCAATGCCGTAAGGAAAGATTCGCTTGTTTGAATACATTTTGTGTTTGCCACGCGAGTTGTGAGCGGTTTTTTTTTTCGCTGAGTGAATTCTCCGAAAGATTCGCTTGTTTAATAAGTACGTTTTGAGTTTGCAATGGCGCGGGGCGCGGTTTGCAATGAAGGGCTCCTATGAGCGTATCGTGTAACTAAAATGGTTCCTGCGGTAGTAACGCTATGCGGGAGGGTTGACGGTTGGATTGCGGGAGGGTGACAGTCACGTCAACTATAGTTGACAGTTGTTGACAGTCGTTGACGACAGTTGACGTAAAGTTAAGGCCGGCCAAAGATATTGTATTCTCCTTCCTTCTTCCTAGACTCCGGCCCACTACAGGACACGGGTCTCCTGTCACCATGAGAAGGCCGTATACGTCACGCTGGCCGAGTACGGATTGGGACTCTTCACACGCCTTTGAGAACATTATGGAGAATTCTCAGGCGTGCACGTTTCCTCACGATGTTTTCCTTCACCGTTAAAGCATCTGATATTTGGTTCTCCGGAAAGTTAGAAGTGCGTGCCGGATATCGAATTCGGTCCCCTCAAAAAGGAGGTCGAGGCCGTACTAGGCTATCACAACAATATAATGTGTCATCATGCAAGTTTTAGGGCTTTGTTCCGTGAGAGAACATAATAATATGCTAGAAACATATGATCTATAATATAATAAAACTGTAACAGATCCAATTCTGTACATTGAAGATATTTTGAAAATTTTTGTTGGAGGGCACTCTATAATCGATACTGAAGCCAAAACTGCAATTTGTTTCATTTTTGTCTGTCTGTCTGTCTGTCTGTCTGTCTGTCTGTCTGTCTGTCTGTCTGTCTGTATCTTGGCCGCGCATCACGCCGAAACTACTGAATGGATTCGAATGAAACTTGGTACGATTTGAGTTTATACTTCGAGGTAGGTTATAGGATACTTTTTATCCCGAAATTCAGCATGGTTCCCTTGGGAGAAGGGATGAAAGTTAAAACGTGTATTTAGCTGTAATTCATTAACGCGTTGTTCGATTTCACTCATTCTTTTTTTGTTAGAAAGGTAGTACTTTATGTATTGTCCCGTAAATATTTCAAGGTCATAGGTTTTTTAGTTCAGAAATGACAGGCATTTAGTGGGTTCCAATAACTTGAGACGCGGATGTTTGTACGTACGGCTTATTTTAAACTGGCGTGCGTTTAAATTTATGTTTGTTGGCCTGTCTATTTGTTCCAGCTAATCTCCGAAACGGCTGGATCGATTTTGATGGAACTTTCAATGGCAGATAAGTGATGTTAAGGAGTAACTTAGGATACATTTAGTTTAGGTACAAAAAAGAATTATGGGGTCCGATCTGATTCTATATAAAAACCTATATCCAGGCGAACGAAGTCGCGGGGGTCGGCTAGTATAAAAATAAAGGAACTCCAACGGAAACAATACGAATAAAAGACACTAACAAAATTCTATCCTAAATGTTGAATAGAAGCAGGCGTCACTTTGCGGAATTCCATGATATTATACAATGAACACAAAATTACTTTGCTATAATCCGCTAACAGTGACAAATTTGTAGGCACAACACCACACAAATTCACCACAAATTTAAATTTACTATAAACTCGACGATTTAAATTTGTGATCGATCGATGTGATAGATCGTCGAGTTTTTGTGATGAATTTGTGTGGTGTTGTGCTTAAAAATTTGTCACTGTTAGCGGATTATAGCACAGTAATTTTGTGTTCGTTGTATAAAATTCTATCCGTGGAAATTATCAAACTTTCTCTAAAGTTCAACAGTTTTTCCGAGGCAAAGATTAAAGTTGGGTTACAGTTGAAAAACTGTGTTTGAGTTACCTAATAGTTTTTCCGTTGGTATCGTTAACTTTCTATTCATAACGTCGCATTTATTTGAAAACTTAAGAAAAGTGAAAAGAGACAATGGAATTAAAATAAAAGTTTTCCCACTTGAACTAAAATTATGTGGTATTTAAAAGATATTTTTGGTTTCTGGCGTTATAAAATAGTGTCGTTGGATTTTATTAATGAATTTTGACATAATTTATAACCAATCCGTAATTCGAAAACAATTTCTAATTATTTCTGTTACTGCTCATATTACGCTACGCTATACCCACATATCAGAGAAAAAGGTGCAGGAAAAGTGTCATAAGAGGAATATTAAACAATCATCAAAATTGGCTCATCAATGTCAGATTATTGTTGAAATTCAATTAGAATTTTTAGAAATGGTTTACAGATTATTAATTTCATAATTGAAATATGTTAGAATGAACTGACATTTGATTCATTTATTGGCGCCGAACCGCCATCTTGAATTATTACGGGCACTTCGAAGCCATGAATTCAGTCTCCTCCAGAGACTCAACCGACTATTAGATGCTTCAGCGTCTAGGTCATGATATTTGATTGAGGGTTGCGATAGCAATCACACCCTAATCGAATAAATGCTGCCATTTTGGACTTGGCTGAGTGTAATTAATTAATTAGTATAAAATAGATTTTTAAAAGAGATCTCAGTTAAACTAATCTGTGATTCGATATTAATTTAGTTTGTGCGGGTGATAAATAAAGATATTTTAATAATAGTTTGATTTAGTTTTAATATTAAACCTTATCCTGCTTCTGTAATGATGATGTTTACATCAATTATTTTTTTAAAGAAAATCTTGCAAGAAACTCTTTCCGTCTGAATGGGCCTTATGGCCTCCAAACCTTATATTTATTATTGAGACGTAAAATTAAATAGGTAATAAATTAATAATAAACCTAGGTACCTACATCATTGTTATTTGCGTTCAACAGTTAATACATATTTACTTACCAACAGTTCTTTACTTCGACGAGGTCTGTGTTTGTTCACCTGTAACAATAAATGGTATATTTATTAATTTTAATATTGTATGCATAAAGCAATGATAAAATAATTATGTACCTACTCAAGTAAAGTTTGGATAAAAGCAGGCATAAAATATTTGGCGGATCGTTAAAAATTTAAGAATCGAAATTGTGTCTTTATAGCTTGCTTAGTGTATGGCCACGATGGTCAGTCTCAATTGTGAATAGCAGGTAGGGGCATGATGCAATCGATTAGAGATCAGGCACATGCTCCACGGCTTTACGTGCTCATCCAGGCACAGACATACTTATAACACCGCCAAAGTTCTAACTCCGGGTTTCTACTGAGAGTTTTTTTTATAGAAAAAGGCCTCACCCGTACTCCGAATCCATGATCTCATGATTTTATTAATAGATTAGATAAGTTAACCACACTGTAACAACGAGGCAATATAATATATTACTATAGTGAGAGAACAATTTTTCACGTATCGTTAAAAAGTCGATTGCTTACCCTATATCGGCCCTTTAGTTTCGACAAGGTCCTCTCATTCCCAGTTCAATAAATTCCATTAGTGCAGATTCTAGGGTTCCCACCAAGTAGGAGTATGTAATACGTGCGTTACACAGTCAATACGTTTCGAAGTCACTTTATTTCCACCCAATATTTTTTGTTTCTCCCACTTTTGTTTTTCTTTCTCTACGACTCAGTTGAGTCATTGAAAGTGGCTCAAATTTAATGTTATACACCATTATATATACACACAAACACATACACTGTATATTTAGTATATTATTAAGATCAATAATGTGCTAAGGAGTATATATATATATACTCCTTAGCTGGAGGTAGGCATTACTGACTGCGACAGTTTTTAACTCAGGCTCACTGTACATCTGTTTTAGTTATGATACGATTACTGTCTTATGTATGTGTTTATTACTATTATCATTTTGTATTAATAAGAATTAGACGGAGTAAACATCAGTGGTAGTTGTAGTTATAGTTGAATAAAAAAAAAAGTGGTACCTGCTGATCTCTATTGCCACAAGTGCGTTAAATAGGTGTGTGTTAAATAGTGGCCACGAATCACAATACGATTTAATTCTTGTGCTGATTCAATGCGCAGCACCGAAAATACTATGAACTAAATTTAAAAAGTTAACTTTAGTTCCAAAAACCTTCACGCTCACTGTTCATGGCAATTAGCGCCAAAATGGCGATCGTCAAATAAAGTAAGTAAGTAAAGTATTTAAAGCGTACTTGTATTAATAAGTCCCTCGTGGTGCCAACCCTACCGTATAAAGCTCCTTCCATCACTGACCATTACACAGAGTACAGAGTTCGAGGGTACTCCACATGCTGTTGACCTTTCAAACAAATTACGCCTTACTCGAGTTTCACCTGGAGGTTTTATACAAATATTTTTCTAGTGTCACTTTACGTCTATTACCTTCACAATAACGTAAAGGAAGGCTAGATTATTTTTTATAAATACAAGTAGGTATAAATTAAAAATTTAAAAACCCCTGATTTTCGCCATTTTGTGGTGCCGACCATTTTGAATTTGCAAAGTGCTATTTTACTAGTCAAGCCCTTTCATTTGATACCCATATTGGTATAGAGGGTTATGAAAAATATTTTATCCGCCATTTTGTGGTGGCGGCCATCTTGGACCGATTTCAAAAAAACTAAAATCCGATTAATCTATTGTATTGTGCGCAGTTTATATACAGAATGTGATCGTCTAAAGGTGCGTCCAGACTTGAACATTTCACCGAACCGAACTGCGAACATTTCGGCGAACTTGTTACGCTCAATGTGGACGGCGCGCTTGGAGCGCTTGAGATGGGTTACTGCGTAACAGTTCGGCGAAACTTTCGCCGAACTGTTACCCAGTTACCCATCTCAAACGCTCGAAGAAACGACCGTACATGGCATAGTTCGCGAACATTGTTCGGTGCGGCGAGTTCAAGTGTGGACGGTGATTTCTGAAATGTTCGGAGTAAAGACACGTGTTCGGGCCGATCCATTCAAAGTCGGTCTTTTCAAAGGATTTCCGCTAATACCTACGTAACTACGAGACGTCCACACTTGTATTTCGTCACGTGACCATGTGCGCCTGTTGTTACGGTGCCGCACTTTGACCTGACCTATGACCGTAGATCATGGGATTGATGGATAATGCCACGACACACAACACGTACTCACCCACTCCTCCGTCATTGCGTGAGTGCATCGTGCATCATGCTCATTCGCGCAGAGGCTCTTGAGCTTATTTTTAACAAACTTAAAAAAAGGAGGTTCTGTATTCGACCCGTATGTATAATATGTATGTACTATGTATGTAAATGAGTATGTATGTAAATGTAGGTTCGCGAATATTTCGAAAAACAATGAACCAATGATTTTTAACCGACTTCCAAAAAGGGAGAGTTTCTCAATTCATCGCGTATTTTTCTATGTCTGTTCACCGATTGCTCTGCGATTTCTGAACCGATTTGCGTAATTTTTTTTAATCGACAGAAGAAGTTTGCAAAACAGTCCCATAAAAATATTTTGCTCCAACTCCTCAATCCTGATGCTGCAGGGGTACTGCCCACCTAAACTATATAAGGAATGGGGCCAAGTTCATTATGAATTCATATTAAAGGTATCAAGCATAGACTGCTTCATGAAATTCCAGGTTCCAGCTCTTCAGCTCTGATGCTGCAAGGTGCTGCCCACCTAAACTATGGGGATTGTGGCAATGTTCATTATGAACTCATATTAAAAGTACTAAAAATAGACTGTATCATTAAATTTCAGGTCCCAGCTGTTCAGCTCTGATGCTGCAAGATACTGCCCACCTAAACTATGGAGATTGTGGCAATGTTCATTATGAATTCATATTAAGAGTATCAAGCATAGACTGTATCATGAAATTCCAGGTCCCAGCTGTTCAATTCTGATGCTGCAAGATACTGCCCACCTAAACTATGGGGATTGTGGCAATGTTCATTATAAATTCACATTAAAGGTATTAAGCATAGACCGTATCATTAAATTTCAGGTCCCAGCTGTTCAGCTCTGATGCTGCAAGGTACTGCCCACCTAAACTATGGAGATTGTGGCAATGTTCATTATGAATTCATATTAAGAGTATTAAGCATAGACTGTATCATGAAATTCCAGGTCCCAGCTGTTCAGTTCTGATGCTGAAAGATACTGCCCATCTAAACTATGGGGATTGTGGCAATGTTCATTATAAATTCACATTAAGGGTATTAAGCATAGACCGTATCATGAAATTCCAAGTCCCAGCTGTTCAGTTCTGATGCTGCAAGATACTGCCCACCTAAACTATGGGGATTGTGGCAATGTTCATTATAAATTCACATTAAGGGTATTAAGCATAGACTGCATCATTAAATTTCAGGTCCCAGCTCTTCAGCTCTGATGCTGCAAGGTACTGCCCACCTTAAACTATGGGGATTGTGGCAATGTTCATTATGAATCCATATTAAGGGTATTAAGCATAGACCGTATCATTAAATTTCAGGTCCCAGCTCTTCAGCTCTGATGCTGCAAGGTGCTGCCCACCTAAACTATGGGGATTGTGGCAATGTTCATTATGAATTCATATTAAGGGTATTAAACATAGACTGTATCATTAAATTTCAGGTCCCAGCTGTTCAGTTCTAATGCTGCAAGATACTGCCCACCTAAACTATGGGGATTGTGGCAATGTTCATTATAATTCACATTAAGGGTATTAAGCATAGACCGTATCATTAAATTTCAGGTCCCAGCTGTTCAGCTCTGATGCTGCAAGGTGCTGCCCACCTAAACTATGGGGATTGTGGCAATGTTCATTATGAACTCATATTAAAAGTATTAAAAATAGACTGTATCATTAAATTTCAGGTCCCAGCTGTTCAGCTCTGATGCTGCAAGATACTGCCCACCTAAACTATGGAGATTGTGGCAATGTTCATTATGAATTCATATTAAGAGTATCAAGCATAGACTGTATCATGAAATTTCAGGTCCCAGCTGTTCAGTTCTGATGCTGCAAGGTGCTGCCCACCTAAACTATGGGGATTGTGGCAATGTTCATTATGAACTCATATTAAAAGTATTAAAAATAGACTGTATCATTAAATTTCAGGTCCCAGCTGTTCAGCTCTGATGCTGCAAGATACTGCCCACCTAAACTATGGGGATTGTGGCAATGTTCATTATGAATGCATATTAAGGGTATTAAGCATAGACCGTATCATTAAATTTCAGGTCCCAGCTCTTCAGCTCTGATGCTGCAAGGTGCTGCCCACCTTAAAAAAAATTATTTTCAAAAACCGACTTTTTTAAAGCACAAAATATAGTAAAGGATGCACTTGCATAAGCTAAATTTAAATTAATTTCTGCAATTTCTTTAGCAGACGACATGATTGCCCGATGAACGAAACTAAAATAAATATCTCTTAGCGTAAACAAGTTCGCGGTAATGTTACAAACCTCGGTTCGCCGGCCGTCCACATTGAGCGTAACAAGTTCGCCGAAATGTTACGCAGTTCGGTTCGGGGAAATGTTCAAGTTTGGACGCACCTTTAACCATTAAGTCCAACATAGGACTCTTACGAGGATCGCCAGCGATCCCCAGCCTAGTTGGATTCAGCAGTTGACATTTTTCTCAAGATTAGATCTACTTACTTAGCTGGACTCCTCTCAGAATGAGAAGTATTTAGGCCGTAGTCCACCACGCTGGCCAACAGGATCAGTAGAACATTACTTATGGAGAACTCTCAGGTATTCAGGTTTCCTCATAATGTTTTCCTTTACCAGGGGTAGCTATCAGAATATCCACGTTGCAGAATGACAGTATCGCCATAAAGTCTTGATATTCAATTGCTTAAAACGCACATAACTCCAAAAAATTGAGGTGCGTGCCGGGGATCAAACCCGGTCCCCCCAAAAGGGAGGCCGAAGTCTTTAACCACAAGGCTATCACCGCTTCAGACTATTCTGTGACAGAGTATCTATAGCGGTGTTAAACTTTTCTTGTTAGTAGAGTGACATATTAATATTGTGATAGAAGTCGGGATGTAGTTTTGAACTTCGTCTGGTAAAGTGCAATACAACCCTTCGCTTGCACATCCAGGGAAAGTTTCAATATCCGACGTGCATGGTAATAATAATAAAAATCTTTATTTCGAGCAACTGGAGCTCATTGTGTTAGTAAATTACATAAAACTAATGTTAGTAAGTAACTTATAACTAAAAAAATTAAAATAAAATAGAAAAACAACTTAAGACTGTGGCCTCACCAATATTTGAATCATCATCATCATGATCAACCCATTACCGGCTCACTACAGAGTACGGGTCTCCTCTCAGAGTGAGAAGGGTTTTGGCCATAGTCTACCACGCTGGCCAAGCGGATTGGCAGACTTCACACACCTTTGACAACGTTATGGAGAACTCTCAGGCATGCAGGTTTCCTCACGATGTTTTCCTTCACCGTTAAAGCAAGTGATATTTAAATACTTAAAACGCACATAACTCCGAAAAGTTAGAGGTGCGTATATATAAAGTATATACTTTAAGCATTTCAGTATGCTATAAAGTATGTCAGTATGCTAAACAATACCAGCTACTTAAAACTATTTAAAACATCGTATTTAATGTTAATACCGTACTCACAAAATATATTCGGGTGTAAATTATAAAGAGATCGCTAACGACAAACGAAGACAGGTAATAGTAGTGATTACTACTGGCAAGATACCACAAAAAAAAAAGAAAAAAAAATTAAAATATTTCCTGTATTTTTTAAATCTCGCAATGTAATGCAATCAGCTGACGCTAGAGTTGTCTTCGGGGTATCCCCGAGTTTTCACGCTGTACATTGCCGGTGTGAAAAATACTAAATAATAAACCACTAATACTACAAGACAAATGGTTATTATTGGTATTGGATTTTGTTCAGGTAGTACAATAATAGCGCAAAGTTTTCGATAGCAGTCCCCTTATATCCTGTATAGAAACTTAGCTGATGTTTGCGACTCCGTCGACCTCGGACGCAAGCTATCCGCTTGTTTAAATTTAAACTTCAGCTTTCTAACTTTTAAACTCGGGCTAACAAAGATTTCCCACGTGGTTTAAAAAAAACTAAATCCACCTAAATCCATCAGCTAAAAGATAAACCAATAAAAATGTAAGCGAAATCCGTAACAAGTTAACACAGTATCTATCCCCACGTTTCCCCTACTTAACCTCAAGCCGCCACCCGGATATCCGGGACAAACCGATTTGACGCAAATTCGTTTCACCCTCACACATTAGTGCGGTTTATTTAACATCCGATTAAATGTGGAGTGACGGAGATGGGATAAGAAATTCACTATCCGGTTACACTATTTGTTTGACAAAGGAGGACTGAGTTTAATTTATGGGGATGATTAAAACGACGGTAGGATGAAATGGGCTTTAACTTGGCTCGGATTTCCGGTTATGGCGTTCGGATACCTAAATGGGGCGAATGGACGAACAAAATTTTAATTAAATCTGCCTAAGCAATTGTGAGTACCTAGGTCATTAATGGGGAATGAAATTGTGAAATGAATTAATTAAATTAGAGCAAAATATACCTAACTATTTGAAATAACAACGAAATTAGCACAGGAAAATATAATATTGAACAAGCTGTAATTTATGAAAAATTAAACCGAAATAAAGAATACTTAACTGAAACGGAAAGTGTTCATATCTCGAAAACTACTGGCCCGATTTTGATGAAACATGCACTGTTCACTAAGTTGAAGCAAGCTCAGCTAAATTGTTATATTTTGTTTAGGCTTACGCTTGACGATAATCGTGCCTGATGGAAAGCAATGATGAGATTTTTAAGTTAGTTTGCCGAGATAATACCATTTCACTCCATCCATAATACATCTATATTACGTACCAAACGGGGCGAAACGCACTTTTTATGATCGACACAGCGAAGTAAAGATTAATTCATTCCACACATCTTCCCGAGAGGCACATAATAATAGACTCTCGTATAGAGATCGTAGCTGGCTGAGAGGCAATAAAGTTTATATATCTTCAACCTTTCGACGCGTACCTACTGAGCGGGGAATCCGCGATGTGAGGGAATTAATTTATAAGGATTTGTTGACACAATTCAAGCTATACCTACTACATTGATTTATTTACACTTCGGTAGACTTCGATGGCTATGATTATTTTTTTGAAAATCCCCTATGTACGTATATTGCATGCCTACTAGCAGATGCCTACGACTTCATCCGCGTGAATTTTTAGGTCTTGGTAATTTTTTGGCGAGGTTTTCAAAAATCCCGTGGGATCTCTTTTATTCGTTAACCCGTGGTCTTTCGGTGAATTTTTTGCCCGTCCCAACCTCGCCTCGCCTAGTGAGAAAGCACCCTAAGGGTTGTACTGTGAAGCTGAATAGCCTTCCTTAAGAATTGGGCTATTAAATGATTTTTGGCAAAAATAATTTTTCAAAATAAAACGTTCAAACAAACTCTTCTGCTTTATAATATTAGTAGTTATAGTGTATACTAGCTTTTGCCCGCGGCTTCGCCTGCGTGAATTTCGGTTTTTCACAAATCCTGAGAGATAAGTAGATTTCTGGTCCACCCGCCCCCCGCCGCGCGACGCCGTACCGCGGTACCGCGTACGGCGGGCGCAGGGCGCAGGGGCGCGCGGCGCGGGGAGTTCCGTGCAGCGCGAGTGTCGGCCGTCGCGCGCAGCGAAAATACCTATCAGGGCGTTTTTTAACATAGGTACTTACCGATTTCAACACAACTCCTTTTTTGAAAGTAGGTTAAAAAAATAGCCTATGTTACTCCTTGGTTAATCCTCTACTTGTCTGTGAAAGTCCCGTCAAAATTGGTTCAGCCGTTCCGAAGATTAGCCCGTTGTTCTGTTCAAACAGACAGACAGACAAAAATTTTAAAAACGTGTGATTCGGTTATGGTATCGTTCAAATAACCATATGAGCTAAATATGTGGTAGTTATTTCGAAATTACAGACAGACACTTCAATTTTATTTATTAGTATAGAAGTATAGATTAGTATAGATGTATGCATGTATACTTCTTTTTGTTTTTAGCAAAGACAATAGCCATCGCTTTCAGGCTAACTCGAGTATTAAAAAATATGCCTACCTAAAACATAACAACGCTGTTACGTCCCTTTGTTCGTTTTAATTAAACCGCGGGCGTCATAATAAAGAACTTTTAATTTTGATAAGCCACTCTTATTAAATACAACGGAAGGTAGGCGACGTAAATGGCGGCCGAGTTGTGTCGCTTTACGGCGAAATTATAGCGCAAGTGAAATACTTAATACTAGCGAATAAATCAAAGCATAGCATGTAATTATTATAGGTAGGTAATAGGTATAGGTACCCACTGTTTTTCATAGAAAATTATTATGATTTCAAACGGACTTTCAACTTACAAGGTTAGTTCAAACATCAAACTTATCAAAAACATGAAAGACACAGATTTGTCATCTGATAACTTTGTAGATTCAATAACACTGAAGTCTTATGAAAATCGAAGCTTTTGCCGTACATTTTTTCACAAGTTTCACAATTTTGGTTTTGGCTCCACAGAGTTATCTATCTATCTATACATATAATAATATCTATCTTCTTCTATCTTCTATCTATGTATATCTATATCTATCTATACATATAATAAAATCGTAGACTTGCCGTATCTGTACATTGAAGATTTTTGCAAAATAATATCTGGAGGATGTTAGGGATAAGTAATAGAACGTAAAAAAGCTATTTTTGAAATTTTTGTCTGTTTGTCTGTTTATCTGTTTGTCTGTTTGTCTGTATGTTTGTGCACGCATCACGCAAAAACTACTGATAGGATTGAAACGAAACTTGGTACGATTTAAGTTCATACTACGGAGTAACATAATTATAGGATACTTTTTATCCCGCAGTTCCGCACGGTTCCCTAGGGAGAGGGGTATAAAATTCAAAACGTGTATTTTGCTGTAATTCAATAACGCGTGGTCCGATTTCATTCATTCTTTTTTTGTTAGAAAGTAGATACTTTAAAGATAACCGACTAATCCAAAAGGCTGGATCGATTTTGATGGGACTTTCACTGGCGGATGTTTACATTTTGATCTACCTAAACATCCGCCAGTGAACTTTTAACAATTTTTAGCATGATATGAGCTCAAAGGAGCTTAGGAAAAACAAAATGATTCCTACGGGATTTTTAAAAACCAATAGGTATATATCCATGCGAACGAAGTCGCGGGTGTCCCCTTGTTTGATAATAAAATATAGTGTTCTTAGAATGGAACTATTCTTTTAGTTGAACATGTATCTTTTTGTAGGACTATTCCTCTTCTTCTTTTTTTAGGACTTTTAGTTAAGGATAATTCCAATACGATTTGATGTTTCAACTAATCTCATTGATCTTCTTTCAATTTCAGCATGGGTCGCCCTTTGCCCCGCCCTAGATAAGTAACAAGTAACCGAACACTTTCAAAATTACCGTGATTAATTAAAAATAGCCGACCTCCCCCTGCTTTTCTCCGAAGTATGTAAACCGAGATTCTGAAATACTTACCTAATTAGAGTAATCTGACTACTCGAACTTGAGCCGTTATAGTTACTTACTTTGGCTGGCTTCACCCCCATGTAGCTGAAAATCCTGGCTACGCCCTTGCATTTCTTGGCGAAATAGAAATATAGAAATATACCTACAATAATTTTGTTATGATCACAAGTTTGGTGGTAGATATACAACGTTAGTTTTACTTTACGCAAAACCTGAAAGTAGTTTGTTTAGAATCAGTAACAAAATCGAATCCAACCATTTTTATATAGTGTTGTATTTTTGTCCAAAAATATTTTGAAATCCTAAAAGCTTAGACACAATGATTTACCGCGCATCAGCTGACGGTCGGCACACAGCGGCGGTCATTCAACTCGCGTCGATCGCAAGTCGCTGCGGGCGACGGCTTGCGGTGATCATTTTTTTCGAGGACAACGACGCAACATAACAAGCTTATAACTTCGTTACTTTTCATTATATTTTTTTGAAATTTTGTATAAATATTCTTAATGTAAAAATATTTGACACGTGTTTCGGTTTTTGCGCAAAGTAAAACTAACGTTGTATATGAGGTATTTTCGTCAATGGTTTCTCTGTAAAGAAATTCTCAGTGCCAGCCCGGAGTTGGAAGCAGATGGTGTTAAATACACCGTCGTGCTTTGGAGAGGAATATAGATTGCACCTGTTTATGCGCACACTTGTGCACTATACTTAATATCTCATGCGTAGTTGGCTAGTCTCCTCGTCGGTTGAGATTGGCCGCCATTATCATTATTCACAAGTAGCATCAGCATAATTCACATTAATTACTAACCATTACAAATATGTCGCGCCATTAGCCTCCTTAACGACATTGCCTGCATGTGCTTTCACGACGAATTTGACTGAGCAAATACGATTTGGGAGCTCGGAAGTGAATGCGATGCAAACATCATTTTATAGTGCCAGATTTCACCACCACTACCACCACTACAGCCTTTTAACGTCCCACAGCTGGGCTCAGGCCTTCTCTCTCAAAGGAGAAAGGGATTTAGGGCTTCGACCCGCCACGCTGCTCCAATGCGGGCTGGCGGGCGGTGCCAGATTGCGTAATATATTAATTGGCCTCTCTGGTGCAGTGGTGAGCGCTGTCTTATAAGTGAAAGGCCCCGGGTTCTATTCCCGGCAGGGGCAATTTGGACTTTATAATTTCTAAATTATCTCTGGTCTGTCACTTATTTAGAGGGGAAAGGGGAATATTAGTCATGTTCGTTCAAATGCGAGTCCGACTCTTACTTGACCGTGTTTTAGTGCAATGCGCGTTAGGCTTAATTTACACCGCGGCGGAATGGAATGGAATGGAAGCGTCAATTTCGCCTCATGACGCGGAAGGCGCGCGAATTCGCTGGAATGCTCGAGAATTCTCGCGCATTCCAGCTAAACGCTTGGCACGACACTGCTGTGACCGACCCAACGGACTCTCCGTTCGCGCCACTTCCCGCGGATTCACACAGACGGCGCCGACAGTAGCTACGGGAATTCTCGAGAATTCCGCGGAAGACGCGTGACCTTTTTTTGGCTTCTATTTAATTTGTATGTTATGCAATTGACATAAAGTTCATTTAGCAATGTACAATTTCGTTGCAAAAAGTCGCTTCCATTCCATTCCGCCGCGGTCTAAATTGAGCCTTAACCTTAACCCCATTTTCATTAAGTACATAAACATGTCAAAAGTTCCGCGTCTTCGAAGGTATTTTATTATGTTATGACCAACACGCAATACCATTACCTACTGGGTAGGTACGCAGCTGTTCCTAATTTAAATACGTATTATGTATTTTGGGGCCTCAAGCATATATACCTACTCTAGCGGCACGCTATGATGGCCGGTTTGACGTTTGTCCGCTCATGAAGTTCCGTATTAATTGATAACGACTTTGAAGGAAATAATTGTATTACTTTATTGACGATAGTGATGTGCAGAGATTCATAAATTTTATCGAATGTAGTTTTAGGTTTAGGACTCAAAATTTATTTATTAAATTGATTTCTTAAATGTATACAAGTGTAGAAAAATCAGTTTGCACCATTTAAGGGGTGAATGTACTTGTGAATATGAACAATTTTCACTATGTGGACAAACCTCTGAAATCGCAAAAAAATATCAATAAATTTTTAAAAATGGAATCTAATACGATCGTCACATAGGATCGCTGGCTAGCACAACTACTACCTCCGGCAAACTCGCGTCAATGCTCAATGCAAAACAAAGCAGTTTCGAATTGACGTTGCTTCGAAAAGTATAAACTGTCAGTGCAATGCGATTGTGATATAGTTTTGACCTGGCTTTGGATTTCAAATATTGATACTGCATTACTGTTGACCCTTGCTCGTTAATTTGGACTCTGTTCAAGCCCTTTGTTGTGGATTTCGTCGATATGACCGAACGTACGCAGAGAACTGTTCTAAATAGTCAGACACGTGAGTTCGTAATACGCCTTCGTAACTATTTCGATCGTGAAGCTCAAAATGGAGGGCCAATTTTACCTATAACGTCAGTGGTTGAACGCGTAGCTGATGCGCTTAATATTGGACAACGAACTGTTAGACGGATAACTAAAAAAAAATATGGCGAGACTGGCACAGAAGAAAATAAACTTCACACACCAAAAAAGAGAAAACGAGCAAAACCAGTCGTAGGCATCGATAGCTTTGATGCCGATGCTATCCGAAGACATGTTTACGGCTACTATTTACAGAAGGAGTATCCAACAAGAAAAAAGTTGGTGCATTCACTGAAGGAAGCTGGATTATTCTTCGGTGGGGAAAGTTCTTTAACGAAGATTTTGAAGACCATTGGATTTCGATACAAAAAATGTAACAAACGCAAAATATTGATGGAAAGATTTGATATAGCGATGGCAAGGTATACTTTTTTACGGCAAGTGAAAGAAATCAAAAATTGGCAAAATGTTGTGTTCTTGGATGAAACATGGCTTAATGCTAACCATACTGTAGGCCGTTCTTGGAACGATGACACAGCAGCATCTACTTCCAAAGTTCCTGTAGGAAAAGGATCGCGACTTATAATTTGTCACGCCGGAACCATCAACGGGTTTGTCGAAGGTTCTCTCATGGCTTTTGCGTCAAAAACCACTGGAGACTATCATGAAGACATGAATGGAGAAAAGTTTACTGAATGGTTTACCTCAATGTTGTGTAGCCTCCCTGAACCATCTATTATAATTATGGACAACGCCCCATACCACTCGATGCAAATTGACAAGCCACCTGCCCAATCCCAAAAGAAAGCTGATATCGTCGCATGGCTTCGTAAAAATGGCGTAGATGCAAACATGAATATGTTAAAAGCGGAATTAGTACGTCTTTTAAAAGAAAACAAACCAACCAAGATCCGATACGTCATTGACGAAATAGCATTAGAACATGGGCACAGAGTTATACGGTTACCGCCTTACCATTGTGAGTATAATGCGATTGAGTTGGTGTGGGCTCAAATTAAGGGATATGCTGCAAGACACAATACAGAACCCCCATTTACCACAAAAAAAATGCTAAAATTATTAGAAGAAGCTTGTGAACATGTGACTAAAGGAGACTGGGAAAAGGTTGTGAATAGAACTGTTAAATTAATAAGGGAAGATTATGAAAGAGATGTGAAAATAGATAATATTATAGAAAACGAACATATAATTATTAATGTATGTGATGATAGCAGTGACGACAGTGAAAATAGTAGTATGGACGAATCTGATTAATTATGGCCTTTTGTGGCACCTTTTTTGGTATCTTTTGTATTCATATGTTTCTTGTGTGCATATAAAGTATGTATATTCATTTTCGTTCAAATATTCAGTTCGTTCAAATAAATTAAATAAACATATACATTTTTGTTTTATTAAACCTATTTAATCAGGTACAAAAACAAAACTTAATTGTTTTTTGTTCGAGAATAAATTGACATTCCACATCACTATTGTAATGTGTCAAACCGGCCATCATAGCGTGCCGCTAGTATAAATGGCAATTTATCACGTAAGCTATTATGCGTAAATGAGAGTTGTGAACGACCAAAGGGCTGACATTATAGTACTTATAGCATGGCATAGCTTTGCAAGGATCGCCACAGAACACGATCTTGTGACGCCTGTATCCAACGGCTGCCAGTGACTCATCATCATTATTTTTTATTCATCTACAAGCTAGCCCTTGACAGCGATCTCACCTGATGGTAAGTGACGATGCGGTTTAAGGTGGAAGCAGGCTAACTTGTGTGGCAGTTTTTCTTAAACCCATAAACCTGATCGGTTTCCATACGACATCGTACTGGAACGTTAATTCGCTTGGCGGCACTGCTTTGCCGGTAGGGAGGTAACTAGACTCGGAGTATCCCTGCGGACGCAAATCCGAGATGAGAAGATACGTAGGATAACCAAACTTACTGACATAGAATAAAATGCAGAATTGAACAGGCCGTAAATGCATTACAAACAAGTATAAATTACAAATTTTAAAAACCCCCGACGTTCGCCATTTTGTGGTGGCGGCCATCTTGGATTTGCAATAATGCTATTCTACTAGTCAAGCCCTTTCATTTGATACCCATATTAAGTGAGTTGTGAAGAAATATGTAATCCGCCATTTTGTAGCGGCGGCCATCTTGGATCGATTTTCATGAAACATAGCTAACAACACTCTCGACTAATTCACCTTTCAAACAAAAAAAACCGCATTCAAATCGGTCCACCCGTTTGAGCGCCACTGACACACACACACGCACGCACGCACGCACGCACGCACGCACGCACGCACGCACGCACGCACGCCCGAAGCCCGACCTCCCGCCCGCCCGCCCGCCCTGTGGGTGTATCGGAGAATGCTGAAGATCTCGACACAGCGGGTCCCTAACGAAACGGTGTTGCAGAGAATGGGGAAGATACAGAGATTCTGACCACAATAAAGACTAGGAAACTCCAATATCTCGGACACCGAATGAGAAATAACAAGTATGACCTTCTCCAACTAATCATACAAGGGAAGATCCAGGGCAGGAGAAGGCCTGGTAGAAGGAGAATTTCTTGGCTACGAAATCTGCGGGAATGGTACGGCAAAAGTACTAGGTCGCTCTTCCGTGCGGGCGGTGTCCAGATTGCAGGTAGCCCTAATGATTGCCAACCTTCGGAAGGAGACGGCACCATAAGAAGACTGACATAGAAACAGTCTGTAATAGAATTTAAAGAATTTACATTTATTCAGGTCAATTTTCAAGAATATCAGGCCAAATGTGCTTCGCGATAGACTAATTGACACAGACTGGAACTGTCTAGCAATTTGTCACTCTTAAATGCTTAGAAGTGGCAATGAAAAGTGTTTTATTTGCCACACGTCACAAATTTAAATTTAGTGTAGCCAGGTGGTTATCAAAGTTACAACGCAAAACGGAATATAGAACCTTGACCGTGATTTTTTTGCGTAAACAAAACTTATAATTCACTCTGATAGCTCGTACAAAATTTTGAGAATGATTTGAGTTAAAATTTGTACTTAATTTTATTTCAGTGTTTATTCTTTATCTATACTAACAAGGAAATTTCTAAACACCAGTCGATAATTGCTTGTTGAAGGGGGTGGGTGGGTTCATAAGGTTGCTCGAAGTACTGAGAAACGCAGAGTTAAAAGACCACTTCCACCAGACCAGACTAGAGTTTATGATGGATACACATGGATACACATTTTGTTATAATAATATATTTCTTATTTGATACCCGCGACTTTTTCCGCGTGGATTTAGATTTTAAAAATGTCTTGGAAACTCTATGAATTTCCTGTATAAAAAGTAGATGTCCTTCTCCAAGGTCTAGTCTATCGTTGTACATTTCGTCAAAATCGGTTCAGCGGTTCAGGCGTGAAAGCGTAGCATACAGTCAGAGCTTTCGCAGAGACTTTCGCATTTATAATATTAGTATGGATTATGAAATAATTCAATTTTGCAATAAAGCTGCTAGCTAGCATAATCTAATTGCTATACACATCATGCTTGGAATGGCGCCAGGAATACTGGTTAAATACAACCAGAATGTGAATTACTAGTGTGCGTTGAACAGAATTTTTATTTGCTTATTTACTTAATTAAAAATTTCTTCAATTATCGAAATTAAACATCAGCGGACAACGCCCCGCGTTCCCACTCAATCATAAATTTTATTTCAGAACTTACTTAAGAGTTTATATTTATTGAAAAAGTTTTCATCCTTATAAGCTATTGGTCTGTGGAATTTCGAAACGCGATTTCCCATTTCTCCCCGACACTTTCAACCGCAGTTATTTACTGATTTTCACACTGAAATTGTTTTGATATCTTGCTTCAGTAAAGGGGCATCATCTTGCGGCTTTTGCGGCTCTTAAAGCTCTTCCACATTTCATGTCTCATGGTATATAACGGGTTTTTAAGAGGATCGCTCTCGGAAACGAAGACAGGTAGGTAATAGTAGTATTGATTAGTAAAACGATACTACAAAAAAAGGCGAAAAAAAATTCAAATATTTCCTGTATTTTTTCAAAGTTCGCAATGTAATGACGCAGCTGACGCTAGAAGTCAATTAACGTTGGGTAAATAGGTACATACCTAAAGTTGCTGCGTTTTGGACCACAAATACTATTGTATTGTAATAATGTATTACAAATGCGAAAGTGTGTCTGTCTGTCTGTCTGCTAGCCTTTCACGGCCCAACAGTGTAACTGATTTTGATGAAATTTGGTGCAGAGGTAGCTTACAGCCTGCGGTCGGCCATGGTCTATTTTTTATCCCGGAAAGAAAGAGTTCCCACGCGGGATTCTTGAAGGTACATCGGTTTAACTGATTTATACGAAATTTGGTGCAGAGGTAGCTATCGTCCCTGAAATTGATATAGACAACTTTTATCCCGGAAAAGCAAATAGTTCCACAGGATTTTAGGAAACCGAAATACACGCGGACGAAGTCGCGGGCATCATCTAGTAATAAACAATTAGAATTTTTTTCAAAACGCCAGTCCATCTGTTTGTAGCCTTTTCACACCGAAACCACTGAACTGATTTCGACAAAATTTGGCAAAGAAATAACTTGCATCCTGATGAAGGATACGTGATACTATTCATCCCGGAAACGCGTTCCCCGGGGACGAAGTCGAAGGTATCAGGCAATAAACTTTAATAATCCTTGTTTTCAACCGCCGAGTTTGTATCGTGATAAAATACGGGGAAAGTAGGTACCTACGGCTATCTCGGTAAGCAAAATTTTTATTATGAGCCATAATATTTTAGGGTTCAATAAAATGCGTGGCGTAGATATGAAATACAGATGTCGGTAAAAATAATACTAGCCACATAACGGTTGTATAACAAGCTATAAATATGACTACTGGCTGAAACTCGCAGTTTTGTTTTACTTTTCGTCCTTTGCATAATAATACTCATTTCTGAGGATGACCCCTTCCATTAACCGCATAATAATAGGCTATGAAATCGGCCCAGTATTTTTTCAGGAAAATGGTAACAGAAAAACACAAAAAACGAATTTACCGTATAAGATACGTCTTCGATCCGTCCTGGGTAAAAATATCTGTATCTATCTAGTCATCAAAAATATTTCCCAAGAAAGATACGGAACCTTGAATTCATAAACTCGATTTTTACCAAAAATGTTTCAGTAGCTGCCTAATCTTTTGATCGAAACTATGAGTAAAACACGTTCAAATTTTACCAGCTATCAGATTCGGACAAGGCAAATTCAAAGGGCAAATAGACGCGGGCGGAGGCAATGGACTATAGTCATCATTAATCATGTTTTTTTAGGGTTTCGGCACTTTCAACAGGTTTACGCTTGATTTCACGCATATTACAAGCTATTTTTTTTTTAATTAAACCGGTCCAGCAATCTCAGAGAAATTGGTGTATCAATCAAAAATATGGGTACATTTATGCGTGTAACTTCGTACGTAAAAATGATAACTAGGTGTGTTTATATACTAAAACCTTCCTGAAAGTACCTATGTATAGATTACGGTAGTGAAAAAAATCATCAAAGTCGGTTTATTGGTTTTTGAAACATCATACATACATACATACATACATACGGATCAAAAGATTTATCTAAACTATTTTTTTACAGATATTACTAGATAGGTATCACAAACAAACAAACTAAATTTACCCCTAAAAGTGCAATGCTGAAATATACTCGTATCTCATCCGAAGTGGGGTATAGGCCAAGAAATAACTAGGTAGGTATAGTAAAATAATTATATACACTGGTTAATATTGTTGATATTCTTAGCCGGTGTACATAATTTATATGCACAGTCATGCCGCATGGGTTGCCCTAAAAGGTTTTACTCTGCAAAAGTTGCCTAAAAGGCGCACAATAATGCTAGGATGACTAATAAAATGTGTCTGCGAGTCGTAAACCCGACGGAAACTATATTATATACAGTATACCACTATACTATGATGTTACTGAGTACAGGGGTCGGCATGGTCCTCGAGGCGTGAGGAAAAACAATGGCGATAGTTGCGCATGCATACACTAGCCATCCTTTGTAGGGCGAGTTCCAATATTTTTACAAAGGATTCTTATGTGTGCGGCAGACTGTACCAAGACGCCGGTAACCAATGTGAGAGGCCAATTATGACGTGATATAACAGCGAACCAATCACATACGCTGCGCTCTTCGCACCCCGCTTCACCCCGCGAAGCAGACATAAATTAAAAAAATTAAAAAAAGGTGTGTGTACTTGCGTGTAGCGTAAGAAGTTATAATTTGCATATATCACCGTAAAACTGTAAATAACCTACGTTATAAATTATAATATATCTCGCGGGATTGTGAAATGTCGATAGATTGTGAACTGTAACATATTGCTTACAATTTAACGCATTATTTTTCGGTAGATTGTAATCTAACGAAGTGAATGAGATTGCAATCTCAATACGTGATTGATTGTTGACATGATATACTACATAACGAGATTAATTTTTTGACCTTTAATTTTTAGAATTTGGATTAGATAGATAAATTAATTAATGGCAGCCATAAAAACGTACCTACACAAGCGAAGACACGGGCATTTGCTGTAGCTATATCAAAATCAATTTTATTAACCTCTTATTTCGTCCACCAAACAAACCGAACAAAGCACTGTATATTTTCCAAAAAAGGGTATTTTTATTAAAAATTGTTTTGCCGTTCGGACGCTCGATCAACCGCCATTTTGGATCGCCTGTCAAAATAAACCACGCCCGTTAATAATGGCGCCTGAGAGATCGTGGGTAATTTTGAAGACGTGCTTAAGAAAAGCGGGAGGTTTGTATGAATATGGCAAACTAGATCTCAAACGTAGCAAATGATTAATAGTTTATGAGCAAATAAATCTATACAAATAATTTATGTGTGTATTTTCTGTATGTACATTTGTATTTACGTATGTTCCAAAGTTTCGCATAAACTACGGAGCCGATTTTGATGAATGAGGTGTCAATCGATTCGTTATTATGTTGTTTTTAACATCAAATTGTATTGGAATTATGTAATCTTGAACATTGTATTAGCTCGAGCTGACTTTCAGATTTTTCAACTTTCTATAAGTGACTGCGACATACTTTCTTGAATTTGACTTTAGAAGTAAAATTATTAAATCCAAATGATTCCATGATGAAGAATAACTCAACTCACGATTCTCTTGAACTATGATCTTCTGATATGACGTATTTAACGTACTAGCTAAGTAGTACCACTAGTGCCAGTAAACTACAAACGTTCAGCTTATGCAAAGCATCTCCTCAAAATTGTCACAACTCTCGGTCCATTAATAATATCCTCTTACACATAAATTTAGAGCCACGGCTATACTCTGTGGTATTGGCGCGACGCAAAGTGTCAATGATAAGTCATCTTGGGCGAAAGCCAACGTTGAATAATGGATAATCTGCGAAGGTCCCGCTGAACTATATTAGAGATATAGACCGTCGAGAGAGCTGCCGTTCCTTGAAGCTTCTAACGTGGGAAAGTACTTTTGCTAAGTGACTTAATGTTACCCAACGCATATCTACAATAAAGTATTATGCTGATAACTATATTATTTATTGTTCTAAAACTAAACCACATATCGATTTAAGTCTTCATTGTCTATGCCTTGGTACTGCCACCCGCATTGGAGCAGCGTGGTGGATCTAAGCTTTAAATTCCTCTCTCCTATGAGAGAGGAGGCTTGTGGAACGTTAAAAAGGCTGTAGTGGGTAGTGTCTATGCCTAACCGCAAATAAAATAGTAAAATTGTATTTGCTTTGTGTAAAGTGTAACCCTTCGCACATCTCTTTTTTGAACTCGGGAAACAATTTGAATGCAATTTTAGACTTTCATTGTTTGGGGTCTATGTTTGGTTTTTTGATAGAAGTATATATTCTGTACGAAGTCTCAAAGTTTATTTTGGTACTCATTATATTATTTAATCCCTTACCTATTTTCTGTAGGGAAGTAATTTGCACTGACCGCTCATTTATTCGTTATTTCTGTCTTAAGGCACAGCACGGGTCTCTTTTCATAATGAGATGGGTTTAGACCATGTCCACCACACTAGTCAAGTGCGGATTGGTAAACTTCATACGCCTTGCCTAACTCCAAAAAGTTCGACGTGCGTGCCGGAGAGCGAACTCGGTCCCCTCCGAATTCTTTTTTTATTAACCCACGACGCAAAAACGCCGGGGTGTTATAAGTTTGACGTGTCTGTGTGTGTGTGTGTGTGTGTGTGTCTGTCTGTTCCCCTGTAGCGCTCAAACGGGTGAACCAATTTGAATGCGGTTTTTTTGTTTGAAAGGTGAATTAGTCGAGAGTGTTGTTAGCTATGTTTGATGAAAATCGATCTAAGAGGATCGCCGCTACAAAATGGCGGATTACATATTATTTCACAACTCCCTTAATATGGGTATCAAATGAAAGGGCATGACTAGTAGAATAGCACTATGCAAATCCAAGATGGCCGCCGCCACAAAATGGCGAATGTCGGGGGTTTTTTAAATTTTTAATTTATACTTTTTTATCTATGCCCCGAAATGAAGGCCGAAGTCTTAACCACTAGGCTGTCACCGCTTAAGGATAGGAGAATAGAATACGTCAGGAAAATACTTCTTTTTTTATAGGAATAGCGGGCAACTGAGCAAGCAGCAGGTCACCTGATGTTAAGTGATTACCGCCGCCCATGAACATTAGCAGCACCTAAGGAACCACTAATGAGTTGCCGGCTTTTGAGGAAGGGGACTGGCTCTTCAGTTCGCTGCCGGAACACACGGATGCTTTGCGGTAGATTACGGCTGAAGTGTGGTCGCTAGCCAGGCGGATTCGCGGTAGAGTCCTGCCACAAAGCAAGATAATACTATAATACTATATTAATGACAATAAAAGTGTATACAAAAACCCCACATGAAATCATTTCGTAGTGATGAGTAAGCCCTTGGATTATAACAATTATCATTGGGCGCAACCTCGCAAGGGTTCGGAATAAGTATATCTAATAATAATAATATTATTATGACTTAGGCTGTATGTGTGAAGTATTTCAGTGACCGGAATATTAAAGGCAAGGCCTCTATTATGAGACCTCTCGGAAATAAAAATAAGAACGCTATAATAATACAGTTCGATAAATACGTGGCTTATTACAGACATAGACAATTTCGGGGATGAGAAAATAAAACCAATTCTTCTAATCACAATTATTATAAAATACCGTGGATAATAACCGATAGTAATAATCGGATTAAGTCCGAAAGTCGGCATAAATAGAATTTAGGTCAACAAATATAACGGTCGGTTCAAAAGCCACTGAATATTTTAATAGGACTATTCTTTAACGCTTAGTTTGTATAGAATGGAAATAGTTATTTTTGACTCACTAGATCGAAAAGCAGGCCTTGTCTGCTTAAAACCAATTAAAACCTTCAAAAAACAGCGGGAAAGAAACCCTTCTATTGCGTCAATTTATATTCTTTGTTTTTTTTTTTGCTGTAGAAGTTGAGTGAAAAATATCTGAAATCCTATGATTTTTTTATTGACTGGAGACCGTAAAGACCTGTTAGGAAACTGTGATGTTATAATATATCATGGAATTATCTCACTAATAAATATTTAATATTAATATTTTAGAGTGTAAAATAAACGTACCTACTGCTGCGGAACCAAACCATAATGGATCCCTGTGGAATGAACTATAAACTCTTGAGCTGTAGAACAAGCCAAACTGCATGTTGCTTATTAAATTAGAGACAAAGTTTCACCACCGCTGGTCTGGCACGAGTTGTTAACAATATAATACGTAAGCGTGAACCAGATATTATAAACTTTCCGAGAATTTCCTGCTACCTACCGTCTCGTATTATCAACTCTATGAGTGGCAATCTCACACTGGAAAGTGCATTGTTGGCAAAGACCACTAAATGGAAAACAAAATGTGTTGAGAAACTCAGTATTTGTACTGATTTGCTCAACACATTTTGTTTTGATGACACTTTCACGTTCCTTCGTTCCGTGAATAAGTTCCGTTATTTGACATGACATGATGATGATGATGATGATGATGAACTTTTTTCTGATGGGTCTTTTGGTTAAAATTTGAGTCAAAGTAATTTTTATTCGGTTGCTTAATTTAACTTTAACTGTAACCTTACGTTAACTATCTGGACGATATAACAATTAGTTGCACGTCAAGCGGTTAGAGTAAAGATAACTTGACGTTCAACTCGCTTACCATAAACATAAGCAAAGTGGGTTGCACGAATTAGCTGTATTCGTACCTCCATGGTTAAAATCAAAGGTCAAATTTAACTAAAAATTAAACTTTAAGTTTAAAATAATAGTCAAATTTAATTACGGTTACCATATTTTACTTCATGTGCAACTGGCCCTAAGTGGAAGAATAATAAACGGAAATAATAAAAAGCTCTACGTCGAAAGCTTTCTCAAGCCGCAAATAACTTTCGTTCCGCTCTGGATCCAAGCAGTTTTGGGACCCTAATAAAATCTACATAGAATTGCCGAATAAATTGTTTTTTACGGACCCGAAAAGTGGACTCGCGTCTAAAGTACTGCAATTGAGTTTGACCCTGTATTTTTTTTCGCTACATCGAAAAGAACTTTATTAAACCTACGAAATATAGGTAATATTTTACTTCCGAGACCTAGTCCGCTTGGATTTGGATTAAAAGTAGTCTACGTGTATCTCAACCATCGAATTTTGTCAAAATCAGTCAGCAGCAGGCCGTGAAAATGCCCTTAAAATGGCCTTAAATATTTACGGGATGAAAAAGTAGCTTAATTTACTCGTTGTACTGAAAATTCCATCAAAATCGGTTCATCCGTTCCGAAGCTTAGCCCGTTTAAAAAGATAGACGGACGGACATCAATTTAAAAAACGTGTAATTGCCGAGCCGCCCAGCTGAATTGGATTATGTTTCTCAAAATTGGATCTATCTAACTAGACTGTACTATGTCCAAGTCATGTATACTCGTCTACAATTTCGATCAAGCACCTCCTCACAACTTTCCACGATCTCTCAGATATACACGGTTTGCACAAAAGCGGCTAGGCTAGGCACTGAAGGCAAAGTGGTGGGAATTTTTAGCCTCCGAATAACAAACAGCTCGATAAGTTTTATGCATAACCAGTCTTTGCTTCAGGCTTTGCCCATGCATTTGCATGCTTCTCAGATTTTGCTTAGCTAAATTCCATCAAGACGGATGACTGTTAGGTTCATTTTGCTGTACTCAAGAAAGTCAGAGTAACTATATTATTCCAAAATTTCAGCTTTTATCAAGCACCTCCTCAAACATTCCCACGATCTCTCAGGTAGGTATATAACGTTCGCACAAAGGCGCCTAGATCGAGCGGGGTTGTATTACTTTTTAACCCTAAGTCCCTCTTGATCTTGATTGATTGAAGGCAAAGTGGATGGAACCATCAGGTTAAGTATTTAACAGTTCGATGAGTTTTATGAATAACATGTTAACATGTTTTTGCTGTAGGCTTAGCCTACGCAAAATTCGATTCAGACTGAGTAGAACCTGAATCAAACTGAATCAATTTTCATTGAGACGTATGGTTTAGTTTGCTATACTCAAGAAAGGCAGAGTAACCATGGTAATTTTCAGTTTCTATCAATATTATGTACTAGCCGATAGCCCGCGATAGAAGCCCACGACTTCTTCCACGTTTTTAAGAAACTCTATAATTTTCCCGGTTAAAAAGTAAATTCTAATCTATTTCGTCAAAATCGGTTCAGCTATTTAGGCGTGAAAGCGTAACAAACAAACAAACAAACAAACAAACAAACAAACTCACTTTAACATTTATAATATTAGTCAGGATTTTCTGACACGCTCGAAAAACCGATACCGAATGGCAAAGTGCAAATGTGTGTTCAAACTTTTTTAATACCAAAGACCCCTGCCACACATGTGTTCAAACAAGTGTTCGAATAAGTGTTCAAATGTTTATGCTATGTATGGCGCCGGGGTTAGAATATGTATTTACTGTATTACGAAAATGACATAGGGTAGATGCTCCTAAGCTCGGCCCCCGCTCCAAAAGTCGGCACTCCGTCTAATTCTGTCGATATTAGCGTTTAAGTACTAAACTGCTGCCTTATTTTAAAACTATTTTCCCATTAGAGCAAGCTAAAGCTAAAAAAATTGCCATTGTTCCAAAGCGGCACCAAAACGCTAATATTGATAGAAATAAAACAGAGTGCCGACTTTTGGAGGACTGTCGCGGGCCGACCTTAGGAGCATCCACCCTAGTATGTGGTACGTTGATGTTTACACATCGTCAAATCCTCGAGGCCGCTCACAAAGGGCGTCCAAATCGAAGGGACACTTTAATCGTGATCGATTGGAGCTCCCAGTATTACCAGAATTGAAGTTGATCCAATATTACTTGCTATTCATTTTTATGATTACTAGCCAGAGATTTCGTATTTTTTCTGTTAGGACAGCAACAAATAAAATATATATAAATAAATAAAATTGAAGTGTCTGTCGTTCACTTTTATCATCATTATGATCAACCCATTACCGGCTCACTACAGAGCACGGGTCTCCTCTCAGAGTGAGAAGGGTTTTGGCCATAGTCTACCACGCTGGCCAAGCGGATTGGCAGACTTCACACACCTTTGAGAACGTTATGGAGAACTCTCAGGCGTGCAGGTTTCCTCACGATGTTTTCCTTCACCGTTAAAGCATTTAAATACTTAAAACGCACATAACTCCGAAAAGTTAGAGGTGCGTGCCCGGGATCGAACCCACGACCTCCGATTAGAAGTCAGTCGTCCTAACCACTAGGCTATCACAGCTTTTTTCACTTTCACTTTATTAATCCAATATTATGGTTATTTGAACGATAGTTTTAGTCCAAACCATGTTTGAAGGGTTCCGTGTCCACTGCTGGGCTCAGGCCTCCTGGGACATATACAACGGGTTCCCCAGGCGTCCAGCAGAGTCAGCAAGAGGGACATGGTTAGGGCTCAGGCCTCCACTCTAATAGGAGTAAAGGATCTAGAGCTCCCGCCACGCTGCTCCAATGCGGGTTGGCGGGCTTTGATAAGTATGGTCACATGACAGTGATAATAACCGGGACCGACTGCTTAACGTGCTCTCCGAGGTATACCAACTCCGAGCTGGTACAGATAATTTCTTGACAGAAAACCCAATACCTAACAATTATTTGCCCGACCCGGGAATCGAACCCGGGACCTCGTGATCTGTAGTCGAATACGCTGACCGCTACACCACCGAGACAGTTACGACTAGTTATAATGGATACCACTCACGAAAGTTTAAACGCCGTAAAACAGGCCTTTTGTCCTAGCGCGCGCACTTTATATCGCCTCACACGACCCCTGGAGGGTTGTTTCATTCAACAAGTAGGCACTCGTTCAAACCTACGTTGAATACTTAAGCGGCTGGAGCCCTTGGAGGCAACTTTGAGAATTTTCAAGCAGGCGACCGAGGGTCTTATTAAAGTAACAATGTCTCCAGTTTCACGTTAAATATGCATGTGAAATGGGTATAAAGTGTGCGTTACACGTATTCTCTTTTGTTTTGCATCGTATTTATCATTGCCGAAGGTCGTGAACCGTTATTGTATTTTTAACCGACTTCAAAAAAGGAGGTTATCAATTCGACATGTATGTTTTACTAGGATCTGCCCGCGGCTTCGCCCACGTGAATTTCGGTTTTAAACAAATCCCGAGGGATTCGTGGATTCCCGGTTCCTGTTCCCGCTCCCTTTTCCAACCTTTACCTACTATCAAGGAAGTTCGCTACAGTAATCTGCCTATAGCTGTAGCTATAGATTTCGGAGTTTTCAAAATCCCGTGGGAACTGTGCATTTTTCCAGGATAAAAAGTAGCCTATGTGTTGTTGCCAATGCTTGCAACACAGCAAACTATTGCAATAATGTGTTATGTGAGCGTGATTTACCTAAGAACAGTCAGCGCCCTCTATGGCGTTTTTGTAAGTTTATATCTATTTTAGTCTCACAGGAATAGTTTCCCGAGATAAAAAGTAGCCTATGTTTTATGTCAGGGTATAATCTATCTCCATTCAAAATTTCAACCAAATCGGTTCAGTAGTTGCGGCGTGATTGAGTAACAAACATCCAAACATCCACACATTCACATTTATAATATTAGTAGGATTTGTATGTAATCGAACCACAATATACATATTCTCAAGTAATTCTCAGGTCTGCCAAGAGGTTCTTGCCAAACATAGAGCCTTCGAAGTCAACCTTTGAATTATTAATTCTAAGGTCATTCGTCATTAGTAAATATTTTTTGGTAATTATCATAATTTATGCTCGAGACGGTTTAACTAAGTAATTTTATTTTTGTCTCGTTTTAGTTCAACGCTCTTTTTTGCGATAAGCTGTCTCTATCTTTTCCCCAATGACTAACAAGGACGGAATAAAAAAGAAAAAAAAAATACGGAAAAGAATTGGATATAGACAAGCAAAAAGGAATCATCAAAACAATCAATCAATCAATACACATCCATTTTGGTGTCTCGTATCGCTCGGTTTAGAAACTGAATTCACCATTTGCGGATGTGAGCAATGTTATTTGTATTGTCTATTGTAGGCGGTATGTAAATAACGATAATAGAACAGAGTACCTATACTGGTAAGGCACTGCCAGGAAATGGATTTCAGCAAAATAAATAAATCATTTATCAAATTTTTCCTTGAGCTTATATTTTTGGTAATCTATTCAGAGGTCATTGATCGTATACTGTTAGGTTCTTTACTTGTGTTTTTGTTATTTAGTTTATTTAATTTGTTGATAGTATGATAGTAAGAATTAAGGTGCGCTTATTTTTAAAACCACAAGTAAGACAGTTAATTATGTATTTGAATGTATTCATGTAAATAAAAGAAATAAAAAAATTAAAGAATTGGTTGTCTGTTAAGTTGCTTTACGGACGATAATTTATTTGATAACATCATAAGAAAACATAGAGAGAAAACATACTAGATGCGTCACAAGCCGAACGCTTAGTTCCGCGCTGAGCGTGCGTTTGGCGTTCATCGTTTTGACGTTATCACGTCAAAAAAAGTGTACTTTATTTTCATGGCTTATTCTGGAATGTAATTGAAAAAAATGTTGGAAACACTAGCCGTAACGCCCACTAACGGAGCCGAGACGCGTGTTCTTTTTGATAACAACTCAAACTTAGTTTGTTTTGTTTACTTTGGTACAACGGTGGCAAAGTATAGTGGAGTACCAAGGGTATGTCAAGGGTATAAAACACGTAGTTTCCTGCGTGTTTTGTTTTTGTTATAACTCATAACCATCATCATCATCATCATCATGATCAACCCATTACCGGCTCACTACAGAGCACGGGTCTCCTCACAGAGTGAGAAGGGTTTTGGCCATAGTCTACCACGCTGGCCAAGCGGATTGGCAGACTTCACACACCTTTGAGAACGTTATGGAGAACTCTCAGGCATGCAGGTTTCCTCACGATGTTTTCCTTCACCGTTAAAGCAAGTGATATTTAAATACTTAAAACGCACATAACTCCGAAAAGTTAGAGGTGCGTGCCCGGGATCGAACCCACAACCTCCGATTAGAAGTCGGTCGTCCTAACCACTAGGCTATCACAGCTTTTTTTAACTAACTCATAACTTATAATTCAAAATGTCTATTATTCAAAAAATGCAAGATTACTGTACATTAGAAATAAATTATATAGATATGTATGTAAAGTAAATTGTGGTATAAACATAGGAAAGTGCCTGGCCCCTAAGCTAGGATCCCCTGTACTATGGGAAGCCAGTTTTTTGCTCTAATACTCAATCGATGTTTATAGCGAGTAAAACAGAAGGATAATTTTTTTACTTAAGATAAGGAACAAAGAAAAATCAAAAGTTCAGTTCTTTCAATAAACTAGACGAACAAAATACCAATGCCATAAATGCTATAAACAAATACCTATCAAGTATCAACCGTATGTCAAAGTGGATAGTAACATAAACTCAGCGTAAGTTTGAGTTGTTACAAGTATAAATTAAAATTTTAAAAACCCACGATATTCGCCATTTTGTAGCGGCGGCCATCTTGGATCGATTTTCATCAAACATAGCTAACAACACTTTCGACTAATTCACCTTTCGAGCAAAAAAACCGCATTCAAATCGGTTCACCCGTTTGAGCGCCACAGGGGAACAGACAGACAGACAGACACACACACATACACACACACACCCACACACACACAGACACGTCAAACTTATAACACCCCGTCGTTTTTGCGTCGGGGGTTAATTATTAAAAGACGCTGCCTTTGCTCTGCATTGGGCCTTACATTCCCGTCGTTGGGAGCAACATTAATAGACAATTTCCTCGCAAATCTAAGGTCCGCACAGTGTGCAGTATCAAAGGCTGGCTGAATTAGATCTAGACACACAGATTACTGTAATTTTAGCCCCGACTCGGGGAGATTTCATTGCAGTGTCTGGCATGGTAGGTATAGTAACATGTTGGTAGCAAAGCAAATAATTTGCATAATCTTAATATTATAAATGCAAAATTAACTCTGTCCGTATGTTAAGCTTTCACGACTAAGCCGCTGAACTGATTTTGACGAAATTTGATAAATAGATAGACTAGATCTTGGAGATGGATATACTGGCGAGGGATTTTTAAAAAACCTAAATCCACGTGGACAAAATCGTGAGCATCAGCCAGTATATTATAAGTATTAGCTCTTATCTGCATGGAGTTAGATTTTTAAAACTGCAGAAACCTTTTGTTTTTCCGGAAGAAAAAGTATTCTACCATGTCCTCAACTAGGTACACCCTTGCAAAAAATCACGTTACGGTGTGATTGAAGAAAAAAAAATTGTGAAAAATAGCATGCTTTATGTGTATACATCTTAATATAATAATACAATGGCAGCTATGGCAGGACGATCTTGGACGAAACAAACAAAGAAGATTCTAATCTTCTACTTTTGTCGCTCGTCTGCCGGACTGGAGACCTTTGCCAAAGGGCATACGGAAGGTAGTCGAAAAAAAATTAAAAACCACTCTAATAAATATAAAATAATGTAATCCAGAGAGGCTAATAAATAAATAAATAATATAACAATATCAACACCATGAAACATCGCCATTCCCTACAAATCTTCAAGTTAACCCAATCAGAAACCCATTAGAATTTCACTCAGCTTCACATCTCATTAGTTGGTGTGACTCTATATTTTACTTTAATCGATTCAGTTATAGTTTCAATAGGTTTAGTACGAGTTTATACAATTCGACAACGTTGATAGATTTCGAGTATTGCAGCACTATAAGGTCAAAGTAAAATTGACCTTAGTACCATTGTTTTAAGTCCCAAGTTCATAAGTACATCTACACCCAGAGCCAGCGTCCCAAGCGGAAAATTAGCGAAATAAAAATCGGTAGTACTAATTTGCGACTCTAAAATAAGGAGCTTTAAATCTACTTTACACTGACGTTACAGTGTTTCGATACTCAAAATGTATATATAAGTCTTGTCGAGTTGTGCAAAGGTAACTGTATGGGTTCCCACGTAAGCTGAATGTGGTAAGTCTAATCTAAACTTAAACCGAACTGCTGAACTTTGGCGAATTTAACTAAACAACAAATTAGTAGGGTACATACATACCTCTATAACTGTACACAGTTGTATTAATTTGGCCCAATTCTGTACAGTGACATAAATCCTTGTGATAATTTGGGCACGAAAATGATAATTATCATTTTCAAATTATAATTTACTAGCTTTTGCCCGCGGTTTCACCCGAGTGAATTTCGGTTTTTCACAAATCCTGAAGGAATCGTGGATTTCTGGTTCCCGTTCCCGCTCCCTTTTCCAACCTTTATACTTACTTTCAAGGTAGTTTGCTATAGTGATCTACCTATAGCTGTAGCTCTACATTTGGGTTTTTTTCAAAATCCCGCGGGAACTGTGGATTTTTCCAGGATAAAAAGTAGCCTACCTATGTGTTAAGTCAGGGTATTATCTATCTCCATTCAAAATTTAAGCCAAATCTGTTCTGTAGTTGCGACGTTATAGAGTAATAAACATCCAAACATTTATAATATTAGTAGGATTGTGGTATTTAGGTAAGTAACCATAGAATTTTAAAATAGGTAAGTAATATTAGAATGAATGATAATATCTTGCGTTCTTTTATAGGAGTGGAATAACTACATAACAAATTTTTTTGAAATCGGTCCACATTTTGGCGGAGAAGTCGGTTAACATACATAAAAAATATATACAGTGAATCATAGAACGTCCTCCTTTTTTGAAGTCGGTTAAAAATATTAAGCCTATAAAAACAGTGACAGTGACAGTGGACAGTGAGAATTGTGGAATCCCACTACTATTTGTCATTATGAAATTAAAGGAGAACGTCAAATCTACGGGGAAAAGACGCCGAGGGAAAAAATTCAAGCGAAATTCCCGCTGAGGAAAACTGCTTGAAGAATTCTGCAAGCTTGAAATCCAATAAAGTTGATAGGAAAAATGAATAATTCACGTTGAAAACTAATTGCAATTTTAAGTACCTAATTAAATCAAGTCTTAAAATTGTTTTAAGTACTTGTTACGAACACTGCAGTCCCCGGTAGCTGCGAAGTAGTCTCCAAGGATTTTCGAACTTATAAAGTTCGCGAAATTAAATAAACTAGTTTAATTACAGTATGCTTAGTCTCAGTTGGCACAGCTCGAAAATTTACTAAATACTACTGATCGAAACACAATGACTTCAGAGTAAAATGGACCTAAACTGTCTTATTTTACGGGTTGAGTTCGCCAATACATTCAGCATTCGATTACAGCCAGCGCCCCAAGCAGAAATGTTGTAAAATAAATATTCGAAGTATTGAATTACGACTTTGAAATAAGAGTATTTGGGTTCATTTTGCATTACATATTACAGTTTTTCGATACGCAGCAGTATTTGGTAAAGTTTTGGAGGTGTTCAAACTGAGACTACGCATACAGTTCTTGATGTTAAACTTTCTTTCACTGCTTTCTTTCTTCTTGGTATAAAACTTCGAATAAAATTACTATTCTTTGTTTTTAGTTATCCCATGCAAATCCTATGCAAAGCCAAGTCGCAAGTCACTCTGAGTTCAATTTTTAGTCAGTTATAAGCCATTACCTGCAGCCCACTGCATGGCACGGGTCTCGTCTCAGAATGAGAAGGGCTTAAGCCGTAGTCCACCACGCTGGCCAAATATGGATCGGTAGGAGAGAGTTCTCCATAATGTTCTCATAGACGTGTGAAACGCCTTTGAGAACATTATGGAGAACTCTCAGGCGTGCAGGTTTCCTCACGATATTTTCCTTCATCGTTAAAACAAGTGATATTTAATTGCTTAAAATGCTATAAATCCGAAAAGTCGCGGTTCGTTTCAGGAGTGAAACTCGGTTCCACCAAAAGGGATTCCAAATTCTTAACCACTTAATAACCACTTAATATCACCGCTAAATAACCTCACGTAAATTTTTAGAAATTGTGTGTAATTCAAAAATACTAGAAAAAAAACCAAATAGGATTTTTATGGTTAAGATATCGTTAATCTACCATTTAGCATGGGGATGTCAAATTATTTTCCCATCACATCCCGTTTTCCCGTTTAATAAGAAAAATATTAACGTTACCCGAAAATTTAATTGCCGGAATGACAGTTTTGCGCGCATTTAACGATAAATAACTCTCGAAGCTTCTGAATTATTAAGTCTTACAAACAAAGATTTTTTTTTTAAAAGAAACACATTTTTTTTTTTTGGTTTACTGTCAGGGCCCTATGGGGGGTGTTACACTATCAGTATTATCACGCGATCCGCGATACGCGATCCAATTATTGATGGTTTGGCCGCTTTTTTGCGTCAATACTGATGGATTTCCGGATGGTCTTGAAATCCGCGATCCGTGGATCGTGATACGGTATTGATAGTGTGACAGGCCCCTATTGAAACTGTTCAAATAAAACAAAAACTTTTTAATTTGACACTCAATACTTTCGCAGATTTAACTAACTTTGGTTAGGTATTTTAACTTTGAAGCAGACAGAATACCTATCATAAAAAACTTGAATGCATTCCTTTGTGTATGTATGTATGTATATTCGCGCACATTTCAAAAACCAATGAATTGATTTTGATGATTTTTTCATTACCGTAATCTACATATTTTCAGGAAAGTTTAAGTATAATATAATTATAACACTCCTAGTTATCATTTTTAACCCCCGACGCAAAAACGACGGGGTGTTATAAGTTTGACGTGTCTGTGTGTGTCTGTCTGTTCTCCTGTAGCGCTCAAACGGGTAAACCGATTTGAATGCGGTTTTTTTTGTCTGAAAGGTGAATTAGTCAAGAGTGTTGTTAGCTACTGCCTCGTTGGTCTAGTGGTTAGCGTATTCGACTGCAGATCACGTGATCCCGGGTTCGATTCCAGGGTCGGGCAAATAATTGTTAGGTATTGGGCTTTTCTGTCAAGAAATTCTCAGTGCCAGCCCGGAGTTGGTAGTTGGCGGTGTTTCACCCCCGCGCCTCGAAGAGCACGTTAAGCAGTTGGTCCCGGTTATTATCACTATCATGTGACAATAGTCGTTAAAGCCCGCCAACCCGCATTGGAGCAGCGTGGTGGGTCTAAGCTCTAAATCCCTCTCTCCTATGAGCGAGGAGGCCTGTGCCCAGCAGTGGGACGTTAAAAATGCTGTAGTGGTGGTGGTGGTTGTTAGCTATGTTTGATGAAAATCGATCCAAGATGGCCGCCGCTACAAAATGGCGAATTACATATTATTTCAAAACTCCCTTAATATGGGTATCAAAGGAAAGGGCTTGAATAGAATAGCACTATGCAAATCCAAGATGGCCGCCGCCACAAAATGGCGAATGTCGGGGGTTTTTAAATTTTTAATTTATATCTACTTGTTATGTACTACACATAAATGTCTATATTTTTTTGGTTGGTACACCGATTTGTGTGAGATTGCTGGACAGATTGCCATAAATTTTTTGGTATGTTGAAGTTGCTTTAATAATTTTTTTCTTAAAATATAACTACAATAGGTATGTTGCAGCATTTATAACCGGATGTTAGAGAGTTAAACAATCAAAAGTGTTAACGGGACAGTAATAAAACTGTCCAAATGTTCGCGGCGTTCAAACGCCAAACTTCTGACACCGGATTTACTTTGATTGGGCGACATTGGAGTCGAGAGAATTGGATTAACGGAGTTAGTGTCCAAGTCTACAGTGAAATTTTGCATTTAAAGCCGCTTCACATTGGTACAGTGACCAAAATGTAGTTCTGGTGAGTGTTACTGAATGAGCAGTCCACTTTTAAATATACACGTATTGCGCCCACTAATCTTTTTAATGCAAGCATGCTGTACTGGCTATTGATTTAAGCAATCTAATATAATCAAGCGCCATTTTGGCGCTGATTGCTAAGAGAACTGAGAGCGAAGGTACTCGGAACTAACGAGACTTGTGATAAGGTGCAGTGGGTAATGTCAAATTCCATTCCCGATACCTTCAGTGCGGCACTTTGAATCGGTAACATTAATTACTTAGAGGATTACGTAGAGCGGCAGCGTACTACTGTCACTGATTGCAATCCATTGCTAATGAAAAATTACTAAATTACTTAATTCTGTGCACATTGCGCAAATTGTTGTGCACAAAAACATTCTTGAGCTCTACATAACGTATAAGGCCTACCCTTCACGGGCGTACCAATCCGCGCGATTTGTCGCTGGTGACAATTCCGCGGACCAATCTTCGTGTGAATGGTAGGGTTCGCGGTTCGTCATGAGTAGCGGCGAGTCGCACCCGCGCCGAGCCCGACCAATCTATGCGTGTATGGGCGCGCGGTAGATTTGTCCGCGAACTCGAGGCCTGGCGTACATTGAATAATTAACTTTACGACTATTAATACGATCGCGTAGTACGTTACGCGCGCGGTGTTAGCTAGCAGCAGAGATACGTGCAAGGCTCGCCACAATTCACAAGCGACTGGCGCACTCGCATAGTGTGTGGGCAATGACGGATTTGTCGACGGCTCGGGTGCGGCTCACGGCGTGTCCAATGAATGGGGCACCTGGGGCTACTCGTAGAATAACGACGTCAGCCAATCCAGTCCAGCGCTACACTGAACTTACAGCGACTTGCATAATGTGAACCGGCCACTGATCTATTTAAAGCGATGAAACTCTACTGCAGGTGAACGGCTCCGATTTCCTATTCCGAGACTTTTGTTGGCAAGTCTGCGGCATTCAAATCATTTTTAACTCTTGACCTTCACCTTGCGGCTGTTATGTCTAAAATTTTAATGGAAAATCCTCTATATTTGTATACCTACTGGGCGTAGTGTGAAATTACTAGACTGATAGTCAATGAAACAAACAGACAGATCCACTTTCGCAATTTTCACATACATACTAGTCTAAATTAAAAATTTAAATTACCCCCGACATGTGGACTCTAGGGCCTATGATTACTGTGTTTTAGAGGGACAAGTCGATATCTATACTAATATAATAAAGCGGAAGAGTTTGTTTGTTTGTTTGTTTGTTTGTTTGAACGCGCTAATCTCTGGAAGTACCGATCGGATTTGAAAAATTCTTTTTGCATTTGGTTGTCCAACTTTTGGGGCAGGTTATAGGCTATTTAATATCCCTACAATCCTCCCCTAAGGGGGTAAAATGGGGGTAGAAAGTTTGTATGAAAGTCCTATGTTTTTAAAGTTACAGACCTGAAAATCGGCATTTAGATTATTAGTTTTAAATAATAAAACTCTGTATATTTTATTTTGAAAAATCTTCCCTTAAGGGTGGTAAAATAGGGGATGAAAGTGTCAATGGGAAGTTTTAATTATAATTTTGCTACTATCAACTTGAAATTTGGAAGGTAGGTTAATTCTAGGGCTTAGATATCAGCCTGAAAAATATTTCACGAAAATCCTCCCCTAAGGGGGCAAAATGGGGGTTGGAAGGTTATGTTTTTGAAGTTACAGATATGAAAATAGGATATGAAATTATAATTTTTAAATGATAAAAGCCTGTATAAGTAATTCTGGAAAATCTCCCCTTAAGGGTGGTAAAATAGGGGATGAAAATTTTTATGAAAGTCCTGTTTTTAAAGTTACAGACCTGAAAATCGGCATTTAGATTATTAGTTTTAAATAATAAAACTCTGTAAATTTTATTTTGAAAAATCTGCTTTTAAGGGTGGTAAAATAGGGGATGAAAGTTTTAATGGGAACTAAAAACGATTGCAGCGCCCTCTGGCGGTCTAACTTGAAGCGATCATAGCGCCCTTTGGCGGCCAAAACTGGAAACTAAAAAACGATTACAGCGCCCTCTGGTGGCCTAAGCCGGAAACTTGAAGCAATAGCAGCACCCCCTAGCAGCCAAAACTAGAAACTAAAAAAACGATTGCAACGCCCTCTAGCGGCCAAAACTGGAAGCTAAAAACGATCGCAGCGCTCTCTGGCGGCCAAAACTGGAAACTAAAAACGATTTCAGCGCCCTCTGGCGGTCTAAGCCGGAAACTTGGAGCAATAGCAGCGCCCTCTAGCAGCCAAAACTGGAAACTACAAAACGATTGCAGCGCCCTCTTGCGGCCAAAACTGGAAATTAAAACGATCACAGTGCCCTCTTGCGGCAAAAACCGGAAACTAAAAAACGATCGCAGCGCCCTCTGGCGGCCTAGGCCAGAAACTTGAAGTGATTGCAGTGCCCTCTTATAGTCAAAACTCTTGCGGCCGGAGCTGGAAACTCGAAGCAATTGCAATAACCTCTGACGGCCGCAGGCGGAATCTCGATACGACAGCTGCGCCCTCTGGTGGGCGAAGACAATTAAATAAATACTAAATCAATAAGTAAATAATTAATAATGTAAAGCTATTTAGTTATTAAATAATTATCTAAATGTGAAAGTGCAGATATTTGGATGTTTGGATGTTTAGATGTTTGGATGTTTGGATACTCTATAACGTCGCAACTACTGAACAGATTTGGCTGAAATTTTGAATGGAGATAATGCCCTGACTTAAAACATAGGCAACTTTTTATCCTGAAAAAATCCACAGTTCTCACGGGATTTTGAAAAAACCCAAATCTACAGCTATAGGTTAATATAGCAATATAGCAAACTACCTTGAAAGTAAGTATAAAGATTGGAAAGGGGAGCGGGAGCTAGAACCAGAAATCCACGATTGCCTCAGGATTTGTGAAAAACCGAAATTCACGCGGGCGAAGCCGCGGGCAGCAGCTAGTAAATAAATAAAATATGTAATTCCACATTTTGTGGTAGTGGCCATCTTGAATTTGAAATTTAAAGTGCATAATATTCTACTAGTCAAGCCCTTTCATGGACCGATTTTCATCAAATATATATAAGAACACTCCCGACTAATTCACTTTTCAAACAAAAAACCAAATCAAAATCGGTTCATCCGTTCAGGAGCTACGATGCCACAGACAAACACACAAAAAAACACACATACACAGACATGTCAAACTTATAACACTCCCTCGTTTTTGCGTCGGGGATTAATTAACTACAAATAGATATGAATAAGAGGAAGAAGGGATTTATGCAAACTGTTAGGCATTTAATAGGAAGGTAAATTAGAAATTAAATTACGTATACAGATCACCGAAGATTACTGCAAGTAAATTGATACAGTGTTGATTGCATATTGATACATCGTGTTTCAATTTAGTGGACTGTAATCAAGTAAACTGATACAGTAGGTACAGTAAATTGAAACACGTTTCTACCAATTGGAAGGATTTCCATTTAAATAGTACCATTCAATTATTGCGACTGTTGTTGTTGTTATTCATGTTTAGAAATTCGTAGCAACAATAGATATTTAACACAATAGCGGACTATATCCTCGCAATATTATCTACTTACGTAGTTGTAAAGTTTCAATTGAATATCGTGCTTTATTCGAGTTTTGGAAGCAATACAAGTATTGAAATAGTATTAGAAACTGATGAATAGGTGGATTGGAATCTATGAGAATTATTTGTACAGGGTATAAGGGGACCGCTATCGAAAACTTAGCGCTATTATTATACTACCTAAACACAATCCAATATCAGTAACCATTTATTTGTCTTATACTTGTAGTATTAGTGGTTTAATATTTAGTATCTTTCAAACCGGCAATGTACAGCGTGCACAACTCGGGGCCAATGTCCCGAAGTGGCGGGCAGCCGCGGCCGGCGACAACTTTAGATATTTAGGCGTCAGCTGATTGCGTACTTCGATGTAATTGAGAACCTTTAAAAAGTACAGGAATATTTTCAAGTTAACTTGGAAGAGGTATACATACCCCTGATCGGTTTCTACACGGCATCGTACCGGAACGCTAAATCGCTTGGCGGAACGGCTTTGCCGGTAGGGTGGTAACCAGCCACGGCTTAAGCCTCCCACCAGACCAGACCAGAGACAATTTGGAAATTATAAAATCTCAAATTGCCCCTGCCGGGAATCGACCCAGGACCTCCTACTTATAAGACCACAGCGCTCACCACTGCGCCAGGGAGATCGTCAAGGTGGAGCAGGAAGCTGGTGGGTAACAGATAGATGCCAGATATATCATTAAAACTAGATGATGCCCACGGCTTCGCCCGTGTGGTTTGTAAAAATCTCGTGGGAACTTTGATTTTCCAGAACAAAAAGTAGCCTACTGTAGTAAGTAGTAACCCGTCCACAAAACGGAAAAATTCCGTGGGATCCTTACGATTTCGGAATGCAATTCCTTACAGCATCAGGGTTGAGGAGTTGGACATGTACCTACTCGAGGTCATTCAACAATAAAGTCTTTAATTGGTATCCCCAATATCAATTTAAATAACCGACAGTGCCTAAATCACATTAGTGTTGGGGATCAGATCCCCTACAGCATCAGGATTGAGGAGTTGGAATCCAAATTTTTTGTAGGACAGTGTCGCAATGTTTCTCTATCGATTAAAAAAAATTACGCAAATCGGTTTAGAAATCTCGGAGATATCGGTGTACATAGGTAGAAAAACACAACTCCTCCTTTTTTGAAAGTCGGTTAAAAAAGTAGCCTATGTTACTCCCTGGTTAATTTTCTACTTGTATGTGAAAGTCCCGTCAAAATCGGTTCAGCCGTTCCAAAGATTAGCCCGTTCAAACAGACAGACAGACAGACAAAAATTTTAAAAACGTGTGATTCGGTTATAGTATCGTTCAAATAACCATATGAGCTTAATATGAGGTAGTTATTTCGATATTACAGACAGACACTTCAATTTTATTTATTAGTATAGATACCCATAGATTCTAAATGTCTGGGGTGATTTAACAATAATCATTCAAAACGATAAACCAATAAATAAATTAGCTCCAATAACCGGAATCTAAACTAAATACATAAACGAGTATATTTGTGTGTTCATATTCAACGCGAAATTTCGTTTCGTCAAAGCCTTTCGGGCATAAACGGGCGAACATAATGAAAAACCGAAAGCAATCATCAATGTTTGATTGCCCGATTTAACGAAGTCACCGAATCACGAAATGACGGCTGCTGTTCCGAATGGACAAAGATTTATTTTCGCCCCATTTTTCATGCGGTTCATACTCAATAATATTATTTTGCGCAAAAAAAAACAACAAATCTAATTTCACTGATTAACTTGGTTCCAATCTAAATAGAAGCGTCTTTTCGCAATTGTTTTATTACAATTTGGGATGGTTTGACACGGTTTTGTATAAAATTATACTAACCATATTTCGGAAGGTTCTCATTTTTCGCGATGGAATTGTTCGGGTATACCATAATATTGTTTTTGCCAATTTTAACGTAGTTACCTAGTTTTTCCGGCATCCGTCGTTAATGGTAATAGTCATCGCTGGAAGTCGAGAACTCGAGACCATTGGTTTCGCACACCCACACCACACACTTCAAGAGTGATTGATAAAATCCTTAAACGGCTGAAAAGATTTTTCATCAAACATAGCTAAGAACTGAGAACCATACATAGTTAATACGCCTTCGAATAAAAACTGCAGTCAAACCGGACCGGTTTCCATATTTTGAGCTATGATGCCACACACGCACGCACGCACACACACTCACACATTCACACACACACACAGGCCAAACGGTCAAAAATAAAATCCGATAAAATGTCGCTGCATAATAAATGACATGTGATTTGACCGATACAAATGATCAGGAAACACGTCCCCTGTGAATAGTATAGGGTGGCATTGTCCTTTCTTTGTGCAAAGTGAAAAGGGACCCAAAATACGTACATACTACATATATTAGGGTCAGGTTTACACTCCATTTCACTGTTCAATTCCGGTCATATTTTACCTATTGTTGAAAAACGTGTCGTGTAAATCACACGAACACACAGTTATGGAGTTACGAGAGAATAGATGGACATTGGACATACTAAACAAACAGTAAAAGGAATAATAGTCACCCCTTGCTATAAACTACATAGTAGTAAACTTAAAATGCAGCTGTTTAAAAATGTAGGAAAACAGGTGCATTTCGCTATACAATGTACGTTATAACATACCTTACAATAATGTCTCTCTTAATGTACCTTGCAAGTAGGTACCTATCCAAGTTTCAGTGCTGATAGCGCTTCTTTGTAAGTTTCACAAAGAAAATAAACTCTCCAATACTGGAAAAATGTAATGAAAATAAATACCTCCTTCCAGAGTGCCTCAGTTTTGAGCGCTCCAAAACTTTATAGTATACTATTGATCGAATTACAAACGACTTCAGAGCAAAATGAACCCAAATAGTCTTATTTTAAAGTCGTAATTCCATAGTTCGAATATGTATTTTACAACATTTCTGCTTGGGGCGCTCGCTGTTTTCGAATGCTGATTGGCGAACTCAAACCTTAATTAAAGCCATATTAGGTCCATTTTACTCTGAAATCGATCAATAGTATACTACAAAGTTTTGGAGTGCTCCAAACTTAGACTAAGCACTCTGGTCTGTGAGCGATGTATGAGGTGCGTGGGATCGCCCGCGTTCCCCGCATGCTGTGGAATCAGTCCCAGGGACTACTCGATGTATGTGGCTGCGACGAGCGACCGTGAAAAGCGACCGCGACGAGCGACCGCGACGAGCGACCGCGACGAGCGACCGCGACGAGCGACCGCGACGAGCGACCGCGACGAGCGACCGCGACGAGCAACCGCGATGCGTATGCGATTACACATCGAGCGAAGTCGGACGGCAATATCGCTCGACTTGTCAGGCTCTCTGTATTTTGTCTCCATACTATTGTTTATGAATACATTAATTAATGCATAGTGCATAATTTAATCCTACTTAATATTATAAATGTGAAAGTGTGGATGTTTGTATGTTTGGATGTTTGTTACTCTATAACGTCGCAACTACTGAACTGATTTGGCTGATTTGAATGTAGTTATAATACGCTCTGACTTAAAACATAGGCTACTTTTTATCCTGGAATAATCCACAGTTCCCGCGGGATTTTGAAAAACCCGAAATCTGTATCTACAGCTATAGGTAGATCACTATATCAAACTACCTTGATAGTAAGTATAAAGGTTGGAAAAGGGAGCGGGAACGGGAACCGGAAATCCACGATTCCCTCAGGATTTGTGAAAAATCGAAATTCACGCGGGCGAAGGCGCGGGTAAAAGCTAGTTTCTAATAAATGCATTCCGATGGCTTAGGCCGCTATCCCACTGGCGTTTTGCGAGCGTAGGCGTTCCTCCAACGTCTGCGCAGCGTTGTCGCGACGTTAACGTTGCGTTGACATTGCGAAGTCGAAGCGTGAACGGTTGCCATTATAGTAGAGGAGCAGAGGATGCTAAATGCGGATTTACTCGAGCGTCGTCGGGACCTAGTAGATTGTATAGATTAGTTGATAGGAAGAGTAAAAGGTTATATAAGGTTTTCCATTTCAGTGGTGGGGAAAGCTTCTAGCTGCACGCTCTCATCTTCAATAGACGATTTTTATAACTTCGGCTTGTGGAAATCGGCTGATTATATATTTTTTTTACATCATTTCCTTCCAAATAGAAAAAAATTCAACTACCCTCAAGATTCGAGAAGGTCAAGATAACGTTTTTTTTTGCAACTTTGTAACGCTCCCATTCTCGTACGTTACGTTCAAATAGTCTGATTTTCTAAATATACTTTTCTTAGCTTGTAATTAACCCACCATATCTTAATCTGGCGTTTCTGAGTATTTCTGTTCATCATTTTTTTATTTTTCGTGCGGCTCTATTTAAAGGGCTTATACAGTGTGTCCGGGATCGAATTAGCGATATTTTAGGGACATATTCTACAACTCATTACCTCTCTGAAAATACCACTTATTAGGGCCTGCCCCTCTCCCCCTCCCAGGGACAGCCATTTCAATTTGGTGTGCGTTTTTGTGGGTATGTGCGCACAAAAAATGTAATAACTCGAAAGTCTGCTGATACACAGGTCTTCAAATGACCTTATTCGATTGGATACAATATTCTCCATCACTAAATACCAAACAATAGAATAAAATGTTAAAATAACTCAACCAAAAATGCTTCGGAAAAAAATAATTTTTTCAAAAATATTGATAACTACAAGTTTTTGCTGCATTTTGCAAAAACAAGGTCGTTAAGATTACATTGTTAAGTATTAAATCGACAGTTTTTGAGATAAGCAACAAAACGACATAAAATTTTTTACTGTAAGTTATTTACTTTTGGAGATATTATTGTTTAAACATAACTTAACCGCGAGCGCGTAAGTTCTTATGTTATTCGAATGTGGGTTTCCATCGCATACCTCGGGCGATCAGGTAATAATAATATTGTTTTTGATAAGTCAGCAAATGAGGTTAAAACTAAGGATCGGACCCCTACTTCAACTGATTAAAAATTCGTATAAAAAATTGAAATATCTGAAATTATATTTTGTTTTTCCTGGAGAGGAGGCGTTATGATCGCTACTTAAGTTATTACTCATTTTTGTTTGTGATTCAGGTTTGTGATGTTTGCTAAGTTTAAAGACATGCCTACTCGGTATTATTATAGCCATAAGAGAGCATTTAGATGTCAACTATTCGCCTTGGATCGGACGTGGCAGCAATTCAATGGAATGGCCACCTCATTCTCCAGACCTTACACCTTTGGACTTCTTTTTACGAGGACCTATGAAGCAGAAGGTCTTTTATATGGTACCAAATACCAGAAAAGAATTATTGGAGACGATCTTGTCCGTTGCAGATAAAATAAGTTGTATTTGGACATGATCCAACGATCCTCCCAACATGAAGCAACTAGCTAACAGAACAGAGATGGTAATTTCGGTTTGTGGCGGAAATAACCTAGTTTTTAGGATATCTTTAGAGTTATTGAGTTATTGAGTTTATAACTAACAAAAATTAAATTATAAAGTTAAGATTTTTTTACCTTATTTGCAGTAAAAAAATGATGAATCTTAAATTTGGGTTCAATACTCGTAATTCATGCTTGGGGACGAAGTACTTACAATTACCAATATCTCCAGAAGTAAGTAACTTACAGTCAAATTTTTTATGTCGTTTTGTTGCTTATCTCAAAAGCTGTCGATTTAATACTTAATAATGTGGTCTTAATGACCTCGTTTTTGCAAAATGCAGCAAAAACTTGTAGTTTTCAATATTTTTGAAAAAATATTTTTTTTCCGAAGCATTTTTGATCGAGTTATTTTAACATTTTATTCTATTGTTTGGTATTTAATGATGGAGAATATTGTATCCAATCGAATAAGGTCATTTGAAGACCTGTGATCAGCAGACTTTCGAGTTATTACATTTTTTGTGCGCACATACCCACAAAAACGCACACCAAATTGAAATGGCTGTCCCTGGGAGGCGGAGGGGGGCAGGCCCTAATAAGTGGTATTTTCAGAGAGGTAATGAGTTGTAGAATATGTCCCTAAAATATCGCTAATTCGATCCCGGACACACTGTATATGGTAGAGGGCACTCAGCAGGACGCAAGATGCCTCGCCTCTCTTATCTCTCTTATCTATCTCTCTCTGACGCGCTCGAGTAAATCCAAAAATCCCCTCTTGGGCTCCGCTACTATTAGACACTCTCAACGTTGACGTCGCGTCAACGCGACGTTGTCGCTGCACAGACGTTGGAGAAACGCGAACGCTCGCAAAACGCCAGTGGGATAGGGGCCTAATATTAATGTGAAACAGGTCTAATATTATAGTTGCTTGTGAAATATTCATTATGTGAAATGTCCTGATGTATCTTGACAGACTTAAAAAAAGATATATATTTTTTTCTAAAACAGCGAGAGAGTGTCAGCCCGTCAGCTAACCTTCACATTGTAGACTGTAGCTGTCAAACTTGGTCGGCCGCTGATTAGGTTTCCCTGTCGTCATACTTTTAATGAGTTACTCCAAAATAAAACACAATATCAGTCTACAAATTGGCTGTACCGCTATTTTTGGCGTGGCGCGTGACCTGATCATGATTCAATATGAGGCTCCAACGACATCATGTTATGTTTAAACATCATAAATATCCTCACGACCTAGTCATAAAAATGTTAGAGTATTTACTATTTACATAACGGAAATGGGCCTTAGGAAACATCCCGCAACCAAATAAAGTCTTCGTCACTATGAGAATCGATGTACGTCTACTCCTGGACAAAGGTCTCTTGCAGGGATCGCCACAAATCACGACCTTGTGACGCTAGTATCCGCCTTGAGACTGCGACGCAATCTCTATCATTCCTTTTAAAGGGCACGTCGTCGTCGTCGTTGTCAACCGATTGACGTCCACTGCTGGACATAGGTCTCTTGAAGGGACTTCCACATGCCACGGTCTTGTGCCGCTTGTATCCAGTGGCTCCCTGCGACTCGTTTGATGTCGTCGGTCCACCTAGTGGGGATCTACCAACACTGCGCTTCCCGGTGCGAGGTCGCCACTCCAGCACCTTGGGACCCCAACGTCCATCGGTTCTCCGAACTATGTGCCCCGCCCATTGCCACTTCAGTTTCGCAACCCGTTGAGCTATGTCGGTGACTTTGGTTCTTCTACGGATCTCCTCTTTTCTGATTTCATCGCGTAGAGAAACTCCGAGCATAGCTCTCTCCATCGCTCTCTGAGCGACTCTGAGCTTTTTTTAAAGGGCACAGGGTATTTGACAACATTCAAAATATACTATTGATTGTGGTCATCTTATCAGATAATAGCCTAAAAAAGACATATTTCACTCAATCAAACTAAACTATGTAATTTTACGCGATATTTTGCACGAAATAAAACATAATAATTTTTGAAATTTTATCAGGAACGTGAACGCTCTGGGATTGTTTGTGATGTCACTTGATAGCACGTAACTTGGTTGATATAATTGAAGTTTATCAAGTCAACCGAAACTAAACTTTACACTTGAAAGAATAAGATTGATATTAAAATGAGTAGATATAACAATTTAGAACATTACGATGTAGCAGTCGCCTTGCGTAGCGTCTCTGTCGCACGCACCGAGTTCCGAAAAGGAGCGAGCGAGAGAAGTGACTTGCATAGCGATTTGTGACTTCACTCGATAGCACGTAACTTGGTTGATATAATTGAAGTTTATCAAGTCAACCGAAACTAAACTTTATACTTGAAAGAATAAGATTGATATTAAAATGAGTAGGTATAACAATTTAGAACATTACGATCCAGCAGTCGCCTTGCGTAGCGTCTCTGTCGCACGCACCGAGTTCCGAAAACGAGCGAGCGAGAGAAGTGACTTGCATAGCGATTTGTGACGTCACGCGTATCATGTGATCAGAAATGTCGTTTTTGGCGTGGTTTTCAAAACTTAAACTTTATCATTGATTTAATTCTTAATACTGTAGATATTGCGAAAAATATCAATGTAGTGTGTTTTAATAAGTAATAAAGAATAATTTAAAACAATTTCCAAAAATTAGTCAAATACCCTATTTATAGACATTCATTACAGGACCTATGTAGGGACTCCCAGACGCCGTTGTCCCGCGCCGCTTGTATCCATAGACTCCCTGCGAATGGGCGTACTGCCAGTACTGCGCTTTGTCGTGCTAAGCCTTTAAGAAGTTTTTTTCACTCAGATCTCACCTGATAGTAAGTGACGATATCTACGGTGGAAGCGGGCTATCTTGGAAGAGGTATGGCCGTTTTTATTAAACCCATACCCTTGAGCAGTGTCTACACGACATTGTACCAGAACGCTAAATCGCTTGGCGGCACGCTTTTGTCGGTAGGGTGGTAACAAGCCACGGCTTAAGCCTCCCGACAGACCAGACCAGAGACAATCTAGAAATTATATTATAATACCATCGGGTAAAATTCCATCAGGAATCGAACTTGGGGCCTCTTTTAAAACCACAGAGCTCGCTAGTCGCCACTGGGCCAGGGAGGTTGTCAAAGTTAAGCTAAACCTTTTTATACGTATACCCTACAATTTCACCTCACTGGTCCAACCTCCCGACTCCCGAGTTAATCAAAACGGGCACGATAAATATGTACAAGATTCCAACTAGTGAAAAGCGTCTTTCTGTGTATGCAATAAAGTATTATACTTAAACAAAAAAAATAAAAGCACCGTGAAAGAGAAGGTGCAGGTACAAAAGAAATTATTCAAGAACATTTTGCGATTTCCATTCGTATCAATTCCATTCTACCAGTACAATTGTAATTGAGCATGCATATGTGACCGGCGGACAGACGGACAGACAGACAGACAGACAGACAGACAGCCGAGTGACATTAATAGGGCTCCGTTTTTACCCTTCGGGTACGGAACCCTAAAAACTTGGTACAGATTACTAATTTCGGTATATTTTTTACACTTACAAGTATGCATCAAATTAGACGGTTCTACTCGACTCGAGCGTAAAACATCTCAAAAACGCATCGTGCGCGTTAACTGGATGTTAGTCACAAACAAAGGATACCAAAGTTCTACTAATAATACTAATTCTATGGTGAAATGGCACGGAAAAATCACATCAAATAACTTCTTTTATGAAGCTACTAGCCGATGCCCGCCACTTCATCCGCGTAGATTTAGGTTTTTTAAAAATTCCCTTGCCTTGCATTTGCATTGCCTTGCCTATGTCCTCCAAGATCTATTTCGTCAAAATCGGTTCAGCAGTTTAGGCGTAACATACATACAGACAGATAGAGCTACTTTCGCATTTATAATACTAAGTATGGATAGTATAGATTTAAAAATATCTACGAGTGACTGCAGCTATGAAAAACCAAAATCAATACGGCAAATGTACAAAAGGAATTATTCAAGAACATTCTAGTAACATTTCCTCCTCTCTATTTCAGACACCGGTAATTTATCATGAATGATGTATCTGTGTGAGAACTTCCTATCGTCTGTAATCCCCCTTACTTAAATCGATCGACCGTGTATTTTACATGAGCTTGTAATTTGTTTTACGTCAAGTCCCGCTCCAGATTCATGCCAAGAACCGTAAATTTTTCGAACTACCCCGTACCCGTGAAGCGGTGAAAATGGGAATATGTAGGACTTCGTCCGCGTGGATATAGGCTTTTATATAGGATCAAATTGGATCCCATGATCCTTTTTTGTACCTAAACTAAATGTAGCCTAAGGTACTCCTTATAACATCACCTATCTGCCATTGAAAGTTCCGTCAAAATCGATCCAGCCGTTTCGGAAATTAGCTGGAACAAATAGACAGATCGACAAACATAAATTTAAACGCACACCAGTTTAATTTTATAAATTTAAATAAGGCGTACGTTCAAAGATCCGGGTCCCAAGTTATTTGAACCCAATAAATGTCTGTCATTTCTGAACTAAAAAACCTATGACCTTGAAATATTTACGGGACAATACTTAAAATACTACCTTTCTAACAAAAAAAAATGAGTTAAATCGAACTATGAATTATACTAGCGGCACGCTATGATGGCCGGTTTGACACATTACAATAGTGATGTGGAATGTCAATTTATTCTCGAACAAAAAACAATTAAGTTTTGTTTTTGTACCTGATTAAATAGGTTTAATAAAACAAAAATGTATATGTTTATTTAATTTATTTGAACGAACTGAATATTTGAACGAAAATGAATATACATACTTTATATGCACACAAGAAACATATGAATACAAAAGATACCAAAAAAGGTGCCACAAAAGGCCATAATTAATCAGATTCGTCCATACTACTATTTTCACTGTCGTCACTGCTATCATCACATACATTAATAATTATATGTTCGTTTTCTATAATATTATCTATTTTCACATCTCTTTCATAATCTTCCCTTATTAATTTAACAGTTCTATTCACAACCTTTTCCCAGTCTCCTTTAGTCACATGTTCACAAGCTTCTTCTAATAATTTTAGCATTTTTTTTGTGGTAAATGGGGGTTCTGTATTGTGTCTTGCAGCATATCCCTTAATTTGAGCCCACACCAACTCAATCGCATTATACTCACAATGGTAAGGCGGTAACCGTATAACTCTGTGCCCATGTTCTAATGCTATTTCGTCAATGACGTATCGGATCTTGGTTGGTTTGTTTTCTTTTAAAAGACGTACTAATTCCGCTTTTAACATATTCATGTTTGCATCTACGCCATTTTTACGAAGCCATGCGACGATATCAGCTTTCTTTTGGGATTGGGCAGGTGGCTTGTCAATTTGCATCGAGTGGTATGGGGCGTTGTCCATAATTATAATAGATGGTTCAGGGAGGCTACACAACATTGAGGTAAACCATTCAGTAAACTTTTCTCCATTCATGTCTTCATGATAGTCTCCAGTGGTTTTTGACGCAAAAGCCATGAGAGAACCTTCGACAAACCCGTTGATGGTTCCGGCGTGACAAATTATAAGTCACGATCCTTTTCCTACAAGAACTTTGGAAGTAGATGCTGCTGTGTCATCGTTCCAAGAACGGCCTACAGTATGGTTAGCATTAAGCCATGTTTCATCCAAGAACACAACATTTTGCCAATTTTTGATTTCTTTCACTTGCCGTAAAAAAGTATACCTTGCCATCGCTATATCAAATCTTTCCATCAATATTTTGCGTTTGTTACATTTTTTGTATCGAAATCCAATGGTCTTCAAAATCTTCGTTAAAGAACTTTCCCCACCGAAGAATAATCCAGCTTCCTTCAGTGAATGCACCAACTTTTTTCTTGTTGGATACTCCTTCTGTAAATAGTAGCCGTAAACATGTCTTCGGATAGCATCGGCATCAAAGCTATCGATGCCTACGACTGGTTTTGCTCGTTTTCTCTTTTTTGGTGTGTGAAGTTTATTTTCTTCTGTGCCAGTCTCGCCATATTTTTTTTTAGTTATCCGTCTAACAGTTCGTTGTCCAATATTAAGCGCATCAGCTACGCGTTCAACCACTGACGTTATAGGTAAAATTGGCCCTCCATTTTGAGCTTCACGATCGAAATAGTTACGAAGGCGTATTACGAACTCACGTGTCTGACTATTTAGAACAGTTCTCTGCGTACGTTCGGTCATATCGACGAAATCCACAACAAAGGGCTTGAACAGAGTCCAAATTAACGAGCAAGGGTCAACAGTAATGCAGTATCAATATTTGAAATCCAAAGCCAGGTCAAAACTATATCACAATCGCATTGCACTGACAGTTTATACTTTTCGAAGCAACGTCAATTCGAAACTGCTTTGTTTTGCATTGAGCATTGACGCGAGTTTGCCGGAGGTAGTAGTTGTGCTAGCCAGCGATCCTATGTGACGATCGTATTAGATTCCATTTTTAAAAATTTATTGATATTTTTTTGCGATTTCAGAGGTTTGTCCACATAGTGAAAATTGTTCATATTCACAAGTACATTCACCCCTTAAATGGTGCAAACTGATTTTTCTACACTTGTATACATTTAAGAAATCAATTTAATAAATAAATTTTGAGTCCTAAACCTAAAACTACATTCGATAAAATTTATGAATCTCTGCACATCACTATCGTCAATAAAGTAATACAATTATTTCCTTCAAAGTCGTTATCAATTAATACGGAACTTCATGAGCGGACAAACGTCAAACCGGCCATCATAGCGTGCCGCTAGAGTAATGAATTACAGCTACATACATGTTTTAACTTTCTTCCCCTCTCCCAAAGGAACCGTGCTTCAGCACGGTTCCTCGGTTCCGGGATAAAAAGTATCCTATGTCCTACCTCGTAGTATAAACTCAAATAGTACTAAGTTTCATTCGAATCCATTCAGTAGTTTCAGCGTGATGCGCAGCCAAGATACAGACAGACAGACAGACAAAAATGAAAAAATGTTTGGCTTCAGTATTGATTATAATATATAATTTTATTGGATGCCCTCCAATAAAAATTTTCAAAATATCTTCAATGTACAGAATTGGATCTGTTACAGTTTTACTATATTATTATAGACTAGCCGACCCCCGCGACTTCGTCCGCCTGGATATAGGTTTTATATAGGATCGGATCGGATCCCATAATTCTTTTATGAAGGTACCTAAACTAAATGTAGCCTAAGTTACTCCTTATAACATTGAAAGTTCCATTAAAATCGATCCAGCCGTTTCGGAGATTAGCTGGAATAAATAGACAGACCGACAAACATAAATTTAAACGCACACCAGTTTAAAATAAGCCGTACGTTCAAAGATCCGGGTCCCAAGTTATTTGAACCCAATACTGAGGATTGTAATGTCTGTCATTTCTAAACTAAAAAACCTATGACCTTGAAATATTTACGGGACAATACTTAAAGTACTACCTTTCTAACAAAAAAAGAATGAGTGAAATCCAATAACGCGTTAATGAATTACAGCTAAATACACGTTTTAACTTTCATCCCCTCTCCCAAGGGAACCGTGCTGAATTTCGGGATAAAAAGTATCCTATAACCTACCTCAGAGTATAAACTCAAATCGTACCAAGTTTCATTCGAATCCATTCAGTAGTTTCGGCGTGATGCGCGGCCAAGATACAGACAGACAGACAGACAGACAGACAGACAGACAGACAGACAGACAGACAGACAAAAATGAAAAAAATTGCAGTTTTGGCTTCAGTATCGATTATAGAGTGCCCTCCGATAAAAATTTTCAAAATATCTTCAATGTACAGAATTGGATCTGTTACAGTTTTATTATATTATAGAAGATAGAAGAAGATAGAAGATATAAGAGAGGTTTTCCAAAATAGTTGTTAGTTCGAAATAATAAAAAAATATTAATTTTGGTTCCGCCTAGATGTTTTAATTTAATCTAATAATTCTAAAGTTATTTAACAACATTATATGCACACCCATATATGCGCGTAAACCGCGTGCGTTTCAGAATGAGATGGAATCTTGTGGATGTAAATTGAAAACGACAATAAACAATTCTAGATCGAAACAGGGTCAGCAAAAAAAATACAATAAAGTTTTAATAAATAAATTCTGTATTTTTCAAAAAACATAGGTAGGTAGGTAGTAACATCTAATTTTAATGAGCTTTTAATAGTCTTACTAATTAAGTAGCTGTATTGGATTGAACGTGCGCCACGGATCGACTTGATTTTTTGGTGGTTATAAGTAAAGATCTAGAGAATGGCATAGGATATTTTTCATCCTGGGTTCCCGCGGGATTTTAAACGGACGAAGTCGCGGACAAAAGCTATTAGATACTATAAAACTATATCAACACCAAATTGATACCATATAAACAATCGCAATTAGTTAGGTATAATAATCAATTTGTGCTGTTACGACCTACATAATATATTGATGTATGGCATTAATCTGCTTATCTGAAGATAAGGGGCACGGATGTGCCTCAACTGTTCTCTTCATTGCATAGCATATAATAATTATTATTATTATTGCTACGAGTTTATAGTGGTTACTAGAATATGATGCCTTTAATTCCGTCCGCGTGGAACTTAGGTTTTCTCGTGGGTTTTCCCAGAATAAAAAGTATTCTATGTTATTCTCCGGGGTTGTATCCATGCAAATAATCATGTAAATTGAAGAACAAAATAAAATCATCATCATTATCAACCCATTACCAGCCCATTACAGGGCACGGGTCCCCTCACAGAATGAGAAGGGTTCAGGCCGTAGTCCACCACGCTGGCCAAGTGTGGATTATGATTTATGATAGACTTCACGCGCCTTTGAGAACATAACGGAGAGCTCTTAGGCATGCAGGTTTCCTCACAAAGTTTTCCTTTACCGTTAAAGCGTGTGATATTCAATTGCTTAAATCGCACATAGTTCTGAAAAGTTAGAGGTGCATGGCGGGAATCGCACTCGGTCTACCCGAAAGGAAGGTCGGAGTCTTAACCGCTGGGCTATCACCGCTTTTTCAAATAACAAAATAGTTGTTATTTGTTAATGTGACTTTTTTTGCCGCGCGCAAGTCGCTAGCCTTCTAGCTACGGTATATCTGCCGACAAAAAACATTGTAGAGTTTACCAAAATCCCAATATTCTCCTAACCGTTTAAATGATTGCCAAATAATATTGATCCGATTACAACATACATACACAATACGCATAGTATTTTGATAAAACTTCAATCCATTACGAATTCTCGAGATATTATTTCCGAATACCATTAAAATATATTACTTCAAAAGCCGCCGGGCGGCGTCATAAAGAGCTTATTTTAATTATCATAAAGCTGATTGATAAATATTTTAAAGCGACTATATTTCTTGGCTGCAATTCATTATTCGTAATCGAATAATTCGAGCTTTTTAAATAAAAATATTGGCAGGTGACCAACAGAAACACCCTCTTCTAAATTAATCTATTTTCCATCATCTTTTTATTTATTCAGCATCCCTGTGCCTCCCAGAGCAAACTAATAGTCCTTCGCCTGATCTCTTACTGTTGAGTCGGATAACTGTCCCATCGAACTATGAGAGGGAGGGAATAGAGTCCAATGATCCCCCTCATCACCATTTCAGATTCGCAATCAGTAAGCTACGTCAGTGTTTCTAGTATTTCAACGGATTTCCTCATCTCTGATTTACACATACGTAGAGAAACTCCGACTAATTACTTTGTGAGTAATTAGTAATTACTTAGTTTATAAAAAATTGTAATTACCAACTGAGGACAATAAATTAAGTAAAATTAATATGCAAGCTCGTAACGTCTCAAAGGACTTGAAATTTGATTAATCACGGTCGTAACTTTGATTAAATAATAGTTTGTCATCAATATTTAACATCAAGACGGTCCCTTAAAGACCAATATCATAGTTCGAGAGCTCGTGAAAAATTTTGAGGAGGTGCTTGGTAAAATCTAAACATTTAGAAAAGTTGTATGATAAAATTATGCGGCAACGACATTTCATTATTTTATTATTGTCATGCTATTCTATCCGAAGCATGTTTTCGGTTTTAGTTAGAAGAAGAAAGATGTCTCTCTCAAATTGATTCATGTTCGTAATAAGATGAACTAGGCCCGGGATACGCTATAGTAATATAATTAGAAAAGTAATATAAAAAAACAGTTATACAGTAATATAAATAGAGTTCTTAAAAGTGTCGCCTTTGAAAGTGCGGACGCGCGAAAAATATTTTGTGCCAAATGATCGAAAAAACGTGTCACTACCAATGCGACCAGAATAGTACGACCAATCCAATTAGGTGCATGACAGATATTATACATGCTGTATTTCCTACACAGCAATAAAATCAAAGTAGGAAGTTCTTTGTTCGACTTTTCTCAGTCACTTTACCAGACAATAAAACCGATATTTACTAAGGAATGCCGCGAAACCATCTACACTATCGTTTCGAGGCGTCCGTCCGCGGACTTTGCAGCAGAATTGGAGAGAGAGCATATCAGAAATTCCACGCGAAAGTCCAGTCGTGGGTAACAAAGAGCTAGTGTAAAATATTTCCTAAGGTAGTTACGGCGGCTACGCTACGGCAGCTAGCCGGTCGTACGTTTTTACGGGAAATGTAATGAAAGTCGTTGTAATTTATGAACCCTTGGACGGTTATTGCGAGAGTAGCGGAATTGCGCTCGCTTTTATTTTCTATGCGTTCAAGTTGAGCGTTTTTTTCGTAATTATTATACTCATTAAAGACCAAAGCATACAGTACAAGTTTATTAGTTTATTCAAGGGTTTATTTATTGTAAAATTATGACAACAAAAGTGAGAGTTTTGATAGACGTCGGTCTCCTATTTTTATAAGTATACAAGTTTAGTGTATATCTTAAAAATCTAATCGCATAATGTGTAAATTAAAAATTTAAAAAACCCCCGACATTCGCTATTTTTTGGCGGCGGCCATCTTGGATTTGCAATAGTGCTATTCTACTAGTCAAGCCCTTTCATTTGATATCCATATTAAGGGAATTGTGAAAAAATATGTAATCCGCCATTTTCCGCCAAACCGCACTCAAATCGGTCCAGCCGTTTGAGCGCCACAGGGGAACAGACAGACACACACACACACACACACACACACAGAGACAGGTCAAACTTATAACACCCCGTCGTTTTTGCGTCGGGAGTCAAAAATACCATTACTTAATAATAATAATAATAAAAAGTTTTATTGTTTTCTTATTGCTAGGTAATTTAACAAACAACGAAATTCAACTAGACTAAATTATTCCTTAGGTTCTACCTAGCAAAAAACAATGGGCTGCTAGCTTCGCAACTACTATGTACAGATTTTTAATTAGTTTTAAGACAGATCTTTTTAATTTTTCCGCGTAAGCAAGTACCCACCTACCTACTAAATGAAATTTCGCAGAAGGAAGTTACACGAATTGAATTACTTTGTGAATTAAGTAAGTAATTTGTAATAAAATTTTCTCGAAAATTCACTCTCATTATATGCCATTATTTTTCTTTTGTACAAAGTATGAGATTTCTTCTTGGCTTTCGCTTTCTTTATGAATCGTAGCTACCTACTCTATTGTTCGCTTGCCTAATAATAAAATATTCTGTTTTTAGAGTTCTGGGTAGGTCGTTGACTTTAGTATATCGGCTGTATAGGGTGGATACATACTTTTTATGATACGGATGTTGAATTCCTAGATTCAAGTCCCGGTTCGGGCCAAAAAAATTGATTTTTTCGGTCAAGAAATTATCAGCAGCAGTCCGCAGTTGCATAGTACATGGCATCATGATGATCATCATCATGATCAACCCATTACCGGCTCACTACAGAGCACGGGTCTCCTCTCAGAGTGAGAAGGGTTTTGGCCATAGTCTACCACGCTGGCCAAGCGGATTGGCAGACTTCACACACCTTTGAGAACGTTATGGAGAACTCTCAGGCATGCAGGTTTCCTCACGATGTTTTCCTTCACCGTTAAAGCAAGTGATATTTAAATAGGTACTTAAAACGCACATAACTCCGAAAAGCTAGAGGTGCGTGCCCGGGATCGAACCCACGACCTCCGATTAGAAGTCGGTCGTCCTAACCACTAGGCTATCACAGCTTATTGTACATGGCATAACAGCCTCGTATCTCGGAGAGTACGTCTAGACATGATGATGAATTTTATTGATGACCTCTCTCCGGTTGAGTCTCAGCGGCGTCCCATTGAACTATGAGAATGAGGGAATAGAGAGTGCACACTTGTGCACTATAATATGTACTGATGCAAATGATTTTTAATTGCTTAAAGCGCATAATATTACTCCGAAAGTTGAGGTGCATGCCAGGGATCGAACCTTGTTCCCCTGGAAGCTAAGAGAGAACCACTAGAATGGATAACCACTAGGCTATCCCCGCTTTTAGGTTAAAAAAGAATTTCAGAAAAAACATCGCAACAACAATTGCTCCGTATGCTAAGCGACGTATCATTGTGATCAGCGCAATGTTCATTAGAAACCATTTCTTCAGAGTGCCAGCACTGCTCACGACGCCATTTGCATTTGAAGCGTGCATTATGCCTCGGACGTACTTCCTCCATGCAATTTCCATGTAAAATACATGGAAATTGCCAGTAAATAGGTTATTAACGACACTAAGTGTTGGTAGTTTCCGCGCTTTTGTTGATATTTTGCACCTGCTTTACACAAAACTTTATCTCGATGTCGACCTAATAAGATCGTGGCTAGGAATTTAGATCGGGAAGGGGGATGATATCGAGAGGGGGTGGTTTAGAGGGGGCGGGGGAGGTGTTTCTGCTCTCTAGGCGTATTATCCAAGTAAGTAGCTATATAATTTATTTTTACCTGTGTACACTATGGAAAGAGCCAAACTCTCAATTTGCTTTTGGCGGATGTCGGTAGGTACCTACCCGACATGAAATAAGTAGGAACCTACATATTTCTTTTGGATGGAACAACATTTTTTGAATGCACTTTAATACCGCCGAGTGTCGTCACCCTAGGCCGCGTTTATTTGATACGAATATGTTCGCGCCGACACAACGCCCTTCCACATAGTGGCGGCCGCCTACAAGTGTCTGGAGGACGCGCTGCTAGGGCGAAATACGCTTTATTTTTTCAGCAACTAGGTACATTTTAAATTCAATGAGCAAAGAAGCGAGCAAGGCAAAGCGTATGCTGAGACGCAGGCAGCACAGTACAGCACAGTGCAGGGCAGGGCAGTTGAGGCAGCCATGTGCCACCTCCGTATGCTGCGACGCAGCTGACATTCGCATTCTCACCCATAATAACTCTTTCAATGTCTTTTTTGAATAGTCCGGATGATTTTTATCATACAAACAAGGTTCATAATGAACTAATTCAATTAAATGTTCTGTCATTGCAAAAAAATTATAAAATACTGTTAATAAATACGTCTCGACGTGTACGCGTCGCGCAGAATTCTGTGCCGGCAGTACAACGAGACGCAGAGCAGGACAGACACATGTCTGCGTCGCACGTGCCTGCGCCGCAGCGTACGTAGTTCAATGACGTTCCATGCTTTACAAAATCTGCTCTGCTCTGCGCTGCGTGGACCTGCGTCGCCTGCGTCTCAGCATACGCTTTGCCCAACTTTTGTCCACGCGCCACGCGGTCGCCGCGCGGGGAACCCGCACGGAGCCCGCGCGGCAGCCGCGCGGCGGCCGCGTTGTTAAGTGATTCCTGGCAGTTTAAATGTTGTTGTGTAAATAATAGAATTCACATTTGCCTATAACGTATGCGTGAACGCGGCGGCCAAGCGAATGCCATGCGGCCGCCGCAAGAAAATTTTCGCGTCGCCTAACTGCAGCCTTAGTGATAGTATAATAGTCAGAGCGCATTACGAAAGCAAATAGCACGCCGTCACCTCATGTGTCAAGCGATTGTCTCGCCAGCCTTGCCCATTCTTCTGCTGTCAGGCGCTGTCAGCCGCTCGCGGTGATCGCGCGCTGCACATTACTCACGACCGCCATTTGCATTTGCAAGCGCTCATTCCGTAGAGCGCTTCCTTAAGGTGTTACGTTTTCCATACTAACTTCATGTTACCATTCAAGAGCGAATGGACTATATATTTACACTGAAATTACATCGCACAGCCTTAATATAATTTTTAATTTGCGCGAAATTATATTTGCATAAAGAAAACATTACATAGACAGCTTAATTATTATAATAGCCATCTATTAAATGCTGTTTTGCCTAGCTGACCAAGATGGCTTTACTTCACCTTTAGCTGTTTATGTAATGTTTTCTTTATGTAAATAAAATTTTCCGCAAATTAAACATTAAATTAAGGCTGTGCGATGTAATTTCAGTGTAAATATATAATCCATTCGTTCTTAAATGGAAATAATAAATTAGTATGGAAAACGTACCACCTTAATGTTTTCTACTGGTCATGATTTCTTATTTGATAATGAGATACCTAACTAACCATGGAAGAAAGTGGTTAAGTAAATAAAGTAAGTAAAAAAAGTAAATTAAATAATAAAGCTCAGAGAGACTCAGAGAACTTAAAAAATGAAGAGGAGCGTAGTACCTACTTACTTCTGTCAGAATCACCGACTTTAGTTATAGTCAACGAGACGCGAGGCTGAAATGATAATGAATAGGCGGTAAACAGCGCAACGTCAGACGTGGACTGAAAACCCGAATGTCCTCAGTTCGAATCCCACCTGTTGCACTATAATTATTGTACACTCCTAGCAGAAACTTAACGCTTAGTTGGAGGGAAAAGGGGATTATTAGGAATGTTCAGCAAGGCTAATATTCTTTTAAAAAAATCCCGACATTATACGAAACCTATCTCGAATTCATTTCGTGATCTTGCAAGAGACCTATGTCCAGCAGTGGACGTCTATTGGTTGAGACGACGATTCATTTCGTGAATTTAGGTTTTAGGGATAATACCTAAAGCCCAAATTAGACGGTGCCCCGTTCACCGTTCATTTGCTATAGCACAGTGCCTGTGAACGATGAACGGTAGGTGTTTAGACGGCTCATTTTCGATGACTTATCGATGAAGCCTCGAAAATGAAAGCAAAAAGCCCGAAAAATAAACCGTCTAATTTGAGCCTTATTAATGGATTAAAACGAAAAAAAAAACCAAATAAACTGCACCTCTCTGTTGATTACCTTATTCAAGAAACATTAATTAATCAAAGTATGTTAATTCAAGGTCCACCGATTTACGCTGTGAATTACCTATCAGTCAGCCAGTCGGGGTACTGTAAGGTGTAAGATACTACAGCAAATAAGTACCTACATGTAACACGTATATGGACGACAAAAAAGTAAAAACAACAAACTATTTTCTTATCACCTCAGCCCATCCATATCTGTCATACATTTGATTGCTTATACCTACAACAAAAATAAAACCATTATCTCTGAGCAAACGACATTTTTTATCTAGGAATAAATAACACTGAATATTTCGCGTATACTTAGTTTAATATTCAGTATTTATCTAGTGATTGAAATACTAATACCACGGTAATATTATGTTCTAATACCTACTATCTCACAAATAAAGCACTAAATGCGCTAAATTTTTATAAAAGGAAAAATACTAGTAGGTAGGTACATACAAACAAATACAGAATTGTATTATTAGACTAAATATTATTATTTTGAACTAGATGATGCCCACGGCTTCGCCCGTGTGGATTTAATTTATTTAGAACTTTTGATTTTCCAGAACAAAAAGTAGAAGCATCTGTAGAAACCCGTCCCCAAAACGGAAAAATCCCGTGGGATCCCCACGATTTCGGAATACAATTCCTTACAGCATCAGGGTTGAGGAGTTGGATATGTACCTACTCGAGTTCATTCAACGATAAAGTCTTTAATTGGAACCCCCAATATCAATTTAAATAACCGAAAGTTTCTAAAACCCATTAGTTTTGGGGATAAGGTCCCCTACAGCATCAGGATTGAGGAGTGGGAATCCAAATTTTTTATAGAACAGGGTCGCAATGTTTCTCTATCGATTAAAAAAAAATTACCCAAATCGGTTCAGAAATCTCGGAGATATCGGTGTACATAGGTAGAAAAACACAACTCCTCCTTTTTTGAAAGTCGGTTAAAAAAGTAGCCTATGTTACTCCCTGGTTAATTCTCTACTTGTATGTGAAGGTCCCGTCAAAATCGGTTCAGCCGTTCCGAAGATTAGCCCGTTCAAACAGACAGACAGACAGACAGACAGACAGACAGACAGACAGACAGACAGACAGACAGACAGACAGACAGACAGACAGACAGACAAAAATTTTAAAAACGTTTGATTCGGTTATGGTAGCGTTCAAATAACCATATGAGCTTAATATGAGGTAGTTATTTCGATATTACAGACAGACACTTCAATTTTATTTATTACTAGATGATGCCCACGGCTTCGCCCGTGTGGATTTAGGTTTTTAAAAATCCCGTGGGAACTTTTGATTTTCCAGAACAAAAAGTAGCTTATCTGTAGAAACCCGTCCCCAAAACGGAAAAATCCCGTGGGATCCCCACGATTTCGGAAAACAATTCCTTACAGCATCAGGGTTGAGGAGTTGGATATGTACCTACTCGAGTTCATTCAACGATAAAGTTTTTAATTGGTACCCCCAATATCAATTTAAATAACCGAAAGTTTCTAAAACCCATTCGTTTTGGGGATCAGGTCCCCTACAGCATCAGGATTGAGGAGTTGGAATCCAAATTTTTTTATAGAGCAGGGCCGCAATGTTTCTCTATCGATTAAAAAAAAAAATACGCAAATCGGTTCAGAAATCTCGGAGATATCGGTGTACATAGGTAGAAAAACACAACTCCTCCTTTTTTGAAAGTCGGTTAAAAAAATAGCCTATGTTACTCCCTGGTTAATTCTCTACTTGTATGTGAAGGTCCCGTCAAAATCGGTTCAGCCGTTCCGAAGATTAGCCCGTTCAAACAGACAGACAGACAGACAGACAGACAGACAGACAGACAGACAGACAGACAAAAATTTTAAAAACGTGTGATTCGGTTATGGTAGCGTTCAAATAACCATATGAGCTTAATATGAGGTAGTTATTTCGATATTACAGACAGACACTTCAATTTTATTTATTAGTATAGATTTTTTTGAATGATAAAAGAACATATTGTACCTATTAGGTTACCATCCACCAATGCCAGCCCGCCACGCCACTATTAATGTAGCGTCCCACTGCTAGGCACTTTTAGGAGGGATTTAGAAAGGGATTTAGAGTTTAAGACCCGCTACACTGTTCCAATGCTGGTTGGCGGGCTTTAACGAATGATGGCTTACAGGCATAATGAGCTCTCCGAGGAACGAGGGTTAAACACCGCCAACTACCAACTACGGGCTGGTGATGAGAATTTCTTGACAGAAAAACGCCATACCTAAGAATTTTTGTTCCGACCCGGATATTAAAGCCAGGACCTCGTGATCCGCAGTCTGATATTCTAACCACTAGACCACCGAGGCAATTCAACAATGTATGAAACTGTAATTAATTATGTATTACGTATACATGTACTCACATAACAGTATGCTTAGTCTCACTTTGCAGAGCTCCAAAACTTTATAGTATACTATTGATCAAGTTACAATTACTTCAGAGTAAAATGGACCTAAAACAGCTTGTATTAAGTTTTGAGTTCGCCAATACATTCGGCATTCGAAAACAGCCAGCGCCCCAAGCAGAAATGTTGTAAAATAAATATTCAAACTATTGACTTTAAAATAAGAGTCGTTGGATTCATTTTGTTCTGAAGTAATTGTGTGTCGATACTCGAATTTCAAACATCGTTGCCACTATGTAAAAAAGTCGGCATAACGCCTCAGAACAATGAAATAATTAATTTTTAAAAAGATCAATATTTGGTAGCAGGTGTTTTTGTTTTATTTGAACTAGGTTTGTTGTTAGTTCTTCTTAATAGGAAAAACTACTTATTCGCGCGTGGTAGGAAAAGCGTGCGGAAATGTTTTTAAAATAATACCATTATGAAGCTTTCTTTAGTTTTAAGCTTACGTAAAAAGTAATTATCACTTCCATACTTTTAAAAAGCATGTATTTAAACACTTACCAGAAATGTAGGTACTTTATTGTACTACCAAAACTTTCCAAGAAATTCCAGAATTGTATTTCTCTTAAAATTGATTTGACATTGACATTCAAATATCCATGCGTCTCACTGACTAGACGAATGAATTGGGTTGGACAAAAGTTGGGATTTGGGTCACTACCCAAGAGCTAGAACGCCTAGCTAATAGCTATCCAAAGAGGCAATCTTAGCGTCTTCGGCAAGATGGCCATGGGTAAACACTTGGATCGTTTTACCCCGATACAAAAACGACGGAGTCTTATAAGTTTCACGTGTCTGTGTGTGTGTGTGTGTGTGTGTATGCGTGTGCGTGTGCGTGTGCGTGTGTGTGTGTGTGTGTGTGTGTGTGTGTGTGTGTGTGTGTCTGTCTGTCTGTCTTAGCGCTCAAACGGGTGAACCGATTTGAATGCGATTTTTTTGTTTAAAAGGTGAATTCGTCGGGAGTGTTCTTAGTTATGTTTGATGAAAATCAGTCCAAGTTGGCCGCCACCACAAAATGGCGGATTACATATTTTTTCACAACTCCCTCAATATGGGTATCAAATGAAAGGGCTTGACTAGTAGAATAGCACTATGTAAATCAAAGATGGCCGCCACCACAAAATAGTGAATGTTAGGGGTTTTTTAAAAAATTGTATTTATACTTACTTGTTTATATTTTTAGTATTTAGCTTTATGTGAGGTTTTTCTCTTATTTAGTTTTTTGTACATAATACATGTAATATTATGAAGTAAATATAAGATGTACCCAATCAAATAACAATGTAAAAGTTTAGGTACCTAATCTTGAATCTTGATTAGGTACCTAGGTGTACACTTGACTTATGCGAGATGGTAATCAAGCGCAAATCTGTCAAAGATAAAATATACCGAGTTAACTATACGTGCTTGACATGTTAACTCTGCTATCAGACTGCGATTTCACTACACATTATAAAACAAAATCCCTCGCCGCGTCTGTCTGTCTGTTCGCGATAAACTCAAAATCTACTGAACGGATTTTTATGCAGTTTTCACCAATAGATAGATTCATGAGGAAGGTTTCGGTGTATAACTTAAGGTTTTGTGTAAGACGATAATTGTTGAAAATGTCAAAATAAGCTGCTAAACGCTGCCTAACCCCCTTTGAGATATATAACAAAACAATGTATTGTGGGACAGAGCAGGTAATCACCGCCCGTGCGAAGTCATGGCGGGTCACTAGTACAGTTATATCGTATCGCAACGGCACGGGTATCAGATTAAATCTCAGGATTTCGGTAGCTTATCAGTATTATTTGACAAAGCGTCTAATTTATTAAAAATGTCATGACGTATAAGTATTGCAGTTCAGTTATCACTGTACTGTGTCGCGGGGAGATAAAGGTGGCTCCGCACCTGATGTTTTCGCTGATCGTGATCACGCACGATACGCTTGGCTCATTTGAGCCATAGATACGACAAGTGTATCATGATACACCTAACGTCTGCTCTTCATTCTTCATTCATCGCTGATGTCGTCGCCGATAAAATCGCCGGCAATCGCCACATGGCTCATTTGAGCCATACAAGTGTATCGATACACCTAACGCTTTTTCAATCTTCATTAATCGCCGATGCCATCGCAGATTAAATCACCGGCAATCGTCACGATCATCGTGCAATATACACACGATCGTACGTGATCGTTTATCGAGTGGCTAGCAGCGCGAATTCCCTTTGATCCATGTCCGAAAACCGACAATTCGCCGATCGCCACGATTGCTGACGATTGTGACGGCGATGATCGGCGACTACATGCGATAAGCCCACCACACGATCGTGCACGCGTGTAATCGTCTACAGTCGCCGATTGGGAAGAGGAGGCTTAATAGACAAAATAATATATATTTTGATTAATGCTCCCCGCATTATTCAATCAGTGCGGAACGGCTGATAAATTACTTCCCCACTTTACGGTGTTACCGAAGTTGGGTATATTGCGCCTCCCGTTCGAACTTTGAGTGCCATTGTAGGTATAATATTGGTCTATCACTTTGGCACGGTTATTATAACTTTTTGAGTAAACAAAACAACTCCCCGTGAACCCACGTTCTTGTTTTGTTTGTTTGGCAAAACAAAGTGTCTCAATGTTTGTTGTTTAACGATATCACACTATAATATTATAAAGACGAATGTTTGTGTGTGTGTATGTTTGTTACTCTTCAACGCCGCAACTATTGCACCGATTCGGCTGAAATTTGAATGGAGACTTTGAATTATACCCTGACTTAACACATAGGTTACTTTTTATCCTGGAAAATCCACAGTTCCAACGGGATTTTTAAAAAACCAAAATCTATAGCTACAGTTACCTATAGGTAGATTACTATAACAAACTTCCTTGAAAGTAGGCATAAAGGTTGGAAAAAGGAGCGGGGCAGGAGTTTTCAAAAAAGAACTTTACACATTATTTTCAAACGATCTCCAAAAAACTTTATTAATTTATTACAGCTAATGCATTAAATATAAAAAAAGATAAAAGATTTTATCTCTGTTATTAATTTTATATAATTCAGCTTGTCTGTATTGTTTTTACTGCACTGCGCGGATTATTATAATTTGCAAAAAGTTAAAATAACAAAGCAAATTACGCAGTTTTTATACTTGTAAATTAATTAAATATACCTCACAAGAATAATGGTCGGTGTACATTAATCTAATGTCTGTACTCTGTACCCAGTAAATTCATACTCTGAACTGGAATGGATCTTAGATATTAGGTGTGTCAACATGTTATCTATCTATAATATAATAAAACTGTAACAGATCCAATTCTGTACATTGAAGATATTTTGAAAATTTTTATTGGAGGGCACTCTATAATCGATACTGAAGCCAAAACTGCAATTTTTTTTCATTTTTGTCTGTCTGTCTGTCTGTCTGTCTGTCTGTATCTTGGCCGCGCATCACGCCGAAACTACTGAATGGATTCGAATGAAACTTGGTACGATATGAGTTTATACTCCGAGGTAGGACATAGGATACTTTTTATCCCGAAATTCAGCACGGTTCCCTTGGGAGAGGGGAAGAAAGTTAAAACGTGTATTTAGCTCTAATTCAATAACGGGTGCTTCGATTTAACTCATTCTTTTTTTGTTAGAAAGGTAGTACTTTAAGTATTGTCCCGTAAATATTTCAAGGTCCTTGGGTTTTTTAGTTCAGAAATGACAGACATTTATTGTGTTCAAATAACTTGAGGCCCGGATCTTTGAACGTACGGCTTATTTTAAACTGGTGTGCGTTTAAATTTATGTTTGTCGGTCTGTCTATTTGTTCCAACTAATCTCCGAAACGGTTGGATCGGTTTTAACGGAACTTTCAATGGCAGATAGGTGATGTTATAAGAAGTAACTTAGGCTACATTTAGTTTAGGTACATAAAAGAATTATGGGATCCGATCTGACCCTATATAAAACCTATAAACACGCGAACGAAGTCGCGGGGGTCAGCTAGTATTTTATAAATTACTAGCTGATGCCCGTGATTTCGTTCGCACGGATGATTTTCCGGGATAAAAAGTAGCCTATGTCCTTCTCCAAAGTATACTGTACCAAATTTCGTCAAAATCGGTTCAGTGGTTTAGGCGTGAAAGCGTAACTGACAAACAAGCTCACTTTCGCATTTTTAGTTAAGATTTATGTTTAAGCCCTATCGGACATAAATAATAATTGTTTAATACAACGTTAGGTACTTTTGTGTGCGCATTGGCAAAGACCTAATCCAATCAGTTCCAATCTTCTCTCTTTGTTTCATCTTGCACATGTTTGTTTAATATCTTTATTATTCCGGTGATACCTTATATTGATACCTAAAATAAAATGAAATAATTCTGAATTGACGCCTAGATTCCCATCTAGGTACATTCCATTACTGGAATGGGAATGGAATTTACTTTGCGCTGGATTCAGTGGGTACATACTGTAGATGCTCTTAACGCTACTGGAATTATGTAAACCAGCCATAACCATTATTATATACTAATCCACTGAGTAATATTCTAAAAGAATGTTTGTCCGTCTGTTACCTTTTAGCACGGTAACTTGACGAAAATTAGCACATAGATAGCTTGCAAAGTGGAGAAGGCCATCGACTTTTTATCTCGAAGGAAAACTAAGGAATCTTACGAGATTTTTAACAAGTATAAATTAAAAATTTAAAAAAACTCCGTCATCCTTCCATCCATCTTGGATTTGAAATTTATTATAGTGACGTATTCTACTAGTCAATTAGCCCTTTCATTTAGATACCTATATTGAGGGAGTTGTGAAAAAATATGTAAGTAATCCGCCATTTTGTGGCGGCCATCTTGGACCGATTTTCACACTCCTGACTAATTCATCTTTAAAACAAAAAAACCGCATTCAAATCGGTTCACCCGTTTAAGCGCTACGGTGCCACAGACAGACAGACACGCGCGCACACACACACACACACACACACACACACACACACAGAGACACGTCAAACTTATAACACCCCGTATTTTTTGCATCGGAGGGTTAAAAACCAAAATCCTCGCGAACAAAGTTGTAGGCAAAAGCCGAAAAGAGTATCAAATTATTTCAATAGGTAAAGGAAAGCAATGTTTCTGAGAAATACACGGACACACACGTCGTCGCCGCCCATTAGACGGATCTTAACCGATCAATTGTCGCTTCCTCCATTTAGACGACCGTGAAACTAGCTAACCGATAGTTGTAGCGTTCGAATGTTCGTTAGCCGACAATTTTCCTATTGTTGGTAATCGGCGTGAATTATTGCAAATTAATCACAAGGCATCCTTAGGCGTAGTTCATAGAGATGTGGAGATGGGTGAAGAATTAACCTAGTGGTGAAGACTGCGGCCTCCAGTTCTGGAGGACCGAGTTCGATCACCTCAACATTTTGGAGTTACGTGCGTTTTAAAATATCACTTGCTACGGTGAAGGAAAACAGCATGCCTGAGAGTTCTCCATAGTGTTCTCTAGAAGGCGTGTGAAGTATAGTAATGTGCACTCGGCCACCGTGATAGACTACGGCCTAAACCGTTCTCATTCTGAGTGGAGACCCGTGCTCAAATGACACCTCATTGAATCAATCAACACCTCATTCATCAAAATCGGCCCAGTAGTTTAGGCGCTACGGAAAATTAAAATTTGATACATACATACAAACATAATAATATAGATTGCTAAAATCATAACCCTTCCTTTTGGCTTTGCCGTAGTCGGCAAAAATAGAATCACCGGAATAGTTTTGAATTACTTGAGTAAGATTCAAACTCCTTACTTAAACTTGGCAAATAACCCTTGTACCTACTCGTATAGGATCATTAGATAAACGATCACAACACACACCAACGCCGAATGAAATGAGGATAAAGTTTTGAAGAGGGTACAAGTAGAGACTACAAAAAATAGAAAACGGCGGAATCTCTCCTATTATACTAAACTAGACTAGATGATGCCTACGACTTTTTCCGTGTGGTCCGTTTAAGTTAAAGAAAAATTATTCATACAAACTATGCCACCATTAGGGGTCACTATTCAACCACCTTAGGACCCCAACGTCTATCGGTTCTTCAAGCTGTGCCCCTCCCATTGCCACTTCACTTTCGCGAATCGATGAGCTATGTCGGTAACTCTGGTTTTCAGCGGATCTCCTCAATTATGATTTGATCTCGGAAGGATACTCCGAGCATAGCTCTTTCCATCGCCCGTTGAATTACCCTGCCTTCTTATGACACTCATAAGCACCATTCTTCTTCATCTTCTTCGTTCACTCTTTCACTCTTGACTGAGCGATCGTGGTCATCCAGAAGTGATGTCTTTAAGGGCAGATTTTATGTGCCTCACGAGTGTTCGCCACTTGTCCCTGCTGGCCGACAGCCTGGTGCACTGCAAGGGACCGCCCACAGCTGATTTAATTTGGTCAGTCCATCGCCTGGGCGACCTTCCTCGCCCTCTGGTGCCCTCTACTTTGCTCTTCACGACAAGACGCTCTATGGAGTTACCCTCACGCCGGGAGACGTGTCCAAAGAACTATAATATGCGACTCTGTACTAATGTTGAAAGACGCTGTTTAATGCCGAGTTCTTGGAGTAAGTATAGAAACGTTGGTGCGAAATTCGGTCCATGAGACTCTCAGCATTCGACTCCAGCATCAAATCTCCAGAGCATCGATTTTCTTCTTCTCGACTTGTCGCAAAGTCCACTCACACTCAACTCACAGGAGCTAAACTCACGTTACTTACTTAACTTGTAAAGCAACACTAGTTTATTAAAATAATTGTGGTACCTACCACTATTGCGATTAATCTTAATTATGATCTCATCCATTCGGCGGCAGTTGTAATCATCACAATCATTAGTTTCAATGAAACTCGTAAAATAACATTCGACGTAATTCTGGCGTAACGGCTCGCGCTCTGTCCTTGGATGAGGATTACAATTCGATTCCGGGTTGAACACCAAGTGAGGAATTACGTTTTGAAATTATTTAGGACTCTCGGTGGTCGTTAGTTACCACCACCACCACAGCTTTTTAACGTCCCACTGCTGGGCACAGGCTATTTCCTTTCTCTCATAGGAAATAGGGATTTACAGTTTAGACTCGCCACGCTGCTCGCTCCAATGCGGGTTTCACATGATAGTGATAATAACCGAGACCGACTGCTTAGCGTGCTCTCTGTGGCACGGGGGTAAAACACCACCAATTACCAACTCCGGGCTGGCACTGAGAATTTCTTGACAAAGTTCTTGAAAAAATAACCTAGGTTATTTATATAGGAAACCTATCAATTTGTACCTTTTTCGTATCGACTACGAAAAAGGTAAAAACATGCTCACCACTACACCAACAAGGCAGTTTAATTTTACTTCATTTCATTTCTACATAATAATTTGGTAAGGTGGTACTACTTATTAAAAGAATAAAGAAACTAAAATTCTGTAGAAAAACTTTTGACATTCAGCGACTTCAATAAAACTTTTACTTCCAAGAATAAGAAAATTCCGAAATCGTAGAATAGATCCCCTATTCCAATAACATTTAACAAACTTTTAATATTTTCATCGAAAACCATCGTAGAATGCCTGGCTCCATTTACTTTCGAAATAACTGAAAACTAACTATCAGACTCTCGTATCCAAGGATTTTTCTCATTTATAAATTGATCCTTTCTTTACATTCCAAGTTATTGGATTTCTCAATAAGTTTGTTTTGTATAAGAAAAACCTTGAACTTGTTGAGAGATAGAAATCTTCACGTTAATCCCGTAATAATATTTTAACGTCAAAAAACTCGTCTCTGCAAAAAAATATCTCCAAAGAAAATAGTCGTTTTATCTTGAACAGAATCTGGAATCTAAGCCCGGGATACAAATGACTGGATTGCGGTGGATGTAACGATAAATCGCTGGCATGGCGGCGTTCCAAAAGCGAACTCCTTAGCAAACACTTTACTGTAGTAAAAATTGTTTTCCAAAAAAACAGCGGTGATAGCCTAGTGGTTAAAACTTTCTGGAACTGAGTTCGAGCCTTACCTTTTCGGAGTTAAGTGTGTGCGTTTAAACAATCAAATACTAAAACTTGCGTCTTGCTTTACCGGTAAAGAAAAAGAAAGGAAAACCTGCAAGCCTAAGAGTTCTCCATAATATTCTCAAAGGCGTGTGAAATCTACCAATCCGCACTTGGCGAGCGTAGCGGCAGACCTAAGCCCTTCTCATTTTGAGAGGAGACCCGTGCCTTGTATTAGATTATAATTATTATACAATATTAAATGAGTAAGCTGTGATAGCCTAGTGGTTAGGACGACCGACTTCTAATTGGAGGTCGTGGGTTCGATCCCGGGCACGCACCTCTAACTTTTCGGAGTTATGTGCGTTTTAAGTATTTAAATATCACTTGCTTTAACGGTGAAGGAAAACATCGTGAGGAAACCTGCATGCCTGAGAGTTCTCCATAACGTTCTCAAAGGTGTGTGAAGTCTGCCAATCCGCTTGGCCAGCGTGGTAGACTATGGCCAAAACCCTTCTCACTCTGAGAGGAGACCCGTGCTCTGTAGTGAGCCGGTAATGGGTTGATCATGATGATGATGATGATTAAATGAGTAGCTGTGATAGCCTAGTGGTTAGGACGACCGACTTCTAATCGGAGGTCGTGGGTTCGATCCCGGGGCACGCACCTCTAACTTTTCGGAGTTATGTGCGTTTTAAGTATTTAAATATCACTTGCTTTTACGGTGAAAGAAAACATCGTGAGGAAACCTGCATGCCTGAGAGTTCTCCATAACGTTCTCAGAGGTGTGTGAAGTCTGTCAATCCGCTTGGCCAGCGTGGTAGACTATGGCCAAAACCCTTCTCACTCTGAGAGGAGACCCGTTCTCTGCAGTGAGCCGGTAATGGGTTGTATCATGATTCATGATGAATATTAAATGTTGGATGAACGTCGCGCTTCTGTTTCGTCGTTTCATTAGTGCCCGCCCGAGACCAACATACCTAATATCGTATTGGGTACTTGACACGTAAATTATTATTATCTATAATTAGCAGTCGTGTTTTTAGAAAATAATTTTTATTTTAATATCTTCGAACTGCAACCTGAAGGCCGTGAGGGTTTTTGTGCTATAGTATGGGGTGGGGTACACGCAAAAAAAATCTGTTTCTTTTTTGTCAGTTTTCGTGGCAAGTTTATTACGAATATAAAGTTAAGATACCTACGAAGAAAAATAAAAGAGACATGAAGAAATAAATCGGGGAAAGTTAAAATTACTTTTCACGAAATTCAGACTTTTATAACTAAAGCAAATAAGAGCGGAAATAGGATTTTGAAACGAGGCGCGTAAATCAATTATTCGTACTGTTTTTACCGTAGAATTCCCAATAAGGTATACCCGAATTACTAATTCCCCGGAATTCTGTAATGTTACCAGAGATAAAACTATTCCCACAAAAAAGATAAAAAATTCAAAACTTATGCAAATAAAAATCAACTGCCGCATGTAGATATGACAAATGCCTAACAGACACTTCATGGTGAGAATGTCATTCGACATCCATTTTTGAATGAATTTTTCAATGTGCTTCTTTTGTTTTCTATTGCTGTTAGTGTGCACTTTCTAGTTTCCACTCTTGGTGTTTTCTATTTTAGAGCGAAACGACTAATATTATTACTCGGCAAATGGTTTTTTATGATGACAGGGAATTAAAGTAGTTTGGGGTAAAATCGTACTTCGTAGATGTTAACCCTGTTCTCCATACAAATAACTCATCTGTAAATGACAATGACAGCTGTCAGAATTCCGGGGAATTGGTAATTCGGGTATAGGTACTAAAAATGGTACGTACCTACCTACATATCTACTGTTTATGACTTTTAAGGGACAGCTACTCACAACCATAAGGTACTTTGTGCTACTCACTTTTTAGCTACTCACATAATAATATGTACATTGTACATACAGAACTACAGACTCTACTACCCGTGCGACGCCGGGGCGGGTCGCCAGTGTAACAATAAACCACAGATCTGGCTGCTATTCAAGATTCGAACCACTTATCATTAAGACGTAGGCCCGGCGAACTGAAATTAATATCACTCAGCTAATAAGTTTATAGACTTGTGGGTAGTAAGGAACTTTTTATGCTAAGTAGGCACTCTACTGACGCAGCGTTAAAACAACTAATACAGAAGTTTTAATAGTAGTTTATGTAATAGGGGAATTACAAGAGATGAAGTATGTAAACTAAAACCCGACTACTAATTTAGTGTGCACGTGTATTCAACAGCGTACTAATGAGAATTCGAACAGAAAAAAGCGCGGGGCAAGCAGCTAGTCGCGCCATCTATTATATATATTCGAAACTAACTAAATATTCTAGTTAAAGCCGCGAAGGTCTCTTCTCGATTTTTTTTTTGTATATTAAATGTAGCCAATGTCACCCGGACTTTATCAACGAATCAAGTGACACCTCATTCATCAAAATCGGCTCAATAGTTTAGGCGTTACGGTAGAACACACAGAATCTGATGCAAAAATCATATACAAACATACATACATACATACGTACTTACAAAGACTACGGCAAGTGAGTTTTAATAGTGTGTACTTAATATAATCTTAAAACACAAGTGTTTTAAGATTACGCTTGTCGCCATCTTGTCGCTTGCTTCTTCATAGAAATGTATGATAAGTCTATTTTATATTGTTTTAGATCTAAAACCTAACCGATATCGATTTATCTCTTCATTATGTGTGCTTTCACCGCAAACAAAATAGTAAATTTTAGAGCTAATTTTAAGAAAACTTTGTGCGTAAATCAACTACATAACACTATAATACTACAACTACATAATCAAGAACAAAATAGAGTAAGTAGATATAAGTTAATTTTGGCGACGTTCCTGGTGCAGTGGTGAGCAGTGTGATTTTATAAAGCCTCCCACTTTCCTCACAGGTTCGAACCCCGGCAGTAGCAATTTGGGAATTCATAATTTTTAAACTGTCTTTGGTCTGGTTGATAGTGTTAGAAGACTTCGTAGAATAACAACACGTAGACTTATTTCACAAGTTTATTCACCAATTTTCGTGGGAAGACTGATTCCCTCTTTTCAACTACCATGCTTTTTATAATCTCGTCATGAACGAACTAAGCTATTTCGTAACAATGTCATGATATAATATGTTCATTCGTCAAAATTCGTCATTGGAATATCTTAATTATTTAAAATATAACTAAGCAAACAAAAATACTTCTTTGATAAACATTTTACGGAATTTGAACTATTATCGATCTTAATAATTATCAACTTAAATAATTATACATTTTACGGTTATGCATTTGATTGAATGGTTGACTTTTAGCATTAATACAATGATAAACATTCAATCAATATGTTTTCTTATTATTATTTCATAAACTCTGTTAATTATCTATATTAGTGTACAATTCATCATTACATTGTTGTCATTGTTTAACACAATTATCACATTATTCATCATTATTTACCTAATTTCTAACATTCGGCCTTCCTGACAAAATAGTTTGTCCTCAAACTTAAATACATAAAAAAAAGGCATTATTAATCGATAACTTATTCGTATCACATTCGTTTAAAAACATTGTAATCATTTAACATTCATTTAAAAACATTATACATCATTGTGCATATCTACTGTTTAACTATCAATCATTCGACTTTAGAATTAACTAATCTTATCTTAATGCACTTATCTCTTAATATGAAAAAAAACATTTATCATTTCTCTTTTATCATTTCTCTTTTATACTCTCTTTTATATATATATATAGTTTATACATATATACTCTATTATATAGTTATAGTATATAGTAGCTTATACAGTTTCAGTTTATCGTTTATTCAGTTTACCATTGTTTATAAAGTTTATCGTTTATATAATTTTTTTTTTATCGTTTATCGTTTACATCATATTTTATCGTTTACTGTTTATATCATATTTTATCGTTTACCGTTTATATCATATTTTATCGTTTACCGTTTATATCATATTTTATCGTTTACCGTTTATATCATATTTTATCGTTTACCGTTTATATCATATTTTACCGTTTACCGTTTATATCATATTTTATCGTTTACTGTTTCTATCATATTTCGTTTACCGTTAATATCCTATTTTATCGTTTACCGTTTATATCGTATTTTATGGTTTATCGTTCATATTGTTTATCGTTTATGTAGTCTATGTCGTTTATTCATTTATGTCATTTATAGTTAAATGTCATTTGTCAATTATCGTGTTATGTTAATTATAGTTTATCAATTATGGTTTATGTCAATTATAGTTTATATCAGTTGTAGTTTATATCAATTATCATTTATATCAATTATAGTTTATATCAATTATAGTTTATATATATTATCGTTCGTTTATATCAATTGTCATTTAAATATATACCTATATTTTTATTATTATTTTTATTGATGTTAATATTTCGAACCATCACGGTCAATGAGTGTACAAATCCAAGTTTCTATCTGATCTACAGCCCATATATCGTAATAACACTTCATATCTATCATTTTCTAGTATTTTAGTTATCTTTATAAGGCCCTGAATAGATGTAACAGTTTCTTATTTTACCTGTTTAGGAGCACTGAGCATCAAATATTATTTGGTTATAACGCTCCACTTGTCCATTGGGATCTAGGCAAAGCAACCGCATTCAACAATGCGTTTAATATGTGAAATATAACAACGTTTCAAACTCACTGATGAACTTTGGTCAGAGATTAGGTAATCTTGTTAGAAATCCGAATGGAGAGAAAATAGTATACCAAAATTTAGTAAAACCGCCAAGAGGCAAAGAAACCTCATTCTATATTGGTCCACTGTCACAACATTGGTTCTTTTGAATCATCAATTTAATAAGTACATAAAAGTGAAGTAATGGTGATACCTACTTACAAAGACTTGAAATTGAAACGACGAGATTATCACCATTTCAATATATGGTTCAGTATAAATAAAGTTTGAACTGGTTTGGCTTTTAGAGCTATCTATGCCCATGGTTTTTCTTTGTCGTTAAAATAATATCCTTCACGCTCTATTTTTATTAAATAAGATTTTTCAATTAGTTTGCGTTTTATAAAAATCTTTTATTAATATTCAAAAGAAAATATAATCTTCAAATAGTTTATACCGTCATCAAATATACACTGAAGCTATATATATTTCAATTCATTTAGGTGAAATTCCTATAATGTTGCCGATGTTACAGAAAAACAACCCATGAACAAGTTCAAGTCTTTGCAGTAACTTTTATTATTATTTTTCCTACACATATCTCTATTTTCGGGGTTACTATATTTAGAATTTTTAAAGTAACTTATAAAAACAATCGCCTGTTGTTTTATCCGAAATATTACGTTATTTAGTAATACATAACCATTTTGTTAAAATAATATTCATTACTTTCAAGATGAATGGCTCGTTTTAAATTCTGCTACTAACCAAATTCAATTATCGATTTGTACCTTCATACCATTTTTAGTATGAACTTTTTTGATCGGAGAAGTGCAATATGGGCCGTCTGTTAATCATTCTAATCATATATCTTAGCACACTCACTAAACTCGTAAATCCAGAAACATTAACATCACAATTCAACATACCAGACTGCTGTTTCGATCGGTTGCTCATTACGTGTGGACTCCCGGCTGCATCGCCACCTGCACTCCCGGCTGCGTTCCCACTGAGAGGTCGCTCCCGGCTGCATCTCCAGCTGCACTCCCGACTGCGTCACCAACTGCGTTTGCCGGCTGCACTCACGGCTGCATCACCGGTTGCGCTGCGCTGCGTCGCCGACCGCGTCGCCAACCGCGCTCCCGGCTGTATTGCTTGCTGCGTCGCCGGCCGCGTCGCCGGTTGCGTCGCCAGCCGCGCTCCCGGCTGCACCGCCGACCGCGCTCCCGGCCGCGTCGCCGGCCACGTCGCCGACCGCGCTCCAGGCTGTGTCGCCGGCTGTGTCGCCGGCCGCGCCGCCGGCCGCGCTCCCGGCCGCGTCGCCGACCGCGCTCCCGGCTGTCGCCGGCTGTGTCGCCGGCCGCGCCGCCGGCCGCGCTCCCGGCCGCGTCGCCGACCGCGCTCCCGGCTGTGTCGCCGGCCGCGCCGCCGGCCGCGCTCCTGGCCGCGTCGCCGACCGCGCTCCTGGCTGTCGCCGGCTGTGTCGCCGGCCGTTGTTAGAAGACTTCGTAGAATAACAACACGTAGACTTATTTCACAAGTTTATTCACCAATTTTCGTGGGAAGACTGATTCCCTCTTTTCAACTACCATGCTTTTTATAATCTCGTCATGAACGAACTAAGCTATTTCGTAACAATGTCATGATATAATATGTTCATTCGTCAAAATTCGTCATTGGAATATCTTAATTATTTAAAATATAACTAAGCAAACAAAAATACTTCTTTGATAAACATTTTACGGAATTTGAACTATTATCGATCTTAATAATTATCAACTTAAATAATTATACATTTTACGGTTATGCATTTGATTGAATGGTTGACTTTTAGCATTAATACAATGATAAACATTCAATCAATATGTTTTCTTATTATTATTTCATAAACTCTGTTAATTATCTATATTAGTGTACAATTCATCATTACATTGTTGTCATTGTTTAACACAATTATCACATTATTCATCATTATTTACCTAATTTCTAACAATAGCTTGAGCCGTGGCTAGTTACCCTTACCACCCTACCGGCAAAAACGTGCCGCCAAGCGATTTGGCGTTCCGGTACGATGTAGCAACGGCACGAGCTCTGCTATACCTCTTCCAGTAACCCGCTTCCATTTTAGACTGCGACCTCACTTAATATCAGGTGAAATCGCAGTCAAGGGCTAACTTGTGGATGAATAAATAAAAACCGCAAACTTTCCAACTCCGGACTGCAACTAAGAATTGCCAGAAAAACCTTATCACTTTGTGGCCCTACCGTGGACAAAAATAAGCCATTGTCTGTAGTGGGCGGGAACGCGAAACTCTGTACTCAAAACTTTGGACCATTAACTATGGAATTGATGAAAAATAGAAATGTTAGTAATTAGCCTCACAGTAAAAACGAATAGATACGTACTTAATTAGTAGAGATTTATTACTATTTTGTCAATTAATCAATGGACCATTTCGAAGGCACTTAATTATTCAAGTCGACGGAATTCGCACTGGCAAATGTTCAAATAATAGAATTTCTGCGGGTTTTCGTATTTCACAGACTGTAAATATCCATAGTAATAGTATTTAAAAATGCGAAAGTAACTCTCTGTCTGTCTGTTATATGCTTTCACGCCTAAAACGCTGAACCAATTTTGATAAATTTTGGTTTCGAATAGAAATTGTGACAAAGTGCTTTGGATGCCGTAAAAATCAACCATCAAAATCCACGCTGAAGTCGCGAGCAAAATATTATTTCATTTCAATGAATTCTATGAATTCCAAATATTATTATGTTCACAAATTAGTAGAACTATTAAAACACCTAATAATAGAAACGTACGTAAGTATAATTTAGTCCATTATACGTAGTTGAATTGCAAATTGAGAATTACTTAAAACGAGCAATGTAATTTACGAATTATTATCACTATACATAATATTATATTGTAAAACAAAATCCCTGTGCCATAAACTACATGTTTTACATAATATTATAATGTAAAACAAAGTTTATGTGTCTGGCTTGGTTCTTGCTCTAATCTAGTGTAGAGATTTTGATCCAGTTTTCACCGATAGGCAGCTTGATTGTGCGAAAAGCAGTGGCGAGAAGCAGGTGAGAAGGTTTACGAGTAATTTGGCTGAACTATGTTGATAATAATCATCGAAAAAGTCTGCGAATATACAGCTCTGGCATTGTACGCATAGGTAAATCTCCAGGAAAACTATCAAAACTTTCCAAGAGAATACTGCATCCAATTTACACTAAATCTTTATCTTTAAATATAAAATTCCGGTGTGTGTGCTCGTAATTCTTTTTTTCCTGAACGGCTTGACCGATTTCGATGATTTTTTTTGTATTTATAGAGTCGTCTATAGGTTCTTAGCTATACTTGGACTAATCTATCTATCTATCTATCTATAATAATATAAAGTAGCTTGTCCTGACTGACTGACAATCAACGCACAGCCTAAACCACTGTAGCTAGAAACTTGAAATTTTCACAGTAGCTTTCTTTTATGACGTAGGCGCACACTAAGAAAGGATTATTGCGATTTCCATCCCTAAGGGGGTTAAATAGGGGATAAAAGTTTGTATGAAAGTCCGTCATTTTTCAAGTTATATCCATGAAAATTGGTATTTAGATTTTCGGTTAAAAATAAAGAGTTAAAAGTTTAAGGAATTTTGGAAAAACTAATCCCAAGTGGGTTAAATGGGAGTTGAAAGTTTGTATGAAAGTCCGTCATTTTTAAAGTTATATCAATGAAAATCGGTATTTCTACTGTCGGTTAAAAATAAATAATTACGTATTTCAAGAATTTTGGAAATTCGACCTCCAAGTGAAATTTATAAGAATTCACGCGGGCGAAGTCGCGAGCATCTATAATAATATAAAGTAGCTTGTCCTGACTGACTGACAATCAACGCACAGCCTAAACCACTGTAGCTAGAAACTTGAAATTTTCACAGTAGCTTTCTTTTATGACGTAGGCGCACACTAAGAAAGGATTATTGCGATTTCCATCCCTAAGGGGGTTAAATAGGGGATAAAAGTTTGTATGAAAGTCCGTCATTTTTCAAGTTATATCCATGAAAATTGGTATTTAGATTTTCGGTTAAAAATAAAGAGTTAAAAGTTTAAGGAATTTTGGAAAAACTAATCCCAAGTGGGTTAAATGGGAGTTGAAAGTTTGTATGAAAGTCCGTCATTTTTAAAGTTATATCAATGAAAATCGGTATTTCTACTGTCGGTTAAAAATAAATAATTACGTATTTCAAGAATTTTGGAAATTCGACCTCCAAGTGAGATTTATAAGAATTCACGCGGGCGAAGTCGCGAGCATCAGCTAGTAAAATTATAAAATGACAATTTATGACCAAGATGTTTGGATAGATGCTCCCATAGATAGGTACTGAATAAATTAAACGTCTTGGTTTCACATTAAATGTCACAACTTTTTTCGGCAGGAGAAATGCGTTGCGAGTGACCTTTGCGCGGCTAAACTAGAATATTAGGTTAGTTTCGGATAGACATAACAGATGGCGACACTAATTGCTTTCCCCGCGCTTTCTTCAGTTCGAATTCTCATGAGTACGCAGTTGAATACACGTTTATCTGCACACTAAATTAGTAGTCGGGTTTTAGTTTACGAACTTTATATATTGTTAATTTTGTTAATTCCGACTTGTTATGTATGTTAAGTTTTGATCGGTTCTTACTTTTGTCACAATTCCGAATCGCGACATACGATAAATATACCGTCGGTAATCGAACCCGGAACCTCCCACTACACACAGTGTTCACCACTGCATCAGAGAGGACGTCAAAAGGTCAACTGCGGTCTAAAAAAATATCAAAAATACGTTAATATGCTTAGAGACAACGTTACGCAAATATGTACATCGCGACACTTGCGCCATACGTTAAACATGTCGTCGGTAATCGAACCCGGAACCTGCCAGTCATAAGACCCCAGCGCTCACCACTGCGTCACGGAGGTCGTCAAAAGGTCGACTGCCGTCTAAAAAATATCGAAAATACGCTATTATGCACAGAGACAACGCTACACAAATACATCGTGTCGCGACGCGCTAGGTGATAAGAAAATATGCTAAAACGAGCAGCGTCGTTTTTTTAATGAGCCAGCATAAGGCTAGGCACAGGCGGCAGGTGTAAAACGCGCGGCGAAGGCACACCAATTTTTTAGTTAACTAACGAACCATATACGAACTAATCACGACTTCGGACGAGAGTAGTTTAAAATATCCATAAATTTGATTTTCGATTAAATTTTTAAATTAGGTTTTTGATTATTGTGAGTTGATCTTTAAAAACATTTAGCACTGGGAAGTTTAAATTAGATTATTTTCTTATATTATTTTTAACGGTTTCAGAAGCTTTCGCCAATAAGTCTCAGGTGGATAGATTTTCATCGAATTAAATTATAAATGTGTCAAAACAGCTAATTTTAATTAAAAAATGCTTATCAATTTTGACAAAAATTTTACAATTTTCACCCTTAGTTTCACCCGAGGTTTCATATCCGACCGACATTTGACCGATAAAATCGCACCTTCGCTGTGTGGGGAGGCTTAAACCGAACGATAGTGCATTTAAACCAATACTATGGTAATGTAAATAAAAACTGGCCAAGTGCGTGGCGGGCCACGCGCAGTGTAGGGTTCCGTAGTCACAATCCTCGAAAAACAGATATAACTCCTTAACCTGTGAACCCTACTTAGCCATGATAGTTTTCCTTTAAAATTGATTATATATACTACTGCTGTGAATTTTTTCAATTTCCTATATATACTGCTATTTGGCTGATAGAGGGGGAGGGGGGGGGGGGACACTTGACTCTAATAAAAATTAGCACTTTAAAACATCATATTTTACAAACGAATTTAGAAATCGAAAAATGATGTTCCCACACCCACAGTATTTTTAAAAGACCTATTCAACGATATCCCACACTATGGGGTAGACGAGAAAAAAATATTCATCCCCACTTTACATGTAGGGGAGCTACCCTAAAAAAAAATATTTATCAAAATTTTATTTCACCACTTTGTCGGCGTGATTAATATTTATACCCATCCAAATCACAGATTTCTAGCACTAATAGTCTCTGAGATTAACCGAGGACGGACGGACAGACAGACGAACGGACATGGCGAAACTATAAGGGTTCCTTGTTTACTACGGAACCCTAAAAACGCAAGCCATATTATTATTATGCAAATTACATAAACCGCTTACCGCGCTCCACTTTTATCATTTATCATATTGTACAGTGTACACGCAGACTTATAGAGAACACCTGCTTTAGCCAAAAGGTTAATGATTTGTACTAAAATATCATTCGCTGACTAAAATAACGAAACACGTTGGCCTCAAGTTCTTCACCGCATGGAATTTTTATGATACTAGCCGAGGCCCGCGACATTGTATTCCCGGCGGATACTTTCCGGGATGAAAAGTATCCTATGTCCATCTGCAGGCTGCAAGATTGCCAAGTTTCAACTCAATGGGATGAACGATACGCGAACGCATAAGAGACGCTATTCCCGAAGGAGCTCTTTTTAGGATCAAAAGTATCCTATGTCCATCTGCAGGCTGCAAGATTGCCAAGTTTCAACTCAATGGGATAAACGAAACTCAAACTCATAAAAGGCCCTCTACCCGAGGGATCATTTTTTCAGGATGAAAAGTATCTTATGTCCATCTCCACGGAACGGCGTTATCCTTCCAGGATGGAAAGTATCCTATGTCCGTTTTCAGGATGCAAACTATCTCTGTGCGAAGTTTGAGCTTGATCAGACGAAAAATACGCGAACGCTCTTAGGACGAACAAACAGACAAACAAATTTTAATTTTTATATTCAATATTTGCGTAATATTGACGGCCAGCGGACGCGGTTGCGTTCTTTTGATTAATTACGTTTAGATTGGATCTTTTTTATTTGATAATTCAGTTGTACGCAATCTCTACAGTAAACAAAATCGACAGGTCTATTCGAAATGCTGTCCTGTAGGGTAATGCTGAGTTTGCCAATACGACAACATTATTAGATTTTGAATATTGAAAAACTATAAATCTATATCTATATACATATAATAAAATCGTAGACTTGCCGTATCTGTACATTGAAGATTTTTGCAAAATAATAACTGGGGGATGTTAGGGATAAGTAATAGAACGTAAAAAAGCTATTTTTGACATTTTTGTCTGTTTATCTGTTTGTCTGTATGTTTGTGCGCGCATCACGCAAAAACTACTGAACGGATTGAAACGAAACTTGGTACAATTTAAGTTCATACTACGGAGTAACATATAGGATACTTTTTATCCCGAAATTCAGCACGGTTCCCTAGGGAGATGGGATGAAAGTCAAAACGTGTATTTAGCTGCTGTACGCGTGGTCCGATTTCATTCATTCTTTTTTTGTTAGAAAGTAGATACTTTAAAGATTACCGACCTAATCTCTAAAAGGCTGGATCGATTTTGATTGGACTTTCACTGGCGGATGCTTACATTTTGATCTACCTAAACATCCGCCAGTGAACTTTTAACAGTTTTTAGCATGATATGAGCTCAAAGGAGCTTAGGAAAAACAAAATGATTCCTACAGGATTTTTAAAAACTAATCCACGCGAACGAAGTCGCGGGTGTCCGCTTGTAACAGAGTAAAATAGAGGACCTAAAGTTTCGAGTTTCAAAATCGATACTCGAAATTGATCGAGTACGACCCCACTGTTCTGCGGGGAACATTGTGAAAAGGAAATAAGTTAATTAAATCACAAAAAGGTTCACAATTATTATTCTGGAAAATAATAGTAAATACATAAAGCGAAGTGGTCGGCCCCGGTGTTCATTTGTCTGGAACACGATTTACCCCTTTTTTACCCCATTAAGGGTCGTACTCTATGAAGTCCCTACTTATGTTTGCTTACATTCGCTCTGATTTACATTTGGTGTTTACAAATGAAGACCTCTTGTGGAATTTTGGCCCAGCGGTATTGACTTGCAGGATTAGCTAGCTACGATTTTCGTTTGTTCAGACAGTAAATTAATTTTCTAATCTATACTTTAATATAATAAAACGGAAGAGTTTCAAAAAATCAAAAATCAGTCAAAAATTCTTTCACCGTTGGATATGTACGTGATCCTGGAGTGCTATAGGCTATATATGTACCACGGGCGAAGCCGGGGCGGACCGCTAGTAAACAATAATACTGATTAACTTGCACTATTTAATAAGTTTTTTTTGTAGTTTAAATTGAAATAAATGTAAGCAAATAAACAAAGACTGGTCACAATTCGAATGAACAGTTTCGGAAAAATGCGTCAACAAATATACATACATATTATACAAACAAACATGCACCTATACTATTTTTATTAGGTATTTGTTTGGAAGCCCTAATAGATTATTATATTATGTGAATATATTGCGGTGTCAATAACATACATAGTAAATACGTGTCGAATTGATAACCTCCTTTTTTCGAAGTCGGTTAAAAAGCGTAGCCTATTTCAACGAAACACTTTTGCTTTTAACATTAAGGGTATAGCATGCATACTAATGACAATGCCCTTTTTTATTATAACCCACCCGTTTCCATAGAAAACGTATTCTTTGTTCCGCCTTCGCCGTGCTTCTTGGAAAATGTTACTCTAACGCTAATGTGTGGCACATTAGCGCCCTTTATAGCAATTTGTATTACAAGTCTTTTGTGTGGAATTACATTAAACACTCAGGGAGTCACGCCTATTTTTTTTTTGTAAGGTTCTCTGCTACTGGTTCAACTTGGTTCACGTAACAATTAGGTACCCCTAATAAGACTTGTGAATTTATTTCGAAGAAAACATTATAGATGTTGGGGGCTCTAGCTTGTGTTTGTATAGAGTTTGGGGCACTAGCTGTTGATGTGTGGACGAAATTAAAGGTTAAAGTTTCGATAATCGAAATCGATCAACGTTGCCGCAATGCCACAAACTCGGTAATCGGCAATGCCACAAACTCGGTAATCGGCAATGCCACAAACTCGGTAATCGGCAATGCCACAAACTTGGTAATCGGCAATGCCACAAAACCTCACAGAGAATGAAACAGAGATATATTTTTGACATGCGTCTTTTATCGATTAGATAAGAAATTCAGGATAATTCGGATACTCGATTGATGTTAAATCACTAGTTATCTACTAGGTAGGTATGTAAGTAGGTATGTTTCCATCATTTTTACGACAAAACACACCCCGGTTTGATTTGCTCCCAAGAGTAACTACCCTTGGTACACGTAATAGCATTATTGTTTTCGAAATAATCCTGTCTGTCAAACAACAGCTTTTCTGTCTCACCCCCTTGTAGGTATATTTTCTGAAGTATTATCATTCAATGTTTTTGCGTGGGCGCATATCAGAAACCACTGAATGGCTTGATAAACAGCCGGCACTATCAAAGACCCCTGTCGCCGAGGTATGAAAGACGCAAAACCTCAGAGCGTCCACCTTTATGTGACAGTATTTAGTCTGTCTATTGTTTATCATGCTATTCAATTCTAAGAACTCGGACAGACAATGGGACTAATTCTATTGTATCACAATCTCTATGCTTTCTATTTCCGTAGGGAAAGTTATGAAAAGGAAATATATCACTATTTTTGACGACGCACGAAAGACACCAAAGGCACGGTAAGGCCCGGCGCACACCGAGCGCAGAGCAGCACAGAGCATTTTCGGAGAACACTGAATAATTAAATTTACGACTATTGACATAAGGTCAATTATTGCATTCCAAGAATAAACACGCATGTGGAGCATCGGATCGCACACAAGAGCATGCGCGCGAGTGCTCCGTTCGCCGTTCGCCGTCGTCTGCTGTGTATGTGTGTGTGTGTGTCTGTTCTCCCGTAGCGCTACCGAACCGATTTGAATGCGATTTTTTTTTTTTTTTTGGTTGAAAAGGGAATTTGTCGGGAGTGTTGTTACCAATGTTTGATGAAAATCGGTCCAAGATGGCCGCCCCTACAAAATGGCGAATGTCGGTGGTTTTAAATTTTTAATTTATACTTGTATAATGACTGAATATTACATTTTATTCGTAATGATCTTCATAAATGATTATTTATTCATTAGGCCATGGCACAACTTTTATATATCGTTTTATGTTTATTTCATTAAGTATTAAAAGTGACAAGTTGAAGGACAGCCTGTCTTTTATAAAAATAGAAAGCTACTCGTACTAATAGGAAACGCTATGGTTACTAAGGCAACCTGCTGATATCCAAGAATTCAGTATTCTACAATTCATAGTTTTATATTATACTAGCTGATCCCCGCGACTTCGTCCGCGTGGATATAGGTTTTTATATAGGATCGGATTGGATCCCATAATCCTTTTTTGTACCTAAACTAAATGTAGCCTAAGTTACTCCTTATAACATCACCTATCTGCCATTGAAAGTTCCGTCAAAATCGATCCAGCCGTTTCAGAAATTAGCTGGAACAAATAGACAGATCGACAAATATAAATTTAAACGCACACCAGTTTAAAATAAGCCGTACGTTCAAAGATCCGGGCCCCAAGTAATTTGAACCCAATAAATGTCTGTCATTTCTGAACTAAAAAATCTATGACCTTGAAATATTTACGGGATAATACTTAAAGTACTATCTTTCTAACAAAAAAAGAATGAGTTAAATCGAACTACGCGTTAATGAATTACAGCTAAATACACGTTTTAACTTTCTTCCCCTCTCCCAAGGGAACCCTGCTGAATTTCGGGATAAAAAGTATCCTATGTCCTACCTCGGAGTATAAACTCAAATCGTACCAAGTTTCATTCGAATCTATTCAGTAGTTTCGGCGTGATGCGCGGCCAAGATACAGACAGACAGACAGACAGACAGACAGAAAGACAGACAGACAGACAAAAATGAAACAAATTGCAGTTTTGGCTTCAGTATCGATTATAGAGTGCCCTCCAATAAAAAAATTCAAAATATCTTCAATGTACAGAATTGGATCTGTTACAGTTTTATTATATTATAGAAGATTACTAGCTGATGCCAGCGACTCTGCCATCAGTTAGTAATATGGATGTGGATTCACATAAATCTCATACAAACTTTCAACCCGTATTTAGCCCCCTTAGGGATTTGAATTTTTAAAAATATTTTCTTAGAGGATGCATAGGTCATAATAGCTATATTTATGTCAAATTTGCTTGATCCGCCCAGTGGTTTGTGCTATGCGTTGATAGATCAGTCAGTCAGTCACCTTTTCCTTTTATATATTTAGATTAGTGACCCCGGTTAGTAATAATTTCCCGCTATTATCTCACCTCACGTTGTTTTGTTATACTTAGATATAATATCAAAGGGATTAATTAGGCAGCGTTTTCGATGAAAGTTCGCAGGCGGCTTGATTCTTTTCGACATTTTTAACATATTTCAACCAATTTACACAAAAACGTTTTGTGTAAATCCACTGTTAGCGGATTATAGCAAAATAATTTTATATTCATTGTATATCATGGAATTCCGCAAAGTAACGCCTGCTTCCATTCAACAAAAACGTTAACAAATTACACACCATGAATTACTCTGCCTATTGGTGAAAATCACATGAAAATCCGCTCAGTAGTTTTTTAGTTTATCGCGAACAGACAGACAGACAGACGCGGCGGGGGACTTTGTCTATACTCATAAATTATACAGCTACAAACAAACTAAACTTCTTTCTTTTTCTTTTACGAAAAGAGTTTAAAATTATTCGAATTTTATTTATAGGAAAGTCCACCCGTGCGAAGCCAGGACAGGTCAACTAGTTTCATAATATGTAGTGATAATTTGATAATTTGCATCGCTAACGTTGACTCTGAAATCAGAAGCCGTACAAGTTAACGAGAATTTAACGTAAGAAATACTCGTAAAAATGTGCAATAGTTCAAAATCGCGTCTAAGTTATCTTCACTAACGCGGACGCGTAAACCGTATCGATGTTATCTGCGATAAAAACGAAACGTCATAATCACCATCAAATATGAATGACGCACAGCTGTTTTCTCAAAATCTAATTATAGTTGGAAAAATCTATCTATACCTACATATAATAAAAACGTAGAATTGCCGTACATTGAAGATTTTTGCAAAATAATAACTGGGGGATGTAAGGGATAAGTAATAGAAAGTAAAAAGCTATTATTGAAATTTTTGTCTGTTTATCTGTTTGTCTGTATGTTTGTGCACGCATCACGCAAAAACTACTGAATGGATTGAAATGAATCTTGACATGATTTAAGTTCATACTACGGAGTAAAATATAGGGTACTTTTTATCCCGAAATTCAGCACGGTTCCCTTGGGAGAGAGGATGAAAGTCAAAATGTGTACTTAGCTGTAATTCATTAACGCGTGGTCCGATTTCATTCATTCTTTTTTTGTTAGAAAGGAAATACTTTAACCCTAGAACCGTACCCATATTAGAATTTGATTAACGGTACCCTGGGGTACTAGTGTACCCCTGTAAAAAAACACATTTTCAGAAAAAATTATAAACTATATGAAAAAATTAACATACATCATCTTATTATTATTAATTTAAGGTTCAATTAATACAATATTAAGGTTAGAATTAGTTCCTATTAAAGCAATTTTTACAAATTTTGTTTTGATGCTCGTTGCTATAAAAACTTTGCACTTTGCACATTGCGAACTAGATTTGTGGTCTTTGGACCTTGGGTAGAATGAACATCTTCCAGATTTGGAAGCTGAAGGCATTACAGCAAGAATTGGCCGTGTTTTCTCTAAAATAGCCCCAATACTTATTTGTAGGTACGTCGGCAAAGATTGATACATAAATCGATTTTCCATCATCCCCAAAAACGACACCTTCTTCATATTTTATCTTCAGAAGAATATTTTCAATTTCATTTTCAGTTAAATTAGGACTTGCAGTAGACCTAAAAAGAAGTAAAACAAAGTATGAGCTCCACATGACAATGAAATAACAATACAAATAAGTAGATAGGTACACTAGGTACATATTGAAAACTAAAAACAAAAAACGCGTTGTAATCTTTTAATCTATACTAATAAATAAAATTGAAGTGTCTGTCTGTAATATCGAAATAACTACCTCATATTAAGCTCATATGGTTATTTGAACGATACTATAACCGAATCACACGTTTTTAAAATTTTTGTCTGTCTGTCTGTCTGTCTGTCTGTCTGTCTGTCTGTCTGTCTGTCTGTCTGTCTGTTTGAACGGGCTAATCTTTGGAACGGCTGAACCGATTTTGACGGGACTTTCACATACAAGTAGAGAATTAACCAGGGAGTAACATAGGCTACTTTTTTAACCGACTTTCAAAAAAGGAGGAGTTGTGTTTTTCTACCTATGTACACCGATATCTCCGAGATTTCTGAACCGATTTGCGTAATTTTTTTTTTAATCGATAGAGAAACATTGCGACACTGTCCTACAAAAAATTTGGATTCCAACTCCTCAATCCTGATGCTGCAGGGGATCTGATCCCCAAAACTAATGGGATTTAAATTGATATTGGGGATACCAATTAAAGACTTTATTGTTGAATGACCCCGAGTAGGTACATGTCCAACTCCTCAACCCTGATGCTGTAAGGAAATGCATTCCGAAATCGTAAGGATCTCACGGAATTTTTCCGTTTTGTGGACGGGTTACTACTTACTACAGATAGGCTACTTTTTGTTCTGGAAAATCAAAGTTCCCACGAGATTTTTACAAACCTAAATACACACGGGCGAAGCCGTGGGCATCATCTAGTATTATAATAATAATGTAAATGCGGTACCTATATGGGCATAAAGTTGCTGTATAATACTTAATAGTAACATGATAGTAATAAAATATTTTAGACAAACAGCACAAAGACCATTAAATAATTTAAATGAAAAACTTACGTTTAAGGTACCGTGGGGTACTGATGTACCCCAACAGTCAGTATACCGCATGTACAAAGTAGCAGGATCGACGATCGACTGAAGACTTTGTGTCTCTCCTCGCCCCACTTGAATATCTTAAGGCGCTAAAATATCTGACTTATAGTAAAAAAGTTCTGAACGATTTTTAAATTTTGGTTCCGTTTGTACCCCAAGGGTACGGTTCTAGGGTTAAAGATTACCTACTGGCTATTCTCTCAAAAGGCTGGATCGATTCTGATGGGACTTTGACTGGCGGATGTGTACATTTTGATCTACCTAAACATCCGTCAGTGAACTTTTAACAGTTTTTAGTAAGGTATGAGCTCAAAGGAGCTTAGGAAAGACAAAAGGATTCCCACGGGATGTTTAAAAACCAATATCCACGCGAACCAAGTCGCGGGTTTCCGCTTGTTCGAAATAAAATGCGGGTAGTTAGAAATAAATCGTCATATTGATGTCTCGTGGTGAATGCTCGGTGTTTCTCTACATTATGATCTTATCAGACTAAGAGACTAAGTAATTAGAAGTATTGGGCATTGGGCTATTAGAGCAACTTTTGTCCATGAGTTTCTTCATGTTTTCCAATTATTTTGTGTTTTATAAAAACTTTGAACTTACTGAGAGGCTTCTCCAACATGTCTTCTGGTAGTTTATTATAAAAACATAAACAGCTATCGACAAATTTTCCAATTTTTCGCAGCCTAGTAGTGGCAATGACGTGGTACAAACTCAAGTGTTTTTCAAGATTCAACCTAACCATAAAATATTATTTTGTATGAATTTACAACCGACTGATATACATCACAAAAACTAGAAAACAACAAAAACAATGTTTATCAAGGATTATAGACGAACGTCACAAAAAAATGTAGACGCGGATTTGATTGTAGAACATTTATGTACATAATAAATATCTACTTAACGAAACAAAGCATGCTTATTGTACAAAATATCGTGTACTTACGTGAAATTATTAACGCTACGTCATCAATGTGGCTAATTCTGTTGTACACAATATCTAAACCTAAACTAAATTGACAGGTTTAAAAATAGTGCTATCCCCTTCAGCAGGGAGGATTGTGAAAGAGACAGGAATATAATATTTAGACCTGTCATTTTAGTTTAGATTTAGAGATTGTGTACAACAGAATCGCCCACATTGTCTATGTCACCGCTAAAGTACGTAACTCAGTCAGAGTCGAGACTAACTAGTTAATTCGCTTATTCACCAGGTAATCTGTAGTCTAACTTTAATACTTAGTGGTTTAACTACGAATCATTACAATTAAAGTGGTGAACAATGAATAACGTTAATTTACATATAGTCTAATGTAAAAATTACGGGTACATACCACGATACATTTTTTACATTAGACTATGTCGTTAAACCACGAAATAAGACTTAAATCACTAACGTTAATTTATTTATCTACACCCATGCTTTAAATCCTCTATAAAAGATTCTGAAACAGTTAGCTTATTGCCAACTTTAGAACACCCAATGTTGTAACAACCATTACATCATCCAAACGAGTGATGTAATGAAATTCGGTACAATATTACATCATCCGTTTTTAACCCCGACGCAAATACGACGGAGTGTTAAGTTTGACGTGTCTGTGTGTGTGTGTGTCTATTCCCCCGTAGCGCTTAAACAGGTGAACCGGTTTGAATGGTGGTGTGGGCGTGGGCGTGGGCGTGGGTTGGGCATGGGTTGGGCGTGAGTTGGGTGTGGATGCGGTTGTGGGTGTGTGTGTGTGCGTGTGTGTGTGTTGTGTGTGTGTGTGTTGTGTGTGTGTGTGTTGTGTGTGTGTCTGTCTGTTCCCCCGTAGCGCTCAAACGGGTGAACCGGTTTGAATGCGGTGGTGAGGATGGAGTGTGGGTGTGAGGGGTGGGTGTGGGCGTGTGTGTGTGTCTGTTCCCCCGTAGCGCTCAAACCGGTTTGAATGCGGGGGTGGGGATGGGGGTGTGGGTGTGTGAGTGTGTGTGTGTGTGTGTGTGTGTGTCTGTTTGTCTGTTCCACCGTAGTGCTCAAACGGGTAAACCGATTTGAATGCGTTTTTTTTTGTTTGAAAGGTGAATTCGGTCGGGAGTGTTCTTAGCTATGTTTCATGAAAATTGGACCGCCACAAAATGGCGGATTACATATTTTTCACAACTCCCTCAATATGGGTATCAAATGAAAAGGCTTGACTAGTAGAATAGCACAATGCAAGTTCAAGATGGCTTCAACACAAAATGGCGAATGTCGGGGGTTTAGCAGTAAGCTAACTGTTTCAGAATCTTATAGAGGATTCATATTATGGGTGTAGATAAAGTCTTGTATGCAACTGTTGATAATTAGGTATTAAACAACAGTTGCATAAGTAACTATTATATACCTTGAAATAATTTATTAAGCCTTTGACTGCGATCTAAGATAGAAGCGGGGTAACCTGGAAGGGGTATGGCAGTTTTTATTAAACCCTGATCGGTTACTACCTACATGGCATCGTACCGGAACGCTAAATCGCTTGGCGGCAGGGCTTTTCCAGTAGGGTGGTAACTAGCCATGATCAAAGAGTTCCACAGGGCTAGACAGAGACAGTTTAGAAATACTAAATTCCCAAATTGCCCCTGCCAGGAATCTAACCCAGACTCTTAAAAATTATAAAACCACAGCACTCACCACTGCGCCAGGGAAGTCGTCATACATGCACTTCACCCTTTTTACGTCCCACTGCTGGGCACAGGCCTCCTATCTCATAGGAGAGAGGGATTTAGAGCTTAGACCCGCCACTCTGCTCCAATGCGGGTTAGCGGGCTTTAACGGCTATTGTCACATGATAGTAATAATAACCGGGACCGACTGCTTAACGTGCTCTCCTTGGCACGGACTGAGATACCGCCAACTACCAACTCCGGGCTGGCACTGAGAATTTTTTTACAGAAAAACCCAATACATAACAATAAATAATTCGCCCGATCCGGGAATCGAACCCGGGACCTCGTAATCCGCAGTCGATAATGCTAACCACTAGACCAACGAGGCAGTCATGTAAACTGTCATGTAAAATGTAAACGCATGTACGAACAACGTCATACATGTGTTTATTATGTATTATTCTGTTTTATATACAAGTACCTACTTACTGTAATAGTTTATTTACGCAAGAAGTTTCCTTACCTCTATATTATATTACCATTTTGTTTGTGGTAAGAAATAGATAATGAAGAGATAAATCGATATCTGGCTAATATCTGGCTTAGTTTTACATCTAGAACTATAAAAAATATAGTAATAAATAGTAGTTTATGAAACGGTTGCATAATAGAGGTTATTAAAACACGAGTGTTAGTTTAAAAAACGAGCCGCAGGCGAGTTTTTTAATAGTATTACACGAGTGTTTTAATAACTAATTATGTAGAGTTTCATACACTACTTTATCTAAGCTCATCAATAGGTATCTTACGTATAAAAGAAAAGACTAAGAAATTAACAAAATTATTTATTATAATAAGTATTCATGTTTTGGATATTGCAATTTATAAATGTACTCAATTCTTCAGCGGAGAACGTTTTTGCATTTTTTCCCTTAAAGCCCTGCGATTTTCTTTTTAAAACAGCAATCAGTCTTGTGTATTTAATAATATCGATTTGGTTGTAGATACTCAATATACTTTTGAGCATTGAGTATTTAGCCCATAAGGACGAAGACTTAAATTTATTTGATAATTCTTGGAAATATGCTAGCATTACATTTTCTGAAAATGAAGTGGTTTTTTTCAAAATTTTCCAACTCATAAAATCTTGGTAACATTTATCGTAAATTTTCTTTGATTTTGCTGGCAAAAGATTATTTGTCATTCCCGATGCTATTTCCAGAATGTCTGGTGGAGTTAAATTCTCTTCAGTATCACTGCTAGACATTTTTCCGCGCAACAAAAATCACTTGCAAAATTTTGAGTTACAAAAACTGAATAGTAAATAAATAATAAATTAAAAATTTAAATAATAGGCGCCAAAATTCAATTGTCAATTTCGAATGTGCGGTGCGTGCAGTGCGTCTATGGTCAATTATGGTAGCACTACACTCTGTCCTCTGGCCGCATCTTGCTACCGCCACACTTTCGCAGTAGTAGTAATAGGGTAACTTTGATAGCGGGATAATCATTGTAAGTAACAAAATTAAACTAACTAACTATTGTAAACTAACTATTGTACCTATTTCTTTTAAAATGTTTCTTTTGTTTAATTTATGTTTTTTTGGTGTACAATAAAGTATTAAATAATAATAATAATAATAAACACCCGGCATGGCTCAAAAATACCAGAACCCAGTGCCTGTACTATAATGTAGAAAAAATTATTTTTTAACATTGTTTTGCAATAATTTCCTAACAAAGTAGTGTTATAATGAACTTTTTTAATTTTTTTTTTAAATATTATAGATGTATGTGAATAAAGTAGTCCAATATATGACACATTTTGATTTCATATTCGGAATTTTATGATATGAGAGTAGATAAAATTATTATCAGCATAATACGCAGTCTAAAATAGAATAAGTACATTAGAAAAGTTTTTTATTCAAATAAACTTTTACAAGTACTTTTGAATAGTCAAATGAATCTACCACTGGTTCGGAATGCCATTCCAACCGAGAAGAACCAGCAAGAAACTCGGCGGTTGCTCTTTTCCAAATTTACAATATCAATATAACAATTTTAAGTAATAAAAATAAAAGTTTGATTTTTAATTCGGTGGAATTCTAATAGTTCTCATTTAAAAATAGCATGAGTTATTTGTATGAATAACATGGTTACCACCTGAAGTTCGATTTTACCCCAAACTACTCTAGCGGCACGCTATGATGGCCGGTTTGACGTTTGTCCGCTCATGAAGTTCCGTATTAATTGATAACGACTTTGAAGGAAATAATTGTATTACTTTATTGACGATAGTGATGTGCAGATATTCATAAATTTTATCGAATGTAGTTTTAGGTTTAGGACTCAAAATTTATTTATTAAATTGATTTCTTAAATGTATACAAGTGTAGAAAAATCAGTTTGCACCATTTAAGGGGTGAATGTACTTGTGAATATGAACAATTTTCACTATGTGGACAAACCTCTGAAATCGCAAAAAAATATCAATAAATTTTTAAAAATGGAATCTAATACGATCGTCACATAGGATCGCTGGCTAGCACAACTACTACCTCCGGCAAACTCGCGTCAATGCTCAATGCAAAACAAAGCAGTTTCGAATTGACGTTGCTTCGAAAAGTATAAACTGTCAGTGCAATGCGATTGTGATATAGTTTTGACCTGGCTTTGGATTTCAAATATTGATACTGCATTACTGTTGACCCTTGCTCGTTAATTTGGACTCTGTTCAAGCCCTTTGTTGTGGATTTCGTCGATATGACCGAACGTACGCAGAGAACTGTTCTAAATAGTCAGACACGTGAGTTCGTAATACGCCTTCGTAACTATTTCGATCGTGAAGCTCAAAATGGAGGGCCAATTTTACCTATAACGTCAGTGGTTGAACGCGTAGCTGATGCGCTTAATATTGGACAACGAACTGTTAGACGGATAACTAAAAAAAAATATGGCGAGACTGGCACAGAAGAAAATAAACTTCACACACCAAAAAAGAGAAAACGAGCAAAACCAGTCGTAGGCATCGATAGCTTTGATGCCGATGCTATCCGAAGACATGTTTACGGCTACTATTTACAGAAGGAGTATCCAACAAGAAAAAAGTTGGTGCATTCACTGAAGGAAGCTGGATTATTCTTCGGTGGGGAAAGTTCTTTAACGAAGATTTTGAAGACCATTGGATTTCGATACAAAAAATGTAACAAACGCAAAATATTGATGGAAAGATTTGATATAGCGATGGCAAGGTATACTTTTTTACGGCAAGTGAAAGAAATCAAAAATTGGCAAAATGTTGTGTTCTTGGATGAAACATGGCTTAATGCTAACCATACTGTAGGCCGTTCTTGGAACGATGACACAGCAGCATCTACTTCCAAAGTTCCTGTAGGAAAAGGATCGCGACTTATAATTTGTCACGCCGGAACCATCAACGGGTTTGTCGAAGGTTCTCTCATGGCTTTTGCGTCAAAAACCACTGGAGACTATCATGAAGACATGAATGGAGAAAAGTTTACTGAATGGTTTACCTCAATGTTGTGTAGCCTCCCTGAACCATCTATTATAATTATGGACAACGCCCCATACCACTCGATGCAAATTGACAAGCCACCTGCCCAATCCCAAAAGAAAGCTGATATCGTCGCATGGCTTCGTAAAAATGGCGTAGATGCAAACATGAATATGTTAAAAGCGGAATTAGTACGTCTTTTAAAAGAAAACAAACCAACCAAGATCCGATACGTCATTGACGAAATAGCATTAGAACATGGGCACAGAGTTATACGGTTACCGCCTTACCATTGTGAGTATAATGCGATTGAGTTGGTGTGGGCTCAAATTAAGGGATATGCTGCAAGACACAATACAGAACCCCCATTTACCACAAAAAAAATGCTAAAATTATTAGAAGAAGCTTGTGAACATGTGACTAAAGGAGACTGGGAAAAGGTTGTGAATAGAACTGTTAAATTAATAAGGGAAGATTATGAAAGAGATGTGAAAATAGATAATATTATAGAAAACGAACATATAATTATTAATGTATGTGATGATAGCAGTGACGACAGTGAAAATAGTAGTATGGACGAATCTGATTAATTATGGCCTTTTGTGGCACCTTTTTTGGTATCTTTTGTATTCATATGTTTCTTGTGTGCATATAAAGTATGTATATTCATTTTCGTTCAAATATTCAGTTCGTTCAAATAAATTAAATAAACATATACATTTTTGTTTTATTAAACCTATTTAATCAGGTACAAAAACAAAACTTAATTGTTTTTTGTTCGAGAATAAATTGACATTCCACATCACTATTGTAATGTGTCAAACCGGCCATCATAGCGTGCCGCTAGTGTAAAGTACCTGAAGTATCTGTCAGGCATTTGTCATAATATCCACATGAGGCAATTGATTTTTATTTTTATGTAAGTTTTGAATTTATTACCTTTTTTGTTGGAACTGTGTTATTTCTAACATTAGGAAACGTCAGAATTCCACGGAATTAAAAATCCGAGTATAAAGAGAGACAAGCCGAGGACTGGGAAGAAAATAACGGAAAAATGTTGTCAGAGTGACAAGGGCAAAACTTTGGCAATGTTGTCTGGCGTTCCGGAACGTGAAATAACGTAAATACCCCCAACGTCATTGTCAATCACTACGAATGCCCAACGCTAAAGATATTTCAAAAGATAGAGCGACTGTATGAATATGTTTTTTTTACTTTTAAATTTTGACATCTTACGTCAGTAAAGGGACGTTCGCACCGAAACTACGCCAGCATTTCATCATTGCTTAGAAATCGATGATATTTTTGTTGACTTTGCAATTAATAGCTGCCGACACATTAGGCCATCGAACTTTGTTAAACCCACTCGTTTGGTAGGGCAGAGGGGTGTCTCTCTTTCTATCCATCGCATTGTGAAGACTCAGTATTGATGGCTCAAGGTGCTCTTCGAGCGTCGAACTATGTTCCGACTCGAAACTACAATGCAATGCTTACCTAACTCTTTTTTTTTTTTTTCGGATTGTGTATATGCTTAGGCCCTATTGGCCGCTACAGCGTCACCGGGGTTGAGCGTAGAAGCTGCGCCAGAGCCCCGGGGGCTAGTCGGGAAGATCGTCGTCCTAAGGGCGTCTCTTGTAAGGCTCGGATCTCAGCTTACGATGACGTTGGGACGCTGGGGCTTTGGACTGATTAGTCCGTACGTCCTCGATACTCAATCCTCCCCCCCCTTTTGTTTTACGACTTTATCCAATCTGTTTCTGATAAAATGTTTGATATCTTCGACTTCTACAAACACCTATAGCGATATCCGATAAGCAAATATAACCTTTGTCCTGATGTTGCTATAGCGTCCAATTTTGATGTCCATGATTATATATTATGTCATCAAAGCAAATTGCTAGTCTAGTACATATTTACTCGAATGATTGTTGGATATTTACAGTACATTACTTGAATGTTGTGTTTACTTTGTCTTTGAGTTTTTATGTCGTACGTATTATTATGAATTACGTAGATTTCGTATGATTTTATTTATTATTAAACATATTTAATCGGAGAGTAAATGGAGTCGCCTTTCGGTGCTAGACGTACCTATGGATGCGCGAAAAATATTTTCTACCGAATTTTGAAATCCCCGGAGCGCAATTAATATAATTATACACTGACAGAAAAATTGTGTCATCAGGATGGAATACCTAAAAAATGTATGCATACCAATAAAATCATGGTCAGAGAGTGTTTTGAAAAACCATTGCCACTGCAGCTCTTTAACGTCCCCCACAAGCCTTATTTCTTATAGTAGGGGCGGATTTAAAGCATAGACCCGCTACGCTGCTCAAATGCGCCGCTCCTAGCAATGTTTGACCCGACTCGGGAATCGAACCTCGGACCTCGTGATCCGCAGTCGAACATGCTAACCGCTAGACCAACGAGGCGAATTTGACAAAATAAAAGAGAAAAATAAATTGTTATACAGACGTCAATTTTTTTTTTTTCGTTTTATTCGCGAAGTACCTATTAAGTATATATCAATCAGACATACCTATTGTATTGTCTCAATCGAAACAAAATCATTGTTAAGACTACATTGAAATAGGTTACTAGGTATACTATATGGAAACCCGAGTTCACACGAGCTTTCAGCACTAGCGATCCTCTGGTGCTAGGAAAACTTACTAATAGAAAACGTCTACGCGGTAGAGTATAATATTTACAAGGTTATTCTTTATTAATAAGAAACCTAAAAATAGTTTGTTCACAACTTAATCGATTTTATCCTCAAAACGTATTAATAAAAACGTATAAATACATTACTTTTCACTTACGCCAGCCGCTCAGTTTGCATTCAAATCACCTAGAAATTTTATATTTACTTATTCATAGGATTGACGTAAATCCATTCTAATATTAAGTATAAATGTGAAAATGTGTCTGTTACATTTCATGGCTCAAACGATGAACCGATTTCGATGAATTTGGCACAGGGACGGACATATGAAAACAAAAAACACCGCACGGAGATTTCAAATACCTTTGTCACCAATTAATTATTATATCCAATATCCATGCAAAAAATCACGTCGAGCTAACTAACAAATCAACAAACTAACACCATTTCACGTTTATGATATTAGTTGTCATACATTGTGGCCAATTCTGTTGTACACAATTCTCTAAACTAAACTAAAATGACAGGTCTAAATTTATTCCTATCTCTTTCACAGTGCTCACTGCGGAAAAGGATAGCAATAGATTTAGACCTGTCATTTTAGTTTAGTTTAGAGAATTTTGTACAACAGAATTAGCCACATTGTGGCCGATTCTGTTGTACACAATCTCTAAATCAAAACTAAAATGACAGGTCTAAATATATTCCTGTCTCTTTCACAATCCTCCCTGCTGAAGGGGATGGCACTATTTTTAAACCTGTCATTTTAGTTTAGACTAGCCGACCCCCGCGACTTCGTTCGCATGGATATAGGTTTTTATATAGAATCGGATCGGACCCCATAATTCTTTTTTGTACCTAAACTAAATGTATCCTAAGTTACTCCTTAACATCACCTATCTGCCATTAAAAGTTCAATCAAAATCGATCCAGCCGTTTCGGAGATTAGCTGGAACAAATAGACAGGCCGACAAACATAAATTTAAACGCACGCCAGTTTAAAATAAGCCGTACGTACAAACATCCGCGTCCCAAGTTATTTGAACCCAATAAATGTCTGTCATTTCTGAACTAATAAACCTATGACCTTGAAATATTTACGGGACAATACTTAAAGTACTATCTTTCTAACAAAAAAAGAATGAGTTAAATCGAACTACGCGTTAATGAGTTACAGCTAAATACATGTTTTAACTTTCTTCCCCTCTCCCAAGGGAACCTTGCTGAATTTCGGGATAAAAAGTATCCTATGTCCTACCTCGGAGTATAAACTCAAAACGTACCAAATTTCATTCGAATCCGTTCAGTAGTTTCGGCGTGATGCGCGGCCAAGATACAGACAGACAGACAGACAGACAGACAGACAGACAGACAGACAGAAAGACAGACAGACAGACAGACAAAAATGAAACAAATTGCAGTTTTGGCTTTAGTATCGATTATAGAGTGCCCTCCAATAAAAAATTTCAAAATATCTTCAATGTACAGAATTGGATCTGTTACAGTTTTATTATATTATAGATTTAGAACCACATAGGCCACATTTTGTTTTTAAAATTAATTAAATTAGATTTAAATAAATAATAAGAAAAAAGAGATTTTTTTAAACTCTAAATTAAATTAATATAAAACACAAAGCGCAAAATTAAAACTTTCAGGAATTTTCCGAACGCAATTTAACTTTAATTTCACCCGAATGACTTCAGGAATTTTCTAAACGCATTTTAGAATTTTAAATACTCACATGACTGCAACGACTCGTCAAAAAGGACCACCAGGAAGGTCCAAAAAAATATATATATATTCGTCCAAACTTCCACTTAAATCAATTAGATTGTTTTCAAACAATAATTCTCACTTATTCGGAACATACGAACAAACAACACTTATTGGGAATTTCTCAAGGTTTTTCAGTCAAAATAACGTGACATAATTTTCCATTTTAAGTCACAAAACAATTTTTCGCCACACCGCAACACTTCACCGAGTATTTGATAGTAAAGGCCATTTCGAATGCGTATTTTCGTTTGGACGCGGCACGATTTTTCGAGGGCAAACCGACAGGCGTCCTCACGATAAGATTTCCGCGGGCCAACTGGGCTGGCCTGCTGTCTGTTGGGTACTTGGGTAGTTGGCCTGACTGAGTTGGTGCCGACCGCCGACTGACGGCGATTCGTACGCCTTGCCTCGGCTAGATAAACGTGCACCTGTAGATTTTTGACTGCGTGAACAGATGTATTTCGAAAATCCTTTGTACTTTGAAAACGGATTCCTAAACGAACGAAAGATTATTTTAACTTATCTACTGAGTCGGTGCTGAGTGCCGACTGGCAGCGATTCGCTCGCCTTGCCACGGTTAGATAAACGCGTACCTGTAGATTTTTGACTACGTGAACCGCTGTATTTAGAAAATGTTTTGTACTTTGACAACGGATTCCTAAACGAACGAAAGATTATTTTAACTTACTGAGTCGGTGCTGACTGGCAGCGAATCGCTCGCCTTGCCACGGCTAGATAAACGCGTACCTGTAGATTTTTGACTACGTGAACCGCTGTATTTAGAAAATGTTTTGTACTTAAAAACGGATTCCTAAACGAACGAAAGATTATTTTAACTTACTGAGTCGGTGCTGAGTGCCGACTGGCAGCGATTAGCTCGCCTTGCCTCGGCTACATACACCTGTAGAGTACCTGTACCTGTAGAGTTTTGGCTTCGTGAAGCTAGCTGTAGTTCGAAAATCTGTAGCTTAGACGCGTGTATTCCTGTAAAAACGGATTCCTAAACGAACTAAAGATTATTTTAACGACAAAAACCATGGAAATAATATGTAGATTGCTTTAAAAGCCAATAGTTCTAATCAATTAGGTAGTTTAGATCGTATTGTGATGGCGATAATTTAAAAAAACCCGGCTGAGTTTTTGTGAACTCTTCTCAGACTAGGGAGCGTTTAGAACCCTCGTAGTTTTAGTTTTAAGTTGTCGTAAATAAGTAATTATTACCTTTACCTCACTTATAAAAAACATGCAAAATTGACACTCAAAAAGTGCAAAGTGTACCAAATACCAATCCATACTAATGTTATAAATGCGAAAGTGTCTCTGTCTGTTAGCTTTTCACGCGGCACGTCCCAACATTTTAACCAATTTTGATGAAAGGTACAGAGGTAGCTTGCGCCCTGAAAATTGACACTAAAGGCAACTTTTATCCCGGAAAAGTAAAAAATTCACACAGGATTTTAATAACCTGAATGAAGTCGAAACCTGGATGATGTCGTTGGCATCATCTAGTTTTAAATTTTATCTAATTCGATTTGATTTGAAACAGATTTCATACAAGGACCAACTCCTGCAATGGAAGTGCTAATATCAATAATTTTAATCACAGCTTAAAAAACTGAATCAGCATTGGACTGAAATTGAACAGTTGATGATATCTATACCTACATAACTATAATAAAATCGTAGAATTGCCGTATCTGTATAATTAAAGAATTTTGCAAAATTAATAACTGGGGGGTGTTACGGATAAGTAATAGAACGTAAAAAAGCTATTTTTGAAATTTTTGTCTGTTTGTCTGTTTATCTGTTTGTCTGTATGTTTGTGCGCGCATCACGTAAAACTACTGAATGGATTGAAATGAAACTCGGCATGATTTAAGTTCATACTATGGAGTAACATATAGGATACTTTTTATCCTGAAATTCTGCACGGTTCCTTTGGGAGAGGGGGATGAAAGTCAAAATGTGTACTTAGCTGTAATTCGTTAACGGGTGGTCCGATTTCCTTCATTCTTTTTTGTTAGAAAGGAAATACTTTAAAGATTACTAGCTAATCTCTGAAAGGCTGGACCGATTTTGATGGGACTTTCACTGGCGGATGTTTACATTTTGATCTACCTAAACATCCGCCAGTGAACTTTTAACAGTTTTTAGCAAGGCATGAGCTCAAAGGAGCTTAGGAAAAACAAAATGATTCTCACGGGATTTTTAAAACCAATATCCACGCGAACGATATCGCGGGTGTCCGCTTGTAAAGAATACAAAAGATATGCGTCAGCGGTCAGATACTGTTTAAGACTTTAACATAACGATTGATAAACAAACATTCCTATGAGTTATCTGTCGACCTTAATCTATGACCCTGTGTAATTAGTAACACCTAGGGTGAGCACATGGCACGCGATTTCTTAGACTGTCCTAATATTGGAATTTGCACACCGTTCTAGTTTAGACGTGGAATTAAGCTTATTTTGAAAATTTTTACTCATTAAGTATATTTTTAACCGACTTCAAAAAAGGAGGTTCTGTATTCGACCCGTATGTATGTAAGTATGTATGTATGTATATATGACATATGTTCACGATTATCTCCTCAACTAATGAACCGATTTTGATGATTTTTTCACTATCGTAATCTATATACTTTCAGGAAGGTGTGTATAACACACCGACTTATCATTCTTATGTACTAAGTTATAAGCATATAAATGTAGATATATATGTCACTAATATGATCTCTAAGATTGCCAAACCTGTTGTGAAGTTAAACTTTTAGTTCTAATCGATTGAAGTCGGTTCTTTTTTCTTTAAAAAAAATTATTAGTATTTATATTCTAAATCTTTTAATAAAGGTAGGTATACAAGTGAATAAAGGTTAATCGATTGGTTTTTATAAGCCATAATAGTTAGCCTGGCGCTTAAGTATTATTTGTTTTACGATCATTCCGAGCTTACATAGGTATTTTATATAGTATTCAAATGTATAAAGGATTGTTTCTGATATAATATCAATTAATGGCAATTTAAATGGAATCTTTTCACGTTTTTCTATAAACGTTTTAAAACAGATAGGAAAGATTTATTTTTTTGAATTATTTATTATTCATCAGTGTCTTTAATTCAATATGAAGTCTGATTGTAACTGCAATTATGCAGGAACTACATACTCAGGTTTCAATAACAACCTATCTTCGACTTAACATACTTACCTGTAACATACTTAATAAAAAATATTTTAATCATAATATAGAAACATAAATTAATAATCTGCGAAAAAATGTGTTGAATACATGAAGTGAATTAATTAATGAAAAAAAGCAATTTTTTTTTATTTTTAAAAACAAAAATTAAATTTTCAAGGACGTTCCGGACGTTTTTGTCCAAAACCATGGTATTCCTACTGATGAGTCGTTCAGCGTTCTTATATCTATACTAATAAATAAAATTGAAGTGTCTGTCTGTAATATCGAAATAACTACCTCATATTAAGCTCATATGGTTATTTGAACGCTATCATAACCGAATCACACGTTTTTAAAATTTTTGTCTGTCTGTCTGTCTGTCTGTCTGTCTGTCTGTTTGAACGGGCTAATCTTCGGAACGGCTGAACCGATTTTGACGGGACCTTCACATACAAGTAGAGAATTAACCAGGGAGTAACATAGGCTACTTTTTTAACCGACTTTCAAAAAAGGAGGAGTTGTGTTTTTCTACCTATGTACACCAATATCTCCGAGATTTCTGAACCGATTTGCGTAATTTTTTTTTTAATCGATAGAGAAACAATGCGACCCTGTTCTGTAAAAAATTTGGATTCCAACTCCTCAATCCTGATGCTGTAGGGGAACTAATCCCCAAAATTAATGGGTTTTAGAAACTTTCGGTTATTTAAATTGATATTGGGGGTACCAATTAAAGACTTTATCGTTGAATGAACTCGAGTAGGTACATATCCAACTCCTCAACCCTGATGCTGTAAGGAATTGTATTCCGAAATCGTGGGGATCCCACAGGATTTTTCCGTTTTGGGGACGGGTTTCTACAGATAAGCTACTTTTTGTTCTGGAAAATCAAAAGTTCCCACGGGATTTTTAAAAACCTAAATCCACACGGGCGAAGCCGTGGGCATCATCTAGTTATTATTATAATAAATAGTAACAAAAAAAATGTTACTTAATAATACACACGCCGCCAATCAATGTTAAAAACGTGACTTTTGTTTTAAAATATAGACAATATCGGTATCAGCGGAAATTATGATAATAATTTTAAAGCTAATGATTAAATAGGTTCGATTGTACATAAGTATATTTCATTCAAAGGCAATTGGAGCTATTTATGTTTATACTAACGACCCGGCCCGGCTTCGCACGGGTAATATACCACCATACATTGTTTTGTTATATCTCAAAGGGATTAAGGCAGCGTTTTCGATGAAAGCTCCCAGGCGGCTTGTCTTTTTCCAGCACTTTCAACATTTATCGTCATATTTCAACCAATTTACACAAAATCTTAACAAATTATACACATAAAACTTCCTTATGAATATCTATCTATTGGTGAAAACCGCATGAAAATCCGTTCAGTAGTTTTTGAGTTTATTGGGAACAGACAGACAAACACGGCGGGGGACTTTGTTTTATAGTATGTAGTGAAAGTTGTTAATCTGAGGGATAAAATAAAGCAACGTACCGCTCGTGGTGTGGACCTTTTTTTTTTTTTTTGACGTGGTGGAAATGCTTTATAGCTACCCCCGTTCTTTGGGCAGAACGGGGGTTATGTGGGACTCCCCCCCCCCCCCCCCCGAGTGGAGGTATACTGCACTAAAAACCACCACGGCTGTTCCCTCTTGCTGAATGTGCTGGACGCCTGGGGAACCCGTTGTATGCGTCCCAGGCGTCTTCGTGGTGTGGACCTGCCTTATTATTAATAAGCATAGTCACGGTATTTCATCGGCTCGTTAAAAAGTTCTTTTAATGCAAAGAAAAAGCCCATTAACTGTTCTTTTTTCAAAGGGCTGAAAGGTTTTTAATGTCGACGCTTCCGGAACGTCCTGAAACTTCCCCGGGGAAACGAAATCGCGAGTGAAAAGTATTTATACGATAATCACCCTTGCGAACCCATTGCAATAAACCACCCAGCCTTATTTACTGTTTCTTAAACGTGCATTGTACATTAACCAGGGTTGTCACATTCAGTGGCGTACAAGCCATATTTGCAAATAAGCTCTGCATACCTAGACATCAAGTATTTTATAATCTAGTTATAGTCTGTTCGTTTACTTACGGTCACCTTTGATCGCGCCGCCTCGGCACGCGCGGCGTCTTGCCAAAGGGACCACCTGCGACTTCAAAAAATGCCGCGCGGCGTGTACAGGTACAAGAGGTTTTGGCGTTTTACATCGAAGCCTACCTACTCATTTTTTATTAAAATTCTCTTTCCTTTTTTATATTTTTTTATATTCGTATTTTATTACAACCAATTAACCATAAACATAAAATATAATATTATCATGAACACGGGTCTTCTCTCAAAATGAGAAGGATTTTAACCATAGTCTACCAAGCTGGCCAAGTGCGGATTGGCAGACTATTCGGAGATTCTGTTAGAATAGAAAAAAATTACAAACAGTAAAAAAATAATAAAAATAAAAGTATTCTGCTAAGAGCACCTGCGCCTGTACCGACATTAAGTTACCGAACGGAAGTTACCGAACGGACTATACTAGATTAGTATCTAATAATGTACTGGTAACTAGTATAATATTGTGATTGAATGAAATTGAAAACTACAAAAATATTATATTTAGATATATTACTTTTCTATAGATATGTGTGTGAAGGTTTGACAGCTTGTATCTGTATGTAATTATAGAGGAAAATTAAATATTTTACAGAAACATTGCTAACAGTACTCTTGAGAGGAACGCAACGTAGTGATTTTATTGCATGTTACGCAAAACTGCTGGTAAAGCATCACAAAACCATTATATAGCTTAAAATAAACCTCATCCACGAATTAAAAGTAGCTTACTAGCTCAGTGCCCAGTAGAGTGAGCTGTGTTGGATATCCCTCTCACAGATAAACAGAAATACGAAACTGAAACTCATAACAGGACTAAAGTGGCCAACATAGCTTAAATAATCACTCAGCTAAAGTGATAGAGGCATGGTCATCGGTCTAGCGAGCTAGAAAATGACCTATATAACTCTTCAAGAAGGTGTTTGAGGAAGACGGGGAACAAACAGTATTTGATGGCGCGTCCTCAAAATGGCTTACGTCCAGTAGTAGATAAATGCATTCTAGTATTTAATTGAATGGATTAAAATAAAATATTGAACAGGTGGCAACCCTAGCGTGTTAAGGCGCGGGCATACATCACCGAGCGGCGGCTGTCGAGCGGGATTCCGATACAAAGTGGAAAATATTACAGTTTGAACGCGACCTGACGTGTCTTACAGTATACTTACGAGCATTGGGTGCTCTAATGGCCTCGCTACACGCCAGAGTGCCGCCTAAGTATAGGAACCTGATTGTTTATGACACTGAAGTTTTTGCTGCAACCGATAAGTATAGGAACCTGATTGTTTATGACACTGAAGTTTTTGCTGCAACCGATAAGTATAGGAACCTGATTGTTTATGACACTGAAGTTTTTGCTGCAACCGATAAGTATACGAACCTGATTGTTTATGACACTGAAGTTTTTGCTGCAACCGATAAGTATAGGAACCTGATTGTTTATGCAACTGAAGTTACTGCTTTCGTCGTCGTCTCAACCAATAGACATAGGTCTCTTGCACGGATAGCTACGCGGCACGATCTTGTGACGCTTGTATCCAGGGGCTGCCAACGACTCGCTTACTGCTGGACACAGGTCTCTGGCAAGCGTTGTCACGGAGTGAGATCTTGTGCCCTTGTATCCAGCGGCTGCCAACGACTCTCTTACTGCTGGGCACAGGTCTCTGGCAAGCGTTGTCACGGAGTGAGATCTTGTGCCCTTGTATCCAGCGGCTGCCAACGACTCTCTTACTGCTGGGCACAGGTCTCTTGCAAGCGTCGTTCACGGAGCGATATCTTGTGCCCCTTGTATCCAGCGGCTGCCAACGACTCTCACTGCTGGGCACAGGTCTCTTGCAAGCGTCGTTCAGGAGCGAGATCCTGTGCCGCTTGTATCCAACGGCTTCTAGCAACCTCAACTACCGCTGACTAACTAAGTACTACTCCACTGTCCACCTAATGGGGTGTATTCCAATGCTACGTTTCTCGATGCGGGGTCGCCATTCGAGCAACTTGTGAGTTATGACCCTAACGTCAAACGGTTCTTTGTGCTATATGTCCATCCGATTGCCACTTCAATTTCGCGACTCGACGAGCTATGTCGGTAACTCTGGTTCGTCTACGGATCTCCTAATTTATGACAAGGTGATATGATCACGCAGGGATATTCCGAGCTTGGCTCTCTCCATCGCTTGTTGAATAACGCTCAGTCTTCTTATGAGATACATCATCATGATCAACCCATTACCGGCTCACTACAGAGCACGGGTCTCCTCTCAGAGTGAGAAGGGTTTTGGCCATAGTCTACCACGCTGGCCAAGCGGATTGGCAGACTTCACACACCTTTGAGAACGCTATGGAGAACTCTCAGGCATGCAGGTTTCCTCACGATGTTTTCCTTCACCGTTAAAGCAAGTGATATTTAAATACTTAAAACGCACATAACTCCGAAAAGTTAGAGGTGCGTGCCCGGGATCGAACCCACGACCTCCGATTAGAAGTCGGTCGTCCTAACCACTAGGCTATCACAGCTTTTTTTGATCTTTATACTTAACTTTAAATCAAGAATTAAATCAGTAATTATTTGCAGACCAAAGAACACGGCACTATCTTAGCCTAAACTAGGGAGACGTGAATACCATCTCCAAATTATGTACTTACTTACCATTTTGCAATTTCTATTTAATATAAAATCTAATCTAAAAATGAGAAAATTTTTAGCCGGAGTTTAAAGCTGCATAAACTTAGTGAGTATTACTGCCGCTTTAAACTTCTCTTGAACTCTATTCTCGTGAGTTTCAGTTAAATTAAGTCGGATAAGATCTGTGATCAGGCTGCGTCATTACTAGGGTTGTGCTGAGTTGGATAAGATCAGATTGGGTTTGATCAGAATGAGTTAGTTTATACTTTTAGAGTCTAAGTATTACTATAGTTAATTTCATGACTGGAATCATTTTTAGTAGTTCACTAAAAATGATGCATGGACATAATATACAGCCAGCGCCCCAAGTAGAAAATTAGCAAATTAAAATGCGACTCTACCTACAAACTAAGTAAACTCTACAAAGTAACTACTTACTATGTTTTAGGAAAAATTAAGCCGACTTCAATATACCTACCATAAAACGTGTTTATTTATTTATTTGATACACCAACAACACAGGTTAATTACAGGTGTATACAGCATTACAATTATAGGCTCCTAAATAATAAATATTAGAATTGAAGAAACAGTTAAATTTTAACTAATAGAAATTTACATTTGTGTGACAAAATCTATACATACCAACAAGGTGATGTCAAAAATTACATTACAATACAATATAATCTATACTAATAAATAAAATTGAAGTGTCTGTCTGTAATTTCGAAATAACTACCACATATTAAGCTCATATGGTTATTTGAACGATACCATAACCAAATCACACGTTTTTAAAATTTTTGTCTGTCTGTCTGTCTGTTTGAACGGGCTAATCTTCGGAACGGCTGAACCGATTTTGACGGGACTTTCACAGACAAGTAGAAGATTAACCAAGGAGTAACATAGGCTACTTTTTAACCGACTTTCAAAAAAGGAGTTGTGTTGAAATCGGTAAGTAGTTAAGTACCTATGTTAAAAAACGATAGGTATTTTCGCTGCGCGCGACGGCCGACGCGGCGCTCGCGCTGCGGAACTCCCCGCGCCGCGCCACGCCGCGCGGCGGGCGGGTGCGGTGAAGAGGGTGCATGCTCCAATCTCCATTTCGAAATCTGTGATTTCGAACGAGGGAGCTAATGCGTGCGGATGTGTCCTGCGTTTTCGTAATTTTTATTTTGAATCGGAGATTTTGGGATTTGTGAAAAACCGAAATTCACGCGGGCGAAGCCGCGGGCAAAAGCTAGTACAATAATAAAACTTGAAGAGTTCTATCGATTTGTCCAAGATCTCACGATCAGATCCATGGGACCACCTGGGAAATACCCTTTCAAATAAAAGAAGAATTTTCCAAATCGGTCCAGGCATCTTTGAGTAATCGGGGAATATACATAAAAAGATTCCGAAGAAGAGAAGTAATTTTATATTCATTGTATATAAAAAGATTCCGATTAATTGAGACTTACTACTATTAAAGATAGAGACGCTTTTTATTTGACGCTTTTCCGACGTTGTAGTTTTACTATACTCCAGTCTCGAAGTATGTCAACGTTGTCGAGATGTGCTAAGTCGTACTAAGCATATTAGAGTAAGAGCCCACGACGGCCAGACCTTCGTTATTTTATAAAAATCTGAAAGTTTCTCTGTGTATTGTCCCCAACACAGGGAGGAACGATCAGCGACCATGAAGTTGAGATCATAGTTACTTTGGGAGATAACAGGTAATAAAGGAGTAAAAAAATCTTACGACAAAGTATAATATAATATAAACTCTAATTTTATTATATTTTCTTCGGAATAATATTAGGAATCAGGTCATGTATTGCCGGACACTTATTACAGTTGCTACCCCCTGCCAGACACCCTTGAACTTTTAAACTTTAAGGGCGTCTGGCAAGGGGTAGCAACTGTAATAAGTGTCCGGCAATAGATAACATGATTTCTAAAGTTATTCTGAAGAAAAAATATAAAATTAAACTTTATACTATGACGTAAGATTTTTTACACCTTTATTACCTGTTATCTCCCAAAGTACTTTTGCATGATCCCAACTTCATAGTCGCTGGTCGTTCTTTGGTCTACTTGGTCCTGTGTTGGAGACATAGATATAGAAACTTTCAGCTATTATAAAATAACGGAGGTCTGGCCGTCGTGGGTTCTGGGGCTATAGTCGTTCAAAGTGTCACCTACATAATATAACTATGTAATGTCACGTATCGCGTAATCATTTCACGGCACATGACTCCATATTATTGCGCTCCAGCGGGAAATTTTTATTGCGAGCACTTTAACCATTTATCCATACTAATATTATAAATGCGAAAGTGTGTCTGTCTGTCTGTCTGCTAGCTTTTCACGGTCCAACAGTTCAACCGATTTTAATATTTGGTACAGAGTTAGCTTACATCCCGAGGACGGACTACTTTTTTATTTTATTAACTAGCCGACCCCCGCGACTTCGTCCGCCTGGATATAGGTTTTATATAGGATCGGATTGGATCCCATAATCCTTTTTTGTACCTAAACTAAATGTAGCCTTATAACATCACCTATCTGCCATTGAAAGTTCCATTAAAATCGATCCAGCCGTTTCAGAGATTAGTTGAAACAAATAGACAGAACGACAAACATAAATTTAAACGCACGCCAGTTTAAAATAAGCCGTACGTACAAAGATCCGGGTCCCAAGTTATTGGAACCCACTAAATTCCTGTCATTTCTGAACTAAAAAACCTATGACCTTGAAATATTTACGGGACAATATATAAAGTACTACCTTTCTAACAAAAAAAGAATGAGTGAAATCGAACAACGCGTTAATGAATTACTGCTAAATACACGTTTTAACTTTCATCCCCTCTCCCAAGGGAACCATGCTGAATTTCGGGATAAAAAGTATCCTATAACCTACCTCGGAGTATAAACTCAAATCGTACCAAGTTTCATTTGAATCCATTCAGTAGTTTCGGCGTGATGCGCGGCCAAGATACAGACAGACAGACAGACAGACAGACAGACAGACAGACAGACAGACAGACAGACAGACAGACAGACAGACAGACAAAAATGAAACAAATTGCAGTTTTGGCTTCAGTATCGATTATAGAATGCCCTCCAACAAAAATTTTCAAAATATCTTCAATGTACAGAATTGGATCTGTTACAGTTTTATTATATTATAGATAGAAGAAGATAGATAGATTTATTTATTTTATTACTTTTTAAATTAAAGAGTTTCCACGGGATTTTTAAAGGTCCATCCGTTTAACCGATCTATGGTACACAGGTAGCTTGCGGCCCGGAAATTGACATAGGCAACTTTTATCTCGGAAAAGCAAATAACTCCCACAGGATTTTAAAAACCTAACCCCACGCGGAAGAAGTCGCGGGCAGCATCTAGTAGGTACTTACTTTATATATTATATCCACGATTTTTGGATGTTCTCAGCGTAGGAAAGTATTTACTCCGCGAAAGTCCTTCACTTTTACCGAGAAATACTTATTTTTAGACTTAGCGTTTTCCTTTCTCAAGACCCAGGTGAAATACTTACCTAAAGCATCGTGGTTGAAACTACACGAAATGACGCCACAAACACAGTTTGTGAGATCGCTTTAAGTGATAACGTGATAAAACCGCCTTTGCATACGAAAAGTGTATATACCTTTGTTTTTGACCGAGCGAAGCGAGATCTCAGAGTCTAATTGGTGAATCTTCAAATGCCTCCAAAACTATGTGAAATCCAGAGCTATGAGTCTTTTTTTTCGAAGACTCGATTAATGGGAACTCGGCCTAATGGGTAAAAAAATATTCGTACAATGAACGAATGTTTTCGCGCATGCAAGTGTATATTGCCGCGTTGTTCTAGTGGTAAGCATAGTCGACTGCAGATCACAAGGTCCCGGGTTCGATTCCCGGGTCGGGCAAATTTTTTATTTTTTTTATAGGAATAGCGAATTATTGTTAAGTATTCGGTTTTCTTGCCAAGAAATTCTCAGTGCCAACCTGGAGTTGGTAGTTGGCAGTGTTTTACCCCCGTGCCTCGGAGAGCACGTTAAGCAGTCGGTCCCGGTTACTATCACAATCATGCGACAATAATCGTTAAAGCCCACCAACCTTAGAGATATCCTAGGAGAGAGGAGGCCTGTGCCCAGCAGTGGGACGTTAAAAAGGCTGTAGTTTTGGTGATGGAGTGTTACTCGGTTACTCTAGGCCCTCAGTCTAAATGTTGAACTATACAATAGTCACTAGTGTTTCGGCTGACAGAGGTTGACACTGGTCGTTGTACCACAGAGGAGTTGTACTCCCAACGGTCAACCCCTTTTCATTTGCTTATGGAGGCATCAGGCAATGTTTCTTAATTATACACAATATTAATGTTATCCCGAATTACGGCCACGGCGGCCAATCTCAACGCAAATGGAGACAAGTATAAATTGAAAATTTAAAAAACCCCCGACATTCGCCATTTTGTGGTGGCGGCCATCTTAGATTTGCATAGTGCTATTCTATTAGTCAAGCGCTTTCATTTGATACGTATATTGAGGGAGTTGTGAAAAAAATTGTAATCCGCCATTTTGTGGCGGCGGCCATCTTGGACCGATTTTCATCAAACATAGCTTAGAAGACTCCCGACTAATTCACTCTATAAAACTTATAACACCCCGTCGTTTTTGCGTCGGCGGGGGTAAAAAAAAACAATAATATTCAAGCATCATAATTATGATTTAGAAGTTTTCCCACGTGCATCAGTTACGACCTTTCGTGGGGCCCTACCACATGAGTAGATATCCGTACAGAGAGGAAGATTCATACAAGCGGCCCGCTGTAGGTACACACACATGAGCTCTCATCAACGGTTCACGGACGCCCGCGTCTGACCTCCTACCGGCTCAGTTGGATGACAAACGTGCGCTATGTAGGTATGAGTGTACCTACAGCGGGCCGCTTGTATGAAGCTTCTTCTCTGTACGTATATCTACTCGTGTACGTAGTACGGTCGTACTGCCCGGTATGATGTAAGTTGTTTACATTGAAATGGTTCAAAAGTTGATTTAGTATAAATTTATTAAACAAAGGCAGTGAAGTTACACAAGCAAACAAACATTGGCTGCTATTGTTAAAACCCTTCCGGAGTATTTTATAAAAACACAAATATCAGCAACTAGTTTTTCACAAATCTCAAGGGAATCGGTGATTTCCGGTTCCCGTTAACGCTCCGTTTTGCAACCTTTATACCTATACTGTCAAGGAAGTTTGCAAGTAATTGACCTATAGCTGTAGCTATAGATTTCAAAATCCCATGGGAACTGTGAATTTTTCCAGGATAAAAAGTAGCCTATGTGTTAAGTCAGGGCATAATCTATCTCCATTCAATATTTCAGCCAAATCGGTTCAGTAATTGTGGCGTTAAAGATTAACAAAGACACACACACATATACGCACACAAACATTCGCCTTTATAATATTAGTGTGATTTTCGCGAAAAAGGGAAACCTGTTTTGGTGAAAGAAACACAATTTAACACGAATAATATACGAAAAGTTGTAGGTTAACAAGCCACACGTATTCCCTGAAGACATTCCTCTAACCCCACTTATAATAACCACTTACATTTGTTGGTAAGCTATAAACAATGAGTAACACGCTTAAAAGTAGACATAGAGTCCTTGTTCTAACTGTTGTCTTGCATAAAGTTCTGGTTTTAAGTGAGGAAGACTTTTTGTGCGACCTTACCTGATGGTTGGTCATGCAGTTTTAGAAGCGAGCTAAACTTAGAGAGGTATGTTCTCATGCCATTGGTTGGTTTCTTTGCGGCATCGTATTGGAACGCTAAATGGTTTGGAGGCACGGCTTTGCCGGTAGGATGGTGACGGCTAAGAGACCAGAGAAAATTTAAATCTTCTCGGTTGGAATGGCATTCCGAACCAGTGGTAGATTCGTTTGACTATTCAAACGTACTTGTAAAAGTTTATTTGAATAAAAAACTTTTCTATTCTATTCTAGACCTATGTCGAGCTGTGGATATCCATCGGTTGATAAAACGACTATCTTGTACTTTGAATAGAAGCAGGCGTTAATTTGCGGAAATCCATAATGTATGATGAAAAGTCAAAATTATTTTGCTATAATCCGCAAAACAGTCAAATCTGTATGGTAAACAAGCAGCATGTGCTATGCTCTGTCAGATCTCGTGCTGTTAAATATGCAAGAAAAACAAGCAAACAAGCAAACCCCAAGCACCACCACCATGTAACACCACACAAATCCACCACCAAAATAAACTCGACGATCGTTTCGCTCGCTGTATAGTGCATTGTAGAGTGAATTGAATTATAGTTCAATTCACTATGCAGAGCATAGCACATGCTGCTTGTTTACCATACAGATTTGACCGTTTTGCGGATTATAGCAAAATAATTTTGACTTTTCATCATATCTTGTATTTTAAATTGCGCATGCCTTCTCCCCCTTTACGGATCGTATCACTAGGCTATATAAGTCTGCTATAGAAGTGAGTAAATTAACTTGGGACGCCTCGGGACCAATCCATTTACGCCGCGACCTCCACTGATTCCCTGAACGTGGACTTTAGTAAACCCCTGCGAAACTTCAAGTGACATTTGACTTTTATATAGTGACAAATGGTTTTGCTTGATAAATTAAAAATTTAAAAAACTCCCGACATTCGCCATTTTGTGGCAGTGGCCATCTTGGATTTGCAATAGTGCTATTCTAGTCCAGCCCTTTCATTTGATACCCATATTAAAGGAGTTGTGAAAAAATATGTAATCTGCCATTTTGTAGCGGCGGCCATCTTGGACCGATTTTCATCAAACATAGCTAACAGCACTTTCGACTAATTCACCTTTCAAACAAAATAAAACCGCATTCAAATCGGTCCACCCGTTTGAGCGCCACAGGGGAACAGACAGACACACACAGACACGTCAAACTTATAACACCCCGTCGTTTTTGCGTCGGGGGTTGAAAATATTTAAACAGTAAATAGTCCAAACTCCAAGTGCTACCAATCCGCACTTGACCAGCGTGGTGGACTATGGCCTAAACCCTTCTCGTTCTGAGAGGAGACCCGTGGCATAAAGTGGGACGATGATTATGAAATAGTCCAAAACAAATTAATAGTCATTCGTATTAATCTATAGAATAGAAGAAACCGAGACGAGAAAAGCCACCCTTCCGAAACTGAAACAAGTCACTTTAAAAAAAATATCTCTTGCTAGCTTCTGCCCGCAGCTTCGCCTGCGTGAATTTCGATTTTTCACAAATCCCGAGGGAATCCTCCCGTTCCCGCTCCCTTTTCCAATCTTTATACCTACTTTCTAGGAAGTTTGCTGTGGTACTCTACCTATAGCTGTAACTATAGATTTCAGTTTTTTCAAAATCCCGTGGGAACTGTGAATTTTCCACGATAAAAAGTAGCCTATGTGTTAAGTCAGGGCATAATCTATCTCCATTCAAAACAGCCAAATCGGTTCGGTAGTTGAGGCATTAAAGAGTAACAAACATACACACACACACACACAAACTTTTGCCTTATAATTAGTGTGATGATGATCATGATGATGATGATAATGACAAAATAAAACAGCATTTCTTGCCATTACAGCATAGTTAAGTATACAAACTAAGTAGGTAGTGCAGTTACAATCCAAATAGATTGCAAAAATCTTGGCAGTATACAGGTAGCTACTATCTTTTTCGTGCAAAGCCGTATAACAAAGTGATATCATCGGAGCACTTCTGCATGAAGATTTAAAGGTGTAAACGACATGATAAGTGCATTACGTTTTTAGCATTTTAACCCGTCTATTCAGTATTTCATAGCTGTCTAAGCTAGACGTACCAAATATCTGATAAATACTGGACAAGTCTCCGTACAGTTAAAATTATTTATTGTAAGTAATTATTATAAAAATCGGCTACGTTAGCTAATTTCTCTATTCTCATTTGACAAATCTGATTCACGCACAAAGAGTTCCGTACCACCACATATACAAATTTTTGAAGTGAAAACTTCTTTAGGCGCGTTGAGCACTTTTTGGGTGAACAAAAATCATGGAACTAGCGTCATTGTCACCGAATGCTTTCCATGATCAATATGTATACTGTGTATAATATGTGTACTTTTTGGGTGAACAAAAAGCGTGAAATTCGCGTCATCGTTTCCAGTTTTCACTTCTATCGGCAGTCCCCAAAGACTGCCTCGTATTTTTTTCTAATAAATAAAGGAATAATAAAGGAAACCAGTGCATCAACTGTCTAACTCTAAGAGCTTCATAAATTATTGTTACAATTTCAACTGTGGTGTTAGGGTGAATTAATGGCATACGCCAGCGCAAAAACACTCGTTGTCTATAGCATATTATATTTTTAAGTAGCGCAAAAATGTTTTCCACTTTCTCTTTTCTTTTTAATAAGATAGCGGGCAAACGAGCAAGCGGGTCACCTGATGTTAAGTGATTACCGCCGCCCATGAACATTAGCAGCACCTGAGGAACCTCTAATACGTTTCCGGCTTTTGAGAAAAGGGACTGGCTCTTCAGCTCGCTGCCGGAACACATCGGATGCTTTGCGGCAGATTACGGCTGAACTGTGATCGCTAGCCAGGCGGATTTGGGATAAAATCCTACCACAAAGCGGTGATACCATTTAGATTATGTTGTGTGGTATCAGGCACAACGACCCGTAGAGTCCCACTGAGAGCGTCAGGGCCTCGTTAGCATTGGCAGGGTGTACCGCGCGCAGGTAAGGTTGACTTTGGCCACATAGGTGGAATTTGGGTTACTTACACCCCATGTCTCTCTCTCATGTCCTGCTTTTGGTAATTCAGTGTGGCTACTCGAATTGAAATGTTGTTCAAAATTCAGTTCTACTGCAAACGTGATAAAGTTTCATTGTCATTTAGACGTAGACTGCAAGAGATAAGAACAGCTGCAGATTAATATTTTTCAAGTCATCCGCGCCTTAACGATGCAACTTGTAACTGTGATTAGTTTCCGTCGGAAAAATGTTTCTTTTTCCCAATTGGAGAAGTGATAATTTGTTGGAAAATCATTGGAAGTGAAACGAAATACCAGTGTCTCTTTGTTTATGCGTTCTAATTTCGTTTTTCCAGGTCTTTTGAAAAGTGCATCTACATTTTTTGTGAGAAATTTTGCAATAGCGGTGATATACTACTATGTACTATACTAACTATGTAAATATACCTAGTTATGTGCTAATATCGTAGAATTTTTCAATGTTACCATAATAATTTAGGAGTAACGGCGAATGATACTCAACTCTAGTAAAACTGCCATTTTGGCATCGGAAAAGTTAAATAGTTTTTAGAAAACTGTTTTAAACACCTATATATATATTTTTTAAATAACAATTCAACTTTGCCCAATTTGAAGGGGAGAAGAATTTTTATTTTTTCTTTTTGTGTTACTCTGAAAGTTTTTTTTTTTTTTTTGAAATTTTATTAGGTAAAAGCCTTTCAAGTTTGTTGTGAACGGACAGAGCGGATTGAATGAAACTAAAAGGGTTCCTTGTTTTACTAAGGAATCCTAAAATTGCTTCATGCGGCTCAGCTGGGCTTCTGTCAACGTTACAAATAATATTATAATGTTAAACATTTTCAGCTTTTGCATACTTATATAACAACCACTTGCTAAAAATGGCCGAATAACTCCGCCTGTGCACTGCTATATTTTATCCGGTGTTCATAATTCGGTTGCTATGTGGACAACTCGTTAAAATAGACACGGTCGGGCAATGCTACAAGTATAAAAGTGGTTCTAATATATCAAATCAAAAATTCATTTATTCAAAGTAGTTAGGTACACTGTACACTTTTTGAACGTCAATATTTAAGAAGTACATGGAAGTGAGGTAATGGTGATAATTACTACGAAAACTTAAAAATAAAACTACGAGGGTTCCAAACGCGCCCTGATTTGAGAAGAGCCCACAACAAAGTCAGTCGGTATAGTCGAGGAGCTGGTGGTGAATTTCATAAAATCTCTTATTGAGAGGTTTTTTTTAATTGAATTTGTAGCGATTTTTCTTTTTTTGGGTTTTTGTATTAGGTACACAGCTATCTCACCAGCGCTGTGATACGATATATTTTAAGGCTACAGGCCAATTAGTGCTCGCTGCAGCATGGTTTTTTTTTTGAAAACTGTATGTTTGTTACTCTTTAAGGCCGCAACTACTAAGCCGATTTGGCTGAAATTTTGAATGGAGATAGATTATTCCCTGGCTTAACACATACGCTTTTTATCCTGGAAAAATCCACAGTTCCCACGGGATTTTGAAAAAACCGAAATCTATAGCTATAGTTAGATTATTATACCAAACTTTCTTGAAAGTAGATATAAAGGTTGGAAAAGAATTTGTGAAAAACCGCGAAGCCCCGGGCACAACCAAGTATGTCACTAATATTTTTGATTTGTAGGTACACCGATTTCTCTGTGATTGCTGAAACGAAATAGGTTTAATTTTTCTTAAAATATCTTGTATTAAGGCCACTTTATGAACGAAAGGGCTTTATTTCGCAAACACACCCAGTGAGTACCAAACTTAACATATGCAACAAGAAACCTTTATGAACCATAACACCCTTAGGAGTCAGTATAGAAATGGGATTAGCATTTTAGTTAACCCCAGTTTAGGGGCACGATGGCTTATCGGGCACATCCGAAATTATATTCATATCCGTATAATTTAAAATATTCAGTCGATTTTGACCTTTGTCACAACAAAATAAGGTTTAAATTATTTTATGCATGCAGGACGGTATGTAGGTCGGTTTGACAAAGGGTCTTGATTTAGTATGATTAATGTAGTTGTGTAGGGGTATTTCGATCTTATGTAGGTTATACCGTCATTATGGTGTATCGCTTTATTTTGCGTGGATATGGGGTTTTGGTGATTATTTATTTCCTTAATCATCATAAAAATTATCGGTAATTAATACATCAATAATCACACTAATATGATAAAGGCGGAAGTTTGTGTGTGTGTGTGTGTGTGTGTATGTGTGTGTTTGTTACTCTTTAACGCCGCAACTACTGAAACGATTTGGCTGAAATTTTAATTAAAATGAAAAAGGCTACTTTTTATTTATCCTGGAAAAATCCACAGTTCCCACGGGATTTTGAAAACACCGAAATCTATAGCTACAACTATAGGTCGATTACTATAGCAAACTTCCTTGAAAGTAGTAGTAAAGGTTGGAAAAGGGAGCGGGAAACCGGAAATCCACGATTCCCTCGCGATTTGTGAAAAACCGAAATTCACGCGGATGAAGCCACGGGCAGAAGCTAGTGATAATTAATGCGCACGCCGCCGCTAAGGCCGCCGGCTTAACATCGCTGTGGGCCCATGTCGGCGGCTTGTGGAGGACATAGTTTCATGAATAAATTATGTGTGCCAATTTTGAGGCCTTTTGACTAACAAAATAATCAGAACTTATAAGGGGACTGCCTCATTGGTCTAATATGATAACCACATATCCAACTGCAGATCCCGAGGCCCCGGGTACGATTCCCGGGTCAGAACTGTTAGGTAGGTATTGGGGTTTTCTGTCAAGAAATAATCACTGCCAACCCGGAGTTGGTAGTTGGCGGTATTTCACCCTCGCGCCTCGAAGAGCACGTTAAGCAGTCGATCCCGGTTATTATCACTATCGTGTGACAATAGTCGTTAAAGACCGCCAACCCGCATTGGAGCGTGACGAGTCTAGGAGGTTTTAATATTGATTTAATTTAGTAAATAGAAAAAAACAATAATAATATTATCTACGAGCGGATACCCGCGACTTCGTTCGCGTGGATATTGATTTTAATAATCCCGTGGGAATCATTTTGTTTTTCCTATGCTCCTTTGAGCTTAAACCTTGCTAAAAACTGTTAAAAGTTCACTGGCGGATGTTTAGGTACATCAAAATGTAAACATCCGCCAGTGAAAGTCCCATCAAAATCGGTCCAGCCTTTCGGAGATTAGCCAGTAGTCTTTAAAGTATCTACTTTCTAACAAAAAAAGAATGAATGAAATCGGACCACCCGTTAACGAATTACAGCTAAGTACACATTTTGCATTTCATCCCCTCTCCCAAGGGAACCGTGCTGAATTTCGGGATAAAAAGTATCCTATATGTTACTCCATAGTATTAACTTAAATCATACCGAGTTTCATTTCAATCCATTCAGTAGTTTTTACGTGATGCGCGCACAAACATACAGATAAACAGACAAACAGACAAAAATTTCAAAAATAGCTATTTTACGTTCTATTACTTATCCCTAACATCCCCCAGTTATTATTTTGCAAAAATCTTCAATGTACAGATACGGCAATTCTACGATTTTATTATATGTATAGATAGATAGATATCCACACCCACTTTCAGAGCTATAAGATGTAGCGGTACCATAACATTTCAATTTCACATCGCAGCGAAAATCCGCTTGTGATTTTCCGCCACATTTGTCCCTGACCTAAGGGACCAACTGAAATCTGACAGGGCCATAAGTTATGGCGGTCCCCTAACATTTCAATTTAACATTGCAGCGAAGATCCGCTCGCGTTTTTCCACTATATTTGCCCCTGACCTTTTTAGGGTTCCGTACCCGAAGAGTAAAAAACGGAGCCCTATTAATGTCACTCGGCTGTCTGTCTGTCTGTCTGTCTGTCTGTCTGTCTGTCTGTCTGTCTGTCTGTCCGTCTGTCCGCCGGTCACAGGTCTCTAGCTCGCAGACGAAATGAGTTACAAACCTGAAATTTTGGTATTTAGTGTAAAACGTTAACCCAAAATCAAATATTGAATTAGAAATTGAATTAAATTATTTTTCAGGGGGGCTCCCATACATGAAAAAGGAGCCGGAAAAAAAAATTTTTTCTTTACCCTAGCTTGTGGGGTATCATTGTTTAGAGCTCATTAAGTAGAGTACAAATATATATTTTTTTAATTTTTATCTCAAAAAATAAGGGAATGGGAGGCCATCAAAGTTGTCAGTTTTAGACCATTTTTGTGACGGGGGCTATCTCAAAAACTAAACTAGTTGGGAATATGATATTTCAGTATATTATGTACTATATGCTCTATTTAAACAACAAATACTGAAAACAACGATTTATTAAATAGTTTATAAGCTGTGACCAAAATAAACGAACATTTTTTTGGGTTTTTCTTTCACGGTTTGTTGCGATGTCTAGCTCGGAAATTAAATATTTCTTAGACCCAAAATATTATATTGTTCATAATTATGTACGGAACCCTGAAAGAGCGAGGCCCGACTCGCACTTGGCTGATTTTTATTTATTCATCTACAAGCTAGCTCTTGACTGCGATCTCACCTCATGGTAAGTGACGATCCAGTCTAAGGGGTAACTTTAAAGAAGTAAGACAGTTTGTCTGTCAAACCCATAATTCTGATCGGTTGCTACGCGACATCGTACCGGAACGCTAAATCGCTTGGCGGCACTGCTTTGCCGGTATGGTGGTAACTAGCCACGGCTGAAGCCTCCCATCAGACCGGACCAGAGACAATTTAGAATTTATAATATCCCAAATTGCCACTGCCGGGAATTGAACCCGGAATCTTCCACTTATAAGACCACAGCGCTCGCCACTGTGCCAGGGAGATCATCAATAAAGGTCCTAAATGACGAACGTAATAAAGTCCGTTCGGTAACTTAGTGTCGGTACAGGCGCAGGTGCTCTTAGTATTCTGCTTTTATTTTTATTACTTTTTTTCTGTTTGTAATTTTTTTCTATACTAACAGAATCTCCAAATAGTCTGCCAATCCGCACTTGGCCAGCGTGGTAGACTATGGTTAAAATCCTTCTCATTTTGAGAGAAGATCCGTGTTCATGAGAATATTATATTTTATGTTTATGGTTATATTGTAATAAAATACGAATAAGTATAAAAAAATATAAAAAGGAAAGAGAATTTTAATGAAAAAATATGAGTAGGTATAAAACGCCAAAACCCCTTGTGCCTGTACACCCCGCGCGGCATGCTTTGAAGTCACGGCGGTGTCTTTGGCAAAACACCGCGCGGCGGAAGCGGTGAGACACAAAAGGCGACCGTAAGAAAACGAACAGACTATACATAAGGTCGTAGATCGTCGTTTAAACCTGCTGACTCTACTGTTGAACTCATAAGCTAAGATATTTGCTTAATTCGAGAGGAAAGGGTAATATTTAATAACTAGCTGTTGCCCGCGACTTCGTCCGCGGTATTACATTTTTCAAAAGTCCCTCGGGAAGCCTTTGTTCTCCAGGTCTTCAACTAAAAAAAATGCAACTGCAAAAAATCACGTCAATCTGTAGTTGTGTCCCATAATAATTAGTACAGGATCCCTGCTTTATTATACCTATTTAGTTAAGTTCATAAACTGTGTGCTTAGTCTAAATCGGAGCACTCGAAAACGAACTCGAAAACTATTGATCGATTTCAGAGTAAAATAGACCTAAAATGGCTTGTATTAAGGTTTGAGTTCGCCAATACATTCAGCATTCGAACAATGCTGAATGTATTGGCGAACTCAAACCTTAATACAAGCCATTTTAGGTCTATTTTACTCTGAAATCGATCAATAGTTTTCGAGTTCGTTTTCGAGTGCTCCGATTTAGACTAAGCACACAGCTGAGTAATGAGAACTCTTTATTGCGCGGATTAGGAAGTTTATAAATTGTTTGTGACTTTAACGTGCACTTTGAAATTTGAAATCAATCTATACTAATATAATAAAGCGGAAGAGTTTGTTTGTTTGTTTGTTTGAACGCGCTAATCTCTGGAAGTACCTATCGGATTTGAAAAATTCTTTTTGCATTTGGTAGTCCAATTTTCGGGGAAGGCTATAGGCTATTTAATATCCCTAAAATCTTTCCCTAAGGGGGTAAAAGGGGAGTAGAAAGTTTGCATGAAAGTTCTATGTTTTTAAAGTTACAGACCTGAAAATCGGCATTTAGATTATTAGCTTTAAATAATAAAAATCTGTATATTTTATTTTGAAAAATCTTCCCTCAAGGGTGGTAAAATAGGGGATGACAATTTTAATGGGCAGTTTTAATTATATTATTGTTATTATCAACTAGAAATTTGGAACGTAGGCTTAGATCATATATATAACAGGGCTTAGATATCAGCCTAGAAAAGATTTCACGAAAATACTCCCCTAAGAGGGTAAAATGGGGGTAGGAATGTTATGTTTTTGAAGTCACAGATATGAAAATAGGCATTTAGATTATAAATTTTAAATAACAAAATCCTGTATAAGTTATTCTGGAAAATCTCCCCTTAAGGGTGGTAAAATAGAGGATGAAAGTTTTTATGTAAAGTTTTAATTACTGTTATTATTAACTTGAAATTTGGAAGTTATATAGGTTCTTTCTAGGGCGTAGATATCAGCCTAGAAAATATTTTACGAAATTCCTCCCCTATGGGGGTAAAATGGGGGTAGATCGGTTATATGAAAGTTCTATGTTTTTGAAGTTACAGATATAAAAAATCGGCATGTAAGATGTTAATTTTAAATTATAAAAACCTATTTAAATTATTTTGGTAAATCTCTTCTTAAGGGTGGTAAAATAGGGGATGGAATATTGTACAGGGAAGTTTGAATTATTGTTATTACTAACTTAAAATTTGGAAGTTAGGTTCTTTCTAGGGAGTAGGCATCAGCTAAGAAAAATTTGACGAAAATCCACCCCTAAGGGGGTAAAATGGTTTACTTATATCACGACATCAGTGTGCTTAGTCTAAATCGGAGCACTCGAAAACGAACTCGAAAACTATTGATCGATTTCAGAGTAAAATAGACCTAAAATGGCTTGTATTAAGGTTTGAGTTCGCCAATACATTCAGCATTGTTCGAATACTGAATGTATTGGCGAACTCAAACCTTAATACAAGCCATTTTAGGTCTATTTTACTCTGAAATCGATCAATAGTTTTCGAGTTCGTTTTCGAGTGCTCCGATTTAGACTAAGCACACTGTTGTAGGTATAGCGGTTTTGAGACTTGGCTATATAGCCAAGTATCAAAACCGCTCGCTTTCAGCAATGAATCTGCTAACTTGGCACGGGATCAGCAATTATATAGTAGTTGAGGTATTTACTGACTGTACTGTACTCGCGAACATTAATCCCAACGAAATTGCAATGACAATAATTGCAAACTTTGTAAGTAGTTTTGAGCTTTCTAAAACAGAATTTTGACGCGTAATGTAAGTCTCGCATTCGTCATCCAGTTTGATCTATAGTCTGATTTTTAATTCGGTGGAATTCTGACAGTTGTCATTTAAAAATAGAATGAATTTAAAAATAGTATGAAAAACAGGGTTAACACCCGAAGTTCGATTTTATCCCAAACTAAAGTACCTGAAGTACAATTATCTGTCACGCATTTGTCATATCTACATGCGGCAATTGATTTTTATTTATGTAAGTTTTTAATTTATTATCTTTTTTGTGGGAACTGTATAATCTCTGGTAACTTTAAGAAACATCAGAATTCCATGGAATTAAAAATCAGCCTATAATTATATTTATATGTGCCAAGATCGGTTCAGCGGTTGAAGAAAAGTAACAGAGAGAGATAGATACGTTTTACCATTTATAATAATTATTGTGGATCTATGTAACTAAGTATACTATTCACGACAGTTTAAATTCGAAAATATTCTCAGTAGTAGATATAGTATACTTAATGTGGCTAATTCTGTGGTACACAATCTCTAAACTAAACTAAAATGACAGGTCTAAATTTGTTCCTATCTCTTTCACAGTGCTCACTGCGGAAACGGATAGCAATAGATTTAGACCTGTCATTTTAGTTTAGTTTAGAGAATTTAGTACAACAGAATTAGCCACATTGTCGCATTGAAATTACTTACCAAATAGTTTATAGGAGACTAGCGACCCGCCCCGGCTTTGCACGGATAGTAACTACTACTATCCCACGATACATTGTTTTGTTATATCTCAAAGGGATATTACAGGCAGCATTTTCGATTAAAGCTCCCAGGCGGCTGGACTTTTTCCTACATCTCCAACAATTATCGTCATATTTCAACCAGTTTGCACAAAACTTTAACAAATTATACAATCAAACCTTCCTCTTGAATCATTCTGTTTATTGGTGAAAACCGCATGAAAATTCGTTCAGTACTTTTGAGTTTATCGCGAACTATCTGTATAATACTTAATATGAAGTGATATCGCGAATATTATTATGTACTTAGTGCTATTAGGGCCCGCCCTTAGGCTGTTATTGAGCGAATTCTGTATCAACTTTGTAGACTCACTACAGAACGTAAGTGCATCTTGAAACTTCAGAACATGACTGTGACAACTCAGAGCTCGTGTTACTTTCTTGAGCCCAGTAAAGTTCAGACTATAAATGGCTTCAAACGCCCGAGCGTGAGCAACGTGAGAAACCTTACATACAGCTTTACAAAAGTTTGCAATACGAACCGTATTGAAAACTTTACAAAGTTGTAGGCTTCTCTCTTTCTATCTCTGTCTCTTTTTCACTTATTCTTGAGGGTCACAATCAGTTAATTAATTAATTAATCATATATCTAATGGTAGAGGACAATCTTCTTTATCTAGTGCTATCTCCTAGTAGAGGTTGACAACCATTAAGTCTAATTGGATTTTTTTACTGCTGCCCTCAGCAGTGATCTGGAGTTCATCTGAAACTACTGGCGAAGGTTTTTAAGCCAGGACATCCTCATTCTACCACGCCTTCGTTTACCTTTTAGTTTTCAATGGGCAATATTTACCTTTTATCGTATACTAGCGGACCCGGCAGACGTCGTCCTGCCCGCTATTAGCGCCACCTACCAGGTCCAATTTTTTTACTTACAAACCTTCCTCTTGAATCATTCTATCTATTAAAAAAAACCCCATCAAAATCCGTTGCGTAGTTTTAAAGATTTAAGCATACATAGGGACATAGGGACAGAGAAAGCGACTTTGTTTTTAACCCCCGACGCAAAAACGACGGGGTGTTATAAGTTTGACGTGTCTGTGTGTGTGTGTATATGTGTGTGTGTGTGTGTGTCTATTCCCCTGTGGCGCTCAAACGGGTGGACCGATTTGAATGCGGTTTTTTTTTTTGTTTGAAAGGTGAATTAGTCGAGAGTGTTATTAGCTATGTTTGAAGAAAATCTGTCCAAGATGGCCGCCGCTACAAAATGGCGGATTACATATTTTTTCACAACTCCCTTAATATGGGTATCAAATGAAAGGGCTTGACTAGTAGTATAGCACTATTGCAAATTCAAGTTGGCCGCTGCCACAAAATGGCGAATGTCGGGGTTTTTTTAAATTTATACTTGTATACTATGTAGTGATAGTGATGCGAAAGGTAATGCCTAGGTACCAAAAAATAAAAAATAAATTCGCCGTTACTATGATGTTCTAGAACATGATCCTTTTTTTTTCAAATTCTGGGAATTTAGCCGAGAATCGAACCCAGGACCTCCCGCTTATATCGAGAAGGGAGTCGAATCGTGATAATGATGAGGGGTTTTAGATAATATTATTGGCTTGATGACGTGATGATCTCTCATCTCGCACATAACACATTATACGGATGTTCCGGAAATAGCTGACGAGCGCAATAACAGATATCAATATAATGTTTGTCTAATGGGATAAAATTAGCCAAATTTATGGCCTTTCGCCAATACATGATTTTAGATTTTGTGGAAAAATCCACAGGCGTGATTAATTGACTCCGACTTGAAATAGTGGTGACGAAAAATCTGCTGGTTAGCGTTCCGGTACGATGCTACGTAGAATCTGATCAAGGGTGTGGGTTAAACAAGTATAAATTGAAAATTAAAAAAACCCCCGACATTCGCCATATTGTGGCGGCGGCCATCTTGAATTTGCAACAGTGCTAATCTACTAGTCATGCCCTTTCATTTGATACCCATTACCCATATCAAGGGAGTTGTGAAAAAATATGTCATCCGCCATTTTGTAACGGCGGCCATCTTGAACCGATTTTCATCAAACATAGCTAACAACACTCTCGACTAATTCAGCTTACAAACAAAAAAAACCGCACTCAAATCGGTCCACCCGTTTGAGCGCCACAGGGGAACAGACACACACACACACACACACACAGACACGTCAAACTTATAACACCCCGTCGTTTTTGCGTCGGGGTTATTAAAACTGACATACCTCTGCCAGGTTAACCCGCTTCCACCTTAGACTGCATCGTCACTTATACTATCCCTAAGTTGAAGTGAATAAAAAAATCGGTTGTCTGTAAAATCGGTTTACGGACGATAAGAATTTTACGTGATAACGTCATAAGAAAACAAAGAGAGATAGACGCGTCACAAGCCGAACGCTTAGGTCGATCGTGCCTTCTCTATCGCTCGTTCTGCGCTCTCGCTTGCACGCGATTCGTGGCAACGAGTCATGCTTTTTCGTGCGTGTAGCCGGCGTTCATCGATTTATAAGACGTTAGTTATCACGTCAAAAGAAAGGTCAAAATACGAATAATTGTTTCGGAGAAATGCGTGGACAAACATACATAATATTTACAAATATACAACGACACAGAACATACATACACCTGTAAAATTTTTTATGTATATTTTTGCAAGTCCTAATATCATTTCCACCACGACAAAGGTCCTAATATGCAAAATAACTGTGAAAAACTCAGAAACCTGTACTTTACATTAAACGCACTTTAACCCATCAAAACCGCAAACTTGCAAATTACCCATAGGATTTAAATAATTCTGTATTTCAGCAGTAGCATGTTGGAAAATGCCATGAACATATCATGAATCTATCTGCTAGATTAGTCCCTTGGGTGTCTATGTAGGCTTAATTGTTTAATCAATCCTCCAGGATATGTCTATGTATCTATTGTAGTATCGTAAATTGAACGTTCCAATTAACGGTAGACGATAATAGAATTATTATATAGGACAACGAAAATAATTATTCAATGTCCATTCTATGTACCTATCACTCGCTGCGGGTCATGTCTTGTTAGGATGGTACCTAATAATATTCTACTGAATTTCAAACACGGCAGCCAATCTTAAGAGCCCTCTCCATGGGAGCGACAAATCGTTTGTGAGTGGAGTCTAAAACAATGATTTCTGCATTTAGAGAGCGAGACGTCTTCAGTAAAAAAGAGTACCAAAAATATATACATAAATAAATAAATAATTAATTAAATAAATTTTTGCTTGAGATATCATGATTTTTAGTGAAAAACGGCAAAGTAAAAAGATGCAAATCTAGGTTTGGAATTACGCCTATTTTAGCAAATATTTGGCATTTTTTTACATGAACTAAAGACATTTGAAATTATTATGAAGCGTTATGATAAGACTTCGGTCGTTTTTCAATTTTCTAGTTTCTTATATAGTTTATTTACGCACGAAGTTGCCTCAAAATTTGCCCAAAAAATAGTGATTTTTCAAGCGTTATAACTTTCAAAATAAATATAATTTTACTAATATTTTTATTTTATGGCATAGATAATGGAGATACAAATTGATATCTGGCTTAACTTTAGATCTATTGCTACAAATATTAGAATAATAGGCGTAATACGTTTGTATAGAGAAGCGCGTGAGGAGAGTAGCCTTAAAGTCTCTAGTTCATACACGTTTTTCTGCCGTGAAAAACTACGGTTTATTCGCCGTAAAGTAGATACGGTCGTCAGTGTTGTATGGAGCACTGTGGAAGCTTGTTCACACGCACGACGGTACTACGGAGCGGCAAGCACGCCGTACGGTTAAGAAACCGTGTTGTGAACAAGAGGCCTTAGACAACTACGAAGGAGATATTATAGCGCACAAGCGTGTGCGCAAACACAGGCACACTCTTATCCCTCACTCTCATATTCCGATAGGACACGATCAGAGAGAGATCAGATGAAGGACCGATAGCTTTACGTGTTCTCCAGGTGTGCAACATTGCCCTACCCAACTCCAGCCTGTCACTGTGGATTTCTCAACAGAAAAAACCCATAACACTATTTTTACCCTACCCGGGACTCGAATCCAGAAGTTCATTTTCCGTAGTCGAATAATTCTGTAGTCGTAGCCTATATAGGCTATATAGCCTATATGACTGCCTCGTTGGTCTAGTGGTTAGGGTATTCGACTGCAGACCACGAGGTCCCGGGTTCGATTCCCGGGTCGTGTAAATAATTGTTAGGTATTGAGTTTTTCTGGCAAGAAATTCTCAGTGCCGGCCCGGAGTTGGAAGTTGGCGGTGTTTTACCCCCGTGCCTCGGAGAGCATGTTAAGCAGTCGGTCCCGGTCATGTGATAGTCGTTAAAGCCCGCCAACCCGCATTGAAGCAGCGCGGCGGGTCTAAGCTCTACATCCCTCGCTCCTATGAGAGAAGAGGCCTGTGCCCAGCAGTGGGACGTAAAAAAGCTGTAGTAGTAGTGGTAGCCAATATATTAGACCAATTCGCAAACCCTATTGTCACATACTTCACCTCCTCGTAATAAAGTTACAAAAGTTAGTGGCGAAAAGTTAGTTAGGTGGTAAAGTAATAAGTTAGACTTTGGTTACTTTCGTTAACATAGGAGTTTTCCGACCGCTCAATAGGTGCTAGGTGCTAATTCGAATTTCGAAGGTACCTACACAAAAGTTGAATAGAATAGAATAGAATAGAATAGAATAGAATAGAATAGTTTTTTATTCAAATAAACTTTTACAAGTACTTTTGAATCGTCAACTGAGTCTACCACAGGTTCGGAATGCAGTTCCAGCCGAGAAGAACCTGCAAGAAACTCGGCGGTTGCTCTTTTTTAAAAATAACATTATAACAATTATTATTATTAATGTGCACGATTGAAATGCCGTAATTGAAATACCTACCATGTCTCAGAGCCGTAAATCAGCTTTTTAGGGTTCCGCACCTCAAAAGGTAAAAAAGGAACCCTAATAAGATCACTTTCTTGTCCGTCTGTCCGTGTGTCACCACCGATTTTCTCAGGAACGGGTGAACCAAGTTGAGTTTATACCAGATACTAAGGTCTATAGTCCCTATTAGGTGTATAAAAATTAAGGTCCTGAATCCACAGAATAAAAAGATATGGGCTAAGTAATTTAGATTTTCACGAAAACATGTAAGTACCTTAATTTTCAACTTTTTTTATTTTTCGGAATTGTTCCCTTACTTGATCTATAAGACCTTGCTTTTAACCAAAATTGACAAATCTAGGTCAACCGAAAGTACCTTATAGGTTTTGGGTCGAAAACCTAAATGGTAGTTCCAGTTGACCTTAGAATTACGTTTGGCAAAAAGCCAGGGTCTTTACAGCACAAATCAAGGAAAAATTCCAAAAACTAAAAAAAGTTGGAAATTAAAGGGTGTCCCTTTACACACATAGTTGAGCCAATTAAGATGGACCTATGAGTTGTGTGAGCGCTCATACAATTTAGAGGCCTAGCTTAATTAGCACCTTACCTTTTAAGACAAACTAATGAAAGACAGATTGTACTTATACTTCTGGAGTACGGAATCCTCGGTGCGCGAGTCTGACTCGCACTTGACCGGTTTTTTTTTATTCAACTACAAGTTACATACCCCTTGACTGCAATGTCAGCTGTATGCTTAGTATTAGTTTGCACAACACCAAAACTTTGCCAAATACTATCCAAACACAATGATTACAGAGTAAAGTGGAACTAAACTGGCTAATTTTAAGGTTTGAGTTCGACAATGCGAAAATGTTGTAAAATAAATAATGTCCTCCTGACCGAATTTCGGCCACGGCGGCCAATCTCAACCGAGGCAGAGACTAGCCATTTGCGCAGGAGATATTATAGTGCACAAGTGTGTGCGCATACACAGGTGCACTCTCTATTCCCTCACTCTCATAGTCCGATGGGACGCCAATGCGACACGACCGGAGAGAGATTAGGCGCAGGACCGACGGCTTTACGTGCTCTCCGAGGCACGGGGGTGTATCTAACACCGCCAACTTCCAACTCAGGGCTGGCACTGAGAATTTCTTGACAGAAAAACCCAATAACCTCATTTTTTTTATTGGCCCGACCCGGGTATCGAACCCAGGACCTCGTGATCCACAGTCGAACGTGCTAACCGCTAGACCAACGAGGCAGTAAAATAAATATTCGAAGTATTGGATTACGACCTTAAAATAAGATTGTTTGGGTTCATTTTACATTTCATATTACAGTTTTTCGATACGTAGTATTTGGTAAAGTTTTGAGGGAGGTGCACAAACTTAGAATAACTAGTATAGTTATTCTAAGTTTGTGCACCTTAGAATAACTAGTATAGTTATTGTAAGTTTGTGCACAGATGGTAAGTGACGATGCAATCTAAGATGGAAGCGGGCTAACTTGGAAGAGGTATGCATAGTGCATACCCCTGATTGGTGTCTACACGGCATTGTACCGGAACGCTAAGTCGCTTGGCGGCAGGGCTTTGCCGGTTGGATAGTAACCAGCCACGGCTGAAGCCTCCCACCTGTGCTCCCACCCAGACCATATCAGAGAAATTATAAAATCCCATATTGCCCCTGCCGGGAATCGAACCCGGGAACTCCCACTTATAAGACCACAGTGCTTACCACTGCGCCAGGGAGGTCGTCAAGAGCTTTGAATGTACCTTGTACATTTCACAAATAAACCGAAATAATGTTGTTTTCTTTTTGTGGTTTAGTGATTTTTAGATGTAAAGTTAAAAATACATTTCCAATATATTCTTTTTGTCAAAACCTCCATATATCGAGGTGAACTCATATTTACTTATGTTTGTTCAGAAAGGCCTCATCCAATAAATTATTCATGAGTATTACAATATTTCTTTGCAAGTGAAAGTCGTGTTATTTTAGAATAGGCATTTCAGGAGAATAAATTTAATCCAAATATCAGCTGAGAGTTTTATGACCTCTATTTGAATTGTTGAGTAATTTGAGTGGCCTTTTGGCGTTTGTTGTATGGATGTGATGGAATTCAAATGTATTTTTATTCAATGCGTGTCACATAATAGTGATAACTACCCGGGACCGATGAATTAAGGCCAATTCGCACATATCAGTGAAGCTTCAGTGACGGCGTAATTCCAGCACAGTGAAAAATAATATTTCAAACATTCTCCAAGAATATACAATGAATATAAAATTATTTTGCTATAATCCGCTAACTAAATTTACAAACAACAACGATTGCAAAGTCTTTTTTTTATAGTTTTTTGCAACGATTTGAAGTCCGTTCTGAAGTCCGACATCTCCTCTTCATCTTCCCTCTCATCTTCCGTTGTGAAGTCGACATCTCCTGAAGATGCTCCGGTGTCGGAGCGAAACGATCGTCGAGTTTGTTTTGTGGTGAATTTGTGTGGTGTTGTGCCTACAAGATTGTGTGGTGTTGTGCCTACAAGATTGTGTGGTGTTGTGCCTACAAATTTGTCACTGTTAGCGGATTATAGCAAAATAATTTTATATTCATTGTATATCATGGAATTCCGCAAAGTAACGCCTGCTTCCATTCAACATTCTCCAAGAACGCGTTCACCTATCCGTATCAGTGACGACGCAGTATTTTAGTGTCAGAGTGCTTAGTCTCAGTTTGGAGCACTCCAAAACTTTATAGTATACTACACTGGACAGCAAATAAACCGAGCCACCCGCTACCTTGGAACTCTGATTCGATTTTCTCAAAATTTATAAAACTTGCAACTATCAAAGTTATACCTACAGAAAGTGTGTTTCATGTTGATTAAATGACCATAAATTTATTCTAGAGTATCGTTATCCCACATTGTAATCGAGCAACAAACATAATGCTAACGATTTGCTCTGTCTTGATTAGAGTTCGCGATTAGCGTTCTTTTTTTTTACAATGAAGGTAGTCGAATATTTCTTGTCATTTCTTTAGTTTTTGTCCATATCTTGCTCAGACGCGTGTATTTTTGCTACTTTTCTCACTTAATAATGGATACGACGCCTCAGGAAGCAGCTCAAGCTGTAGCACTACTTCAAGCAGGCATTGCGCAACGTGAGGTCGCTCGAAGACTTCGAATCAGCAGATCTTCGGTGCAACGAGTTTACAGACGATACCTAGAGACTGGAGCATTTGATCGCCGTCCAGGTACGGGCAGACCTAGGGCTACGTCAGCAGCAGATGATCGATATATACACCTTACTGTTCTGCGAAATCGCCGCCTCAACGCAGTTCAAGTGCAACAAAGTCTGCGTGATGAACGCCAAGTGGTCATAAGTTCAGATACCGTCAGAAGGAGACTTGCTGAACGGAACCTGACGCCAAAGAGAGCTGCCACAGGCCCAGCATTAACGGTAGCCCACCGTCGAGCACGACTCGAATTTGCTCGAGAGCATAGGGATTGGACATTAGAACAGTGGGGTAATGTACTCTTCACAGATGAGACCAGGGTGAGTCTACATGGAAGTGATCGACGTCAGAGAGTATATCGTCGCCCTGGAGAACGTTATTCTCAGTGTTGCATCGAGGAAACTGTTTCTTATGGAGGAGGATCTGTAATGGTTTGGGGCGGCATCTCGCTAACCGCATGTACAGCGTTAGTTTTCATCGAACCAATGGGCCGTACACGTGGATTGACTTCTCATCGCTACATTACTGAAATCCTTGCAAACCATGTGATACCTTACGCAGGATATATCGGGCAGAATATGCTGTTGATGCATGATAATGCACGGCCTCATGTTTCTCATGTGGTGGCCCAATATCTAGGCGACGTCGGCATACGCACGATGGACTGGCCAGCTCGGAGCCCGGACTTGAATCCGATAGAACACTTATGGGATGAGCTGAAACGTCGGGTTCGAGCCCGGGTACCTGCTCCAATAAGGCTTGAAGAGCTGCGAATCGGAATTGAAGAGGAGTGGAATGCAATCCCTCAAGATTTCATTGTCAGGCTCGTGAGGTCGATGAATACGAGGATGCTGGCAGTTATCCGAGCAAGAGGAGGGAATACCGAATACTGACCAAAAAACTTTTTTTAATTTTTTTCTTTGTTTCTGGCTTTATTTATTTTTTTAATTTTATGATTACTAACGATTAACACGACCGGAAAACGACACTTCTTTATAAAGTTCTTAATAAACACTTAGTTATTTGATTAATCCTAATGAGTTTCACTCATTTTAATCATCATGAAACGCACTTTCTATAGGTATAACTTTGATAGTAGTAAGTTTTATATTTTCTGAGAAAATCGAATCAAAGTGCCAAGGTAGCCGGTGGCTCGGTTTATTTGCTGTCCAGTGTATAAGTATACTATTGATCGAATCACAATGACTTCAGAGTAAATCGACCTAAAATAAGAGTCTTTGGGTTAATTTTGCTCTGAAGTCATTTGTGATTCGATCAATAGTATACTTATGGTATACTTTTAGTTTTGGAGCGCTTCAAACTGAGACTAAGCACTCAGTTCATAGAGAATGCTTCACTGATATGTGCGAATTGGCCTTTAACGTGCTCTCTGAGGCACGGGGGTGAAACAAAGCCGTTTGCAATATAATATTTTCATCCAAACAAACATATGGACTAAATAAAAGGCAGCTATTTTGAAATCGCTCTGACAGACGCGTCAATATTATTTATTTGTATAATCGACTTGGGTATTGAGCCAATAAAAATGTCACAATAATATTATATAATATATTTGATATTAAGTATATAAATAAGCGCAGAATACAAAACGTTCCTCATACGTCATGCCAGAAGGACGTTTATTAATTTTCCAAAAAATATTCATTTCGGTAAAGTGGGGCAACATGTTGTTATCAATCATATGGAATTTCCATTTCACGAAATCGTAAAAGTTGAGCGATAGGTATGCGGGTGACTCAGGACAGATCTATATCTTGGGATATAGATATATCTCTAAGTAGATATTTAACATTCTCATTCCAAAAAAAATCAGCCAAGTGCGAGTCAGACTCGCGCACCGAGGGTTCCGTACTCCAGAAGTATAAGTACAATCTGTTTTTCATTAGTTTGTCTTAAAAGGTAAGGTGCTAATTAAGCTAGGCCTCTAAATTGTATGAGCGCTCATACAGCTCAGAGGTCTATCTTAACCCTAGAATACTAAACTATCGTAAAAATTACGACGGCAAAATGACGATTCCTAAAAAAAACAATGTTCGCGTTTTTCCCGCGCCCCCCGCTTCACAGTACCTTCCTAATTTGTTCTGTCCATGTGCTTCGTGCTGTAATTGTAGTCAGGTGTCATTTGTGTTTTGATTTATAGCAAGAGTGTCGTAAAATTTACGAAAGTTTAGTGTTTACGTAACTTTTCGGCAAAGGTGAGTGCACTTGTTTTTATCACTTATTTATAAATATTTTATATTGATTATCGTTCATTTTGTGTTTTATGTATATATTCACCACTATATGTCACTTATATTTAATTCTTTTGCTTAAAGTACTTTGTTTTAGATGTCTCGATGACTTTGAGTCGATGAGATTAGCCGGTTATTGTTGGAGGTGGATACTCATGAAGATGATGAAGAAAGCGCATAAAAGCGAGAGATATTGAGAGAGCTCATAAAGAAACAGTAAAAAAAAACCAATCCAGATGAGAATTTGTTTTCGAAATGACTGATGATCTTATGGAGCCTCAGCTGAAAGAGAGAATAAATATTCCAACTTTGCGACGTGAAATAAAAGAGCTAATAAACATTATCTTAAGCTTTGAATCTGTTCCTGAAGCAGTAACAATTCAAGAATCAAAATCAAGAGAAATATGTAACTTTTATCCATCCAAGTCAAGAAAAATGACAACAAACTTTTACATGAAATGTAAAAAAGCCATACGTAGGGCACATAACATGAACATTTGTCCTGTTTAAAATATTTTTTCATTTTTTTTTCATTATTACGTGATTTATAAAACCCAAAGAATGTTACTATTAATTTTAAAATAATTAAAGTGTTTGATTTTCTTATTTATTCCCATTTCATTTCCGTCGTAATTTTTACGAAAGTTTAGTAACAACGTCACTTGTAGGATAGTTTAGTAATCTAGGGTTAATTGGCGTCAACTATGTATGTATGGGGACACCCTTTAATTTCCATTTTTTTTTATTTTTTGGAATTTTTCCTTTATTTGTGCTATAAGATCTGGCTTTTTGCCAAAATTCTAGGTCAACTGGACCTACCATTAATTAGGTTTTCGACCCAAAACCTATAGAGTGCTTCCGGTTGACCTAGATTTGTCAATTTTGGTTAAAAGCAAGGTCTTACAGATCAAATAAAGGGAAAATTCCGAAAAATAAAAAAAGTTGAAAATTAAGGTTTTTGGTACTTACAACTTAGGTTTCGTGAAAATCTAAATTTACCTATATCTTTTTATTATGTGGACTCAGGACCTTAATTTTTATACACCTAATAAGGACTATAGACCTTAGTATCTGGTATAAATTTCAACTTACTAGGTTCACCCGTTCCTGAGATAATCGGTGGTGACACACGGACAGACGGACAGACGAACAAGAAAGTGATCTTATAAGGGTTCCTTTTTTTACCATTTGAGATACGGAACCCTAATTATCATAACTACTATATTTTACTATATTTTGAAGTCGAAGCTACGTATCTCGCTCCATAAAGATAAACTCTGGATATGATAAGCGGATGTGTTTATGTTATTCAGATTTATATTTCTTTACTTGGAAGGATATACAGTCAAAATCTGTTATAACGACATCGAAGGGACTACTCATATTTAGTCGTAAAAACCAATAGTCATAACAACCGGTTCCACCATACAACACCATAATTCTTTTGCCAAGTCTTTGTTTAGAACTCCGCTCTCTAGCTTTGAAATAATACGCGATTTTCTTTGATATTAATTTGCTTTCTTTTTGTTTCCGACATGTTAAAAGTTTCACAATTAATTCAACAATATGTTTTAAGTAAGATAAGTAAGAAAATGAAGAAATTTGAAGAACCGGGCCTTGACTCTACGGCATGCACATGTTTTGTTTCTAAGAATTACCAAAGACCCTAAACTCAACACGTGTTTATTTTTACGATAATAGCCATTGACCATTATACTATGCCTATTCAAATTGTTTACAATGCAGCTAGGTCGTTCTACAGATACAATTCTCCGAAAACATTGGTCAAATATGGTCGCTTAATGCGGTATGTCGAAGTAACCAATGTCGTAAAAAGCAATGTTTTTGATAAGGCAGTCCTATAGCATTCAGCCGGGACCTTTGATTACGGTTAATATAACCGGTATGTTATTCTAAACGATGTCGCCATAAACGGTTTTAACTGTACTACATATCTGGCTAGCTCATGCCTACCGCGTACTGTACACTGAAAACGTGTCCTCCGCCATGATGGATCGATTAATAAACGCGACATCTGCGCGAAATAAAGTTGTAATAAATAAACTTTTTACATTTACGCATTTTAAATAACGCTTACTGAATTCTACATAAATCACTTTTATTGGATTTATTTCATATGTAGGCCATCTTGTGGCTACGTTGTGTTGCTACGTAAAACGCACAATGTTTACAAGAATGCAGGCAGCTGAATACAAAATCGAATTTAAAAAAAATTGGTTGTCTGTAAAGTCGGTTTACGGACGATAATTTTACGTGATAACGTCATAAGAAAACAAAGAGAGATAGATGCGTCAGAAGCCAACTCAGATTAAGTATCAAGCTCTCTTTGGAAGCCAAACGCTCGCCGATCGTGCCTCTCTCTCGCTTGTTTCGCGCTCTCGCTTGCACGCTCGGCTCAGGCGGAACGTGACAATGCAGACGTGCAGCCGGCATTATCACGTCATGGATGGATAATATGTTGTATAACTGCGGCTGCTACTTAAAATTTCTGGACTGGAAAAGCCCAAAAACAATTATTAGCTTGACCCGGGGCCCCATAATCCGCAGAAAAACTAGTTCACCTACAAAAAAAAAGGAAAAAGTAGATAATTAAAAAAAGAATGTTAAACAAAACGTTTTCTGGGTTGGGGGAAATTTGTGAAATCAGAAACACAAATCTAACCCAGATACGTTAAACGGCCGGGCGCGTACAAATGGCGGCGCTTCCGCTGCCCCGCTCCTGCTTCCGTTCCGCCGGCTGTTTCCGGTACCTGCGCGCCCTTCCCTGTTCGGCGTTCACGTGAAATGGGATTGTTGGCTAATTTTTTTCTTTCTCCACTAACAGCGCTGTACTAATATAGCACTGGTAGCAGGTATAACAACTGGACACTATCTGCTCAATAGACATCTCACAATAATGAGACTCGCAGAAGACCCATCCTGCCCAGAGTGTGGTGAAGAAGAAACTAGCTTCCACTTCATAGCTGAGTGCCCTATGTACTCACTGGTAAGATGGGAACTACAAGGTAAGGATATCATCAAAAAAGAAGACTTAACAAACCTTTCTATAGGGCACATTGTTAGGTTTACAAAAGCCACGGGAAGGTTTGAGGGGGGTAGACTGCCAGGACACCAGTAACCTGTCTCCAAACACGGGGAACTGGGTGAAATGGTCCTCACAAGGACTGATCACCCGCCTGGCGACGACAGGCGTCCCCTCTATAAATACGAACAGCGCTGAATAATGAACCGGCCGTTTGTTAATTGTGGAGAACGATGCCCGTGACGTGGTTGAGGGATGATTTGTGCTAGAACGTGGCGGGCGCGAACCGTGTCCGAGTTTTCCGAGCCCAATATAACCCCCGTCATGTAAGTCGACCGGTGACCTTCAAGTGCGCGCAGCGTCGTACGAGTGAGCGGGACACAGTACGATTGGAGAGCCAATCAGGGATCCGCGAGAGCTAATCAGTGCTTACGAACGATCCCCACGCCCTCCCCGCTACCCCCTCACACCCCGAGATACCTCATTTTCGACTTCTGCGCATTGAAGGTCACCGGTTGACTTATTTTAAGGCACTTATACCACGAACCACGTCCGAGACACGGACTCATCGCGGACGCCACACGGTGAATGATGAATTGCTTCATATAAAATGTTCCATGCAGACTTTTGATACCCCTGCAGACTTTTAATACCGCTGCAGATTTTTAATACCGCTGCAAATTTTTAATACCCCTGCAGATTTTTAATACTGCTGCAGATTTTTGACACCCCTGCAGACATTTAATACCCCATGCAGACTTTTTTATTACCCATGCAGACTTAATAGTATTTCATTTATTTTAGATCTGTCAATTAAGTTCTAGTATAAAGGTTTAATAATAAGGTCCCGTTATATTTTAGGTACGGAATACTAAAAAAGCATTAGACAGCGACATGATGGACAGACCTTACATAACCTAACATAATGGCTCCAAAATTACGAAATGAAGTACATCTGAATAATTTTTACTGTGAATTTGAACTGAATTCCCAAGATGTTGATAAATGTCTAGCGTCCGTTTTTAATGAAAATTGCTCCTTTCAAAACGTTTGTAAACCATTAGCCCCTTTTGTTTGTAAATTAATAACACTGTATTTCTAAAATTCTGTTACGGCTGGTTGACATCATTCTAGTAGCATTTTAGTCTCGTTCACAAATTAAAAATCGCACAGGGCGCAGTTGATCAAACTATTTTGGTGTGGCTCTCAGAGATAAAATCTGGACCGAAGAAAATCTGATGTAGCTCAAAGTTGAGCAGTAGGCAGATCATGTCTGTTGCAGAACAGACGTCCGCTGTGTTTTAGAGTGGAGACCGGTAAGAAGACCTCTCGCCTGTTAGATGGATTTAAGAAGGTTACGTAAAACAGGTGGATGATGAAAGTGACGGCGGAGGACCATGTTTTCTGGCGCGCTCTCGAAATAGGTTATGTCCAGCGGTGGATATCCACCACTACAGCCTTTTACCGTCCCACTGCTGGGCACAGGCCTCCTCTCTCATAGAAGAGAGGCATTTAGAGTTTAGAACCGCCACGCTGCTCCAATGCGTTTTGGCTTCATATTGAAGTCTGCATATGCCCACTGCTCGTTGGTCTAGTGGTTAGCATATTCGACTGCAGACCACGAGATCCTGGGTTCGATTCCCGGGTCGGGCAATTAGGCATTGGGTTTCTCTGTCAAGAAATTCTTAGTGCCAGCCCGGAGTTGGTAGTTGGCGGTGTTTCACCGCCGTGCCTCGAAGAGCACGTTAAGCAGTCGGTCCCGGCTAATATCACTATCATGTGACAAAAGTCGTTAAAGTCCGCTAACCCACATTGGAGCAGCGTGGCGGGTCTAGGCTCTAAATCCCTCTCTCCTAAGAGAGAGGAGGCCTGTGCCCAGCAGTGGGACGTTAAAAAATGCTGTAGTGATAATGATGATGATGATGATAATTGCAATAAAGGGTTCCAATCAACTCTAATAATTTAGAATTTAGTTAGATGATGCTATTCATCCCAGTTCAGTTCTAAAATGAATATACCAGGTAAAAGTAGCTGGAATAATGTAAACCAGTCAATACAATGTTATTTCAAAATTACTCTGACATTGTTACAATTTCCTTGAACGAAAACGAGGGAAATAATATTGAAATGAAAGCTCCATCCATTTCAGGAGATAATATCGATTTCTCATTTCGGTTATGAAATTGAAATTTTTCTATATTATTATTATTCTTTACAAGATTTTTTAGTATTGTAATCCTGGTCAAGCTTAACTCCTCTGTTCTTCTGGTCTAGACTTGTTGTACCAGTCTATTTTTTACAAGAAATTGACAGCTCAAAACAATTTAGTTTATTGTTAACAGGGGTTGCAGAGGAGACCAAAATATGCTATCGAATGACCCTTAACACCTTGCGACGATAATACACTGTTTTAGAATAATTTAACGTATTTTGTTTTGAATCAAAAAATATTTTTTCAATACTCTCAATATAATTTTTAATAGTAAATGATTAAATCAAATCAAATCAAATCAAATCAAATGAACTTTATTCAAAACTAGATGATGCCCACGGCTTCGCCCGTGTGTATTTAGGTTTGTAAAAATCTCGTGGGAACTTTGATTTTCCAGAACAAAAAGTAGCCTATCTGTAGTAAGTAGTAACCCGTCCACAAAACGGAAAAATTCCGTGGGATCCTTACGATTTCGGAATGCAATTCCTTACAGCATCAGGGTTGAGGAGTTGGAATCCAAATTTTTTGTAGGACAGTGTCGCAATGTTTCTCTATCGATTAAAAAAAAATTACGCAAATCGGTTCAGAAATCTCGGAGATATCGGTGTACATAGGTAGAAAAACACAACTCCTCCTTTTTTGAAAGTCGGTTAAAAAAGTAGCCTATGTTACTCCCTGGTTAATTCTCTACTTGTATGTGAAAGTCCCGTCAAAATCGGTTCAGCCGTTCAAAAGATTAGCCCGTTCAAACAGACAGACAGACAGACAGACAGACAGACAAAAATTTTAAAAACGTGTGATTCGGTTATGGTATCGTTCAAATAACCATATGAGCTTAATATGAGGTAGTTATTTCGATATTACAGACAGACACTTCAATTTTATTTATTAGTATAGATTGGTACACTGTACACTTTTTGAACGTCAATTTAGGAATTAGGCAATGGTGATAATTACTTACGGAAACTTCAAACTAAAGCTACGAGGGTTCCAAACGCGCCCTGGTCTGAGAAGAGCCCACAACAAACTCAGCCGGGTTTATTAATTATTTTTTTAGTATCACCATCTTACAATATGGTATAGCCATAAAAATTATTTGAACTGTTGGCTTTTAGAGCAATCTATGTCTATGGATTTTTGTCATTAAAATCTTTTAAGCTATAGTAAGATTTTTCAATTAATTTGCGTTTAATAAAACCTTTGAACTTATTGAGAGACATATCCAAAATGTTCTCTGGCAACATATTATAAAAAAGTACAGAATTATCAACAAATGATTTACCTACCAACTTTTCGCAGCCTAGTAGTGGGCAACACAAGTTTATCTTTATTATTTTAGTAAGTTCCCGTATTTCATAGAATAGGTAAACCCGCCCATGCACAAATACTGCAAACGGTGACAGTAGTTGGAGGCATCGGCAAATGTTTGCAGGCGCTCTGTTTGCTTTTAGCACTCGGTGAAATAGTTTAGTGCAAACTTGCCCGTTCATCCAAATGTGAACGTGTGCGAAAATATTTATTTGTGCAACTAGAGAGTAAAGGTCCTTATTATTGTGAACATTGAGTCTGAATGAATAAGATGCGGCAATGGGCGGAGCATGCAGTTAGAAGGACCGATAGATGTTGATGTGTCAAGGTACCGGAATGGTGCCCTAGCAGCGGAAAGCACACAGGCCCCCTACTTAGTGGAACTACACATTAGATTGTCGCTGGATATAAGCGTCACACGACAGCGGCTTGTGGGATTTACTACAAGAGATTTATCTCCTTGGAAGACTCTAAATACTGGTCTTTTGGTTGATGAAGAATATACCTTATTTAGGAGATACTGGAGAACAGCAGATGAACAAATAAACAGACGTCAAAGACAGCTCCAATTTTGGTCCACACCATCGGATCTTGTACTCTGTGGACCAAATTTATTGAAACCACAGACAAGAAACGAGTCCGCGGACACAATATTATAGTAGGGGAGCCCAAGAAGGGATTTTTGGACTAAGGGAGGCATCTTGCATCCTGCTGAGTACCCTCTACCATATATAAGCCCTTTATATAGAGCCACGCGAAAAAAACGATGGTCATAAAGAAATGTCAGATTAAGGTAGGTATGGGGAGTTAAATACGAGCTAAAAAAAATATATATATAGAATAAATTGAAAATTTAAAAAAACCCCGACATTCGCCATTTTGTGGCAGCGGCCATCTTGGATTTGCAATGAAGCTATTCTACTAGTCAAGCCCTTTCATTTGATACCCATATTAAGGGAGTTGTAAACAAATATGTAATCCGCCATTTTGTAGCGGCGGCCATCTTGGACCGATTTTCTTCAAATATAGCTAGCAACACTCTCGACTAATTCACCTTTCAAACAAAAAAAACCGCATTCAAATCGGTCCACGCGTTTGAGCACCACAGGGGAACAGACAGACACACACACACACACACACATACACACACACACACACACAGACACGTCAAACTTATAACACCCCGTCGTTTTTGCGTCGGGGGTTAAAAATCAGACTATTTAAACGTAACGTGCGAGAGTGGGAGCGTTACAAAGCTACAAAAAAAAACGTTATCTTGACATTCTCGAATCTCGAGGGCGGTTGAATTTTTTTTCTACTTTGAAGTAAATGATACAAAAGTAACAAAAAATATAATCAGCTGATTTCCACGCGCTGAAGTAATAAAAATCGTCCATGAAGATCAGAGCGTGCAGCTAGTCGCTTTCCCACCACTGAAAGGGGAAACATTATGTTATAACCTTTTATTCTTCCTATCAACTAATCTGCAAAATCTAATAGGTCCCGACGAGGCTCGATTAAATCCACATTTAGCATCATCGGCTCCCCTACCATTACCCACACGTCCTGCACGGAGCGTACCAAAGTTGGTATAGAAATTTAAGAATACTTTCGTGTTGCGGCACTTATTAAGTATATTAGAATAGAATGTTACATAACCAAACGCCGTTGTAATCTGTAACACGCTGCAGCACTCGAGAACAGATGCCGCGCCCGAAATGCGCGTTTAGCTGGAGGGAAACACTTCTAAGGGACCGTTCAGATAGACCGGCGCGGAGAGCAGAGCGAATTTTAATCGCATTTAAAATAGAATCTTAAGACATTGAAGTAAGCTTTATTTTTACATTTTATCTCTTTTATGATAAGAGGATGCTCGAGGATGCTCCCAATACGCTCGGTGTGAAATATTAAAAGCAGCCGCTCGGCTGCTCGTCGAGCCGGTCGGCTGCTCCATGCTCGTGCTCTTTCGCGCTCGAGCATCCGACCGGCTCCGTTCGCGTGCTCTTTCATGCTCGCGCAGCCAACCGTAGGCCGAATTGCTCTGCCGTCCGGCCCGAGAGCGTACGCTCGGCTCCGAACGCATCCGCATGTCCGTTCACACAGACCGGCACGGAGAGCAGAGCAAATTTGAACGGCCGATCTGTGTGAAAAAAAAAATGCTCTCCGACGCTCTCCGCGCCGGCCGGTCTATCTGAACGGTCTCCGCTGCAACGCGATTATTCATAAGTCCGGCCATCCAGCGAGCAAAGTGCAGATTATATCAACACAGAATAACCATTATGCAGATAACATTCTCATGGTGTTTGGTAATGATCTCTGAAATGGCTGATATACTGGGTTCACAGTAGAGTTTGGAAAAAACCGGCCAAGTGCGAGTCGGATTCGCGCACGAAAGGTTGCGTACCATTACCCACAAAAACGAGCAAAAAAATCACGTTTGTTGTATGGGAGCCCCTTAAATATTTATTTTATTCTGTTTTTTAGTATTTGTTGTTATAGCGGCAACAGAAATACATCATCTGTGACAATTTCAACTGTCTAGCTATCACGGTTCATAAGTTACAGCCTGGTGACAGACGACAAATAGACAGACAGACAGACAGACAGACGGACAGCGGAGTCTTAGTAATAAGGTCCGGTTTTTACCCTTTGGATACGGAACCCTAAAAACGATGAGGGAAATGGTTGATGGTGGTTTTGGTAAAGAAAACAAGTAGGTACCAGTGGTGCTCATATTATGTAATGAGCTGATGCCCGCGACTTCTTCCGCTTGGACTCATACAAATCTCATACAAACTTTCAACCCCTATTTAAGGGGTTGAATTTTCAAAAATCCTTTCTTAGCGGATGTCTACGTCATAATAGTCAATCTATCTGCATGCTAAACAGCCTAATCCGTTCAGTGGTTACTATTAGATAAAAAATAATTATAAAGATAAAAGATTAAAAGATAACATATTTAGATAAAAGATAAATGTATAAAAACTGGCTATACTGTAGATAGGTACTACACAAGATCTACACAAGATACGCTTTTAGTGTAAGTATTTTAGAAAGCAAATGAGCATCTATCTTCAAACTACTCTGTACGCTGAAAGACTTCGCGGTTTTATTAAAAGGATTATTTATTCGCATCTCGCTGGAATTAGCTGAAGGATGCAAATGCGCAGTTTCTTTCCCCCGCCCCGGTAATAACTGCGTAATAATTCTGTTTTTTTGATCCCCGCTTTTTTCAAAAATTTCGCCCCCGATTTCGCAAAAACGACGGGGTGTTATAAGTTTGACGTGTCTGTGTGTATGTGTGTGTGTTTCTGTATGTGTGTGTGTGTGTGTCTGTCTGTGTGTGTGTCTGTCTGTGTGTATCTGTCTGTTTTACCGTAGTGCTCACACGGGTGAACCGATTTGAATGTGTGTTTTTTTTGTTTGCAAGGTGAATTAGCCGAGAGTGTTCTTAGCTATGTTTAATGAAAATCGGTCCAAGATGGCCGCCACCACAAAATGGCGGATTACATATTTTTTCACAACTCCCTCAATATGGGTATCAAATGAAAAGGCTTGACTATTGGGATAGCACTATACAAATCCAAGATGGCCACCACCACAAAATGGTGAATGTCGGGGGTTTTTAAATTTTTAATTTATACCTACTTGTTTAATTTACTGCGATCTTACGACTAAAAGGTTCAATTATTTCATAAACTACCAAAATTATGTAGGCAATAGGCATAATTCTCAGACGAATCTACTCATCTTAAAATCCCGCCTGCTCCCGCCTGCTCATTTGCTCGCTATTCATATGAAAAAAATCCTTAGATACATTCCTAAGTAAACCACTAGGCACTCATTACTCACAGGGACTGGATAAAATGGAAATTACGTCAGTTATGATTTTCCTACATAACTAGGTACATATTTATAGGACATAGTCAATCTGAGAGAGATGGTGTATTTCCGCCAACTCACGCCCCCTCAATTAATTTCATCAAGCCGTCATCTATTTCTGGAAGCGCGAGGCCGAAATCTTTCCCGAAAGGATTACACGGAAACCCTTTATAAATAGCCCCTTAAGCTTATTGTCCGATGATTTCTTTATCACGTCTTTTGAGCAGGAGGTCAAAGTTGTCGGCCCTTTCACTAACTTCAAACAAATATAAATTAAAAATTTAAAAAACCCCCGACATTCGCCATTTTGTGGCGGCGGCCATCTTGGATTTGCAATAGTGATAGTCTACTAGTCAAGCCCTAGTTTCATTTGATACCCATATTAAGGGAGTTATGAAAAAATATGTACTCCGCCATTTTGTAGCGCCGGCCATCTTTGATCGATTTTCATCAAACATAGCTACCAACACTCTCGACTAATTCTCCTTTCAAACAAAAAAAACCGCATTCAAATCGGTCCACCCGTTTGAGCGCTACAGGGGAACAGACAGACACACACACACACACACACAGACACGTCAAACTTATAACACCCCGTCGTTTTTGCGTCGGGGGTTAAAAAGGAGGTTATCAATTCGACACTTATGTGTAATATTAAAGGGACCGCAATATATTCACATTTATCTTCTTCTATACAATATATCTATCTATCTATCTATATCTATTCTATTCTATATCTATGTATTATACATATAATAAAATCGTAGAATTGCCGTATCTGTACATTAAAGATTTTTGTAAAATAATAACTGGGGGGTGTTAGGGATAAGTAATGGAACGTAAAAAAGCTATTTTTGAAATTTTTGTCTGTCTGTCTGTTTATCTGTTTGTCTGTTTGTGTGCGCATCACGCAAATACTACTGAATGGATTGAAATGAAACTTGGCATGATTTAAGTTCATATTACGGAGTAACATATAGGATACTTTTTATCCCGAAATTCAGCACGGTTCTCTTGGGAGAGGGGATGAAAGTCAAAATGTGTACTTAGCTGTAATTCATGGTCCGATTTCATTCATTCTTTTTTTTTTGTTAGAAAGAGGATACTTTAAAGATTACCGGCTGATCTCTGAAAAGCTGGATCGATTTTGATGGGACTTTCACTGGCGGATGTTTACATTTTGATCTACCTAAACATCCGCCAGTGAACTTTTAACAGTTTTTAGCAAGGTATGAGCTCAAAGGAGCTTAGGAAAAACAAAATTATTCCCACGGGATTTTTAAAAGTAATATCCACGCGAACGAAGTCGCGGGTATCCGCTTGTGATAAATAAAATTTATTTCTTTTAGGGCTTCTTAACAGACAAAATTTTATAGGTCTAAGTGTGTATGTTTCCACGCATTTCTTCAAAGCAATTAATCGGATTGTGACCATTCTTTTTTATTGGCTTACATTTATTTCAATTTAGGTAACAGTGTAAATTTCATCAAAACCGATTCATTAGTTTTCAAGATATTATGGACACTTTTCCCTTTTCGGTTATTCTTTATTCGCAGGCACAGGACCGACGGCTTTAGGTGCTCTCCGAGGCACGGAGGTGTGTCTAACACCGCCAACCGCCTTAACAGTAAATACTCATCTCATTTTTTTACCCGACCCGGGAATCGAACCCAGGACCTCGCGATCCGCAGTCGACTACGCCAACTGACCACCGAACACGCTAAAAATAACCCTAGTTCTGACGGTCGAATCACAAGATTTTATCTTAAAAGCTTTCTGACCGCGAAACATATAACACTGTCATGAAAAGTAATATATGACGCGGGAAAATAAAAAAAATCCATTTTCAACACCAACGCAACCACACATTGTGTTGGCACGTATTATTATCTACATATTATGTGATACGTCTTCGTTGAAAAGTAGTTTTTGACAGGTTACTCCATAAGACGTTTTCTATTGAGAAGTGTCTCGCCAGAGCCGTTAAACGCGCCCCATACAAACGAATTTTTACCCGACTACAGCAAAACCAAAAGGAAAGGTTATGATTTTAGCAGTCTATGTATGTATGTGTGTAAGTATGTATGTGTGTATGTATGTATGTATGTTTGTGGCCGATTTTTGTATGAGATTCTGTGTGTACCATCGTAGCGCCTAAACTACTGGACCGATTTTGATGAATGAAGTGTCTATTGATTCGAAATGTTACGGTCCGGGTGGCATAGGCTACATTTTATTTACGAAAAAAATCAAGAAGCGACCTTCGCGCGGCTTTCTACATAATTAAATTAGTTTCCGGATAGACGTAACATATGGCGCCACTAGCTGCTTGCCCCGCGTTTCTGCACACTAAAATATTATTAAATTATCAAGTGTATAGTCGGGTTTTAGTTTGCGAACTTTATACATGTTATTTCAAAGTTGCACGAACTGATGCTTTAAATCTTTATTCATTGGTGCTAGGTGTTCCTTCGAACCTTTGAACAATATAGAGAAGTACCTTCAGTCTAGTAATCTATGTCCACTCTTGCTATTGAAAAATTCAAGACTTTTTTGTTTTGAGATCAATTTCTTTCTTCTAATTAAAAAAACCAGTCCACTACACTAGCGGCACGCTATGATGGCCGGTTTGACACATTACAATAGTGATGTGGAATGTCAATTTATTCTCGAACAAAAAACAATTAAGTTTTGTTTTTGTACCTGATTAAATAGGTTTAATAAAACAAAAATGTATATGTTTATTTAATTTATTTGAACGAACTGAATATTTGAACGAAAATGAATATACATACTTTATATGCACACAAGAAACATATGAATACAAAAGATACCAAAAAAGGTGCCACAAAAGGCCATAATTAATCAGATTCGTCCATACTACTATTTTCACTGTCGTCACTGCTATCATCACATACATTAATAATTATATGTTCGTTTTCTATAATATTATCTATTTTCACATCTCTTTCATAATCTTCCCTTATTAATTTAACAGTTCTATTCACAACCTTTTCCCAGTCTCCTTTAGTCACATGTTCACAAGCTTCTTCTAATAATTTTAGCATTTTTTTTGTGGTAAATGGGGGTTCTGTATTGTGAATATTAATATTGATTTTAATATTGATATTTTGCTTCCCACTCCTGTTACCGATAGATTACTTAATCTTTTTAAAAGCTTTAATCTAGAGAATATTTTTGTCGAACCTACGCGGATAACTGCAAACTCAGCTACTTGCATTGACAACATTTTCTGTGATTGTAAAATCATTGAAAAATCAATTATCAGCAAACTAAGATCTGATCATTGCGGTCAAATGATATCCATTCCTAACAGCGAACAGAATATAACAAAAGTAATAAATTATAGGCCAATTACCACTAAAAAAGTAAGGCAATTCAAACATACTATTTCGACCACACTATCGACAATTGACCTTACGCAGGGTGGTCCGGATGAACTTTATAGCAAGTTTTTTGATGTAATAAACACTCAGTTTACTTCCATCTTTAAAATTATAGAAAAAAGATTGTTTAAAAATCTCAAATTTAGTGACTGGGCAACTGTTGGCATTTATAAAAGTAGAAACAAGTTATTTGACTTGTATGCAGAAAAACAATATAACTATACCCCTGCGTTTATTGAATATGTTAGAAATTATTCCAAATTATTTCGAAATGTTTGCATACAAGCAAAATCTCTTTACATAAAACAGAAAATCATTCACTCTGATAATAAAATAAAAGCAACGTGGGATATCATCAGTAATGAAATGGGGAAACATAAAGTGCATAATAATAAACTGGAATTAAAAATTAATAATCATATTATTGATTCTGATACAGATATTGCAAATACTTTTGAGAAGTTTTTCCAAAATGTTCCAGTTACCACGACTAGTTCCCTAAATTCCTCGCCAACAGAAGCCTATAGTATTTTAAAGGGCAATGTTTCTGAGTGCAATGTATTATTTCGATTTAAATACGTAACCCCATATGATGTTATTAAAACATTTAAGTCTTTACAACACAAAAAAACAGGAGACTTATGGGGAATATCAGTAAAAATAATCCATAATATTATTGACGTTATTGCACCATATCTTGCTGTTATTTTTAACAAATCCATAGACTCGGGATCATTTCCTGACCTAATGAAATGTAGTAAATTAATACCTCTATTTAAATCGGGAAGCAAAAGTGACCCAAATAACTACAGGCCGATCTCGATTCTACCAACTCTCAGCAAGATATTTGAGAAAATGATGCTCAACCAACTGCTTTTGCACTTTAATTTAAATAAATTACTTCACTCTGAGCAGTATGGTTTCACTAAGGGTCGTTCTACAACCGATGCGGCCGCAAGGCTGTTACGGCATATTTTCGATGCATGGGAGAAATCACAGAATGCCATTGGTATTTTCTGTGATTTGTCAAAAGCATTCGATTGCGTTGATCATGAGACTCTCTTACGAAAATTAAGCCACTATGGTATTAAAGAAACTGCACTCAGTCTTATTGCCTCTTATCTCAGTGATCGCATACAGAGAGTATGTATCAATGATGTTAAGTCGTCCGGATCAGCCTCAGTAATGGGTGTTCCCCAAGGCTCTATTCTGGGTCCATTCATGTTTCTGGTTTATATTAATGATTTACCACATTTTGTCAAAAATGCTTGCGATATTGTACTATTTGCTGACGACACGTCTTTGATTTTTAAAGTCGATAGGACTAAGGACAATTTTGACGATGTAAATAATACATTATCTCAAGTTTCACACTGGTTTACTACAAACAATCTACTTTTGAATGCAAAAAAAACCAAGTGTGTCGAGTTTCTATTGCCCAATACAAGGGTTACTAGCAAAAATTTAAAGATAAGTGGTGAGCCATTGAAAACTGAGGACACAACTGTGTTCTTGGGAATAACCCTAGATGCAAAGCTTCAATGGGGCACCCATATAGCAACACTTGCTGGCAAGCTCAGCTCTGCTGCTTACGCTGTTAGGAAGATTCGACAGATAACAGATATAGAAACTGCAAAAATTGTTTATTTTGCATATTTCCATAGTATTATGTCGTATGGACTCATACTATGGGGTAAAGCGGCTGATATTGAAAAAATTTTCGTTTTACAAAAAAGGGCAATTCGCGCAATTTATAATTTAAAACCGCGGGATTCCCTTCGAGAGAAATTTAAAGAAATAGGTATTCTTACGGTAGCTTCTCAATATATCTATAACAATATAATTTTTGTTAGGCAAAACATTCACAGTTACATTAAAAAGTGCGAATTACACGACAGGCAATTAAGAAATAGAAATAGGCTCGTGATTCCTCAGTTACGCCTCAAAAGGGTCCAAAGGTCATTTGTGGGAATGGGCGTAATGTTCTATAATAAAATTCCACAAGCAATCTTAGACTTGCCTTTACACAAGTTTAAGAACTCTATTAAAAATATGCTCATAAAAAAAGCATATTATACAATTGAAGATTATATAAATGATAAAAAAGCATGGAGCAATTTCTCAATGTCTTAAACCGAGTATTTGATTATTGGTGTTCAATTCGATGCTTTGATCATGGGTAGCCTAAGTATGTCACGCTCTCTTTAAACATTTCTGTGGTGGTGTCGTGTGGTGCGGGTTGTTACGTTCCCTCGAATATGGTTGAGCGAAGCAATGGCTGGATCATGCGTCATGCTCGTGAACGGGTGCCACCGTCGGAAATGGGGCTACTTTTGTCTGCCCTTCTTCACATGTGTAGAATTGTAAGCACCATTCCGAACCTGTGGTAGATTCATTTGTCGATTCGTAAACGCTTCCGAAAGTTTATCTGAATAAAATTATGATTACTTATATAAATGATAAAAAGGCGTGGATTTGACTCGTTCCAGCAATGCGCGAGACGGCAATTCAATCATGTACTTACCATAAAATTGTTATATTGATATTGTAAATTTGGAAAAGAGCAACCGCCGAGTTTCTTGCTGGTTCTTCTCGGTTGGAACGGCATTCCGAACCAGTGGTAGATTCATCTGACTATTCAAAAGCACTTGTAAAAGTTTATTTGAATAAAAAACTTTTCTATTCTATTCTATTCTATTCTTGCAGCATATCCCTTAATTTGAGCCCACACCAACTCAATCGCATTATACTCACAATGGTAAGGCGGTAACCGTATAACTCTGTGCCCATGTTCTAATGCTATTTCGTCAATGACGTATCGGATCTTGGTTGGTTTGTTTTCTTTTAAAAGACGTACTAATTCCGCTTTTAACATATTCATGTTTGCATCTACGCCATTTTTACGAAGCCATGCGACGATATCAGCTTTCTTTTGGGATTGGGCAGGTGGCTTGTCAATTTGCATCGAGTGGTATGGGGCGTTGTCCATAATTATAATAGATGGTTCAGGGAGGCTACACAACATTGAGGTAAACCATTCAGTAAACTTTTCTCCATTCATGTCTTCATGATAGTCTCCAGTGGTTTTTGACGCAAAAGCCATGAGAGAACCTTCGACAAACCCGTTGATGGTTCCGGCGTGACAAATTATAAGTCGCGATCCTTTTCCTACAGGAACTTTGGAAGTAGATGCTGCTGTGTCATCGTTCCAAGAACGGCCTACAGTATGGTTAGCATTAAGCCATGTTTCATCCAAGAACACAACATTTTGCCAATTTTTGATTTCTTTCACTTGCCGTAAAAAAGTATACCTTGCCATCGCTATATCAAATCTTTCCATCAATATTTTGCGTTTGTTACATTTTTTGTATCGAAATCCAATGGTCTTCAAAATCTTCGTTAAAGAACTTTCCCCACCGAAGAATAATCCAGCTTCCTTCAGTGAATGCACCAACTTTTTTCTTGTTGGATACTCCTTCTGTAAATAGTAGCCGTAAACATGTCTTTGGATAGCATCGGCATCAAAGCTATCGATGCCTACGACTGGTTTTGCTCGTTTTCTCTTTTTTGGTGTGTGAAGTTTATTTTCTTCTGTGCCAGTCTCGCCATATTTTTTTTTAGTTATCCGTCTAACAGTTCGTTGTCCAATATTAAGCGCATCAGCTACGCGTTCAACCACTGACGTTATAGGTAAAATTGGCCCTCCATTTTGAGCTTCACGATCGAAATAGTTACGAAGGCGTATTACGAACTCACGTGTCTGACTATTTAGAACAGTTCTCTGCGTACGTTCGGTCATATCGACGAAATCCACAACAAAGGGCTTGAACAGAGTCCAAATTAACGAGCAAGGGTCAACAGTAATGCAGTATCAATATTTGAAATCCAAAGCCAGGTCAAAACTATATCACAATCGCATTGCACTGACAGTTTATACTTTTCGAAGCAACGTCAATTCGAAACTGCTTTGTTTTGCATTGAGCATTGACGCGAGTTTGCCGGAGGTAGTAGTTGTGCTAGCCAGCGATCCTATGTGACGATCGTATTAGATTCCATTTTTAAAAATTTATTGATATTTTTTTGCGATTTCAGAGGTTTGTCCACATAGTGAAAATTGTTCATATTCACAAGTACATTCACCCCTTAAATGGTGCAAACTGATTTTTCTACACTTGTATACATTTAAGAAATCAATTTAATAAATAAATTTTGAGTCCTAAACCTAAAACTACATTCGATAAAATTTATGAATCTCTGCACATCACTATCGTCAATAAAGTAATACAATTATTTCCTTCAAAGTCGTTATCAATTAATACGGAACTTCATGAGCGGACAAACGTCAAACCGGCCATCATAGCGTGCCGCTAGAGTAGAACGTAGAAGACACTCAGGTTTGTCAAACTCTCTCTCTACAACTACTCGTTCAATTACATTATTGCAAATCATTCAATGACGCTGCATAAATACCAGTAAGTGAATCTAGTATGTCGCTTTCTGCTGAAAATACAGTATTTTATTTCCACCATTGGATACTTCGGCGCCAGACCACATGCTAAAGCAATTAATACTGATTCCAGTATAGTCTCAGACTATACTTGTAGATGGAAGATGTACTGACAATATTTGTGTCCATAATTACCCATGTCATTTTGAAATGTATAATTTAAAGCTGTTTTCGATTGATTGTTCATATAGATATTTACGTGGTTTCAGCCGAAAATGGTAACTGAGTTTTCAACCCCTTTCTAAGTTTTCGATCTTGTAAACGAAATGTGACCCAAATGCAGACGTGTACCTTTCAGCTCTAAGCTATCATGGATTTTACCCCACTCATACACTTCCCACGCGAAAAGATAGGTGTCTTGATCATGTTATGATAAAAACTGGTAGTATTGTGACTACCCTAATTCTCGATAATTCTATTACTGACCATGTTTCAACTGTGTTGAGTTTAGAGCAAAAAAGTGATAAGACAATAAGGCCACAACACTCGAACAAACGCTTGGATGTACAGGCTGCTGTAACTCAATTAACAAATACTGACTTCGGACTTGTATTAAACGATAGTAACGCACAATCAGCTGCAGATTCTTTAGTTAAAATTATCTCTGGAGTTATCACGGAGCACACAGTTTTGGTTCACATTCCTTGTAAAAAACGTATTCTTAAACCCTGGATTACACCAGGACTGATTAGGTGCATTAGAAATCGGAATAGGTTGCACAAAAAATCTAGGCGAGAACCAGAAAATCAAGTAGCTAAAATTACCTACACTAGATATCGAAATTTTTGTAATAAGTTGTTAAGGAACCTAAAGGAGAACTATGAAAAAAATGAGTTCCTGAAGGCCAAAGGGAATTCTAAAGCTACTTGGAATGTACTCAAGAGCATTACTCACCTTAAGACTGAATGGATACCACCAAATGAGCTATTAAGACCTGATACAGATGCTCAAAGTTTAATTGATTCTGTTAATAAATTCTTTGTCAATATAGGGAAAGAACTAGCCACTCCGCTATTAAATCATTTTAAACCACTTGACTCTTGCATAACCCATAAACCTGATAATAACATCCGTGGAAACTCAATGGGACTCCTTGATGTTGACGAACTTGAATTAAACTCAATTATCATGGGACTTAGAAATAATTGTGCAGCTGGCTGGGATGGCATACCAGTTAATATTTTAAAATCTGCGCGCTATGCTATAATACCTGCCCTTAAGCACGTAATAAATCTCTGTTTTCTCCAAGGTATTTTTCCAATTGTATTTAAGAAAGCCATTGTTCATCCTGTGTACAAGAGTGGGGACAGAGATAAGATAACAAATTACAGGCCTATATCAGTACTGACAACACTCTCGAAAGTTATGGAGAAAATTCTGAACAACCGTTTAACTAGTTTTTTAAATAGGCAAAATATTTTATCTGAAAATCAATTTGGTTTTAGGAAAGGCATGTCTACGGAGGATGCTCTCACTGTATTAACAGATCAAATTGTTGCTAATATAGAAGCTAGAAATAAAGTTATAGGCGTATTCATCGATCTTACTAAGGCTTTTGATACCGTCTCTGTCCCTATTCTTGTTGGAATCTTGGCTGGAAGGCATTGGTATAAGGGGAAATACATTAAACATCTTCAAAGATTATCTAGCACATCGTACACAGGTTGTAAAAATTGGCTCTCATATTAGTATGGAGGAGTTTGTTAGTTACGGTGTCCCGCAGGGAAGCGTGCTCGGTCCAACTTTGTTTTTAACGTACATAAATGATTTGTGTAAGCTAACCATCCCTAACACAAAAATAATATCTTATGCAGATGATACCGTTCTACTTGTTCACGGGAAAAATTGGGATCAGGTCCGCTTTCATGCTGAAAGGGCTATTAGAATTGTGAGGACATGGCTAACGAATCACTTGTTAACATTGAATCCAATTAAGACAAAGTTCATAATTTTTTCGGTTAGCGAGAGATCACAACCTGCGGAGCCGTTCTTTTTTAAATTCCACGATTGTATAACCGTACAAAATGACTGTGTATGTCCCAAAGTTGATCGCGTATCCGAGATCAAATATCTGGGTGTTAATGTGGACAAATTATTACGTTGGAATTCACATATTAACTTAGTCACTCAAAGGATTAGGAAACTCACCTACGTTTTTAGAAAGATAACTAACACCCATATTCTAAGTCGTAACTCGAAAAGCCCCTCGACTCCAACTCACTCGAGGAGGCCTCAAGGAATGACTCGAAAGAACCTCAAGATCGGTATTCATAGTTGTCAGGTTGAGGAATTCTCGAGGTTCCTCGAATGAGTGGAGTCAAGGTAAAACTCAAGGATTACGTCATCGTTCGGAGGAATGTTTCGTTTGTTATGACGTTAGCTAACCTTAATAATGGACAATTTTTTTTATGTACGAGTGCAATTGCGAGTGCGAGTGCGAATGCGAGTGTTAGTGCGAGTGGGAGTTCGAGTGCGAGTCCGAGTGCGAGTGCGAGTTCGAGTTCGAGTGCGAGTCCGAGTGCGAGTGCGACTTCGAGTGCGAGTTCGAGTGCGAGTGTAGTGCGAGTGCGAGTTCGAGTTCGAGTGCTAGTGCGAGTGCGAGTTCGAGTGCGAGTGTAGTGCGAGTGCGAGTTCGAGTTCGAGTGCTAGTGCGAGTGCGAGTTCGAGTGCGAGTGTAGTGCGAGTGCGAGTTCGAGTTCGAGTGCTAGTGCGAGTGCGAGTTCGAGTGCGAATGCGAGTGCGAGTTCGAGTGCGAGTGCGAGTTCGAGTTCGAGTGCTAGTGCAAGTGCGAGTTCAAGTGCGAGTGCGAGTTCGAGTGCGAGTGCGAGTGCTAGTGCGAGTGCGAGTTCGAGTGCGAGTGTAGTGCGAGTGCGAGTTCGAGTTCAAGTGCTAGTGCGAGTGCGAGTTCGAGTGCGAATGCGAGTGCGAGTTCGAGTTCGTGTGCGAGTGCGAGTTCGAGTTCGAGTGCTAGTGAAAGTGCGAGTGCGAGTTCGAGTGCGAGTGCGAGTGCTAGTGCGAGTGCGAGTTCGAGTGCGAGTGCGTGTTCGAGTGCGAGTGCGAGTTCGAGTGCGAGTTCGAGTGCGAGTGCGAGTGCGAGTTCGAGTCCGAGTTCGAGTGCGAGTGCAAGTGCGAGTTCGAGTGCGAGAGCGAGTGCGAGTTCGAGTCCGAGTGCGAGTGCGAGTGCGAGTGCGAGTGCGAGCGCGAGTGCGACTTCGAGTGCGAGTGCGAGTTCAAGTGCGAGAGCGAGTGCGAGTGCGAGTGCGAGTTCGACTTCGAGTGCGAGTGCGTGCGCTGCGTGCGGTGCGTGTCTGCGTGCGGTGCGTCCGGTGCGTGCGCTGCGTCCGGTGCGTGCGCTGCGTCCGGTGCGTGCGCGCTGCGTCCGGTGTGTGCGCTGCGCGCGGTGCGTGCGCTGCGTGCGGTGAGTGCACTGCGTGCGTTCCGTGCGGTGCGTGCGTTGCGTGCGGTGCGTGCGCTGCGTCCGGTGCATGCGCTGCGTACGGTGCGTGCGCTGCGTCCGGTGCATGCGGTGCGTGTCTGCGTGCGGTGCGTGCGCTGCGTGCGGTCCGTGCGCTGCATGCGGTCCGTGCGCTGCGTGCAGTGCGTGCGCTGCATGCGCTGCGTGCGGTGCGTGCGCTGCGTGCGGTGCGTGCGCTGCGTACGGTCCGTGCGCTGCGTCCGGTGCGTGCGCTGCGTCCGGTGCGTGCGGTGCGTGCGCTGCGTGCGTTCCATGCGCTGCGTGCGTTGCGTGCGGTGCGTGCGCTGCGTCCGATGCGTGCGCTGCGTGCGGTGCGTGCGCTGCGTGCGTTCCGTGCGCTGCGTGCGTTGCGTGCGGTGCGTGCGCTGCGTCCGGAGCGTGCGCGCTGCGTCCGATGCGTGCGCTGCGTGCGCTGCGTGCGGTCCGTGCGCTGCGTGCGCTGCGTGCTGTGCGTGCGCTGCGTGCGGTGCGTACGCTGCGTGCGGTCCGTGCGCTGCGTGCACTGCGTCCGGTGCGTGTGCTGCGTGCGGTGCGTGCGCTGCGTGCACTGCATGCGCTGCGTGCACTGCATGCGCTGCGTGCGGTCCGTGCGTTGCGTGCGGTGCATGCGCTGCGTGCGGTCCGTGCGCTGCGTGCAGTGCGTGCGCTGCGTCCGGTGCGTACGCTGCGTGCGCTGCGTGCGGTGCGTGCGCTGCGTGCGGTCCGTGCGCTGCGTGCGGTCCGTGCGCTGCGTGCGCTGCGTGCTGTGCGTGCGCTGCGTGCGGTGCGTACGCTGCGTGCGGTCCGTGCGCTGCGTGCACTGCGTCCGGTGCGTGTGCTGCGTGCGGTGCGTGCGCTGCGTGCACTGCATGCGCTGCGTGCACTGCATGCGCTGCGTGCGGTCCGTGCGCTGCGTGCGGTGCATGCGCTGCGTGTGGTCCGCGCGGTGCGAGCGCTGCGTCCGGTGCGTGCGCTGCGTGCGGTGTGTGCGCTGCGTCCGGTGCGTGCGCTGCGTGCGGTGCGTGCGCTATGTTCGGTGCGTGCGCTGCGTGCGGTGCGTGCGCTGCATGCGGTGCGTGCGCAAACGATAGTCCTTACGACTAATTATCGCGACTATCGTACATATATTCAATAAAACTATCAAAAGACATTATAAAAAATTAATAAAATACTTCTTTTGTAGCTAACAATCACATAAAAACATCCTCAAGGTAGATGCCGATCAACCTTACATTTGACTCGACTCAACTCACCTCGAGTGAGGAAAGTGTTTGAGGTAAGGACAAAAATTACAACTATGAATATCAAAACACCTCTGTGAGGTTGAGTCGAGTCGAGTAAATCATGAGTTTAGAACTAAGAATACGGGTGTAAGTCAGCTGATGAAGAAGTCCTAAAATCTGTGTATCTTGCTCTGATACAATCCCAGATTGTGTATGGCCTAACGGTCTGGGGTGGTTCTTTTGCTACATATATGCTTCGCCTAGAAAGAGCTCAAAGAGCTGTATTGAAGGTAATGTGCAAGAAACCGATGCGACATCCAACAGATCTCCTTTATAAGGATTGCTCAGTACTAACTGTCAGGCAACTCTATATACTAAACTTAATTTTACGAAAACATGCTGAAATCACAGTTGAGGTAAATCGGAAACCGAAAAAACGTACTATACGGAACGTTTGTGATGGAAATTCGTATCGTACTGCTTTTGCCGGGCGCCACTACAGTGTTCTTGGTGCTCGTTTCTATAATAAAATTAATAAAATACTTAATATAAGTACTGATTCGCGTAAAAAATGCAAGCTCAAACTTGTTTCGTGGTTAAAAACTCTTAATTACACTGAGACAGAGGAACTCCTTAAAATCATTAAATAAGCTGTATGACTTGCATAAAATCAATTACGCACGTACACTAACATACAATTCTACAATAATCACACAATACACTCACACACACGCACACATACACACACACACTCACACACACAATCACATACACACACACTCACACACACTCATTCATAAAAATAAAAAAAAAATAAAAATCCTATAATCTACATGCATGCTATAATGTATAGTTTTCTTTTTAATACAAAAGAAAATTAGTAATATTAACATTGAAATACTAAAATTAATTATAAAAATTGTTATAATTAATTCTGATAATCCGAATGTATCTCATATTTAAAGAATATAAATAATTATAGTTTATAAACTGTTAAAATATTATTGTAAAGGTTCGGAGAAGGTGACGACACCCGCAGCACAAGCTGGTCTTAGTGCGGGTGTCAAAGCATTCTTTGACCTTAATTTATCATTTTTGTGATGCAATAAAGTTTATTTATTTATTTATTTATAATTAAGGATTATAAGTACCTACACCACTGCCACTTTAATAAGCTACAAAATTGATTGCGTGAAATATTTTAGCCAATCATAGCGCAGCACTTATACCTACGTGTAAAACATCTGCATCCGCTATTTGTTCCTTACGCATCATATATTTATAGCAACCAATGAAATACAACTATACAAGATCAACATTTCATTGGTTTTTACAATCGTTTCAAGTTGGCTTTAGCCCATTCTCACATAATTATGGTAACCAAAATAGAACCAGTTTGCTACGCCAATGAAATCCATCGTGTCAGCACATATATTTTTATATGGCGGTTTTCACACAGCGCAGTTTATAGAAAACACGATTTTAACGCCAACACAACCGAACCGAAATAAATGAACCAACACTATAAGTAGTGAATAGTACATTGTGATACAAGGGTGGAATGTTGGTTATTGCAAACGAGCTGTCATTAACAAGCCCGAACCGAAGGTGAGGGTTTTTAATGTCACGAGTTTGCAATAACCGATACACCCGTGTATCACACGACGTTTTTCAATACAGTTGTGGGAAATAGTAAAAAAACAAATCGAAGAATCAAATGTTTATTTCAACATACATACGTACGTACCTATCTTTGTCGGAATCTTGGGGGCAAAATTCCATCTTGCGTAATTTTTGCCCCAGATAAAATATCAGGTGGAGTTAATTCCATAATATCACTTGTACTTGAACTCATATTTACAAAAAATAATCAATTTATCACACAAAAAATGAAAACTTTCAGAAAATGGCGCGTTTTAGCAACTGGACATTTTAAAACGAAACTAGGCAACGGTCTACGCGATTATATATACTATTATATACAGCCTATTCGATTTTTGAGATATGTTAATGTGAAAATAATTAAATTAGAAATGGTAATTAAATATATAATTAATTATAATAAACAAACATTTAAACGAATTTTGAGAATTCAATGCTAAGACGTACGCATTTATTAATTTTTTCTCGTATAAAATCTATCCGATTTTATTCTATTTATGAAAACTCCTTGCTACTAAACTTTTTAAATTGACTTATAAATTTAACAAGTATAAATTAGAAATTTAAAAAACCCCCGACATTCGCCATTTTGTGGCGGTGGCCATCTTGGATTTGCAATAGTGCTATTCTACTAGTCAAGCTCTTTCATTTGATACCCATATTAAGTAAGTTGTGAAAAAATATGTAATCCGCCATTTTGTAGCGGCGGCCATCTTGGACCGATTTTCATCAAACATAGCTAACAACACTCTCGACTAATTCACCTTTCAAACAAAAAAAAACCGCATTCAAATCGGTCCACCCGTTTGAGCGCCACAGGGGAACAGACAGACACACACCCACACACACACACACACACACACACACAGACACGTCAAACTTATAACACCCCGTCGTTTTTGCGTCGGGGGTTAAAAATAAACTGCAAAACAAAATGATCGAGCTCGTAAAACAAAAGTCACGACCGCGTAAAACAAAACATGCCTGTGCAAAAGATTTAATTTTCGAATCATAACTATAGCCTCTGAAAGTACGCCATGTTAAACAACTGTATTGAAAAACTTATTTTTCCGGTTGAGAACAGGCTTCATTCCGCCTTTCTGTGCTAATATGTAACTTAGAAAATTGGCTTCTTTATTTTTTAGTTTCTCATACTCTATTAATTTCTTTAGTCTATGTGCTATGTTCACAAAGTCTGGTAGCGCTGGCCAAGTTTTAATTACGTTACTATGTTACAGTTTGTTGATAGTTCTGAGAGCTACGGAATGAATTATGGTACATTAGCATTCTACAAGTTTTGACACTCAATTGTGTTTTATTTTCGCTTGGGGACATTCGGGGGCGCCTGGGAACGTTTGGGGACATCTGGGGGTTTTAACGAAAACATTTATTTTGGCAATATTAGATACTCTTTACAAAAAACAATCCGCGAGAATTTGCATTTTATTTTTAGTAGGTACCATGTTTAAAATACTTGAAGGAAATTTCCGAATAATTTCTGAAATATTACATAATCAAGAATTGCGTAACCCGCATCCCACGGGAATTTTAAGAATTTTATGTCTCGGCAAGCTTTATGCTCAAGAACATCTTTAGTGTCTGATTTTTGACATTACCTACATCCAGATAAACTTGAAAGCAAACGAATCCAAACATGGCATCTTTTATATTATAGAAAAATCATACATACATTGATTTCAAATAAGTATTTTACGGATCAACAAAAATTTTATTGGTGTCGATATCAAATTGTATTTCAGTTATCCTGCACTTCTTATCCATACAACCAGAGACACATGTTTATCATTTAAAATTCAGTGTTTTTTGTATGCGCTGTCTCTTATAGCACACTAAGCTTATTGCTCACATACCTACGTTCAACAACGTATCATAAGATATAAGATATAGTCCTGGCGCAGAGCATTGTCTCTTGTTTCTGAGAAAATCCCCGCGCATCGGAGTGAACTGGGGCGACAGACGCATCACAATCCTGTCCCATCGGATCTATCGGAGAGCTCATATTATACTCCTGTGTTATTATATCAGCCGTAAATCGTAGGTGTTGTTCTGTTCTGTGGCACTGTTTTGAACCAACTAAGATATCTTTTAACCCCCGACGCAAAAACGACGGGGTGTTATAAGTTTGACGTGTCTGTGTATGTGTGTGTGTGTGTGTGACTGCTGTTCTCCCGTAGCGCTCAAACGGGTGAACCGATTTGAATGCGGATTTTTGTTTGAAAGGTGCATTAGTCGGAAGTGTTCTTAGCTATGTTTGATGAAAATCGATTCAAGATGGCCACCGCTACAAAATGGCGGATTACATATTTTTTCACAACTCCTTGACTTGACTAGTCGGCTTGACTAGTAGAATAGCACTAAGTAAATCCAAGATGGCCGCCCCCACAAAATGGCGAATGTCGGGGTGTTTTTAAATTTTTAATTTATACTTGTATGTAACATAGCTGACGCCTACTACTTTAGGTTTTAAAAATCCCGTTGGAACTTTGCGATTCACCGGGATAAAAAGTATAACCTTATAGACTAGCCTAAGCTCTATATCCATCTCCGAGACAGGAGGTCTTTGCCCAGCTGTGGGACGTCAGTGGTAGTAGTGGGATAAAAAGTAGTACCTATGAGATAAAAGTCCTTTTGTCAAGTCCTTTTTATGTCGAGATTGGTTCAATGATCGTCATTATGAATGGTCTTTATTATTTTACGCAAGTATCTTATAATCCCAAGATGAAAATTATAGGTTCAAATCATAAAAATCGGTTTAAAATATCAAAGACAAGAACGGCAAACAGACAGTCAAAAAATTTTAAAAAACGTGTTTTTGGTTATGCTTATGTTTAAATACCTGATCATAATATTAGCTTAATACTTATTTTGAAATCACAGACAGTCATTTGAATTTTATTTATTTGTAAAGAGATATGTGTTTCCATGCGCTTTCCATTATTTTTTTCTAAAATAGTTGCTAAAATAATAACAACGTAACAACGTCTGAAAATAGTATACGGTTTGTATGCACTTATATCATAACAAAGTCTGCTATAAAAAGAACACGATACCTACTTATATTAGACGTACGCTGGGGAGTTGACATCTATTTACCGAAGCATGTGGGCCAAGTTCGGGTATTAGAGGAAAATCGGTCAAGGGAAGGCAATGTAATGGGATCTTGGTCCCCAGGGGCAGCTGTCAGAAGGTTTTCGTTATACAAATTATATTAAGCGAGATCTCGCTCCGCTTTATGGTCTTACAAGGAAAAGAGAAAATAACCTTACAACTTTTACAAGGCCTTTGAATATTTGCGACCTTTCTAATAAACATTAAGTACACTTATATTTATAATCCAATGTAAATTATGGGTAGGCACATTAGATATAGGTAAACCACGACATAAGTCTTAAATCATTAGATTATACATGATATACATGTATACGTACCTATTTTAGAAAAATATAGGCCGACTTCGGTCCTTCAATCTCAGAGAAATCGGTGACCAATCAAAAATATTAGTGACATATGGGTACATTTATGCGTATAACTCCGTAGATAAGAACGCTTACTAGGTACATTATATACTAAAACCTTTCTAAAAGTATATAGATTACGATAGTGAAAAAATCACCAAAATCGGTTCATCGGTTTTTGAATTAATTGTGAACATACATACATACATACATACATACAGAACCTCTTTTTTTTTAAGTCGGTTAAAACAAAATCCGTTTTTCACCGTTTACCAGTACGAAAACTCCCGCCCTAGACCGGGGCACGCGCGGGCGTGTTAATTTCCTGGGTCTTCGCGCGCGCTGCCGCCTCCCTTCCGCCTCCTGCACTATATCGTTACTTTTGTAGTTCAGGAGTTCTTCCATCTTCAGCTCAGCAGGATTCTAACCGTATGACGTGTCTGTCAATAGCTTCCGTCAAACCATATCCGTACGGTTGCAGCATAGAATAAGGGGAGTTGGCTTTTCGACGCACACCCTCTAAAGTCTAAAGGGTTCCTGATACAATCAATCGCGATTGCAGTCAATCCTACTAATATTATTATAAATGTGAAAGTGTGGATGTTTGGATGTTTGTTACTCAATCACGCAAAAACTACTCCATGGATTTGGCTGGAATTTGGAATCGTTCGTTCGTTCGTTTCAACCAATAGACGTCCACTGCTGGACATAGGTCTCTTGCAAGGATCGCCACAGCACACGATCTTGAGCCGCCTGATTCCAGCGGCTGCCAGCGACTCGCTTGAGATCTTCTGTCCATTTGGAATGGAGATAGATTATACCTTAGAATAACACATATATAGCTAAGCACTTTTTATTCCGGAAAAAGTGTTCCTGTGGGACTTAAATAGATATACTTAGACTTCCGAAAACGCGATAGATGGCGCTGATTGTTCTTAGGTAAATCACGCTCACATACACATTGTTGCAATAGTTGCATGCATTTCTATGCGTTTGCTTAAATTTGCTATCGTTCTTTTTGCTAAGTTACTGTTAGAAGATTCTGTTAAAATATTTTATGTGTACAAACTTAAATTGACCACTGGTAACACCGCGGGGTCCTGCTAGTGTTTTATAATGCATAACAAAGCTCGTTTGCAACAAAGAATACACAAGAAATACACTTAACCGCATGTAATTTCCTTTAATCCGCGAAATGTGGGCATTGTGACCAAAGTTCCCAGTCACGTTGCTTATAAGTTTGTTTTGGTAACAATTTATCTTCTACATAACGCTTGGTGTAAGTCAAAAGCATAGCGAGACTTGCTACCAACCTATAAAGTAGGTTTAAAATATTTATGTCCTGTTTCACCACCTTGTGATAAGTGTCGGATAGCTTATTCACATGTTTTGTCTTTGCCACTTGATATGAAGTAAAAAAATGACAAAACTTACGTTAAGGCTATCCGACACTTATCATGAAGTGGTGAAACAGGTTCTAAGAGTGAGTAAATTATTTTTTAGGCAGTCGGTTTCTAAGATGCTTGGCGGCACGGTTTTTTCCGTGGTTTACTACTAGCTAAGAGTCGAAACAAGCTATATTTTAGGAAAAATTAAATTGACTTCGGTTCAGCAATTTCGGAGAAATTGGTGTAGGTACTAATCAAAAATATTAGTTACATACGTGTACATTTATGTGTATTGACTTAGTATATAAGAATGATAGCTGTGATAGCCTAGTGGTTAGGACGACCGACTTCTAATCGGAGGTCGTGGGTTCGATCCCGCGCACGCACCTCTAACTTTTCGGAGTTATGTGCGTTTTAAGTATTTAAATATCACTTGCTTTAACGGTGAAGGAAAACATCGTGAGGAAACCTGCATGCCTGAGAGTTCTCCATAACGTTCTCAAAGGTGTGTGAAGTCTGCCAATCCGCTTGGCCAACGTGGTAGACTATGGCCAAAACCCTTCTCACTCTGAGAGGAGACCCGTGCTCTGTAGTGAGCCGGTAATGGGTTGATCATGATGATGATGATGATAAGAATGATAACTAGGTGTGTTAGATACTTTAATCTTTTTGAAAGTATGTAGATTACGGTATTGAAAAAAAATCATGAAAATTAGTCTATTGGGTTTTGAAATACTCGCAAACATATATACATAGTATACGGGTTGAATACAGAACCTCCTTTTTGTCTCTCTCTCTCTCCTTTGAAGTCGGTTAAAAAGGCACGCGTTGATAAACTGTATGCGATTGCATCGTGATAATGGCGTTTGCTACCTTATTACCAGCACGATGCCTATGCCTTGCACTACATGAGGAAAACCAAGGAAAACCCTCATGGAAATATCGCGTCCCTGTCACGTCAGCAGATTGCCGCCTGGTGCCGATTTATGGTCGGTCTCTCGACGCGAAGTTCGGATAAACCGTCTTAAGTATCATTGCGTGCACATATGTACGCGTTAAACTGCGTTAATCTGATGGTGTCTTTATGTTCGCTTTACTGACTTTTGTCTGCCTCGTTAGTGTAGTGACTATACCCGTATTACTAATTTCCCGGAATTCTGACAGCTGTCATTGTCATTTACAGATGAGTTATTTGTATGGAGAACAGGGTTAACATCTACGAAGTACGATTTTACCCCAAACTACTTTAATTCCCTGTCATCATAAAAAGCCATATGCTGCGTAATAATATTACTCGTTTCGCCTTAAAATAGAAAACACCAAGAGTGGAAACTAAAAAGTGCACACTGACAGCAACAGAAAACAAAAGAAGTGTCTGTCAGGCATTTGTCATATCTACATGTGGCAGTTGATTTTTATTTGCATAAGTTTTGAATTTTTTATCTTTTTTGTGGGAATTGTTTTATCTCTGGTAACATTACGAAACGTCAGAATTCCAGGGAATTAGTAATACGGGTATAGCTTGTTCGGCTGAAGACCATATTTTAAGACTAGATGATGCCCACGGCTTCGCCCGTGTGTATTTAGGTTTGTAAAAATCTCGTGGGAACTTTGATTTTCCAGAACAAAAAGTAGCCTATCTGTAGTAAGTAGTAACCCGTTCACAAAACGGAAAAATTCCATGGGATCCTTACGATTTCGGAATGCAATTCCTTACAGCATCAGGGTTGAGGAGTTGGACATGTACCTACTCGAGGTCATTCAACGATAAAGTCTTTAATTGGTATCCCCAATATCAATTTAAATAACCAACAGTGCCTAAATCCCATTAGTTTTGGGGATCAGATCCCCTACAGCATCAGGATTGAGGAGTTGGAATCCAAATTTTTCGTAGGACAGTGTCGCAATGTTTCTCTATCGATTAAAAAAAAATTACGCAATTCGGTTCAGAAATCTTGGAGATATCGGTGTACATAGGTAGAAAAACACAACTCCTCCTTTTTTGAAAGTCGGTTAAAAAAGTAGCCTATGTTACTCCCTGGTTAATTCTCTACTTGTATGTGAAAGTCCCGTCAAAATTGGTTCAGCCGTTCCAAAGATTAGCCCGTTCAAACAGACAGACAGACAGACAGACAAAAATTTTAAAAACGTGTGATTCGGTTATAGTATCGTTCAAATAACCATATGAGCTTAATATGAGGTAGTTATTTCGATATTACAGACAGACACTTCAATTTTATTTATTAGTATAGATTTTGGGAGGAATTCGAATCCCGGGTCAGACTAAAAAAATTGGTTGTCTGTAAAGTCGGTTTACGGATGATAATTTTACGTGATAACGTCAAAAAAACAAAGAGAGATAGATGCGTGACAAGCCAAACACTTAGGCCGATCGTGTCTCTGTATCACTTGTTCCGCGCTCTCACTCACGCTCGGCTCAGGTGGAACGTGACAATGGGTCATGCTTTTTCGTGCGTGCAGCCGGCGTTCATCGATTTATAAGACGTTATCACATCAAAAAAGTTATTAAATTTTTCTGCTGAAAACGTTTCAGTAGCAGCCCGGAGTTATGGAAGAAACCTCGCAGAGTACGTACAGGCGTCGGTCGGTCATGTGTCCTCACTCACAGAAGACAACTGTGGAGAAAATTGATAAGTATTTGTGACCAAAATTCGGTCAACAGGATATTATTATTGTGATAATAATAATGCCCTTTCGATCTAAATTGCAATTAAGTCCGTTAAACCGGCACTTAAGTAACAACTTGAATTTCTAAGAATGACAATACCTATTTCGCTACTCCAGTTTACCATTGAAAACTTCTTAACAGAAAACCATTTTTTTGCCCTATACTCGGGAGTCAAGTCCCGGCGTCCGAAGCAAACAAACCGGCTGCTAGACCAAGGAGGCAGTTAAATACCCTAACGTAGTTGTATGAAAAAGTCAACGTTGCCTTGTCAAGCAGCAAAAGCCAAATATAGGTATTTTTAAACGCTGCTTCACTTGACCAAACTTGACGTACTAAAGCAGCGTTAAAAAATACACGACTATAGTACAAGTCCCGGCAAATAAGTAGACCGGTGACCTTCAATGCGCAGAAGTCGAAAATGAGGTATCTCGGGGTGTGAGGGGGTCGCGGGGAGGGCGTGGGGATCGTTCGTAAGCACTGATTAGCTCTCGCGGATCCCTCGTAAGCGCTGATTGGCTCTCCAATCATATTGTGTCCCGCTCACTCGTACGACGCTGCGCGCACTTGAAGGTCACTGCTCGACTTACGTGCCGGGGTTATACC